>CM058240.1:90440145-91640145 GCA_030180135.1 Orychophragmus violaceus
CTTGAGCCGTCTCTTGAGCCATAAATCTGCATATCACTCTCCGCAATAACTCATGCTCTCCGAATGAGATTCAGAGAAACCCTCTTCGTACGAGGAGGAGAGGATGTAGGAGACGAGAAGAGACTTTTATTCGGTGAATTTGTGGTAAGGAGAGAACAAACTACTGATAGATGGGGAAGATGTGAATCGGAACAGATGAATGAATTTAGGGTTTCAATTAATTAAAAAAAATTTTAAAAAGGGGGAACTCCAAAAAAATGAGAGGGAACGCCCCATATTGTTTTTACTCTTAACTCTTAAGTAGAAGCACACTGATCAACATTTACATAGCGTTTAAATGTTATATGTGCTATTAAATTTTAGGCGCGAACAAAAAAATTAGCGCGTAAACATTGATAGCGTTTATTGACAAACAAACGCTATCTAAAAGTTAAGGTTTAGTTAACCATAGCAGAAACACCTAAAATGCTATCTGTAACTGCTATGAATACTCAATCTTCTTGTAGTGAACCCTAATTTTTTGTTATAGGATGATGGACTACACTTTCGTCAACCATGGGTTTTTGGTGCCGAAGAAGAGATTAAGAAGCTCGGATGGAAGGTTGAAGAGCAGGACAAGAAAATAGAAGAATTGCATATGGAGATAGCCAAGATGAAGTAGTTATGTTTTGCGAACTTTCTATCTATATGTTGTGTTGTTTTTGTTTATGTAACACTTAACATTATCTTCTAAGTTTATTAATTGCTAGCTATGTTATGTTTAACACTGAGTATAAGTTGTTAACACTAAATTTTATCATGATCGTTGCAAACCAACAATAAACATAGATAAAAACTAGTAGAGATAAAACCACAGGAGTATTACTCTCACAAAGGAACACTCAAACATAAATTTTTTTGCTAAATCCCATGAATGTGAGGCACCCAATAACAACAAGGAAAAACATATTCTTCCTTAAACTTAACTTTGCATCCAACATTGCATCTTCAATCTCAATCATAACCTCTCCTCTAAATCAATTTCCATCTTCTCCAACACCTTTTTCCCATTTTCTAAGCTCTCAGAGATAATCTCTTTCATTATCTCCACCTCTTCCACCAATGTTTTTGCTTTCTCTTCAACCATTTATCTTTCTTCAACCAAAGCCTCATCAATCCATTTGAATACATGTGAACCATCAGTCTTTAGCTTCCGATCTGCAGCAAAACGGCACCTATAGAACCTGCGACCGGGGTTAGTATCAGTTTTGGAAACGAACTTTGTAACAGAATCTCCACACCAACAGATCCTCGGTATCCCATGAACCCGACTTCCGGCTATTGAAATCAAACTTGATCCAGATGAATTGTTGCTCATTATTCTGGGATGGGTTAGGATTTATCGAAAGGGATTGATAGAACTAGGATTTTTGTTTCGATTGAGTTGGGTCTGTGTTTGTCGAGAGAGAGAGAGAGAGAGAGAGAGAGAGAGAGAGAGAGAGAGAGAGAGAGAGAGAGAGGAGAGAGAGAGAGAGAGAGAGAGAGGAGACGAGAGAGAGAGAGAGAGAGAGAGAGAGAGATAGAGAGAGAGAGAGAGGAATTCAGGATAATTTTAATGCGGGATCGAGGGTGGGTGGTGGTTTAATCTGTGTTTCTGTAAACCGGGGTTGATCGAAATAGGAGTGTTATTTTCCTGGATTCACCCGGTTTATAAGTAATTTAACATTATTCTGATTTAATGTAAATGAACACTATATTGATGTTGGGGGATCCTTTATTTTTCAGGCAAATATTTTGTTAACTTTGTTATATAACAATTTGTTTCTATGGTTTTCTCAGCTGGAATAATCAAATTTCACCTAACAAAGTAAGGGTTTATGATGTGATCGGGATAACTCATATGTTTTAAACGTTGCCGAAAAACAAATTTGTGTCTAATATAATTAACAGTAATATATATGATGTCTTCCTCTATGTATATGAATTATATGAATTTCCTGTTGTTTAAAATTTAAGGCAAAGAAATTAAGACGTAGTAAGTTAAATAGTCCCGAGGGAATTTACGGATGAACAAGGCAAAGGCTATTAACATACTAGAAAACATAGGACATAAGACTAGGAAAGTGCCATCATAGTAACAAACGAGCCACACCCCGAAGGTAGTGAATTAGCTAATTAAAAGTTCCTAACAAAACAACAGAACACAACATAGTGGAGAATGAAGGGTGCCTTTAAACAGCATCACCACCTTCCTTCCGTGACTTCTGGGCCTTCACCAAACTCTTCAAGAGGCTTTCAATCGTTCCTCCATCGTAGTGATCTTTTTCCACGAGCAAAACTCATCTGCTCTCCCATGTTGGTTAACGCAGTAGACATCTCTTCCATAGAAGACTTCTTAATTCGACTTCCTTTCTCAACTCTTACTGCGTCATTCTTAGGTTGCCGCCCTTTCAAATCTTCTTGCATCATATCTTCAAACCAAACAGTTAATCCTTGAGCTAGCCGCTTGCACCAACTTTCGACAACAATAGCGTGTTCATCGACATCATCCTCCTTTTCCAAGATCTCTTCCAACAGGTCATTCTCATCAAGAGTGGCTAACAAAATGCCTCTGAATGTCATGTGTATGCTAACATATATAAGTCTAAACAATTTTTATTAATATAATTCCAATTGCTGGTAGTATTACCAACTACTAACAAACCCTTCGTATCACCGAGTTTCTCGTAGACTGTCTCAAGAGGCCACCCTCTCAACTCGACTTTTTCGACTTGTACTTGCACATCCTAGGACAATATTCGTAAGGAAATGAAACAGCTTCTCGGAAACTAACTTTCAGTCTTGGAATTGCCCTCCATCGCCAAGAGCTTCACAAGAAATTCAAAAATAAAACATTGCAAAAAGATTAGTAAAAATTCAAATTACTAAGATTATTCCTCCAATGGAACACAATAAACCAGGAATGGGTCCATGGGCCCGACACCTTTCCCTTTAAAATGATCCATTGGTCTTGTAAATGGACTCCAACCTGTACTCAAACGATAGTCTCTACCCCAAGGAAACTGTCTGACATAAATCTAGATCATTCACAAATCTCAGAAATACGTCCAACATGGGTTTGGCTTTATTTTCCAGTTTTGATGGGACAGTAAATAATGCTGCTCAAGAAATACAACACCGCCATCTTCAGCCTATCTCCTGTGTGATCCGGCCCCATTTCATCGAGCTTTTTTCACATCTTCACGTAAAACCATCCCGTCAAAATACTTCTTCTTGAAGTCCAACGATCCTTGTCTCTTCCAGTTGATAGGATAGTTGCGGCAGTCGAGTCCTGAAATCAACGCATGCTCTCGCAAACCGTATCGGATGGAAACACCTTTAACCAAAAACCAAGCTTCCTTTTTCCTATTGATTTCAGCAGTACGCAACATGAGCATCCACATGGGTTAAACCTTGTGGTTGCTCCTCGGCATGTGATAGATGTGGGAGAACTGCAGATGTTTCTCAAACCATGATGTCTCGCCCAGAGTGAGATTCAAGTCATCAAAAGTGCTCAACGTTTCCTCGATGTAGCAGCGTGTTGGTATCTTCACAGTCTGGCTATACTGATCTGAAGGGAAGTACATTTTAAGAGGTCGCAGGGATATCGTTTCATCGCAGGTTCCCTGAAAACACAAGAACGATATCACAGACAACACAGTATAACCAAGTTATTCGAGTTCGATCTAGTCATCCAGTTTAACCATGTAAACCTATGTATTAACAGGCTTTCCTAGTTGTACATAGTTATCTTAGTATAACAATACTAACCTAGTTTTACCTAACAAAACATAGTAATACTCAGTTATACTATTAAACCACAATTAAAAAAATATTTATCAAGTATCTCCTCTTTTACATATCTTAGGGTTTTACATACCGGTTTAGGACAGTCGGTCGATCTCCCCTCGGTGGCCTCCTACTCGTCGGATGCCTGGTCCTCCGATTCATCGGCCGCATTGTCTTTTCCTGCATGTTCGTCTTCTTCGTCTTCCATTTCTTCATCTGTTTTTGTCGGCTCGTCTTCTCCGTGCACCGTGTACGTCGCACCGTGGTCGTCTCCCTCCGCCATAGACGCCTTCGCTTCCACCTCGCCTTTTGTACACCAATACTATCTGCCGCAATTTCGTCAACATTCGGCTGATTCAGTGCAGTAGACTGAGAATTAGTCGGAGCGGTTGTCGGATACTCACTGATGGAGCTCCGACAGTTACTTCAATGGCCGCCTCTCGACGATGCTTCTTCGAAGCCCTCTCCGCCGCAGGGCTCTTCGGCTTCGTCATCTTCCTTGCGTTCCTCGTCTCTACCATCGCAATGATTGATATAACCAAAGATTTTTGAGAGATAAGATTCCCGTTTTCCCCGCGGTGGATCCGAAAAGGATAGAGGAATAAAGTGAAAAATGGAGATTAGGGATTTGACTTTTCAACATATTTTAATAATAAAACACATAGTAACACCAGAATCGAATCCGGCTATATGGTAACGGTTAGAAGAAAACCTGGTTTGGCGTAGAAATGACTGGTAAATTATCACCATCCACTCGGTTTATAAGTAATTCATAGTTTCTCAGATTTAACATATATGTAAACCAAATTGATATTGGTGTTTGGCTATATTGGCTGTTAACGGAGGGGCATGTTGGAAGATCTAAAATAATTATTCGGTTAACTTAGATAATCAGTAATATGTTTTTCAGGTAATCTTTCTTGGTTCATAAAATCCATCCAACATTAACATTGGTTTTATGGTTTGATCGGGATAACGCATAAGTTTTAAACGTTCCCCAATTACATATGGGTTGCTAACATAGTTAACATTAACTTCAATGATGTCCTTTTTGTATTAATGAACATTAATTTTTATTCCCTGTTTCGACGGGTTTACAGGAAAGTATTTAACACGTTCTAAGTTAACTAGTCCAGAATCTCTTAAAATAACATAGTTGGTAACAGAAGTAGTCAAATCTAAACAACACTAAAACCTAACAACAAAAGTATAACCCAAAGTTGTACGAATTAAATATGAAATGTAATCCTTGATAAGTATGTTTCCATGTTTATATGTAATCCATATGATGACGAGTCCAGGTCTAAAGCTGGTAACTTACAGTACTAAAGAGTATTATATATTAATTTTGTTAACCATAACAATTACGGGCAATAATGGCACGGACAAACGTCAGTCGTTGACAAAGCAGGCTTAAGACACAACGTTCAACAAAGTTAACACATATGAGTAGAAGCAACAAACATGATTGCATGTTCTAATAAGGGTCCCTTGTCGAAAAGGGAATCACAGCTGAACAAGGCAAGGTATAAGAACAACATGACTAACATAGGACATATGCCTCGAATAGGCCTATCACAAGTTTTTTGCATTCCTCTTCCAATGAACGACTACCTAGTTCTGTGCAATGATCTTCGCCTCCAGTGGCATGGGCCTCCATGAGGAAAACAGACATTACACCAGAATCCCATATAGATGTAACCTGCGGAATCCCCTTAATTCTAACAAGCTGAAATTCGGTAGTTTGTGTCTGAGACATGTCTTGGTCCTCGAGGTCCTCTCCATAAAGTTGTCTAATCAAGTAAGGGAGCATAACAGCAATAGGTCGGAGGTCTTGCTTCAACGCGGCATCTGTCTTTTTGACATGTAAGAATCAAGAATGGAGATCTTTGAAGCTTTTAAGTCAGCACATAGGACGACCCAGTTGTTTTTGTCGAAGTTAAAGGGCATATAAAGCCGTTAACATTCCGACGGGTCCATTCTTTCATCATCACCTGTCCCTTTAAAGGAATCAACTATTGACTTTGTGAACTGGAATGTAGAAAGGTCAGTTATTTTTGAGAATTTAGGATAAGCCCTCGTTAAGGAAGACACAAACTTCGAATCGAGGATGTCCACTGTCCTGGCAGAACCTTCTCCATGTTCAGACCGAAGCATATGTCTAGTAAACTTGCATAACGCGTCCATAACCTGAGAGATGATTGGAAGTTCAAATATACCATCTATAATAGTTACTCAATTACACCCTAAGCATGTGAGAAATAGTCCCGAGCAATAGTCCATATGAGTATAAATGATATAGCATATTTGATAACTATGTTCCCCTTCAACATTTGTTTTGAAAATATGGGAATGCGTTAAATATTTGTCGTGCCACCAAATTACCACTGAAACAAACCAATCATGGTATGATAGAAAGAATTATACAAAATGGAATAACAAACCTTAGCTGTGGTGTTCTTTCGCCTTTCGAGTAGATCATGGACTTCTCTATGCGACAGAGTAATAGAGTTACCAAGGTGGTATGTCCTGTGAAATATATATATATATATAAAATCGAATCACATTTTGACAGAAAAAACGGATTAAAGAAAGAAACAAATGAAGGATGGTGATAGTACGTAGTGGGCGATGCCAAAGCTCTACGTAACCTCCATTCACGTTCCCTTTCTAATTCTGCTTGAGATGAAGTTTGTTGCCCTATCGCGATCTTAATCCTCTTATCGCACTGATAGTGCACACCATCAAGCCTGGATGAAACAGTACGGTGCCGTTTACTTTTCCTTTGCATCTCGTCATTTTCTTTGGTAACAACCGCATCCATACAATTGACTTGGCCAGTCTACGTGTCAGTGGGTATGACATTAAGTTAATATGTTAGTCGAAGTGAGAAATAGGAAAGCAATGCGTCCTGTACAAAATCATTCTGATTTGGCTAGTACCTGATCAATGTTTCCTGATTGAGGAGGGTTCATGCCTGACACGGCTGGTTGCACCTGAAAGAATAATAGACAACCCATCAAGTAGTAGCCAAGTTTACTGTTAACAATAATAGATGGTAAATGGGATAATCGTAAACTATCCCAGCAAATGTTACTGAACAACATTTACAGCTAACAATACCTCGGAATATTCATTCAATTGGCTACTAATTTCATTATCGGTCTCCACCTCCTGTGGATGATGAGACATAACCTCTGTAATCCTTTGGCCTGCAGTCGGACTAATATGACAACCATCCTCACTTGAGGACACATCACTTCCCACATCTTCTGCATCCTCTTGAGGATCGCCATTGTCATTTTCTTTGTACACGTTGCTCTCGTACTCATTACCATCATTGTCATTGTCGGCATGGTCCTTCTCCACATTCTGGATGTCCCGTAAATCAGTAGAAACATCCGCAGTAGCAGGAATAACATAAGCAGCATTCGCAGGAGCAGCATTTGCAGAAGCACAATTTGCAGAAACATCATTCGAGGTAGGACCAGTCGCATGCGCATCATTGGAAGAAAGACCATTGTAGGCAGCAGAATTTACAAGGGTATCATCAGGAATAGGTTGCGATGTTGGTGGGTTGTTAGTATGTTGTCTATGTGCTGGGTTAGTATCCTGACTAGTAGTTGCAGACCATTCAAAAGTGACTTTTAACCATTCAGTAATTCCAGCAACTATAGCCGGGTTGTTAGCTACAAGCTCCTTCGCAACAATACTTGGAAGATGAGGAAGAACCGCATTGACAATGTCATCAACAGTGAATGTGTTTGAGGTGGATGGTTGACCGGCCGTAATATTGGTATTCCTTTTACCAGCATGGGACCTACGAGCAATTCCTTTACCTTTCCTGACATGGGCTTTCTGCCTATTAGCTCTACCTCCTGGGTTATCTGGTACTACAGACTGCTCAGGGATCTCACCCCCAATGAACATTGAATTTTCAAAAGCACAGCCTTCTTCGATGAGTTGAACCAAATTGTCGAGCAAAGGGTCTTCCTCGTCATCCGTGCATGTTAGATATTCTCTGTATGCTCCCATATCGAGCTCCGGGTTAATGATGGGAATAACCTTTGCCTGTAAAAACTTAGAAACGTTAATGTACATTACGGTGTAATCAGTTACATCGTTAATTGATTATCATCTAATGGTTTTCTAGTAATGCGTAAGATCAACCATTCATGTTTTCAAAACATGAATATAACAAATACTGGAACTACTTGCTATAGGTGCTTAATTAACACCGTACCTCACAATAACGGTCAAGAACCCTCAGTTGATTTACCCTGAGGGTAACCCTCTGGGGTTGTTGAGCAACAAAATCGTCTTCAGGATCACTCGGTGAACCACCATAAGAGATGAAACTCTGGGGTATGGTCGGTACAGCTTGTAAGACCACCATTTGGACAGCGTAGAAGAAACCTTGAACTGCAACATTAGCCGTTGCAAACTGAGTAATGTTCATTTCCTTAAGAGAAGAAGTGATCATCTCGAATGATTTCCTCCCCTAGGGATATTTCAAAAACTCATCAAGGTACCTGGTCATCTCAGCGTGTTCCCTGTTTATCTTGAGCTTAGGATAATGCGTGGTGGGGGCCAGAATCGCATCAACAAATGCTAGACACGCATATCGGAGATGAATTTTTGGGTCATCCACTGTCCTCTTCTTAAGAAACCCTATCACCTTCGATACAAGAATATTTCCATCCATTCCAAATAGCCCTTGTAAAAATCCTTTTTGCTCTGCGCACTAACTATTTCCACTTTTTCTGATGTCTCGGGAACTTCCCATAGTTAAGACCGGTCACAACTTAAATTCACGAAGTGAGAATCTAATCGAATTACCGGAGAAGAGAAACCATAACTCATTTTCGTTCACGACAACTAACTGGCGGTAGAGTAAATGAAGAGCGAAAGTACCAGATAGAGCGGGTATGGCTTGCATCATAAGAATCTTCCCAAATTGGGATTTGGAGAGGATATTGATTTCTGGCTGGTCGAGTGTTGATTTTATTAACGCGATAACACTCATCTTCTAGTATGTATTAACTCTTTCGCCATTTGGTTCGTGTCCATAAGCGATCAATCGTTTAGGAAGAGGCTTCTCCGGCATCTTCGATTACACCGACAATTTCAGAACTGTGTTTCCCTTAACTATCGTAACTCTAAAACAAAACCCAAAAACAATCAATCGAAATCTATAGATTTCAATTCAAAATTTGAATCGTCTAACTCTATTGGATGCATGCTGTGTTGTCAGATATAGGTCTTAGACTCTCGAATTTACTGTTTCAAAATAGCTTCCCGTAGCGTGTCAGTTTCGAAATATTCAGTAGGAGCAATATCGTCTTATGGTTGTTGAATAGTAACTCACCAACAGTTGATTTAGCAAAAAACTAATAATGGCGGTATTGGGGGTTATTGAATTGTATTTCCCAATTTGACAAGTTAACAATTCTTTTAGTTAGTCAATACTAAACATATTCAGAAAACCATATAAAAAGATGATATATCTGACTCACACATGATCGGTAATTATGTGTTCAATGCGGAAATGTATTGTATAATCTTTTTGAAAATATTTTTCTAATATATTTCATTTAATTTTATAATATTTATGTGAAATAGGTTTAATATATATTCTGTTAGTTTAAAATATTTCATTTTATAGAACATCATTTCATATATAATTAATTCATATTTTTAATATTTAGTAGTTAAATTTAGTAATTTTTTATAAATAGAATTATAGATTTATGAAAGTCAAAACACGATAATCCGATTATTTTAAAATTTTGTATTGGCTTAAGTTCATTTTAATTTTTTATATAACTAAAACTAGTTAATTCATTTTTCAATTTATTTCTAATGAACAAAAAATTTTGAATTTTTTTTTTATAATCACAACAAACTATTCTATTGTTAACTCATCATACATTAATTTAAATATTCTGAAAAATTAATAAAATAATTTATCAAAACTAAAAATACCAATCATCCCCATCATATATTTATTTAATATAAATATTAAAAAAATTAACATTCTTTCAAAATAAGATATATCAAATGTTAATATATGGATCAGGGTTTGGTCCATCATAGACTACCAACTATAAGCAATCAAAATTAAACAAAACACAACATCCCAATAACATAATAGGAGGATCAGGACATAATTCAAAACCCCTCTCTCGTCTCTTCTCCACTTTCTCTGAGTGTCAAGCAAAATCCAAAACATTCTTGGCTGGTGAACAAACTTCTAAAGATCAGAGATGAGATTTATACCTGGATTCAGTGTTCTAAAATATGCTAGGCGTTCGCTAGGCGGTGGATGAACGCCTAGCCGTATACGCGGACGCCTAAGCGGGGCCTATGCAGATAATATATATTTATATATATATAACTTTCATAGTAAATAAATCTTTTATATATAATAGTTGTAAAAAAAACATAGACTCAAATAAAAAAATTGAATAAACTTTGATAAAATAAAGTAAAAATATAATTTTAAAATATATAAATGATCTCCAACGATAATAAAAAATAATAATCTTTATAAAAAAAATAAGGATATATAGTTTTTAAACTTACTCCCAAAATGTTTTAAATTTTCTTAGTGTAAAAACGTATAATAAATATTATTAAAACTAAATAGTTTTAACATACACAATAAAATATAATTATACAATTTTTTTTAAAAAAAAATTCAAAACGGGCGCCTAGAATCCGCCTAGACACGCGCCTAGGCCGCGTAATGGCCGCCTAGACGTTATTAGGGGGCCGATATTTTTAAACCGCCTAACCCACCGCATAGTATAAAATCGGGACGCTCGACCACCGCCTAGCGCCCAGGCGCCGCCTAGGCGGCCGCCTAGGCCGCGTTTTAGAACATTGCCTGGATTATATTGAAGGTTGGATATGGCTCTTCTTGCCGGTTCTGGATTGACAACTGGTCGCCATATGGTTGTCTGCTTAATTACTTGAAAGGCGAAGGAAACACAAGACTTGGTATTCCATTGACTGCTACTCTCTCGGACTTGTTTATACAAGGGTCTTGGATCATTCCTGCACCACGCTCTGAAAAGCAGTTAAACATTCATATCTTTTTAACTACTCTTACTATATCTACTCAGGAGGATTCATTTGAATGGATCATAGATGGTAAGTGATGCAATATCAAGGTCTTCAATACATGTGTTTATTATGAGAATCTAAGCCTCATAACTTCATAAAATATTCAAGAATTTTCATTCAATGGCAATGGCTAAATTGGTGGCAAGAAGACTAATTTTTGATTTAGCTAATTTTCTCCTTTTTTAAAATGTAAATCATTTCTTTTAATGTCTTTTATTGTAAAGATCACTTTGTAAGAGCTATAAAAAGCTCAATTGTTCTATTGTAAATAATATAGAAATTTTTGTAAAAAAATAAGAGTTCTCTCTTATAAAGCTTTTATGCTTTGTTCTTGTTTCTCTAAGTTGTGCGGATTCCCCTTCTTAGAAAATATTATGAATTTATGTCTTATGTGTGGATTCACTAAGGCTTAGATTCTTGATTTTATCACAAAGGCTTTCACACTTTTGAGTGTCGATCTTCAATCCATCATCACTCCATCTAACCATCCATTGAGAAGCCTTGAGAGCGCCTTCGGCCAGCAAGCTTTTCCCACTCGACCACCGACCATCGTCCATCGACTATCGACCACGGATCAACCAGAGAGCGTCTCCGACCAGCTGGGCGACCCAAACAACTATCCACCTCCAATCTTACATCATTTGGTATCAGAGCCGAATGTCCTATCATCTATCTTTTTTTAGCTGTTTTCATTTCCATTTTAATATTGAAAACAAAAAAAAACATTTTCTGCTTTTGTTCTTTTTTATATTTAAAAAAATATAAAATAATTTTTCTTATTTTTCTAAAGTTTTATTTGTTTCTCTTTAAAAAAAAATCTGCTTTCATTTAAAATAAAAAAAAAAAACAAAAAAACAAAAAAACAAAAAAAAAACTCATTTCTCCTTTTTATTTGAAAAAAAAAATATTGTCCTCATTTTAATTTCGTTTTATTTCAAAAAAAAAATCGTTTCTACTTTTTTCTCTTAAAAAAAATCTGTTTTCATTTTGTTTCTAAAAAAAAAACATTTTCTGTTTTAAATAAAACTACAAAAACAAAAACAAATTCTCGAGTGAAACGGTTTTGAGGACAAAATCATTTGAAGAATGAGAGGATGATGCAATATCAAAAAATAGAGGGAATCAAGGTCTTCAATACATTGATTTATTATGAGAATTTCAGCCTCATAACTTCATAAAAAAAAAGTCAAGGATTCTCATTCAAGGCAATGGCTAAACTGGTGGCAAGAAAACTAATATTTGATTTAGCTAATTTTTCTCTTTTTGTATAAATGTAAATCATTTCTTTTAATGTATTTTATTATAAATATCACCTTGTAAGAGCTAAAAAAGTTCAATTGTTCTATTGTAAATATATAGAAATTTTTGGAATAATAAGAGTTCTCTCTTCCAAAACTTTTATGTTTTGTTTTTTGTTTCTCTAAGTTGTGCGGATTCCCCTTCTTAGAAAACATTATGAATTTTATGTCTTATGTGTGGATTCACTAAGGCTTAGATTCTTTAGCTTATCACAAGGGCTTTCATACCCTTGAGTGGCGTTCTACGATCCACACATCGCTTCCTTTCCATCCATTATCGATTCACTAAGGTCTAGATTCTCATAATAAACACACGTACTGAAGACCTTGATATTGCATCATTCTCTCACTCTTCAAATGGTTTTGTCCTCGAAACCGTTTTACCTTGAGAATTTTTTGTTTTTTTAATGAAAAGAATAAAAACTAATTTTTTTTTCAAGAAACAAAACGAAAGTAGTTTTTTTAAATGCAAATCATTTTCAATATGATCTTTTCAATTTTTTTTTAAAGCAACAAAATAGAGACGAAAACTGTTTTTTTTTTAATAAAACGAAATTAAAATGGGGGAAATGTTTTTTTTTTAAATAAAAAGGAGAAACGAGTTTTTTTTTTGTTTTTTTTAAATGAAAACAGATTTTTTTAAAAGAGAAACAAATAAAACTTTAGAAAAATAAGAAAAACTATTTTATGATTTTTTTAAATTAAAAAAAAGAACAAAATCAAATTTTTTTGTTGGTTTTCGATATTAAAATGGAAAAGAAAACAATTAAACAAAAATAAAATAAAAAGATAGAGGATATGACATTCGGCTCTGATACCAAATGATGTAAGATGATAATGATACAATATCAAGGTCTTCAATACATGTGTTTATTATGAAAATCTAAGCCTCATAAGTTCATAAAATATTCAAGAATTTTCATTCAATGGCAATGGCTAAATTGGTGGCAAGAAGACTAATTTTTTATTTAGCTAATTTTTCTCCTTTTTGTTTAAATGTAAATCATTTCTTTTAATGTTTTTTATTGTAAAGATCACTTTGTAAGAGCTGTAAAAAGCTCAATTGTTCTATTGTAAATAATATAAAAAATTTGGAAAATAAAAGAGATTTCTCTAAAGCTTAGGCTTTGTTTTGTTTGGATCTATGTCCTTTGTGTGGATTCACTAAGGTATGGATATGTGATAGGTGTCAGGTTTTATCCTATATCTAACTGCAAGTGCACAGTTCATTAGTCGTAGTATATAGGTATCGAATCCACAGAGACTCCGGTATTCAATAGCTCAAGAACAGGAAATTAAACTAGGAAGAAAGCAATGTGATTGAATGAAAAGCAATGCGAGAAAGTAAACAGAAAGCAGAGATTGTTGGTTGTGAAAGCAAGTTATTAAGAGCGCTAAGTCTAGGGCGTTCTCAGGAAATCAGACAAGCAGACAGTTCATTCAGCAAGGATCTAATTAAGCACAGTTCTAGAACTCAAAACAGAGATATAGAATTAGAGATGTCAGACGGGCTAACCCAAGCTCAAATAGCCCAACCCAACGCGGTTTTAATTTTGTCTCGGATCTGGCGGGTTGGCCCGCGCGGGCTGCGGTCTGAAATTCAATAGCCCAAGCCCAACCCGCATGTATTTTACGGATTAGCGGGCTGACCCGCGGGTTTCTATACAAACGTGTTTTATTTCGATTTCCGCTTTATAATTGACTATAAATAAACTTGTTTTCTAAGTTTTTATACATGTTCTTAAAAAATTATATTAAAATATTGATAACAAAGATGAAATTTTAAAACAACATTACAACAATCCAGAAAAAACAATAATCTTAAAGAAATAATCTTACCATTGGACAATCTTAAAAAGTAAGAAAAGCAACAAATTCGATAACACTATTAAAAAAATAACAACAAACACCAAAACATACAAAAGTAACACAAACTTCTTTAACTTTTATTTCCGTCCTCCTCATCAACAACATCTATAAATACATATCAATGGGCATAGTAAATGTGAAATAACAAATTTTCTTGTAATCATTTGACGAGAAAAAAAAACTGAATAAATAGTGTTTGTATTTGATCATAATTGTATTTGTATCATAGAATCTAATAAGAGATCAAAGACATAAAAATCGCAAAATTTTACACTAACTTTGAAATGTTCGCATACTCATGTTTTAGAACAAATATTACAAAGCTAGACAACAAAACACACTCATATACAAATGTAGATTTTCACAACATATATGTTGGTAATCATCTTAAACAAAACAATTATAATAAAGACTAAAGATCACGAGAAGGTTCAAAATGAATGTTTTTCTGTAAATTTAGAATTGTCCGCGGGCTAACCCAAGCTCAAATAGCCCAACTCAATGCGGTTTCAATTTTTTCTCGGATCAAGCGGGTTGGCCCGCGCGGGCTGCGGTCCAAATTTCAATGGCCCAAGCCCGCCCCGCAGCGGATCTATTCGGGCTCAACCCGCGGGTTATAACCCATTTGACATCTCTAAATAGAATTAACCAAATTCCTTTGCGATAATTCTCTAAGTCTAAGTGCAGCAAACCAAACTTTCGTTTGCGAGAACTAATAGATTAAACTAGCATTAATTCCAAGTTTGATATGTTCACAATTATCCTAAACCAAGCTTTCGTTTGCGAGAAGTTTAATTGCTCAATCTAATTAGTTCAGATTCCTAAACCCCACTTCCGTGATGTATTTAGCAACCTAAGATCTAGATTCTAATTGATCAGGTTAGAACTAGCTTTAAACACAATTAGATTGAAGAACAGATGTAGTTATGAATCCTTAACTGAATTTAAACAAGTCTAGCAAGTCATGAAATCCTATGTGAGAAACCCTAAACCTAACAAGGAATCTACTCAGACATAGATAATGAAAACATAATCATATGAT
The DNA here is from genome assembly GCA_030180135.1 of Orychophragmus violaceus. Taxonomy (NCBI): domain Eukaryota; kingdom Viridiplantae; phylum Streptophyta; class Magnoliopsida; order Brassicales; family Brassicaceae; genus Orychophragmus; species Orychophragmus violaceus. The sequence continues at coordinate 90,455,290 of CM058240.1, forward strand.
GAATAAATTGCATAGAAGATAAAGAATAAAAGGGGTTCGAAATCTTCTCCAAATACAGATGAAGTAAAGGTTCAGATCAGCCCCAAAAGCTCTAAAAATCCTCTGCTCTTAATTATGAAAGCGTAAGTAAATAAAACACCAAAAACTTAATTATATAGGTCTAATCTCGGCCAGGGGCTTCTTTGTAAATATCAGTAACTTCTGGATCAGAGTGCAATATCTTGACTCTTCATAAACCGCCGAGTTTTGGCCCATCTTGCTGGTGCAACGATCGATGCTAGAGTGCAACGATCGACGCATTTCTCTGTTTCGGACTGTGAACTCTATCTCTCGGCCAAATACTCCAAAAATCTCCAAAAAGTGCCATAATCACCAAATATGCTCCAAACCTGATTATACCTGTAAAAGACTCTAAAAGAACACAAAAAGACACTAAACACACTTATATTATGGTCTAAAACTAGTAAAAACCATGATATATCAACTCCCCCACACTTAGCCTTTGCTTGCCCTCAAGCAAAACAGAGAACTAAAGCTTGGTGAAGAGGTTTGAAAACTCTTCAGAAACTCATTTCATCTTAGAAGCTACAATACTCAGATTCCCCTTAGTAAACCACTGAAAGAATCAATCACAGGATATCAAGACCAACATGTACTTCCCCCACACTTAGCAACTGTCCTAGGTAAACTCCACAATCACATTCAAGCATTCAAATTCTCCCTACTGACTTCTGCAAGTATTTAAGTGCGGTCTCACCTAAGGAGTATCGATCAAAGGGCACATGGATTCTTACCTTATCAGCTCTAGACCACCATACTATCTTTCTCTAGTCCCTTTCTTCTCTTTCCCTTCTTTAACAACTGATTTTTCCCACATTGGGTATCATTTTATTTTTTTATCAGTGTTCTTCCCGTTATGGGGTGTACTTTGGACACATTCCATGGATTGCACAGGAGATAATAGGGGTCTCTACCACTCCTGTGACCACTTCGGAGTTACTAACTCATCCTCAGTTTATTATTATTATTTTTTTTTACTTTATAGAAGGGGAGAAGGGAACTAAATAGGATAGGTTGACAGGCTGTGTCAGAACTAACAAGGGAATCCGACACAAAGTATACCAAGCCCTTAGGTGAGAAATCTAAGTCAGTATTAAATTGAAGTCAGTAAAAGGATCCTCTGATACCTGAAGTGATGTGGATGTTCCCAGTAGGTTGATCTGTGATGGGGTTTTCTAATAGTCAGAGATAGATCCTGCAACTTCATCCCAATGGTTACTTAAGTTCCTGCAAGTCTTGTAAATCTTCTCAGAAAATCATAGTTTCTTACTTAAACAATTTTGACTCAATAAAACAAATTTTTTTTTGAAAAATGGACTGACTCTTAAGAAAACAGAAAGATATAAGTCAGTAGCACCTCCCCCACACTTAAGACACACTGTCCCCAGTAGTGTCAAGCGAAGGATCGGTAAAAAGAAATAAAAAATTGTTAAAGTTCTGTTGAGTTCTGTCGGGTTTACCTCTGTCGCTTAGGCATCGATCGTTGCACTAAGTGCATCGACCGTTACTTGGCGATTTTCGTGTATAGTCGATCGTTGCTCAGAACTGCAACGATCGCTACAATGCGATTCCGATCGTGTTGTGACGATCGACACAGAAGTGCGTCGATCGACGCACTGCGAATCTGTCCGAGACCTGCAACCAGAAACTCACCAGAAACAAAAAAAACGTAAAATCCTAACAAAAACACCAAAAATTAAGTAGAAAAACACAAGTACCTAATGGTGGGTTGCCTCCCACCCAGCGCTTGTTTAAGGTCAATAGCTTGACCGGACGGAAAAGATTTTTCAGGCAGAGGGTGCATTATCCAGAGGCAGAATCTGACCTCTTGGAATCTCGGCCTTAGCCCAATAATGTTTTACCCTCTGTCCATTTACAGCGAACTCATTACCTTCCTTGCCGACTAGAACGACAGCTCCATATGAACGCACTTCTTTGATCGTGTAGGGACCGGACCATCTTGATTTCAGCTTACCCGGAAACAAATGCAAACGAGAATTGTATAAAAGTACCTGATCATTAGGCTCAAACCGTCTAGAAACAATCTTCTTGTCATGATAAGCCTTAGTCCTCTCCTTGTACAGCTTTGAGTTCTCATAGGCAAAATGTCTAATCTCATCCAACTCATTAAGCTGTATCAATCTCCTTTCCGCAACTGATTTAAGGTCAAAGTTCATCTGCTTTACAGCCCACGCTGCTTTGTGCTCAAGTTCCACTAGCAGATGACATGCTTTTCCATACAGCAACTGAAATGGAGTAGTCCCTAATGGCGTCTTAAATGCAGTCCTGTAGGCCCATAAAGCATCATCAAGCTTAGCTGCCCAATCTTTTCTTGTCTTCCCAACTGTCTTCTCTAAGATCTCCTTGATCTGTCTGTTAGAAACCTCGACTTGTCCACTAGTCTGAGGGTGATAAAGAGTAGCAACTCGGTGATGAACTCCATGCTTTCTTAGGAGCTTCTCAAAGACCTTATTAATAAAGTGAGATCCTCCATCACTAATCACTATCCGAGGTACTCCAAATCTAGGGATTATGATGGACTTAAACAGCTTAATGACTACTGAAGAATCATTGGTTGGACTAGCTATTTCTTTTACCCACTTAGACACATAATCTACAGCAACCAGGATGAATTTATTCCCATAAGATGAAGGAAAAGGTTCAGATCAGCCCCAAAAGCTCTAAAAATCCTCTGCTCTTAATTATGAAAGCGTAAGTAAATAAAACACCAAAAACTTAATTATATAGGTCTAATCTCGGCCAGGGGCTTCTTTGTAAATATCAGGAACTTCTGGATCAGAGTGCAATATCTTGACTCTTCATAAACCGCCGAGTTTTGGCCCATCTCGCTGGTGCAACGATCGATGCTAGAGTGCAACGATCGACGCATTTCTCTGTTTCGGACAGTGAACTCTATCTCTCGGCCAAATACTCCAAAAATCTCCAAAAAGTGCCATAATCACCAAATATGCTCCAAACCTGATTATACCTGTAAAAGACTCTAAAAGAACACAAAAAGACACTAAAACACACTTATATCATGGTCTAAAACTAGTAAAAACCATGATATATCAATATGTGATCTTATCACAAAGGCTTTCACACCTTTGAGTGGCGGTCATCAATTCACCATCAACTCCATCTAACCATCCCTTGAGAAGCCTTGAGAGCGCCTTCGGCCAGCACGCTTTTCCCACTCGACCACCGACCATCGTCCGTCGACTAATCTAGACCTTAGTGAATCCACACAAAGGACATAGATCAAAACAAAACAAAGCCTAAGCTTTAGAGAAATCTCTTTAATTTTCCAAAAATTCTATATATTATTTACAATAGAGCAATTGAGCTTTTTATAGCTCTTACAAGATGATCTTTACAATAAAATATATTAAAGGAATGATTTACATTTATACAAAAAGAGGAAAATTAGCTAAATCAAATATTAGTCTTCTTGCCACCAATTTAGCCATTGCCATTGAATGAGAATCCTTGACTTTTTTAATGAAGTTATGAGGCTGAGATTCTCATAATAAATCCATGTATTGAAGACCTTGATTCACTCTATTTTTTGATATTGCATCACTCAACCTCTAGAGAAGGAGTACCCAAAAGATCAAAGTAAAAATAAACCACCATGTTCTTGACATCCTCAGGTTACGCAATCATATTACCCATGTCGTCCGTCATAAAATAAATGGTGTTCCGAGATAAGTTGGCAAGACAAGATTTGAAAAAGACCCTGGTGCAAGAGTCTCCAGCATCCAGCCATTTGACCCGCGTTTTCTGGCGATAGAACCCTTCTTCCGCATAAGCAAGAAGCATCCACAAATCCCTGGCCTGTCGTTCTTGTTCAAAAAGTTCTGGGGAAGGATCAGACATACATTGCCTCTGCACAGTCTCAAGAATTTGAAAAGCTTCCCTAGTTCTTCTCTGAATATCACTAAAGGTACTCATATTAATTTCTTTGCAACATACCTTATCTGCCCTGAGCTTGTGATAGAGATTAGCCATCGGATCAGAAACTAAGTCAACCGAATTCCAAGCAGTCCCCATAAGCTGAGAATAATCCGGGTGGGTAGTGAAAAAGGAGAAGAAAGTGAATCTGGAATTCCTTCTATTAACTGAATTGATGAGAGTAACAAGACAAGGAGAATGATCGGACGAGCCGGGAACGTCGAAGAAGGCAATGGAATCAGGAAAACAAGTCTGCCACGCTTCATTAACCAAAGCCCGATCTAACTTCCTGGATTATGGATTGGTGGGAGATTTATTTGTCCAGGTCAACTGGCAACCTCTCATGGTTAGATCAAACAAACCCGAATCAGCCATACACTCACGCAGATCCTCCATCCCTTGTAACGGCAAAGAAGGCTGAACCAAGGCATACGCCTCAGTGCTTACCAAAACCTGGTTGAAATCAACCATGATCAACCAAGGAGGGTTGTCATAATGAGAAGTTGCTGCCAAATCTCTTATATTTCTCCAAAGATGTTTCCTCTCATCAATTGTATTTCTTGCATATATAAAGGCTACAGTGAAAGATTGAGACGTTACAGGATTGAAAACACCAGCAACTAACAATTGATCCGAGGAGAAGTACTTGATAATATATAACATGGGATCACACACCATAACAATCCTACCATTTAAGGCATCCTCACTATAATTAGCTTCAAACCGCCAATCCGGGAGAACATAACCAATGATCTCTTCTATATTATTTTGCTTCACTCTAGTTTCCAAAAGGCCACCAAATATAGGGCAGTTCGTAGATAGCCAACTCTTAACCGAATTTTGCTGAGTGGATCCGCACAATCCTCTTACATTCCAACAAAAACACTTCATTGCGGTACAAAAATGGGGGGTGTGCAAGCGCACTAAGCCGACGAAGAAGAAGCATTGCCCAAAGGCAAATGCTCCTCACACAGAACATTCAAAACCGAATTGACAGAGGCATCATCCTTTAGAGCTTCCACTTCCGAGTCGTGATCAGACAGATAAAGGGCATAAAGCATATAACCGTGATCCTTCCTGAGATGTTTGTCCACTATAAAGGAAATCTTGCTTGCTGGGACAACCTCTTTCACAGAAATCCTCTTCCGCAGTATTTCTTGGGCTGCGTTAATCTCCTCTTCTTCCTCAGCAAACTGAATTTGAGTAACAGGAATAACCGGCGGAACATCATGAGGAACAAGATCTTTAGGTAGAGTTGATCTTAGAACAACCACATCCCGAACAGGACACGAGGTTGACGATCCATCGTGTGTAGGGCTAGAAGGTAAACTTCGAGAACGACCCAAAGTGGTTGAAGGGACTGACTTAGGCGCCCCTGGAGTAGAAACCTGATTGAGAACCTGAATGGGAGAAGTCTGACCCTGCACTTTCACCTGCACATTAGAAGCATGATTTGAAACCTGAGAGGAAGATGCTTGTACCTGCGCATGCGATGAAAAAGCCAAAGGAAGAGGATTTGTCTGCGACTGGGAAGGTAAATTTGAGGAAGGTAAAGGAACCTTCCCAATCCCTGAGGAAGACGAGACCGCAGAAGATTTTCCCTTTTTCGAAGAGCCAGAAGAAGGCTTAGTAGGCTGAATCTCTGGAGTTTTGATACTGAAATAACCGGCTTAGGAGGATGGGGACATCTATGAACCATGTGACCAAACTCAGAGCATCTACTACAACGTGAAGGAAGCTTGGGAAAGGATGTCGATATGAGGACAGAGTAACCAGATTTATTTGCAACTCGAACACAACTTGGCAAAGATTTAGCAAGCTCTATAACAACCTTTAGCTTTATAATACCGTTAGAGTACGGAGGAATGATCGAGGACTATGAATGCATTGGAAACCAACGCCAGATGCTATAATGCTAAAACTGACAGTCGACCACAATTCCGGCGGAACTTTCTTGAATAATACCCACACCGGAGCATACTCAAGTCTCATAGAAGTGAACCTTACCACCGAGGACCAAGGGAAGACAGTAAAAGAACAGTTCTCGGATTGCCACAACCCAACATCTAAGACCAACTGACGAGTAGCAGAACACAGAATGAAAACCAAACATATTCCTGGCGAATGTAATTTCATTGATATTCTCCCTTCCTTACCCCAAATCGGATTCAAATCTGAATAGATTTTAGCTGGCGAAGGCGGGATACCATGGAAATAGGAAACCAAATAATCCTTCCAAATCTCAGAAGAGCCAAGAAAAATAGAATCTAGAGCCCTAACAGTTGGGATTCCATCTGCCGCAAAAGAAGGCGAACCTATCCTGGAGAGCTTGGATTCTGAAGAAGAGAAAAGAGAAGACCAAAGGGGCTTAACCGGTGGCTGGGAAACAACCTGAGGATGTTTGTTTGGCAAAGAACCTAAAGGAGATGCACCAGATGGTGGTGTCTGCAACAAATCGACTGGGTTAGGGTCAGACACCTGAACCGAGTTAGAAGAAGAAGGGTTTGAAGAAGACGGAAAAGCCTCAGAAGATGGCTCAAGAGGTTGAAGGAACATTAAATTCGGAGGTATTAAGGGGTCAGGAGGAGGTGTATCTGGGGACAAAGAGACCGAAGAAGAGGCCATCAGATCTAGGAAATCGGAAGAGAGGAGGAGTTTTCTCGGCGGCCGCGGAGAGACGGGATTGCAGCCTGGGGCCGAGTTCTATCCGACGGGATAGTAAGGGTAACCGTGCGATGGTACCCGCCGAGAAGAAGAAAAAACATATTCTCGGTTGTTGGTGATGTTCTAGGCTCATGTGCCTTTGTGGCTGTGACTTAGGTGTTCACGAGAAAGGAAGACCGCCAGCGACGGACCGGAGAAGCAAAAACACAATCGCCAAAAAATCACACTTTTTGCCTCGGTTAACGAGCTATCCGACCGTTGTTTAGTCTTGCTTATATTTGTGTTGAATAAATTCCGATTATATATTGGATTTTGGTTTCCATCTTTTATCGGAGCATCTTGGTGTACCATATACGGTTTCATCTTCCTACGTAGTGCATGGCGATTCTATTGCAACAAGTATCTAATTGAGATTTTTCCCAGCCGCTGCTTGATCCCTGGCTGCGGGAGAAGTAATATATGTGTCGCTTTGTCAATTTCATGACATACCTGTTTTGGTTCCAAGACAGAACAATTTTTAAGTAAGCTAGGCTCGAGATGAGGACATCTCTTACCCGAAGCTGTTTAAGTGGCCGTGGTAAGCATCTTTTGGATATCGTTCCGGCGACATTTGGAGTATGGAAATCGGTCGATGTTGTAGCAGATCCAGCGATGGCGCTACAGAATTTCGTGGTTTTTCAGACACCGCTTCGTTTCTTCACTTGATAACTCAGCACGTAGCGCTTTTTTCTTAATTGTATCAATAGATTGGGCCAATTAAGTAGTTTTCATTCTGATCAAAGTTGTCAACTGTTATCGCGTTGGGTCTATACTCACATTATCTTTGGGCGAGGACGAGGAAGCGAAATGAAAGTGAGTCTCAGTCTCACTTTGGAGGAACAAACCGAGTCTTGTAAAATATCCACGAATATTCGACTCTAGATTTTATGATTTTATCTCTGCTCAAGATCTCTACAACGTCGATTGCGATGAAGACAAAAAAATAGCTTAAAGACTAACAACTTTTAGCTCAGCTTATATAATTAATTTGTACAAGTTTCTCTTGTCAGTCGGTGAATTCGATCAAGCAATCTATTATATAATAGCAGGTGGTTCTCTCATTCTAGAGCGCCACATCAGCATTTATAAATTAGATTCGTAATGGGCCTAAGGCCTCTATCTCTGGCCCGTTAGTGAACCAAACTTTGAAGGTAAACAAATCCTTATCTCAAAGTAAGAGTGGGCCGTGATGATGTTATACGTCAATGCTTAGACGTTTAGGTTTGCGTTATTCGATGTGGGATAATTTCAGTTATGTTTTTGCAATGTTCTCACTGGGCCGAATAATTACTTGGTGAGCCGTGAATGAAATAATCTAAACAAACCCTAAAATCCTAGCCAGCGTCTCCTACCTCTATCTCCTTCTCCGCATTTTTCACCCACGGCCATGGCCATCTGTCGTTACCGTCGCCTCATGGTCTCCCCCATAACTATCCATCAATGCAGCGTATTAACCGCATTCCCCTCATTCGAGCATCAGTTGCGGCCGTTTGGTTCCAAACTGTAAATAATGTTGTACTATTATGAAAAACAAACGTACAGATTTATACAAGTTAACTAACAACTCACTAAATACAAGATATGTTATAATAACTAAAGCTAAACATAGTCATAAAAGCTACCACTCCAATTTGTCTAAAGGGAGAAGATGAGGTGAGTGGTGTTGGTGTGATGATGATGGGATGAGGTTAATGATGTGTGGTTCATTTTCTAATCACCTATACTATACTTAACAGCTCTAACTGACACGCCCCCTCAAGATGGACGGCGCGAAGCAAGACCAATCTTGATACACAAGGGAACAAACTTGGCGCGAGGAAGAGGCTTGGTGAGAGCATCCGCCAGTTGATCCTTAGAAGAAACATGTGTAACCCGAATCTGCCCCGCCTGTACCAATCCACGAATGTAATGAAAGTCAACAGCAACGTGTTTCATCCGGGAGTGAAATACAGGGTTAGCTGAGAGATATGTAGCACCTACATTATCACAGTATATAACGGGCGAACATGACAGTGAGAAACCAAGCTCAGCAAGTAGAGAAACCACCCACTGAACTTCAGAAGCTGTGTCTGAAACTGACTTGTATTCAGCTTCAGTCGAAGATCGAGCAACTGTTTTCTGCTTCTTTGAAGACCAGGAAACAAGATGCTTGCCAATGTTGATATATCATGGTTTTTACCCATTTTAGACCATGATATAGATGTGTTTTAGTGTCTTTTGTCTTTGTTTAGAGTCTTTTACAGGTTAAATCAGGATTGGAGCTAATTGGAGATATTTGGAGCATTTTGGGACTTTTGGGACGTTTTGGCCGAGAGCTTAACTCACTGTTCGTATAATTGATCATGCGTCGATCGTTGCACTCAATGCATCGATCGATGCAGTCGCGAGATGGGCCGTACACGTCGGTTTGACAAGTATTGAAGATTTACAAAGAAGCCCAAGATAGTTCCAGTATTTACACAGAAGCCCCATCCGAGATTATGCCTATATAATAGAGTTTTTAGAGTTTTTATTAGAAGTTTTTGACATACGCTTTATAGTTGGCTTTCATAATTAAGAGCAGAGGATTTTTAGAGCTTTTGGGGCTGATCTGAACCTGATTCATCATCTGTATTTGGAGAAGATTTCGAACCCCTTTTACTCTTATTCTTTTATGCAATTTACTTATCATATGATCATGTTTTCATTATCTATGTCTGAGTAGATTCCTAGTTAGGCTTAGGGTTTCTCACATAGGATTTCATGACTTGCTAGACTTGTTCAATTTCAGTTAAGGATTCAAACTATATCTGTTCTTCAATTTAATTGTGCTTAAAGCTAGTTCTAACCTGATCAATTAGAATCTAGATCTTAGGTTGCTAAATACGTCACGGAAGTGGGGTTTAGGAACCAGAACTAATTAAATTGGGCAATTAAACTTTGCGCAAACGGAAGTTTGGTTTAGGATAATTGTGAACATATCAAACTCGGACTTATTGCTAGTTTAATCTGTTAGTTCTCGCAAACGGAAGTTTGGTTTGCTGCACTTAGACTTAGAGAATTATCGCAAAGGAATTTGGTTAATTCTATATCTGTGTTTTGAGTTCTAGAACTGTGCTTCATTAGATCCTTGCTGAATGAACTGTCTGCTAGTCTGATTTCCTGAGAATACCCTAGGTTTGACGCTTTTAATTACTTGCTTTCACAACCAATAATCTCTGCTACTGATTTACTTTCTTGCACTGTTTTCAATACAATCACATTGCTTATTTCTAGTATTCATTCCCTACGGTTTGATTCTCTTGAGACCAAGTGTCCCTGTGGATTCGATAACCCTATATACTACTTTGACATTGCTGTTCACTTGCAGTTTAGTATAGGGATTAATTCTTGACCTATCAAGTTTTTGGCGCCGTTGCCGGGGACTCTTTGAGTCTTCGATAGGACCGAACTTAGGGTTTTACTAGAAATTTTTCGTTTTTCGTTTTTGTTTTTCGTTTTTTTTTATTATTTTGCTAACTTTTTCTCTGTTTCTCTCTGTCGCAGGTACGAATTTCGCCTTGCGTCGATCGTTGCACCCTTGCGTCGATCGTTGCTGAGCGATTTGAGATTGAATCGATCGTTGCACTGATAGCATCGATCGTTGCTGGACGATTACAGACAGTTTATGCCAACGCAGAACACTCGAAGTAATCCGAACTCGAGCTTAGTTAATCTCAACCTAGAGGAACTTGGACGTCTAGAGAGGACTATCAGAAGAGAAAAGAGAGAGAGAATGGTTCGAGAACGTCTGATCTTGATACCAGATGCTGAAGGTACCCTGAGGGACCAAGATAACAACCCGTACAATGCTGCTGGGCATCGGGTTGATGCTGAAGGGAATGTCATCCCTGATCCCCCTGAACCTGAGCTACGACCGCCAGGGCAAGCTCAAGGTAGAGAGATGGTAGTTCATGAGAGGACACTAGCTGACTACAATAGACCCGATGAGTTTCATGCAAAGCGAGCAGCTCTAGTGCTTCCTGCCTTCGAGAGGAATGATTTTGAGGTAAAAACCATCTACTACCAACTGATGAGGCAGATTGCTTTTCATGGTCTTCAATCAGAGCAGCCTATGGATCACATTGACAAGTTTGAGGACATAGTCACTGGCATGAAGTATGAAGGAGTATGCCCGGACTATCTGTTCCTTAAGCTATTTCCGCACAGTCTTGCTGGAGACGCTAGTGCATGGCTGAGACAACTGGCACCTGGTCAGTATACTACTTGGGCAGCCTTAAAGAGTGAGTTCATGCGCCACTTCTACGATGCTGCGCGCTCAGATCAGTCCAGACAGGACATACTCACCTTTTCCCAAGGAGCTGTGGAGCCTTTGACAACCGCCTGGATGAGATTTAAGCAATATCAACGTGATTGCCCACACCATGGATTCACAGAAGTACAGCTGATTGGTATTTTCTTCAGAGGAATAGATCTTCCTTATCAGACTGCGCTGGATAATTCCAGTGATGCCAATTTCAGCACCAGAACTCCTACACAAGCTAAACGGTTGATAGAGAATCTGATTGGCAGCAACAGTTGCAAAACAATGGATGAAAGGAGGAAGAAATCTGGTGGAACTGTAGAGAATTCTGATATAGCTAACATAAGATCCAGATTGGACACAGTTTACAATCTTCTGACAAGTAAAAAAGCTGTCCACTTTGCCCAAGATGTAGAGGTGATTCAGACTGAGGAGGACACTCAGGAAGAAGAAGTAAATTTCATAGGAGGTTCCGGTTTCCAAGGTAATAGATTTAACAATCAACAGGGGAACAGATTCTCAAATGGAGGACAGAATGGTGGTTTTCAGAAGACCTATGGACAAGGTACTCAGAGAACCTATGGATCTACATCCTATCAGACTCCTCCTGCACCTACAGCCCATGAGAGCAAAATGGAGGCTATGATGGAGCAAATGATGGAAAGTCAAACCAAGCTTTCTGTAGACAACAACAAGAAGCTGGACGCTGTCTATCAGGACCTCAATGGGAAGTTTGAGACATTGAGCACTCACATGAAGCAGTTGGACACTCAGGTGAATCAGATGTCCAGCTCACTGAAAGGAAAAGGAGTTGCAGACACTCATATTAAGGCCTGTTCTGTACTGATTAATGATGGATCTTATCTAGGGGAGAAATTTGAGCTAAGTACAGCTGAGTTGGTGACCGAGGAAGAATTTTCGGATTTCTGTGAAAAACTCTCGGGTGGAAGTTGTGATGATCGCGATGCAACGATCGATACACATCTGGCATCGATCGATGCAGGTCGTGAACAAGCAGAGAATCCGTGGGATGAAAATGAGATTGATGCAGAACTAGCCCGCCTATTCCCTGATACATCTGAAATTACTCCAGAAGATGTTTATGCACGAGCTATTTGGCACTGTCCCAAGGTGTCTGAAGTGATTAAACAAGAGATTGAAGAGCTGAAAAGGCTGGAAAAGAGTGGTGAAGACTTGGAAGAAATTCCATCATCTGATGATCCACCTTATCATCCATGTGTTCAGAAATATTTGAACAAGATGTTGCCATTAGATGAAGAGCTGAGAGAATGGGTGATAGTAGTTCCTCAGCATATTAGTGATGTTCTGTTAACTAAGGTCCCAAAGAAACTGCCTGATCCTGGAGTCTTTGTACTTGATTGTTCTATCTTTGAAGATAGTTTTAGGCGTTCTCTGTGTGATTTAGGAGCTGCTGGGAGCATAATGCCTTACTCTGTGGCAGAGAAGCTGGGTATGTTGGATTTTGCTCCTACTAGGACACGTCTTATCCTAGCTGATCAGTCCATGCGAGTTCCTGAAGGGCTCCTTATTGATATTCCGGTAAGAGTTGGAAACTACTTAGTTCCAACGGACTTCCTTGTGCTGAAATATGCCTGCGATCCGGATGAAGCTTTGTTGCTTGGGAGACCATTCTTGGCTACAGCAGGAGCTGTGATTGATGTTAGACAGAGTCTAATAGACCTCCACCTGGGAGATGAGACACTGCGATATGAGATGGAGAAGCTGCGGAAGCCACTGATAGATGGACAGACTTTCAAGATCTTGGAAGCAGATGATGAGCAGCTGAATGAGACTGTGATAATAGATCCTGGAGCGCATTTTACTCCATCTTTTCTTGGACTGAAGCATTCTGCAACAGCCTATTCTCCGCCATGGATGAGGAGACTTGAACAGAGACAGAAAAAGTCTCTGTCAGGATCTTCCGGAGCCTGAAAGATCTTGCGCGTCCGGTCAAGCTATTGACCTTAAAGAAGCGCTGGGTGGGAGGCAACCCACCGATAGGTACTAGTGTTTTTCTTTTTAATTTTTGGTGTTTTTGTTAGGATTTTACGTTTGTTTTTGCTTCTGGTGCAGTCATGTTTGCAGGTCTCGGATTAAATCGCAGTGCAGCGATCGATGCATTTCTGCATCGATCGTCACAACACAAAAGAAATCGCATTGCAGCGATCGTTGCGGTCCTGAGCAACGATCGACCATACACGAAAGTCGCCAAGTAACGGTCGATGCATCTAATGCACCGATCGATGTTGTGCGACAGAGGTAACCCGACAGACATAAACTCACCTTTTCAATTTTTTTTATTTTCTTTTTACCGATCCTTCGCTGGACACTACTGGGGACAGTGTGTCTTAAGTGTGGGGGAGGTGCTACTGACGTTTATCTTTCTGTTTTCTTAAAGAGTCAGTCCGTTTTTCAAAATTTTTTGTTTTATTGAGTCAAAATTGTTTAAGTAAGAAACTATGATTTTCTGAGGAGATTTACAAAACTTGCAGGAACTTAAGTAACCATTGGGATGAAGTTGCAGGATCTATCTCTGACTATTAGAAAACCCCATCACAGATCAACCTACTGGGAACACCCATATCACTTCAGGTACCAGAGGATCCTTTACTGACTTCACCCCTAATACTGACTTAGATTTTCTCACCTAAGGGCTTGGTATACTTTATGTCGGATTCCCTGTTAGTTCTGACACAGCCTGTAAACCTGTCCTATTTAGTCCCCTTCTCCCCTTCTATAAAGTAAAAAAAAAAAAAAGATAATAAACTGAGGATGAGTTAGTAACTCCGAAGTGGTCATGGGAATGGTAGCAAACACTATTTTCTCTCATGTGATCCATGGAATGTGTCCAAAGTACACCCCATAACGGGAAGAACACTGATAAAAAAAAATAAAATGATACCCAATGTGGGAAAAATCAGTTGTTAAAGAAGGGAAAGAGAAGAAAGGGACTAGAGAAAGATAGTATGGTGGTCTAGAGCTGATTAGGTAAGAATCCATGTGCCTTTAGATCGATACTCCTTAGGTGAGACCGCACTTAAATACTTGCAGAAGTCAGTAGGGAGAATTTGAATGCTTGAATGTGATTGTGGAGTTTACCTAGGACAGTTGCTAAGTGTGGGGGAAGTACATGTTGGTCTTGATATCATGTGATTGATTCTTTCAGTGGTTTACTAAGGGGAATCTGAGTATTGTAGCTTCTAAGATGAAATGAGTTTCTGAAGAGTTTTCAAACCTCTTCACCATGTTTTAGTTCTATGTTTTGCTTGAGGGCAAGCAAAAGCTAAGTGTGGGGGAGTTGATATATCATGGTTTTTACCCATTTTAGACCATGATATAGATGTGTTTTAGTGTCTTTTGTCTTTGTTTAGAGTCTTTTACAGGTTAAATCAGGATTGGAGCTAATTGGAGATATTTGGAGCATTTTGGGACTTTTGGGACGTTTTGGCCGAGAGCTTAACTCACTGTTCGTATAATTGATCATGCGTCGATCGTTGCACTCAATGCATCGATCGATGCAGTCGCGAGATGGGCCGTACACGTCGGTTTGACAAGTATTGAAGATTTACAAAGAAGCCCAAGATAGTTCCAGTATTTACACAGAAGCCCCATCCGAGATTATGCCTATATAATAGAGTTTTTAGAGTTTTTATTAGAAGTTTTTGACATACGCTTTATAGTTGGCTTTCATAATTAAGAGCAGAGGATTTTTAGAGCTTTTGGGGCTGATCTGAACCTGATTCATCATCTGTATTTGGAGAAGATTTCGAACCCCTTTTACTCTTATTCTTTTATGCAATTTACTTATCATATGATCATGTTTTCATTATCTATGTCTGAGTAGATTCCTAGTTAGGCTTAGGGTTTCTCACATAGGATTTCATGACTTGCTAGACTTGTTCAATTTCAGTTAAGGATTCAAACTATATCTGTTCTTCAATTTAATTGTGCTTAAAGCTAGTTCTAACCTGATCAATTAGAATCTAGATCTTAGGTTGCTAAATACGTCACGGAAGTGGGGTTTAGGAACCAGAACTAATTAAATTGGGCAATTAAACTTTGCGCAAACGGAAGTTTGGTTTAGGATAATTGTGAACATATCAAACTCGGACTTATTGCTAGTTTAATCTGTTAGTTCTCGCAAACGGAAGTTTGGTTTGCTGCACTTAGACTTAGAGAATTATCGCAAAGGAATTTGGTTAATTCTATATCTGTGTTTTGAGTTCTAGAACTGTGCTTCATTAGATCCTTGCTGAATGAACTGTCTGCTAGTCTGATTTCCTGAGAATACCCTAGGTTTGACGCTTTTAATTACTTGCTTTCACAACCAATAATCTCTGCTACTGATTTACTTTCTTGCACTGTTTTCAATACAATCACATTGCTTATTTCTAGTATTCATTCCCTACGGTTTGATTCTCTTGAGACCAAGTGTCCCTGTGGATTCGATAACCCTATATACTACTTTGACATTGCTGTTCACTTGCAGTTTAGTATAGGGATTAATTCTTGACCTATCAAATGTACACAAGATATGCACCAGTAGAGATGTAGTCGTCTCTATCTCCTGCCCAATCTGCATCAGAGAATGCATGAACAGTATGTAAATTGGAAGCAGAGAGAAACAAGCCGGAGTACTTTGTCCCACATAGGTACCGCAGTATTCTTTTCGCAGCATTCCAGTGATCCTCAGTCGGCTGATGCATATATTGGGAGAGCTTATTAACAGCATAAGCAATATCCGGTCTGGTAAAAAGCAAGTATTGGAGGCTGCCAATGATAGAGCGATAGTCAGACAGATCCGCAAGAAGAGAGCCAGACTTGAGCGTGAGTATGGGATCATCCACCATAGGCGTCGAAACCGGCTTGGAAGATGCCATATTCATACGATGCAGGAGATCATTAATGTATTTTGTCTGAGTCAAGGTTAATCCAGACAAGCTGCGAGTAACTTCTATCCCCAGAAAATAGTTCAGATCACCTAGGTCCTTAAGCGAAAACCGTGAGGACAAAATGAGGATGAACTCCTGAACATGTGTAGACGAATTGCCCGTAACAACAATTTCGTCCACATAGACTAGGACAAAGAGTGTGATTCCCTGAGAATGTAGAATAAACAATGAAGAATCCGAGATAGAGTTTAAGAAACCAACTTGAAGAAGAAAATCACGCAACGCCTGATACCAAGCTCGAGGAGCCTGTTTAAGACCATATATTGCTTTCTTCAGTTTGCAAACGAAGTCTGGTCTGTCCTTGTCCACAAAACCAGGAGGTTGATACATGTAGACATCTTCCTTGAGAGGTCCTTGATGAAAGGCATTGTTAACATCTAACTGCCGAAGAACCCAACCACGAGAAACTGCTTCACCAAGAACAATACGAATAGTGGGATGCTTGACCACAGGACTGAACGTCTCAAAATAATCAGTGCCAGGACGTTGGTTATACCCCTTGGCAACCAGTCGTGACTTAAACCGATCAATAGAACCATCTGCCTTGCGCTTAATACGAAAACCCATCTGCAATGCACCAGATTTTGACTAGAGTCAGGAGGAACAAGGTCCCATGTTTCATGTTGAACCTGAGAATTGAATTCATCACACATGGAGACCCGCCAGCGATCATCTTTGAGAGCTTGAGTATGTGTTTTTGGTTCTATCTCAGCATCCCCATATTTGATTGTCGCCATAGCATACTTCGGGTTCGGTTTGAAAATATTGTGTTGAGACCGAGTTACAATTTGCTCAACAGGTGGTAATGATGCAGCCGGTTCAACCTGCGGAGAAACTGAAACACTACAACCATCAGTAGCATCAGAAATAAGTTGCAGGTTAGGCGACTCAGACGTTGAAGAAGGAGCAGGAGACTGCGCCTCATGATCATCATGCACAGCTGACTGCTCAGCTGACTGCTCAGCGACTGATTCAGACTCCAAAGCAGGTACAGGATCAACACACACAGGTTGGACAGCAGCTGGCATAGAGACGGACTGGGGTAAAAACAGAACCGAGGAATGAAGCTCATGTTCTGGATCAGAAGATGAAGAAGCTGACTCACGATTTTGAAAGGGAAAAACAGTTTCGAAAAACTCAACATGCCTAGAAGCGTAAATCCGAGATGTTTGACGATCAAAACAGAGATAAGCACTTTGAGAACTTGAATAACCCAGAAAAACACAAGGTGAGGATATTTTATCAAGTTTATGAGCAGCATAAGGTCTTAGCCAGGGATAACATAGACAGCCGAAGACTCTAAGTTTTGAATAATTTGGCTGCTCTTGAAAAAGAAGCTGAAGAGGAATACGAAAATGTAAGGAAGCACTAGGAAGGCGATTGATCAAGTACACCGCTGTACAGAATGCAAAAGACCAAAACGTCAGAGGTAAATGCGCATGAGATAACAGAGCAAGTCCAGTCTCAACAATGTGACGATGCTTACACTCAGATATCCCATTGTGCTCTGGCGTATGAGGAGGAGAGGTCTTATGAGTAATGCTGATCTTTGTGAGAAAAGGCGTTAAAGCAACAAACTCCCCCCCCCCCCCATTGTCAGAGTAAAACGTCTTGATACGCAGGCCAAAACGAGTTTCAACAAGTTCTTTAAATCGTATGAAAATCTCAAAAACCTGAGACTTGTGTTTCATCGGATAAATCCATGTATAGCGAGTGTAATGATCAATCAAAACAAGGTAATATTTAAAACCATCAAAAGAGAAAACTGGAGAAGTCCAGACATCTGAGAAGATGATATCAAGAGGACACGATGAAGAAAGTGTGTTTGTGCCAAAAGCGAGTTTATGACTTTTATTGATCGAACAAGAATCGCATAACAATGGCATGGAAATTTTTATTTGTAAAAGGTAAACAACTTTTAGAAAGAACACTTTGGAGAATATTAAAAGCAGGATGACCAAGGCGAGAATGCCATTAAATCATGGAAGTTTTTATTGCTGAAAGAACTTGAACTTGAGAGGAGGAAGGCACCGAATCCAGCTACTCATACATGCCATTGCGATTCTGTCCTGTCTTAATTAGCGCCCCCGTGTTGAGATCCCGTACCTGAAAACACAAAGGATCAAAGGTGATTGACACACCATTATCAGTACATGTTTGATAAACTGATAACAAATTCTTCTTAATGATAAAGGACGAGTTGAAAAAGTAAGAGATGCTGAACCCGTATGCGTAATAGGATGTCCCGAGCTATCGCTAATGATCACGGATTCCTGACCTTGGTAATGCGAGTGTAGTGCCAAGTTATTAAGATCGGACGTGATGTGATGTGAGGCCCCGGAGTCCAGAAGCCAAGGTGAATTGTCCTGAGATGCATTGAGCATAGCCGTATTTGCTCGTGGCTGCCACGGCATTGGTGATGATTGATACGCAGAAGCACCATTATTCGCGACAACGCAAAATTGAGAGCAGCGCTGAGCGTTGTGGCCTTGCATTCCGCAGGCCTGACACTTACCAAGATACGGTCGAGAGTATCGGTGATTACCTTGCGGTCGTGGTGAAAATGTCTGAGCAGACTGATTCGATCGTGAATCATGTTGCTGATTGTTGCGATAAAACTGTTTGGGCTTAGAAACTGCAACATTTGCAGTGACAGGAAGAACAGGAGCTGGAGAAGCACAGAGCAGAGCAGCCTCTTGGTTAACTAGCTTGTCGTGAAGTTCATCAAATGAGGGAGGTGAATCGCGAGCGTTGATTTGCTCAACAACACCTCGGTAGTCATCGTCGAGCCCGTCAAGCACATACTCAATAATGTCTTCATGGTCGAGATGTTGGATTCCCTAGGATCCAGGGTCTAGGTAATTGAATCTAAGAACTGACCTCGTGTTTACCTGGAGATTGGCAGCGGAAATTGGAGCAGGTAAACGAGATCTAGAGCGCCTCAATCGTTGCGCCTCTATCGTAGTCCACACGCATACAAGCTGGAATCCGCCGGGATGCTAGTGCCGGGAATCGGATCTCCTGTGGATCTTATGAGTTTCTGTGTCTCTGCTTTCTCTCTGAGAAGCGACACTGACGGCTAGGGTTCAGGTCGATCATATAAGACTTTATATATCGACATGGGATGACCTGACGACTGATGGATCAAACCCGACTCATTTAAGTCATCAACTCGAAACTTCAGTCTCGAGGCCCAATGTGCATCGATCGATACACATACTGTATCGATCGACACACCCATTTGAAAACCTGCGTCGATCGACACACTCATTGCATCGATCGACACACCTCTTCAAAACTCAATTCAATGTGTATCCAATACACATTGATCGGATAATATGCCAATGATCAATCTCATACTAAGTGTATCCAGCTTGCTTAGGTGTGTGACCCTGTAGGTTCACACAATACTAGAAATGAGTTAAAACTCATTTGTCATAAGCGGTTTCTAGCAAAACATTATGACTACCCAGTATCACATGAATTGTCCGATCTCGACAATACAACTATCTTTAGAGTAAGTACAATATAATTTCAGGACATAATCCCAACAATCTCCCACTTGTACTGGAATCATCTATTCCCATAATCCATTTATCGCTATATCTCGATATGGCATAAGGCAAGGAACTGTGTCATCCTTATTATAGCCAACATCATGTTCATCGAACTCCTGATCTATACTGATAAAACAAACAACTGACAATCACCTCGTTTGAGCACGGCCATGCATTTTCTCAGTATCAAATCTTCGATGGGCCCTGAGATATTTATCTCCTGTTATATAGGAGGGACAAATCCCTTCTTGTTCCATCCCTGTTTCTACACATACTTCATGATACACCTAAGTAATGCCTTTATAGCCGCCATTTAAGGATCGACGTTTGACAAGGTCAAAGTGCACCAATTCATATGCTAGAAAGCATGATGAACTCAGGTCTAAGGATTATACTCTATAGTCGCAATGAGGAACTCTCATGACACAGATATAACTATCCTGTAGAGTTCTCATTAGCGGGTCATGTCCGATCATATGTTCACCAACATATATCTATGTGACTGACTGTGATACTCATATCATTGACTCCATGAAACTTAGTCAACAGTCACCTCACAAGCTAGTCTCTCGCGGTTGTCAGTGTCCCACTTTGACAATCTCGACTAGGGACAATCATAATTTATGTCATCTATTACTTATAGGGTTTCATGATCAATTCCTCAACTTGATGACCTATAAGGTGAACATAAAATACTTGGGACCATTATTTAATTATCCAATGATCAAATAATGCTGATGTCAGTTTTTCATAAACATGACTGCATCATGTCTATCTGAACATCATAACTAACATAACTCCCACTAGAATCTAGACCACGTCTTCAGATATCTAGTACCTACAGCAACAGCATGAAACTCATGCTTAGGTTGTGAGAGATGCTGTGGTGTTCTTGCTTGGAACCATTCCAACAAACCACACCACTATTCTTTAATAAGCACTATTCTACGGTCCACTGCTTGGAGACCTTTCCAACAGATAGCGCCGCTACACAGACAAAGAGACATAACCAGGTGGGAACCGGGAATCATCTTTGTCCGTCTAACTACTCATAACAGATTCGTCATTTTTATCAGTTGAACAAGAACTACCCTTAGTGTTTCTCAAACACATGGGGATATTCTTTACAACTGTCCAGTGACTTTTACCGGAACAAATTGGTATCTTCTCGTCATGCTTTATGCATGAGCTGCATTTAGACGAGCGCTAAATATGGCATTCATGATGGATTCTATTGCTGAAGCATAAGGAATCACACTCATAGATACTAGCTCAGCCAGTGTCCAAGACACTTCATCTTGCTAAGATCGATTCTAGCTCAGCCAGTGTCAAAGACACTCCATCTTGCTAAGATTATTGCCATAAGACCTTTGGTGTGAAGCCATTCTTAGAATCAAGCACATTTGAATTGTCCAATACCTTATCACCATAAGGATTCTGACACGATCCAATTGGTCTTTGCAATCCATTTCAATGGATCCTTATTCCAAGAACTTTCGCGGCTTCTTCCATGTCCGTCGTTAAATTTGACTTCCGACCCAAATCTTGACAAGACTATAACGTCGGAACGTCGTTTATGAGATTAAGTATGTTGTAAACATACGGTGTGAGAATTGCAACTACGCTCCTTTTAGTTTACTTGTAAACGCACGGTTTCTATACGTTCCTGATCACGTCAAAACCTTTGACCGTTTTAACATAACATAGATTCCAACTCCAAGTTGTTTGCTTCAATCCAGAAATGGATCGGTGAAGCTAACGTACATTCCTAGTTAATTTTTCGGAGTTGGGGCTCACCTTTCGCTTCTTTGAATTTCGCAGGCTCGTCACTTTTCAATGATCAACAGATCACAGCAATCGGTCATGAGGAATCACCCTCGGTTTAGTGACGGATCCATTAGGATCAGCGAACTTCAGGCTCCACAGGTTCAGATCCTACAGCACTCTGTAGATCCAACCGCTGCTCTTCCTCAACAGGTTTAACAGCCTCCTGTGTTTCTCGAATTTCTTCGAGCTGTACTTTTACTCCCACTGTTTTCTTGGGAAAACAGAGTTCCGAACAACAGAACTTTGTTCTCTGATTGGTTGCAAAAGTACTAAGCCTCGGTTTCCCTAGGACAACCGGTGAAGCAGCCCTTATCAGATTTGGGTTCAAGTTTGTTTGTTGATAACTGTCTTACACAAACCTTGCAATCCCAATTAATCAGAAAAACATACTTGGAAATCACCCAGTCCACATCCAATGTGGTGTCTTTCAACTGATTCTGATAGAAAACTAATTGGCGTAAACATATTCATTTTAGAGCGTATTTTTAAAAGGATGATGGAAGATTCCTGTGACTCATCATTAATCAGAGCATATCTAATAAGGTCCGATTTGTTCTCTCAGAAACACCATTTAGTTTTTCCAGGAGAAAAGAGTTGTGATATGACTTCACACTCACTTAGATGATCACCCAATTCTTGACTCAAGTATTTTCCTCCGCGATCTAATCAAGGATCTCAATACTTCTGTCAAATCGGTTCTATACTTCATTTTTGGAACTCCTCAAAGGATTCATACTCGTGTCTCATCAAATGAAT
This sequence comes from Orychophragmus violaceus, assembly GCA_030180135.1. Lineage (NCBI taxonomy): Eukaryota > Viridiplantae > Streptophyta > Magnoliopsida > Brassicales > Brassicaceae > Orychophragmus > Orychophragmus violaceus. The sequence goes on from CM058240.1 coordinate 90,477,402, forward strand.
ACATCCATACTTACTGATGCCATCAATAAGTTAATGAAGTACTGAAGATTTTCTTTGGCATTTATGCTCATCGGGCCACATACATCAGTATGAGCAAGGCCCAATAAGCCTCTGGCCCTTCTCTTTAGCTCTGCCAAAGAATCCTTAGTCATTTGGTCCAGTAAGTAGAATTCATGTAATCAAATGAGCCTAAAGCCCATAACAATGGAACTTCTGAATCCGCTTTACTCTATGTGGTCAAAACGACTATGCTAAGGAAAAATCGAGTTCAAGTCATCAGACTTAAACCGTTTGGTATTTATGTTATATTCTGGTGTATATTGGTTTAAGACATAAAACCCATTTATCAAAAAGGGGTGCTACCATATAATATTTCATTAAGATCAAAAGAGCAAAACTTTTCTTTTATCAGAATGAAAAACATCCAAATTCTTACAAGAAAATGAAAGACATCTCTGCATAAAGCAGGTACATAGTAGCAATTACTTAATTCAAAAAACCAAGCTTGAAAGGCTCCTACAAGTGGAGAATCTCTACGGCTTATGTAGCAACCATTGCTTCATACCAGACACGCAGTTCCACTTGTCCTTTCCTCAACGTTCTACTGTTGCTTAGGCCCTGCATATTTCCAAAATATTAGTACCACAACCAGTATCCAATACATACGTAGAACTTGAAGTAATAACACAATACCTGAAGAAGAAGTACCATACATCTCCTTCATCTCTTGTGAATCTTCCAAGAATTTAATGCAATCTCTCTTCCAATGCCCTGACTCATCACAGTAGAAGCACTTTCTAACACCAGATGGGCTGGACTTGGGCTTATAAGATGACACAGGCCTATCATGATTCCAAATCTGGACGGCCCTGCCTCTACCCTTGTCAATACAAGATTTCTCAAATCTTTTACCCTTTATGATGTCTTGCTCTGCTGTTTTGATCATCCCATGCAACTCAGTCAACGTCTTCGTCAAGTTATTCTTGATATAGTTTTTGATAAACTTATCATAACTAGACGGCAGTGACTGCAGAATGATGTTTGTGGCCAACTCTAAGCTGACAGAACATTCCAGTTTCCCCAGGTTATCAATGTAACCCATCATTTTAATGACATGAGGACTCACTGGAGCATCCTCTGGTAGCTTGCACCCAGTGAGAGACTTCATTATCTGGAATCTCTCAACTCGTGCCAGATCCTGAAACTTCAGTTTCAGGTTGGTGATCATCTCTATTGGCGACTCCATGTTCTCGTATTGACTCTTTAAGTCCGATACCATGGTAGCCAACATCAGACCACGCACATCTACCACATCAATATAATGCTTATTCCAAGCATCATATACTGCATTCGAGCGATTGATCCAAAGCCTTTCTGGAAGAGCTTTCTCAAGGACATAGTCCTTACTCTCCTGCTTGAGGATTAATCTCAAATTGCGATACCAATCCAGGAAATTTGATCCATTTAACTTGTCCTTCTCAAGGACTGATCGTAACGAGAAAGTAGTTTTAGACATAGGCTGAAAATTTTAAGAAAAGAAAATTTTAGTTATGAAGTTCAGGAAATGAGGAATCTTATCTAATAAGAAAACTCGCATTATATTCAAACGATGTTTCCTCCATGAATATAATGATCCAGGACCCATACATCACTAAAAATCTGAGTGGACGACTCGTCATCACCCAGAGTTTAGTCATCTAGGTAAGCAAATCATTGCTAATTGTACCCAGTACAACTCTTGGTCGCAGATAAGACAATCCATGTCCTATCTACTCTGATGTCTCTGGGCCCAGAACTTCTGATAGTCCAGTCAAGTAAACCAATCTCTTCAGTCTTGTGATCATTGACAGTCGCACTGCAAGTCTATCAATGATCACCTGCCTTACTCATGTAGTTGTGGATACCAAGGACTCCAAGACTATCCAACAACGAAATGAGTCTTGACAGTAGACAAGATTGGGCAAGACATCAAGGTCACTTGATATTTAGTTGAGGAAACGGAACTTTAAAAGGTTAGTAAATCAATCTCTTAGGTCATGTAATTGTTGATTTCAAGCACTGCAAGACCATCAACACAATTACCTGCCTTACTCATGTAATTGTGGACACAAGGCTCTTGGCAAGACTATCACAACAACGAAATGAGTCTTGACAGTTGACCATATTGAAAACTAATCTTTGATCTAATACACATCCAATGTGCATTCGATAGTTTTAGAACATGTTTTAACTTCTAATTTTTTAATTAAGTTTTAATTGTTCTAATTTAAGTGGGTTAGGTCATTTGGTTCGGTTTCTCAATCATTTGGTTCAAAATCAAACGATTACGGTTCGCATCGTCACCATATGCATCGACTGACACACACTTGGTCGACACTTGATATGCAACCTTTACCAACCCTATAACCGGTCTTAGACTAATTGCGATAATCGGTCCAATCTAATTGAACCAACTTATCCAATTAAACTGATCTTAACCAATCAAATCGGTTTATACCAATTGAGATAACTAATTCAATCCAATTGAATCAATTCATCCAATTTAAACCGATCTGATCTACCTTTAACCAAGCATGATAACCAGTTCAATCCAATTGAACAGATTAACCAATCGCAAGGCATGTGTCGACCGACACTAAACCTGTGTCGATCGATACAGTGGGGTATCAGGGAATTTTTAATCGAATTAAACCGTCATAACCATGCAAGATAACCGGTTCAATCCAATTGAACCGATCTATCCTTTCGCACAGCCTGTGTCGATCGATGCACCCAGTGTGTCGATCGACACAGTGCGATTTCTAAATCGAAACCCAATGTTTAATAGGCGAATTCGCGGTGCATCGACCGACACAAACTTGTGTCGATCGACGCTATGCGAAAACACAAATTCTTTTGCATTTTCGCGCTGCATCGACCGACACACCCAGTGCATCGATCCATGCTGTGCGAAAACCCTAAAACAGTTTTGCCGTTTTCGCGGTGTGTCGACCGACACAGTGCGAAAACACAGTTCTTCGTTTTCGATACAAATAAAACTGAGATTACATTTATCAAAACGAAACCTAGCTAGCATCAATTCAATCAAATACCATTTTAATCGAATTCCAGGCTACAAATTCAATGGATTAAACCATACAGCTCTGATACCACTGTTGGATTCCCTAGGATCCAGGGTCTAGGTAATTGAATCTAAGAACTGACCTCGTGTTTACCTGGAGATTGGCAGCGGAAATTGGAGCAGGTAAACGAGATCTAGAGCGCCTCAATCGTTGCGCCTCTATCGTAGTCAACACACACACAAGATAGAATCCGCCGGGATGCTAGTGCCGGGAATCGGATCTCCTGTGGATCTTATGAGTTTCTGTGTCTCTGCTTTCTCTCTGAGAAGCGACACTGACGGCTAGGGTTCAGGTCGATCATATAAGACTTTATATATCGACCTGGGATGACCTAACGACTGTCGGATCAAACCCGACTCATTTAAGTCATCAACTCGAAACTTCAGTCTCGAGGCCCAATGTGCATCGATCGATACATATACTGTATCGATCGACACACCCATTCGAAAACCTGCGTCGATCGACACACTCATTGCATCGATCGACACACCTCTTCAAAACTCAATTCAATGTGTATCCAATACACATTGATCGGATCATATGCCAATGATCAATCCAATACTAAGTGTATCCAGCTTGCTTAGGTGTGTGACCTTGTAGATTCACACGATACTAGAAATGAGTTACAACTCATTTGTCATAAGCGGTTTCTAGCAAAACATTATGACTACCCAGTATCACATGAATTGTCCAATCTCGACAATACAACTATCTTTAGAGTAAGTACAATATGATTTCAGGACATAATCCCAACACGAGAGGCTTTCCTAACAAGGCTAGCTGATCCGCCTTTGCCTTGACAGATTGCAAATACTCGTCAATTGACTTCTGGCCTTTTGTACCTTTCTTTAGTTGGTCGCGTATGGTCTTCATGTGCCCACGAGATGGACGACCGAAGGTAGATCGAAGAATGCTCCAAGCTTCAAGCGTTGTGCTTGCTGTAGCAACAAGCGGCTGCTGGGAAATGGATATCGCTCCAAGAATTGCAGCGAATATCAGTTTGTCCTGACGAATCCATGCCGTATAAGCCGGATTCGTGGTGGTTTCATCATTTGTTTGGATCGTCTTTGATGGGGCAGTGGCGTTATCAGAGATGAAGCGTTGCAGGTTGTAACCATCGAGGAAAAGGGAGACTTGCAAACACCAGGTGATGTAATTGGTTGTGTTCAGTTTTGTGACTGAATTCATGTTGATGGCAAGGATCGGGTTTTGTGGGTCATTAGGATTGATCACCACAGTGGATCCACCAGAGGAAGAATTTTCCTGAGTTGATGTCGACATTTTAGAGAAGAAAAGAGAAGAATTTTCAGAGTGTTTTTAGGTCAGATCAGAGCTCTGATACCATGTAAATAATGTTGTATTATTATGAAAAACAAACGTACAGATTTATACAAGTTAACTAACAACTCACTAAATACAAGATATGTTATAATAACTAAAGCTAAACATAATCATAAAAGCTACCACTCCAATTTGTCTAAAGGGAGAAGATGAGGTGAGTGGTGTTGGTGTGATGATGATGGGATGAGGTTAATGATGTGTGGTTCATTTTCTAATAACCTATACTATACTTAACAGCTCTAACTGACACAAACCCCTGAGCCTCTATAAATAGACCTCGAACTAACCTCCAATCTCCACGCATTATTCCTGAAAGCAAAAACAATAACCCCGCAAATATTTACAGCACTAAGCGAAGTTCGAAGCAGCATTCATGGCTTCAGACGGCATCGTCGCCATACCAGCAGTCTCGCCATATGTCCCGTTCGACGATCTGCACCTTGGGCGTTCGAATCAGCAAGTTTTCCGCCGACTCCTACGATTCTGGGACGCACGGAACATGAAGAGAGACGGTGAATTTATGGGAATTGTTCTACTACTCCTTCACGAGAAGGTATAGTCTGTTTTTCTCCATACTCCAGTTCCACGCTTTACTCAAAAATCCAATTGATATATCTAACCATTGTATTATTTCCTATTCATGTTTGGAGAACACGGTCATACATGCCTTCATCCCTGCCGCTAGAGCATCTCACTATCGTCGCTTCCTGCTCGAGGGGAGCATCGTCAACCTCGCCGCCTTCGAGGTCAGCCGCTGCACAAAGATGTACAAGATCACTGACCACCCCCTTCGTCATCCGACTCATTCCAGGAACCACGGTTACCCAGCTTGCGGAATACGCTCCAGCGATTGCGGAGGAGAAATTCGTGCTCAGGAAACTTGACCATCTTCAGGCTCTTGCGAACACGAGCCTCGAGGTCCCGGGTAATGACTTTCTACCATTTTCCTATATACAATACTTGGTTGACGCTACACTTGTATTCCACTAACATTTGTGTGAAATATGGTTGCAGATGTTGTCGGGCAGATTAGATTCGTGCAAGGGTCAAATTTGGATGACGCAACATCCAAACAACGTGTCGTCGTTAGGCTGCTTATTAAAACATAAGTCCTATTTACCATCGCCAAAGCATCAAACTCATTCACTATATGAATATATACGAATACATACTACGTCTGACTCATTGGTTCTACTTTGATACCAATCCTTTTCGGGTCAGTTTGGTTCAAATATTTAAGAACTATCAAATACCCAAAACTTTTGGGATCTCAATCAGTTCCATGTATTTAATTTTCAAAGAACCTAGATTATACTCTGTAAAAAAAATATACCGGAAATCCCCAAAAAATAAAGAAAATATAATTATAATACCAAAAAACATATATGAAATACCCAAAAAATACCTACTATATTTAAATTTATAATTAAATTTATGGGTGTTTGTGTTATGTATAATCTAAGTATAATTTATATTTGTAAATATATAATTGTATATTGGGTATATTAATTACCCGTTCAGTTCTCAGTTCCATACCGATTCAGTTCAAGTTCTTCGGGTATACATTGAAGTTTAGGATCCATCTGGTATTTAATAAGCTTCGGTTCGGTTTTGGTACGTCTTATTTCGTTCGGTTTTTTTACCTTTTATTTCGGTTTGGTTCCAGTTTATGTGTTCAATTCCCGTATTTGGTCCCAAGGCTAGTTCTGATAGACTTTTAAGTTGAACTACAAAATCCATATCTGCTAATTTTAGCTTAGATAAAAAAAAAAGTGTTGACAGAAAAATTGAGATTGTAGAGAATTTAATAACAAATCATACTTTCTTTTTTCCTAATTTACCGTAGTAATCTAAAAATATATTAAATTCAAATCTCTCCAAACTCTAAAATGATTATTCCTCTCAATTTTATATAGTTTCATACTCAAAGAGAGCGATTGACGATATAAAATTTTTAATTAAGTCGTGATGGATTTTAAGATCTAGGGTTTGTTTTTTTCCATGATTTTCTTCATTTCGATTCATGAGGTAGAAGATTTTTCGGTGATTCTAATATTCGGATGCCTTCTTATTGGCAAATCGGTTCAATATATTGCGGTTATATTATGGTCCTGTAAGATTTTTGAGGAAAGAAAGATCTATGATCCTTCGCGATTCAGATCTTTGGATTTGGAGTATCTTGTTAAGGTCTATCGGCTATATAGATCTTTCATTCTCGATAGTTTTTGGGAGCATGATTTGGTTCATAACTGGTTCTGGATCTATTCGGATTACAGTGTTTTAAACGTTCCTCGGAGACTTCGATCAAATTCAGAGATGGTGAATCTTCGACCTGTAAGAGATTGGCTCGATTCGGTAATCAAATTAAGGGAGGTACGATTTTGAAATCATGGTCCTTTATTTTTGGTGATAACAGGTTGATTGATAGGAGATCTCAGAAGGTCTGGTATTCATTCCTTTGGATACGGCAGAGATCAATACAGCTTTGGCCTATAAGGAAGTTCATTTTCGGGAATGAATCCGAGCTGACTTTCTTAGAAAATGATAGAAGGCATTTTGTTTTGCAATTTGATTCTGAAATCTTGTATACGGTAGTACCGTTTGGTGCCTGTCGCTATTTGCTGCTTAATAAAGTATGGTTCAATAAGGGTCTTATGTGTGTGGAACTAGATATTGGTTTGAGTGGTGTTAAACTACAAACGTGTGTATTGTCTATGATTATAAGTGGGATTGACGACTCAGGATATGGGTTACTTTATATATTTGCTGAATTCATTCAAACAGGGCTGTGGATAAGAAGTTGGTCTGGTACATGGAAATGGATATATGGACTGAATATTATACGGATTGAACTTTGTGACCAGGCGGGTTTGAGTGGAAGACATGAGAAAAATATAATCGGCATGACAACAAAGAAACAGCTTACACCAGATTCTGAGAGAAGATATATTGGGTCTAGCACATGGGATAATCAGGGTCAATATGGTATTGATGTAAGGCGCTGGAGGCACTATGTGATTAAAGAAGAATCACGGAGGAGTGGAGTTGTTTGGTATAGTGTGGACACACACAGAGTGTATTTATTAATGAATAAGGAGGCTGAGATAAAGAGATATTATTTGTGGTGGTACAAGTGCTGGGGAAATTGTCACAACATGAGACAAAAGACATTATGGATTGTCACCTCAAAGTTGAATCTACATCAATATGAAAAAGTATATGGTGTTAAGGGAATAGGCTATAATATGGGAAGGAGGTTGGTTCAGATTGTATTTATAAAGGAAAGAAGAAGGTCGGTGGGAAGCTTAGGCATGTATGTGATATGTTATAATATATCAATACGAACCAGAATTGTTGAAAGGGTGATAATATGAGGATCATGAGTTGGAATTGTCAAGGTTTGGGGAGTAAATGGACAATTGGTTATCTTCGAGAAATATGGTACAAACATAGACCTGATTTTCTTTTTTTATCTGAAACAAAGCAAGAATTTGCATTTACACAAGGATTCCAAGGTCACTTTGGTTATGATAAGATACATACGGTGGAGCCAAGAGGATCAAGTGGAGGATTGGCACTTTACTACAATAATACAGAGAATGTTAACATTCTCTATTCAAGTAACAGAATCATTGATATTTAGGCAGATGTGGAGGGAAAGAGGGTTGTTATTTCCTTTGTTTATGGGGAGCCAGTTCAAAAACTCAGAGATCAAGTTTGGGAAAGACTTACTCGGTTTGGCATTGTCAGAGACATCCCTTGGTTTATTATTGGAGATCTAAACGAAATTACCGGTAATCATGAGAAACAAGGGGGAAGTTTAAGGCACGCCTCAACGTTTCTTTCATTCAACAATATGATTCAGGATTGTGGCATGATAGAATTTCCACACTTGGGGGACTCACTATCTTGGAGAGGACGCAGGGGGAAACAAGTTGTAAGATGCAAGCTTGATAGGGCTTTAGCAAATGAGGATTGGCACATTATGTATCCTTTTTCATTTGTGGAGTATTTAGGAATGGTGGCCTCAGACCACCGACCTTTGGTTGCGACGATTGAGGAGTCAAAGAAAAAGAGAAGGAGCCAATTTCACTTTGACAAACGATGGATAGGAAAGGAAGGATTAATGGACATAATTCAAGAAGGATGGGAGGATAAAGAGGACAATAGGGGGAATGACCTTTTCTCGAAGATTGGGAGATGTAGGCATGAGATCTCTAAATGGAGGAAAAATAATTTACCATATGGCAAAGAGAAAATTATGGAGCTACAAAGGGAGTTAGACACAGCACAAAAAGATGACCAAAAAACACAGGAGGAGATATGGGAAATATCCAATAGACTGAAGGAAGCATATAAAGATGAGGAATTTTATTGGCAACAGAAAAGTCGAACCAAATGGCATACATCGGGAGATAGATATACCAAATTCTTCTTCGCACTGACAAAACAGAGGCGGGCAAGAAATAGGATTGTGGGCTTACACAACTCGGGGGGTGAGTGGGTGACCAAAGACTCGGAAATTGAAAGTGTGGCAGTAGATTATTTTACGAAAATCTTTGAAACAACAAATCCAACGGATTTTGACAGCTTCCTACAGGAAGTCCCCACATCGATAACGGACAGCATGAATAATAAGCTCATGGCTCAAGTCTCGGAAGAGGAAGTAAGGAAAGCGTTATTTATGATGCATCCGGAGAAAGCTCTGGGACCTGATGGTATGACAGCTCTCTTCTACCAACAAGCTTGGAATATCGTCAAAAAGGATTTAATCAAAGTGGTGAATGATTTCTTGATGAATGGTGAATTTGACAAAAGACTAAATGCTACAAACATTTGTCTGATCCCTAAAACGGACAGACCTACTAGGATGACAGAATTACGCCCAATAAGCCTCTGCAATGTGGGATATAAAATAATTTCAAAGGTGTTATGTCAAAGGTTAAAGATTATGTTGCCTAATCTTATATCAGAGACACAATCAGCATTTGTGGCAGGAAGGTTAATTTCGGATAATATACTAATAGCACAAGAGATGTTTTATGGATTAAGGACAAATCCGGCATGCAAAGGAAAATTCATGGCAATCAAGACGGATATGAGTAAGGCATATGACAGGATTGAATGGAGATTCTTGGAAAAAGTCCTAGGAAATATGGGCTTTGCTGAACAATGGATACAACGTATAATGCGATGCATAACTACGGTTCAATATAAGGTATTACTTAATGGCCAACCTCAAGGACATATTGTTCCAGAAAGAGGATTAAGACAGGGAGATCCGCTCTCGCCATATTTGTTCATACTATGCACAGAGGCTCTTATTGCAAACATAAAAAATGCGGAAAAAAGGAAGCGATTAACAGGGCTAAAGGTAGCAAGGAAAAGTCCAGCGATCTCTCATCTACTGTTTGCGGATGATAGTCTATTTTTCTGTAAGGCTACGAAAGAGGAATGTCAGACGATTTTAGGGATCCTAAAAGATTATGAGAGTGTATCAGGTCAACAAATAAATTTTGAGAAATCATCATTACAATTTGGATATAAAGTAGAGGAAACGACGCGAACGGAGATGATAAATATTCTGGGAATCACTACGATGGGAGGAATGGGATCATATCTAGGAATTCCGGAAAGTCTTGGAGGAGCAAAGACGCAGGTATTTAGTTTTCTTCAAGACCGACTACATGGTAGAGTGAATGGATGGACTACTAAATATTTGTCTCGAGGGGGAAAAGAGGTTGTGATTAAATCAGTGGCTACAGCTTTACCGAATCACGTGATGTCGTGCTTTCGATTACCGAAGACGGTGACAACAAAGTTAACAAGTGTGGTCTCCTATTTCTGGTGGAGCATGGGAGGAGGAAGGAAAGGAATGCATTGGATGGCCTGGGATAAGTTATGTCAGGACAAAGAGAATGGAGGGATTGGATTTCGGGCTTTTGATGATACAAACACAGCTTTCCTAGCAAAGCAGCTTTGGCGACTCATTGACAAGCCCAACCTATTATTCTCAAAAGTATTTAAAGGGCGATATTTCAGGAATACGGATCCACTGGATCCAATACGATCATACTCACCTTCCTATGGTTGGAGAAGTATAATCTCAGCTAGATCTCTGGTTAATAAAGGACTAATTAAAAGGGTGGGTTCAGGAACAACCATTTCAATATGGAATGATCCTTGGATACCAGCCTATCGTCCGAGACCAGCAACCCGTAAACCTTGTTCGATTATTAACGTATATACGGTTGACCAATTGATTGACCAGCAGAGACGCACATGGAAAAAGTCATTGATTGAAGAATTGTTTGAACCAGAAGATGCAATGCTGATTACGAGTATGCCAATTAGTACAATTTCAAAGGCTGACACAATTGGGTGGCATTTCACTAAATCAGGACGATACACGGTAAAATCAGGGTATCATACGGAGCGAGAATTCAAAGATGTTGGTAATCATAGTCAGTTTTTGGGTCCAAATATAAAGGGATTACAAGCACATTCATGGAAGTTAAAGTGTCCACCAAAATTGAGACATTTTATGTGGCATATACTTACAGGATGTATTGCTGTATCCAAGAATTTAAAATCAAGGGGAATTCGATGTGACACATACTGTGTGAGGTGCGGAGCTGAGGAGTCAGTAAACCATGTCCTGTTTGAATGTCCACCGGCCCTGCAGACATGGGCCTTGTCACGAATTCCTACGAACCCGATATGTTTTCCTACAGAGGCGCTGTATACAAATATGGATCATTTATTTTGGAGGCTGCCACCACAGGATACTAATGACCAGTTTCCTTGGATACTATGGTATATCTGGAAAAGCGGAAATGATATGGTATATAATAACATTGATCGGGATCCAAATGAGACTTTGCGATTGGCGGAAACGGAATTTTTGTCATGGGAAGGAGCCCAGGAGAATAATATAGATAGTATTCAGAGGCATATGGGACAACAAGGCTCTGATATGACTACAGAGATACATAACGGCCAATGGTGCTTTGTAGATGGGTCTTGGAAGGCGGGGGATGTGTTTACTGGTCAAGGATGGTATAGTTGTTATGAAGGAGGAGTAAACATATTAATGGGAGCTAGGAATATCATACAGAGTCTTTCGCCGCTCCACGCGGAGTTCGAGACACTAATATGGGCTATGGAAAGTATGGAGTTCTTCAATCAAAGACATATAACTTTTGCAACAGACTGTTCAGAAGTGGTGAAGATAGTCTCTGACCCGGAGAACTGGCCAGCATTTTCTGTTTATATTGAAGAGTACGAGCGCAGGAGGTTATTCTTCACGACGTTTGCTCTCAAGCACATATCCCGCACTAAGAATCAGACAGCAGATAGGCTAGCACGAAGTGCTAGGTTCAGGCAGTCATCAAGCACACATATTGGGCAGGAACCACCGATATGGATGATAGAAAACTAGTGTTCTATTTTATCTTGTTGTCAAAAAAAAAAAAAAGATTATTCCTCTCTTTATAACGAAACAGAGGGAATCATAATGTTGTTGAACATACTTTTGTTATGGAAACTCATTATATATGAAAAAAGTATAATATTTATTACATACACATACAAAAATGAACAAATTATACAAAAATATTCATATATAGTAAACAAAATCTCATTGAACAAATTAGTATTCAAAGTTTTTATTATGGAAACTCATTATATGAAAAAATATTATGTATATTAAATACACATACAAAAAAAGGAACAAAATCATAAAAAGTTCATATATAGTAACTAAAGAATAACACAGTTGACAAAAAAATTACATTCTAAATTTTTATTATGGAAAACCCATCACCTAATAAGCGTTACAAAATATTCAGAAGTTTATATATATATATAGATCACGAGTTGGCGAAACCTATAGAAACATAACAAAATGGCAATCAAGAAACTTATATCTCTTTTACTACCTTTGTTGATGGTCCTTATTCTTACTTTTGCGTCTATGATTTCAGGTAACATATTCATCTGTTTAGAGTTATACTATCTAACCAAAAGCAAAAAAAAAAAACATTTGTTTCTATTCTTAATCAGTAGCCGCAAGATGTTTTGTTTGTATTTCTAATTTACATACTTTTGTATAAAAATATTGCTAATTTTATGTGCTAAACAGGCATGGAAACATGTGAAGCTCAGGGCCCATGTATCAATGTTAAGGAATGCAGTAAACATTGTGCATCTCTTGGTTACAAAATGGGGGGAATTTGTCTACTACATGAATCTCGTGGTTATTTTTGTTGCTGCAAGACAGTACCTCCGGGTCAAACTCGGTCCACTCCTCTCGAACCTAGTTATAATTACCCTCCGTTGTATGAATGAAATAATATAATATCAAATATGATATTTACATTTTTTGTCAAAAAATATGATATTTACATTATCCCATGGCAAAGTGCTACAATGATCAACTAATTATTTACAACCTAAGAGCATGAATATCCTTGATACTCCCCAAAATATCTTAGGTCATTAGTTTATTAATTTTTTTTTTTCAAAAGTAAAAAATAAAAATAAAAAAAATAAAGTGACCAATTAGGTTCTGCCATGTGCGACAGAACCTAAGATACTGTGCCACGAGGAGATCTTATTTTAGAGTTTTAGTAGCTTGGCTCTTAAAAAAAAATATTTTTTTAATGTTAAGATCCTCTTAAGATCTCCTTAAGATCTATGGATATTCATGCTCTAAGAGACACTTATCATTAGATGATGTATGATTTTATGATAAATTTCCAAAATCCAAGTTTTAATTTCACATGTGGTTTTCCTTCTCATAAATTAAAACTGTCAAATGGTATGTACAACACCCAATTTGACTCATCTAGAAAGATCTTTTCTTTTTAGGGTATAAACGGTCGGTCTAAAAAGGTCAAGTTAGCAGCTATTCCACGCTACGCACAAATTTTATATTCAAATTCATTTTATTTATATTTTTTAAAAGTATTTTAGTTAGATTTCTTATTCAATAATATATATATATATATATGTGTGTGTACTGTGTGGTTGTTGTTTTAATTTCTAGATTATATATGATATTTGGTGTTAATAGTTTGTTTGAGAATTTATATGATAGTCTAAAAAATATATATTTTATTTTTTTTTAACGTTGATACAGATTATGAGAACTATTAGAAGGACAATTTTACAGATAATACTACCTCCGTTTTACGAGAATCCATCAATGGTCACGATCAACGGTTCCACCTGCTCCTAAAAACTTCCTTATAAGTTTGTCTCCATTTTTTTTACAACAGTTTGCCTCCATTAATCTTGTAAAACTGCGCCTTCAGGAATTTAAACCCAATACATGCCGGTGTAAAGCTTTAACCACTAGGCCACAGTTGCTTGTTTTTTTTTGTTAGGGCTTAGCTTTAAATTATAGTTTGGTTTTTTGTTTGGCTGTCATTTTTCTTTTAAATTTCATGTTAACATGTATAATGCGTACATTTATATTGTCATATTTTTAAATTTTTGGAAGTTTTGATATGTGATTTATCTTGAATTGCGCATTCTTGATTGGATGAACATTGTATATTTTTATATATATAAATTTGTTGAAGTAATATAAGTAGAACATGTTTTTCCTAACTTCAAATAAGCAAAAATAAAGGTAATTGTAGTGAAAATGGTACTATTTAAGCGAAGTAGCATATGTTTTTAGTTTTGAAGTTTATTATTCCAATAGAATTTTACGAAGAAAATATATAATTTAACCCTGCTTGTTCGAATCGGTGAAATCCTTGTATTGTAATGTTGGATGTGGTTTTATGAGGCACTCTTGAAGTCTTGATACATTTTGTCGGCATATTTCTTTTGTTTTCCCCCTTTATGGGCAAAAATACTTCAATATATTTATTGAGAAGTCAAATAGAAATTTTGTTGATGGGCTTGTTTTAAGCATAAGCTTTTGAATAATTTAAAGTGATTTGGTTAAGTTTTAGTTTGGGGGGGGGGGGGGAATTGGGAGTTGTTAGTATTGGCAGAATTTACCTTAATATATTTTTAGGATTGATGCTTGTGATCATTATGTTTGAGTGTTTTATGTATTTTTGGTGTAATTTTTTGTCTAAAACCAGCCACATGTTCACCCCATGTAGAAAATCAGACAATTTTGTTCCTGCATTTTCATTTTTTTAAAATTAATCTTTGTCTTTTAACAAATTTATTTCCAAATTTGTGTATATTACATGTGTAGCAAAAATATTAAATTTTTTTTACTTTTTGACTATAGGTTTTGAGGCTTTTACTTTGTATAATTCTGATCTCACCTATTAAATTTTGAACTTTTTGCACATTTATTGTTTTTAGAATCGGTACTGAAAGTAAGAGTTAAAATATTTGAACATAGTAATTTGTCGTACTCTTAATTGGTAGCTCTATTTTTATCCCTGGTTAGAGTTGTTGGGGTTGAAGTTTCATTTTTATCTCATATATAAAATTTTGTAATGTGTTAGATATATATAGTGTATGTGAGTTTGGAAATGCATCATAAAATCTTTTTTCTTGTTTAACATTGTAAGGTAAGAATGGTTAGTTTACTAATTACCTTTTCTGGTAGTAGTTTCTTCTTCCATTTGTATTGTAGTGTTAGTAACCGGTGTGAATTGCATATTGTTTTAGCAATTATGAAAATTAAAATGTCTAAAATTATTTTAACAGATTTTATTTATATCCTTGTTACAATTTTTTCTTTATTTATAATTTTGTCCATTAAAAGTATATTAGCCGTCTACAAGCCTTTGTTGCTTTTTCCGACAATATAGATTATTAATGAATAGACGAATGTGAATACAAAGGTCTCCTAAGCCAATAGGGAATGGTAAATATAGACATCCGAGAAATCTAATCTATTAAAACAGGAAGGTTTGCCATGGTAAATAAATGTTATTTCCAGAATTTACCCTTGATATTATTAAGATTTGTAACCTTCATTAAGGGTAAAACTGTAAAACAATTTATATTTGATTTATTCATAATATTTTATAATATCTTTTGTTTTCTTTTTTCTATCATAATCATATCTAACGAAAATCTTTTTCAAAAATTTAATAAAAATAATAATTAATTTTGAAATTAATATTAAAATAGATATTATAAATTATTCTTAACTCAAAATTTAACTTAAAGAAATAAAATCAAGCATAATTAAGTTACTAAATCAATTGGTACATATAATTATATAATTTAATACATAATTATTTTATAAATTATATAATCATTAAAATTAATAAATTATTATTAAAATAAGAAAGTAGTATATAATATTGTACTAGCGTGCGGGTATAAATTATTTATTTGGTAAGAAACGTTTTTTACGATTGTACTTCTTAACGGGTTGTTTCATCAAATTTTAAAATATTTAAATTATAATAAAATGGGCTAAAAATAAATTAACCAATTTCGATTTTTAAAAATAAAATTTGCACGAGTAACTAATTCCAATTGATATATTTTAAATTTAATATAAATATTTAAATTATTTAATATTTATATTATTCAAATATATGATGCGTCAAATTATAGTTCATGTTTGAATGCAATTTTTAACGGGTTGTTCCGTCAAATTTTCAAATTATATATGATTACAACACCTGTTGAAAAATAGATTAACCAAGTTCAAGCATGACTAATCATATATTAAAAATAACAATAAAATACAACTACTAATATATAATATATAAGTTAATAATATCAAAACAAAAACAAAATTTATTAAATTTTTTCTTACATTTAGCACTATATCATCTTATTTTCATTTGATATAGATTAGACGAAATAGGTAACGAAATTAATTTATAAAAATATAAATTTAAGATAAAAGTATATATTCTAAGAATGAAAACATAAATCCGCGCTTTTTAGTGCGGGTCAAAATCTAGTAGCTATTGAAGTTAAACTTAAACGAGGCACAATATGTGCTGCATGATTGAGATCGCGCTTTAGAAACTTGGAGTGAGAAGACAAAAGTGACACTTCATGATGAATATCCATCGAGATATTGCGAAGAATATCCATGTTATTGTTGGAAGATAGATGACGTATAAGCAGCACAATCACTTTCAAAAATAACATCCTTGTAACCCCTTTTGATTGTGTCTTTGATGGCCTGAAGATGAATAGAATGTACAAGATGACGTTGATGCGGTGCAATAAACTGGTCGATAGCATCAAAATTCCAAGATCGAGTATGATTAACAATAGAAATGAGGGAACTGACACGGAGGTCGGGATTTGCAGAGGTTGCAGAGGCCGGTTGAAGTGCAGGTTTGGGAATAGTGTCTGGCAGCCAATTATCTTAACATATATATCGGACTCCTTTCTTAATAAGATCAATACCCACGAGGATAGAAGACCAACTAGGCCTGGGCATTTTAACCGGAACCGAAAAACCGAACCGAAGCTGACCCGAAATAATCGAGAAAAATAGGTTTCGGTTTGTTAGCATTAACCGAACGGTTCTTGTTTTCATTATCCGTGGTTACCCGAACCGAACCGGAACCGAAACGAGAACCGATGGTTATTTTTGAGTACCCGAAACATAATACATATACAAAATATTAACTATATTTAGATTTAAAATAACCAATATACTTAAAATTTATGTACAAATACAAATTTTGTGTTATATTTAAACCAAATACTTAAAATAACCAAAATATTTACATTTTATAATTATATTTTTAAAAATTAATCAATTTTTTTTATAAAATGTAACCAAATTTTATTTTTATTATTTTGGGTATTTTGGTTTTTGGGTAATTTAGATATTTTCGGGTAGTTTGGTTCGGGTTTTTTCGGGTAATTCTGGTAATTTGGTTACTTTTGGGTAGTTTGGGTATAAAAGTAACCAAACATAACCGGAACCGAACTGGACCCAAAAAATTTCGGGTATTTTTCGGTTCCTAACACAATTACCCATTCCGAACCGAACCGAACACTAACCGAACCGACCCGACCCGATATTTCCCCGGTTCCTATTTGGTTACTAGACAGCGATAACCGAGAAAACCGAAACCGAAATTAACCGAACCGGAACCGAATGGATAACCGAATGCCCATGCCTAAGACCAACCATAATATTGTAAATGCTGTGAACGAGCATCCAAAACAGAAGTATCTCTGTAATATCTTGCTTTAAAGAATCTCGCAAAGATGGAAGCAGACGCCAAGCTTGTCGAGCGAGCATGGAATCGTTAAACTTAAGCAGATCGCGGAACCCAATTCCTCCTTCAGATTTTGGTAGTTATAGTTTTTCCCAAGCAACCCATGGAATACCTTTCGATGCAGCTCTTTTTTCCACCAAAACCGTTGTAGAATAGAGGTAATATCCTGAATAACTTGAGACGGTAGCTTAAAACAGGACATCGCATGAACCGGCATTGAGATGGCTACTGATTTTAGCATGATTTCCTTCCCAGCCGGAGTGAGTGATTTGGCTGTCCAAGAAGAAGTTCGTTGTTTAACGCGGTCCACTATGTTGTGAAACATATCCGATTTCTTCCGACCAAAATGTTCTGGAAGACCTAGATATTTCCCACCACCCCCTTGATTCGATATCCCCATAATCTGAATCAGTCTCTCTCTAAGATCGCCTGGAACCAGAGAGACGAAGGTTATAGTAGACTTATCTTGGTTAATCTTTTGACCAGATCTATGTTCATAGAGATCAAAGATGCTACGCAACGTCCTGCAGGTCACACTGTTGGCTTGAATGAAGAAAAGAGAGACGTCAGCAAACAAGAGATGACTGATAACAGGAACACCATTACCAATTTTAATTCCTTTCAACTTGTGCTTTCCAATGTTACTTCGCAATAGATGGCTGAGGACATCTACACACAGGATGAAAAGATAGGGAGACAAGGGGTCTCCCTGATGAATGCCTCGCTCCGGAGAAATATGACCCTGAGGTGATCCATTGATAAGATTGAGAAAGTTACCGATCGCACGGTAGCCATTACACAAGAGATCCATAACTCTGAAAAACCAAATGCTCTCATCGTTGATTCCAAAAATTCCCAGTCCACATGATCATAAGCTTTTGAAATATCTGTCTTCACCGCCATGTAAGTTTTTGCAACTTATTTCCTGGATTTCAATGAATGCATCAACTCATTAGCAATGAGTATATTATCGGAAGCCAATCTGCCAGGGATAAAAGCTGTCTGTGCTTCTGAAACTATTTCATCAAGTGAGGTTTTAAGCCGTCCCACCAACAACTTAGAGATTACTTTATAAATAACATTACACAGTCCTATCGGGCGGTAATCAGAAAGTGTTTCCAGGCTGCCATGCTTTGGGATTAGAGATATGTTTGTGTGATTCATACCCGATTGCATTTGACTGGTAGCAAAGATCCTGCGAACTTCCTTAATCACATCCGGACCAACGATATCCCAACACTCCTGATAAAACCGAGCTGTTAAACCATATGGGCTAGGACACCTATCAGCCCCGATAGACAGAACAACAGAATGGATTTGATCATCCGAGAAGTCACGAGTGAGAGACTGATTAATATCCGGAGTTACTGTTCGTTGAAAACCAGAGAAGATATCCTCACTTGAATGCGTTATAACACTGGAGTAAACATCAGTGAAGTACCCAATCGCATGGGCTCCAATTTCAAAATCCCCACGATAGATATTGCCAACCGTATCATGAATTGTAAGCATGAAGTTTTGGTCATAACGTTCTTTGGTGCAAGACTGAAAATATTGAGTGTTCTGATCACCCGCAAGAAGTCGTGTTCTGCAACTCTTTTGATACCAATAATCCTCTTCTTCTCTGTAAGCAATCTGAAGTTGACGTTGAATAATGGGAATTTGACTGCGAATGTGAGGTAATCTTGAGGTAAGAACCATGTCCAAATCCTGTTGTAATTCTTGTATCTTCCTGGCTGAATTAAGGTTCGATATTCGTTTGCATCGCGAGAGAGAAGCTTTGCACTCACTAATCTGGTCAGTAATGGTAGGCGAGGCTGGTAAGCGATGAGAAAACCATCCTGCAGCCACATAATCTCGGAACCCAGGTTAAAAAATTAGCCGTTTATCAAAGCTGAAAAGTCTCCTACGAGAATGAATAGAAGAATCAACATGTGTAACTACAGGGCGATGATCGGAACCTGTGATTGGCAGATACTCAGATTCCGACACCGGAAAAGCAGCTAACCATTCAGTATTCACAGCAAACCGATCAAGACACTCTTCGATTAACTGGTCATTACGAACTCCAATCCAGGAGAAGTGATTTCCAGATGCTCGCAAATCCTGAAGATCAGAATCCTGATAAACCCTTCGTAAATCTCTGAAAGTCCATTCATCTCTCTCTTGTCCACCTTTTTTCTCTGCATTAGATAAAATCTCATTGAAATCTCCTAATAAAGCCCAAGGACCAAATCTTTGAGAACCCAACTGAGTTATTCTTTCCCAAAATTGTCGTCTATTTTGCTGCACAGGAGGGCCATATAAACACGAGAAAAAGACCGATTTCCATTAAACTGAACTGAAACATCAAACATATTTACATCTGCTGAAATCAAAGAAACTGAAACAAACTTCCTAATAAACATACCTAAGCCTCCACTGCAACCCACCCGAGGCACAAACAAGAAATTAGAAAAACCTAGTGAGACCCCAACATCCCTAACTACTTGTGAATTGTTCTTGGTCTCAGATAAGAAGACGATACGAGGAGTATACTTTAAACAGATCTCCTTCAACCGTGGTTTAGTCAGTGACCCCAGCAGGCCCTGACCCCAGCAGGCCCTGACAGTTCCACTATATTACTATATTACGCTGACAAAAAAAAAGACTATATTACATTCTCACATTTTAAAAGGAGATACATATGGGTTACTGAGTAGTCACTTCCCATTTTTCTCACGATTATACTTTCAAAATCAAAAAGTTGAGTTGTTCTCTTACACTAAATCTCTAATGGGGGCAGAAACCATGCAAATATTATTAAACTAAATATAACCAAACACATATTAAATGATCTGTAAGTATCGAGATTCAAGTGCTCTTTTCGACGCTCCGGGAAGCTCGGACCATTCCCCTTGTTTAGTTACGGTTTCAAATTAGAATGAAAGGAGAAAATCCAGGTTCAATTTCTTCTCGTTCTTTACCTCTCATTCGGACTACACAACTTTGATGGAATCTGCCTGGAATGGGACTCACTCTTCAGCTGGTCCGATGGTTAAGCTCTGTCATCATCTTCAATTTGTAGCAAAATGAATGTTTCAAAATGAATGTTTCAAAATCCAGACACTATATATGAAGCATACTTTGCTTTTTCCATTTGACAGAACATAGTTTTCACAAAGACTCTTACTTCAATCTTATATACATATACACATTCACTATGTTCATATATTCAGCCAGAGAAAAACTCCTACTCAGATTTAAGGATTATTTGTGTGATATTTGAAAACCTGAAAGGCTGTTAATGGCAGTGAACGTTAACGAAGGGTGCCAACATAGATGGAAAAAACTCATCGAGACCTTCAAGCTCTACTCTTCCACAAACTTTGTTCTCATTATGTCCATGTTGCGTAGGACATTTTGCTCTGTTAAATCATTCTCCATTTTTCTTTCATATGTTCATGTTTCCAAATCAATTCTCTTCCACATTCATTCCTTTTTCTTCTGCATTTGTCTCCTCACTCTCCTCCTCTTTACATAATTGTTCCTCTTTGAAAAAAGACCAGTAGTAAGTAGTTTAGAATTATATAACTAACAATCATGATAGATTATGTGAATCATCTGTAATCGGACAAAAGAATCAAGAGAATTTAAGTTCAAAAGACCACTACACCTGCAAAAAGCAGCATCTAAATCAATGGGTGGCATGCTTAGTACCAATGCGAAGTTATGTATCTGTTTTGATTCTAGTAAAAGAAAAACTACTTTAGTTTATCCTTGGGGAATTTGTGTATCTAATTGTAGAAACCAAACGTGTATTAAATAAATTCTTCTACAACTGCATAGTTCACTATGGTAGAATTTTTTTTTTTTGGTCAACAAACTTTTTATATTAAAAAGCTAATCTCCATAAAAGGAGTAAGTGTTCCCATAATACATCGCCATAAAGGCATAAAGAGCAGAAAATACAATACGATAAACGACAAAGCTTAAAAAGATAGTGACTACAAAGCACTTAAACAATTTAAAGTCGCGGAGAAGTCCTCGGATCTCATCGACGATGGGATTGTTAAGTAAGTTGAAGCCTTGGGTACTCGATCGAACACCCGAGAATAGAACAGCAACAAGTGCACATATTTCTATCTCTAGAATGGCTATAAAGGCGAATAAACACCTATCAAATAAGCCTTTGATGACACTCCTTGTATCCCAACCATTTAGAACAAATGGTGAATCTAAAGGAGAAATGAACTTTGTGACGGAGGCAAAGAGACTACAAGAGCCCAATAACTTCCAAGTCCAAAATATAGTAACATCCTCATAAAGAGGCAAGGAGACCTCAAAATGAGATCGGGTAACATCCTCATAAAGAGGTAAAGAGACCTCAAAAAAAGATCGGGTAACATCCTCATAAAGAGGTAAAGAGACCTCAAAAAGAGATCGGGTAACATCCTCATAAAGAGGTAAAGAGACCTCATGCAGAGGTAAAGGAGAGATAAACATAAGTTTAGCAGCCTCATTAAGAGGTAACAGAACTTACGGAAATATAAGCCTAGGGGTAAGCCTTGCAATAAGACATAAACCAGTCAATTCCCAATCATTCCAATAAGTGAACAAGATAAAACCTGAAAGGTATCTAGGTTTGGAATCCGGCGGGTCGGGAGGCACGGGTGGTGTGGGAGGATGAGCCACGAGAAGACACCACCAGACTCGGATAGAGCAAACTGAATTCTCTGTCGCCAATTCAGAAGCAAAGAGAGCAGATACCAGCCTTATAATTTGGTACAAACATTTAGGAAACACAGGTTCCCTAAGAGGTAGAAGCTGATAACTCCAAGAGTGAAAACAGTGACGATGGGGTAACAATCTGCATAGAGCAGTAAGGATTCTCCAGCAAACAGAGTCAAAATCACCATAGAACTCGAGCATCGATTCGAGATAGATCAAATCAGAATTAGCAGATTCACAAACAAAACCCACAACCATGATAATTCTTTGTACCCGAGACTGAGAGTCCACCCGCCACGGCGGTGTAATCAGTGACGCATCTATGAGCCTGTTCCGTAGCGGAGAGGAAGACTGCTTGAGCGGCGGAGCAATGGAAGACCTAAGCTTCTGCGATGATGCCGATTGAGGAAGAACGACGAGCAAGGTTGCCAGCAAGGGAGACTCGACGGTGTCGTAAGAGGAAGCGGTCGGGGACGGAGGCTGAGCAAACGGCAGAGGCTGACCGACTAGCACCAAAGGAGGAGCTCTTGTCCAAGGAGCCATCGGAGATGACGAAGCCAAACAAACAACCGGAGGCAGAGCCCAGGAAAATCCACGACGGTGAGGGTCTGAAACCCAAATTTGCGATGGATTCGTACGGTTAGAAGGAGACCGTGGACCGTAGCAGATCTGGAAAGAGATAAATCGGCGGAGGAGACGCAAATAGCAAAGAGTGCGACGAGAGGTGGTGCGAGGCAGAGCAGCGGCGAGAGGTGGAGCTAATGATATACGCAGCGACGGCGGAGAAGAACCTCCGACCTGCAGTAACGACGGATATTCTGCAATAAGCAGCAACGGCGGAGGCTCTACAAGCAGCTCGGACGGTAGGGACGACGACGAGGATAGGTCTGGAGGTTCGGAGGGGTCGGACTCCGGCGGATCGACGGCGAGCATGGTGGGGAAGAGGGGCTGAGGAATGAAGGAGGTGAGCGGCGGTGGCTTCAGACGGAGACGAGAGCAACGACAAGGTCGGAGAATGTCATTGGCGGCTACAGAGGAACCTCGGTCTTGGCGCCAGAGAGAGTATTCGCTTAGGGCGAACTCGTTGGCGGCTACAGAGGAACCTTGTAGTTATTACAGTTCACTATGGTAGAATAGATTGGTGTATTTCAGTAGGTCGGCACTCTCAATCTGGTCTAAAGCGATTATGGGCTAATGGCCCAAAACCACGACTCTTGGGGATTATAGATGAGGAAACTAATCAAGAAATGTGTAAAGTTACCATGATATTTGCGAATATCAATACTATTAAAAAATTAGAATCAAAAATAAACTAACCTTTGAGTCATGTGTTATTTACAAAGAATGTCATTGAAGATTTAAGGATGTTTTTAATATTCATTAAGAGTAATTACGGAATATAACATTTTCTCTACTATCTGAGTTTCCAAACAAGACAATTACTAAACATGTATCCAAACAAACTAAATATAATGGATTCCACTTTCCTAATTAATTATATATGAAACTATTATTAAATCAATTGATTAATATAACTAAATAATTTAAACATCAACAATGTTGGTATATATAAGATAATATTCATTAATTAATATTTTTTTTTATTTTTTTTTTTCAAATATAAATAATTATTTTTATATTATAACAAAATCTTATAAAATATTTTAAATTTACTTATTTCGTTAGAAAAATGTTTTTTCACGATTGCATTTTTTACCGGATTATTCCATTAAATTGCAGAATATTTAAATTATTATAAGAACGGGTTGAAAAATAAATTAACCAATTACGATTTCTATAAATGAACTTTTCACAAGTTTAACTAATTCCAATTGATATATTTTTAATTTAATAAAAATATTAAAATTATTCAATATTTATATTATTGAAATTTATGATGCGTTCAAGTTATGATTCATGTTTGAATGCAGTTTTTAACGAGTTGTTCCATCAAATTTTCAAATCATATACCATTATAACACGTGTTGAAAAATAGATTAGCCAATTTCGATTATAAATATTAAAATTTAACTTTCTTCATTGAAAAAGTTATAAAGTTGAATTAATCAATTTCAATTATATAAATATTTAAATTACAAAAATATATTTTAGTTTATAAAAATATTATAAATAAATGCAATAAATATTAAACGTATATCAAATAACTTTCAAAATGTTTGTTTTCATAAGGAAAAAATTAAAATTATTTCTAAATCATGATCTTACGATACAACGCGGGTTAAAATTTAAAATACGAAATCGTTATTTCTTTATGATATACCATTTTCCAAATAACACATAATTTTTTTTTTAAAAAAATGTAAATTATTAACTACTTTTTATAATGTGGGTTTAACAATTATAAATAAAATTATATTATATAATTACAAAATCTAAATTACTAATAATAAAATAAATAAAAATTAAAATTTGTAAAAAAAAAAAAATCCGCGCTTTTTAAGCGCAGGTCAAAATCTAATATTTGGTTTAATGAAATATCCTTTTGCCTCCAACGGTGTTTCCTCCAGTTAATAACGTATCTCCTTCGTTTTTGCCATGCTCAATGTAAGAGAGGATCTTCTTATATTGCTTTTATCCACCTGAAGACACCCAAATAATCGACCGAGTAATCTTACTTAAATCTATACTCAAAATCAAAATCAATCAACTTATAATCATTTTTTATACTTTGAGGTCCTTGTCAAGAATTGGGATCAAAAGGAGCAGAAACGGTCCAGTCTTGAGCCTTCTCTAATAGCGAATATGCCAATATCGGTTGCACATTTTTAGAATATCTGTTCATATCTTGTATAGCGGATTTTGTGTAACAACTTTGTAACAAGAATGGCTTTATAATGCCTTGTCAATACAACGTATCCTCAAGGGGAATTTCATAACTTTCATGGTATCAGAGCAAGGCTCTATCCTGATCCCTCTTTCTCTCTTCTTCTGCGAATTCTTCTCTTGCTTCCTCTTCATTCTCGCTTTGCTTCTTTTTCTTTTATAATTTCGATTACCCATGGAGTTTATTTAAGCATAAGTTTGATGCTGATGGAAAACTAACTCGTCATAAAGCTCGTTTGGTTGCTAATGGTAAATCGCAGGAACACGGAGTAGATTTTACAGAGACATTTTCACCGGTTGTGAAACCAGCCACCATAAGAACAGTACTTCATGTAGCGATATCTCAAGATTGGCCAATCCATCAACTGGATGTTCAAAATGCATTTCTTCAAGGAGACTTAGAAGAAACAGTCTTTATGCATCAGCCTCCAGGTTTCGTCGATACGAGATATCCTAATCATGTTTGCAAATTAAACAAGGCTATCTACGGGTTAAAGCAAGCACCAAGGTGCTGGAATTCAAAATTTGCCTCGTATCTGAACACGCTGGGATTTGTCCGAAGCAGAGGTGATGCTTCTCTATTTATTTTCAGCAAAGGATCGGAGAAGGCATATATACTCTTGTACGTCGATGATATAGTACTGACGGCTTCATCCAATGTTTTGCGTGATCATCTTATCAAGTCCCTAAAGACTGCTTTTCCGATGACTGATATGGGGGTTCTACATCATTTTCTGGGAATCAAGGCAACGTTTAACAAAGAAGGGCTGTTCCTTAGTCAGTCAACGTATGCCCATGACATCATTGGCCGAGCTGGTATGTCTGATTGCAAGCCTATGTCTACGCCAGTGGACCTAAAAGCCAAGCTCTCGGTTAACGATGGTGACCCTATTCAGGATCCGACGGAATATCGCAGCCTCGCAGGAGCCTTACAGTACCTCACCTTTACGCGTCCCGATATAGCTTACGCAGTGCATCAGATTTGTCTCTACATGCACGATCCAAGAACAGCTCATTTACAAGCATTAAAAAGGATCATTCGTTACATAAAAGGCTCCATTACGCATGGACTCCAACTCAACCGCGGGTCATTCACAGAGATGACATCATATTCCGATGCGGATTGGGCTGGCTGCCCCGACTCAAGACGTTCGACATCAGGCTACGCAGTCTTCTTAGGTCCTTCTCTGGTATCTTGGTCGTCAAAACGTCAGCCTACGGTATCACGTTCAAGTTCTGAGGCAGAGTACAAAGGAGTGGCTAATACTGTTGCTGAGCTTACATGGCTGCGGAACCTACTAAAAGAGCTACACATTACAGTTGACAAGGCTTCAGTGGTCTTTTGTGACAACATTTCTTCAGTTTATCTAGCAACTAATCCAGTCAAGCATCAAAGAACAAAACATATTGAGCTTGACATTCACTTTGTTAGAGAGAAAGTTGCCATTGGAGAAGTCAAGGTTATACATGTTCCAGCTTCTCTACAGTACGCTGACATATTCACGAAAGGCCTACCAACATCATTATTCGATGAGTTCAGATCCAGTTTAAGCATTCGACGTTTCGATGCTTCAACTGAGGGAGGGTAATAGCGAATATGCCAATATCGGTTGCACATTTTTAGAATATCTGTTCATATCTTGTATAGCGGATTTTGTGTAACAGCTTTGTAACAAGAATGGCTTTATAATGCCTTGTCAATACAACGTATCCTCAAGGGGAATTTCATAACTTTCATTCTCCACCATCTTCGATACAACCTTATCGTATATACCTTATTGGGTAAACACACGAGAGCTCTCCACGAATATTCCACCCTTCAGAATCCACAGAATGTTTACATAACAATATGAAGGTATTATTAAACATTCATCGGCATTTGTCCTCTATGATATATACCTTGTTATAAAAGTAACCGAGTATCGCAAGGTCGGCGGCTTTGTTAACGGCTGAATCATCAAATATGAGAAGAGTAGACTTCCCTCCTAATTCAAGGGATACTTTTTTAGATTACTTATTGCCTCGGTTTGCATTATCTTCCTCCAAACATTTGTTGATCCCGTGAAAGTAACCTGGAGCAAAAAAAACTAATAATGATTCATGAATACAAATACAACTAATCAAAATACTTTACTTGATGGATCTAGATACAACTAACATTATAGAAGAAAATTAATAGTTATGTTTACTTTGTCAATGTCCATATCACCATATGGGAGGCAATGGCAGAGCTCCAGCAGTTGATCCAAATCCAGTAACGACGTTGATCATGTTGGAATTGTGTCCAGTAATCTCGGTACTGTCTCTAGAAAGTAAGAGTATGTCAAAGATCAGACATAAGTCATATAATACTGGGGGTCATGATGGCTTGTGATATATCATGGTTTTTACCCATTTTAGACCATGATATAGATGTGTTTTAGTGTCTTTTGTCTTTGTTTAGAGTCTTTTACAGGTTAAATCAGGATTGGAGCTAATTGGAGATATT
This sequence comes from Orychophragmus violaceus, assembly GCA_030180135.1. NCBI lineage: Eukaryota > Viridiplantae > Streptophyta > Magnoliopsida > Brassicales > Brassicaceae > Orychophragmus > Orychophragmus violaceus. Next base: position 90,505,097 of record CM058240.1, read on the forward strand.
TGGAGCATTTTGGGACTTTTGGGACGTTTTGGCCGAGAGCTTAACTCACTGTTCGTATAATTGATCATGCGTCGATCGTTGCACTCAATGCATCGATCGATGCAGTCGCGAGATGGGCCGTACACGTCGGTTTGACAAGTATTGAAGATTTACAAAGAAGCCCAAGATAGTTCCAGTATTTACACAGAAGCCCCATCCGAGATTATGCCTATATAATAGAGTTTTTAGAGTTTTTATTAGAAGTTTTGGACATACGCTTTATAGTTGGCTTTCATAATTAAGAGCAGAGGATTTTTAGAGCTTTTGGGGCTGATCTGAACCTGATTCATCATCTGTATTTGGAGAAGATTTCGAACCCCTTTTACTCTTATTCTTTTATGCAATTTACTTATCATATGATCATGTTTTCATTATCTATGTCTGAGTAGATTCCTAGTTAGGCTTAGGGTTTCTCACATAGGATTTTATGACTTGCTAGACTTGTTCAATTTCAGTTAAGGATTCAAACTATATCTGTTCTTCAATTTAATTGTGCTTAAAGCTAGTTCTAACCTGATCAATTAGAATCTAGATCTTAGGTTGCTAAATACGTCACGGAAGTGGGGTTTAGGAACCAGAACTAATTAAATTGGGCAATTAAACTTTGCGCAAACGGAAGTTTGGTTTAGGATAATTGTGAACATATCAAACTCGGACTTATTGCTAGTTTAATCTGTTAGTTCTCGCAAACGGAAGTTTGGTTTGCTGCACTTAGACTTAGAGAATTATCGCAAAGGAATTTGGTTAATTCTATATCTGTGTTTTGAGTTCTAGAACTGTGCTTCATTAGATCCTTGCTGAATGAACTGTCTGCTAGTCTGATTTCCTGAGAATACCCTAGGTTTGACGCTTTTAATTACTTGCTTTCACAACCAATAATCTCTGCTACTGATTTACTTTCTTGCACTGTTTTCAATACAATCACATTGCTTATTTCTAGTATTCATTCCCTACGGTTTGATTCTCTTGAGACCAAGTGTCCCTGTGGATTCGATAACCCTATATACTACTTTGACATTGCTGTTCACTTGCAGTTTAGTATAGGGATTAATTCTTGACCTATCAAGTTTTTGGCGCCGTTGCCGGGGACTCTTTGAGTCTTCGATAGGACCGAACTTAGGGTTTTACTAGAAATTTTTCGTTTTTCGTTTTTGTTTTTCGTTTTTTTTTTTTTATTATTTTGCTAACTTTTTCTCTGTTTCTCTCTGTCGCAGGTACGAATTTCGCCTTGCGTCGATCGTTGCACCCTTGCATCGATCCTTGCTGAGCGATTTGAGATTGAATCGATCGTTGCACTGATAGCATCGATCGTTGCTGGACGATTACAGACAGTTTATGCCAACGCAGAACACTCGAAGTAATCCGAACTCGAGCTTAGTTAATCTCAACCTAGAGGAACTTGGACGTCTAGAGAGGACTATCAGAAGAGAAAAGAGAGAGAGAATGGTTCGAGAACGTCTGATCTTGATACCAGATGCTGAAGGTACCCTGAGGGACCAAGATAACAACCCGTACAATGCTGCTGGGCATCGGGTTGATGCTGAAGGGAATGTCATCCCTGATCCCCCTGAACCTGAGCTACGACCGCCAGGGCAAGCTCAAGGTAGAGAGATGGTAGTTCATGAGAGGACACTAGCTGACTACAATAGACCCGATGAGTTTCATGCAAAGCGAGCAGCTCTAGTGCTTCCTGCCTTCGAGAGGAATGATTTTGAGGTAAAAACCATCTACTACCAACTGATGAGGCAGATTGCTTTTCATGGTCTTCAATCAGAGCAGCCTATGGATCACATTGACAAGTTTGAGGACATAGTCACTGGCATGAAGTATGAAGGAGTATGCCTGGACTATCTGTTCCTTAAGCTATTTCCGCACAGTCTTGCTGGAGACGCTAGTGCATGGCTGAGACAACTGGCACCTGGTCAGTATACTACTTGGGCAGCCTTAAAGAGTGAGTTCATGCGCCACTTCTACGATGCTGCGCGCTCAGATCAGTCCAGACAGGACATACTCACCTTTTCCCAAGGAGCTGTGGAGCCTTTGACAACCGCCTGGATGAGATTTAAGCAATATCAACGTGATTGCCCACACCATGGATTCACAGAAGTACAGCTGATTGGTATTTTCTTCAGAGGAATAGATCTTCCTTATCAGACTGCGCTGGATAATTCCAGTGATGCCAATTTCAGCACCAGAACTCCTACACAAGCTAAACGGTTGATAGAGAATCTGATTGGCAGCAACAGTTGCAAAACAATGGATGAAAGGAGGAAGAAATCTGGTGGAACCGTAGAGAATTCTGATATAGCTAACATAAGATCCAGATTGGACACAGTTTACAATCTTCTGACAAGTAAAAAAGCTGTCCACTTTGCCCAAGATGTAGAGGTGATTCAGACTGAGGAGGACACTCAGGAAGAAGAAGTAAATTTCATAGGAGGTTCCGGTTTCCAAGGTAATAGATTTAACAATCAACAGGGGAACAGATTCTCAAATGGAGGACAGAATGGTGGTTTTCAGAAGACCTATGGACAAGGTACTCAGAGAACCTATGGATCTACATCCTATCAGACTCCTCCTGCACCTACAGCCCATGAGAGCAAAATGGAGGCTATGATGGAGCAAATGATGGAAAGTCAAACCAAGCTTTCTGTAGACAACAACAAGAAGCTGGACGCTGTCTATCAGGACCTCAATGGGAAGTTTGAGACATTGAGCACTCACATGAAGCAGTTGGACACTCAGGTGAATCAGATGTCCAGCTCACTGAAAGGAAAAGGAGTTGCAGACACTCATATTAAGGCCTGTTCTGTACTGATTAATGATGGATCTTATCTAGGGGAGAAATTTGAGCTAAGTACAGCTGAGTTGGTGACCGAGGAAGAATTTTCGGATTTCTGTGAAAAACTCTCGGGTGGAAGTTGTGATGATCGCAATGCAACGATCGATACACATCTGGCATCGATCGATGCAGGTCGTGAACAAGCAGAGAATCCGTGGGATGAAAATGAGATTGATGCAGAACTAGCCCGCCTATTCCCTGATACATCTGAAATTACTCCAGAAGATGTTTATGCACGAGCTATTTGGCACCGTCCCAAGGTGTCTGAAGTGATTAAACAAGAGATTGAAGAGCTGAAAAGGCTAGAAAAGAGTGGTGAAGACTTGGAAGAAATTCCATCATCTGATGATCCACCTTATCATCCATGTGTTCAGAAATATTTGAACAAGATGTTCCCATTAGATGAAGAGCTGAGAGAATGGGTGATAGTAGTTCCTCAGCATATTAGTGATGTTCTGTTAACTAAGGTCCCAAAGAAACTGCCTGATCCTGGAGTCTTTGTACTTGATTGTTCTATCTTTGAAGATAGTTTTAGGCGTTCTCTGTGTGATTTAGGAGCTGCTGGGAGCATAATGCCTTACTCTGTGGCAGAGAAGCTGGGTATGTTGGATTTTGCTCCTACTAGGACACGTCTTATCCTAGCTGATCAGTCCATGCGAGTTCCTGAAGGGCTCCTTATTGATATTCCGGTAAGAGTTGGAAACTACTTAGTTCCAACGGACTTCCTTGTGCTGAAATATGCCTGCGATCCGGATGAAGCTTTATTGCTTGGGAGACCATTCTTGGCTACAGCAGGAGCTGTGATTGATGTTAGACAGAGTCTAATAGACCTCCACCTGGGAGATGAGACACTGCGATATGAGATGGAGAAGCTGCGGAAGCCACTGATAGATGGACAGACTTTCAAGATCTTGGAAGCAGATGATGAGCAGCTGAATGAGACTGTGATAATAGATCCTGGAGCGCATTTTACTCCATCTTTTCTTGGACTGAAGCATTCTGCAACAGCCTATTCTCCGCCATGGATGAGGAGACTTGAACAGAGACAGAAAAAGTCTCTGTCAGGATCTTCCGGAGCCTGAAAGATCTTGCACGTCCGGTCAAGCTATTGACCTTAAACAAGCGCTGGGTGGGAGGCAACCCACCGATAGGTACTAGTGTTTTTCTTTTTAATTTTTGGTGTTTTTGTTAGGATTTTACGTTTGTTTTTGCTTCTGGTGCAGTCATGTTTGCAGGTCTCGGATTAAATCGCAGTGCAGCGATCGATGCATTTCTGCATCGATCGTCACAACACGAAAGAAATCGCATTGCAGCGATCGTTGCGGTCCTGAGCAACGATCGACCATACACGAAAGTCGCCAAGTAACGGTCGATGCATCTAATGCACCGATCGATGCTGTGCGACAGAGGTAACCCGACAGACATAAACTCACCTTTTCAATTTTTTTTTTATTTTCTTTTTACCGATCCTTCGCTGGACACTACTGGGGACAGTGTGTCTTAAGTGTGGGGGAGGTGCTACTGACGTTTATCTTTCTGTTTTCTTAAAGAGTCAGTCCGTTTTTCAAAATTTTTTGTTTTATTGAGTCAAAATTGTTTAAGTAAGAAACTATGATTTTCTGAGGAGATTTACAAAACTTGCAGGAACTTAAGTAACCATTGGGATGAAGTTGCAGGATCTATCTCTGACTATTAGAAAACCCCATCACAGATCAACCTACTGGGAACACCCATATCACTTCAGGTACCAGAGGATCCTTTACTGACTTCACCCCTAATACTGACTTAGATTTTCTCACCTAAGGGCTTGGTATACTTTATGTCGGATTCCCTGTTAGTTCTGACACAGCCTGTAAACCTGTCCTATTTAGTCCCCTTCTCCCCTTCTATAAAGTAAAAAAAAAAAAAAAAAAAAAAAAAAAAAAAGATAATAAACTGAGGATGAGTTAGTAACTCCGAAGTGGTCATGGGAATGGTAGCAAACACTATTTTCTCTCATGTGATCCATGGAATGTGTCCAAAGTACACCCCATAACGGGAAGAACACTGATAAAAAAAATAAAATGATACCCAATGTGGGAAAAATCAGTTGTTAAAGAAGGGAAAGAGAAGAAAGGGACTAGAGAAAGATAGTATGGTGGTCTAGAGCTGATTAGGTAAGAATCCATGTGCCTTTAGATCGATACTCCTTAGGTGAGACCGCACTTAAATACTTGCAGAATTCAGTAGGGAGAACTTGAATGCTTGAATGTGATTGTGGAGTTTACCTAGGACAGTTGCTAAGTGTGGGGGAAGTACATGTTGGTCTTGATATCCTGTGATTGATTCTTTCAGTGGTTTACTAAGGGGAATCTGAGTATTGTAGCTTCTAAGATGAAATGAGTTTCTGAAGAGTTTTCAAACCTCTTCACCATGTTTTAGTTCTATGTTTTGCTTGAGGGCAAGCAAAAGCTAAGTGTGGGGGAGTTGATATATCATGGTTTTTACCCATTTTAGACCATGATATAGATGTGTTTTAGTGTCTTTTGTCTTTGTTTAGAGTCTTTTACAGGTTAAATCAGGATTGGAGCTAATTGGAGATATTTGGAGCATTTTGGGACTTTTGGGACGTTTTGGCCGAGAGCTTAACTCACTGTTCGTATAATTGATCATGCGTCGATCGTTGCACTCAATGCATCGATCGATGCAGTCGCGAGATGGGCCGTACACGTCGGTTTGACAAGTATTGAAGATTTACAAAGAAGCCCAAGATAGTTCCAGTATTTACACAGAAGCCCCATCCGAGATTATGCCTATATAATAGAGTTTTTAGAGTTTTTATTAGAAGTTTTGGACATACGCTTTATAGTTGGCTTTCATAATTAAGAGCAGAGGATTTTTAGAGCTTTTGGGGCTGATCTGAACCTGATTCATCATCTGTATTTGGAGAAGATTTCGAACCCCTTTTACTCTTATTCTTTTATGCAATTTACTTATCATATGATCATGTTTTCATTATCTATGTCTGAGTAGATTCCTAGTTAGGCTTAGGGTTTCTCACATAGGATTTTATGACTTGCTAGACTTGTTCAATTTCAGTTAAGGATTCAAACTATATCTGTTCTTCAATTTAATTGTGCTTAAAGCTAGTTCTAACCTGATCAATTAGAATCTAGATCTTAGGTTGCTAAATACGTCACGGAAGTGGGGTTTAGGAACCAGAACTAATTAAATTGGTCAATTAAACTTTGCGCAAACGGAAGTTTGGTTTAGGATAATTGTGAACATATCAAACTCGGACTTATTGCTAGTTTAATCTGTTAGTTCTCGCAAACGGAAGTTTGGTTTGCTGCACTTAGACTTAGAGAATTATCGCAAAGGAATTTGGTTAATTTTATATCTGTGTTTTGAGTTCTAGAACTGTGCTTCATTAGATCCTTGCTGAATGAACTGTCTGCTAGTCTGATTTCCTGAGAATACCCTAGGTTTGACGCTTTTAATTACTTGCTTTCACAACCAATAATCTCTGCTACTGATTTACTTTCTTGCACTGTTTTCAATACAATCACATTGCTTATTTCTAGTATTCATTCCCTACGGTTTGATTCTCTTGAGACCAAGTGTCCCTGTGGATTCGATAACCCTATATACTACTTTGACATTGCTGTTCACTTGCAGTTTAGTATAGGGATTAATTCTTGACCTATCAGCTTGCTAGAGTCCGCTCATGATCTATAAGTCTTGGACTTATTGCCTTTATTATATGATCCCATATGGGTCACACGCCTAAGCTAACAGGAAAATGTGTTGGAACGGCTTAGCAGAAGTACGGTAAAAGTGCCAGGCATTTGTCGTACTAAGAGAGAGAGTAATGGGTCTGATTAAATCCATGGGATTTAATCAGATTGGTATTTTGGGCCCAAAAGCCCAAAAGGGAAAGAGAAGGCTTTTATAAACTAAAAGCCAAATGTCTTTCTCCCTAACCCTAAAAAAAGCGCCGAAAATCCTCTCCCCCTGCGCCTCCCATCAGCTCGGTCTAGCAGCCGTTTTTCTGTGATCGCGTGTGTGAGCCTTTGGAGGATTCATCTCTCGGTGTTTCTTTCTGATCTCTGACCTGTTCTATCAATTCCGCTGCAACAAACAGGTAAAAGGTGAGATCATCTAATGTTTCTATTCAAGAGAACCTAGATCCGCATGTTTAGGTTGATATGAATCTAAGAATTGAATCAGGATTCATCTAAACAATCCTTCAGTGGTATCAGAGCCATTGGTTCTTAGGATTTCTTGTTTAGATTCATGTTTAGGTTGTTTAATCTGTTTAGAAGTGTTTTTGAATCAACTACTGATAAGATAAATCACTTAAGAAACATAATTTGCACCCTAAACACATTAATCAAATTGCAAAACATGCTATATGACATGTTTTTGTGATCGGCCGTGGTATGATCGGATCGACCAAACCAATCGCATGTATCGACCGACGATAGCATGGATCGGTCGATCGATCGACCGTGTGCGTGATGATGGCCGATCGCTTGCGTGAGAGGATAAGCAAGCGATCGTGTGGATCGATCAAGCGGATCGGATGGACCGTGCTGTGATCGTCCCGCGATAGTCTCGGCCAAGCATCGTCCCGTCCCGAGCTCGTCCGATCATCGACCGTCCAGCTTGCATCCCGATCGCGTGAGGCTCGGCCCTCCGTGGATCGTGGATCGAATGCGGCTGGTCCAACATGATCGAGAAGCTAGGTCACACCGTGATCGGTTCGTGACCAATTCGGTTCGGTTCGGTTTAAAAACCTTATTAAAATCAACGTCACGGTTTAATAAACAGATTTAATAATTTTATTAAATTCTGGTTAAACCGGGATAAGAAATCCAAAGTCGAAAAATTGGATTTTGTGCCTAAACCAGGATTTTCTAATTTGATTTGGTTGGACCAAATAAATTGAGAAAATCCGGTTTAGTAAATAACCGGTTGACAATTGTGGTCATCGTAGTAATTAAAATTTGGTTAGACCAATTTTAATGAACCAGACCGGTTATGTCATTTAATTGGACAATTGGGTCATGTCTTGGACATGGACCAATTCTTGGGCCTCGGGCCAAGAAGTTAAAACAATTGGGCCAATTATTTGAGTCTTTCTTCAGATTAATTTAAAATTTATTTTATGAAATTATAAAGTCGATTTTAAATTAAAGTTTCCGAAATTTTGAAATTAGAAAGTTTCTTAAAATAGAAGTTTCTGGATTTGCGGGTTTTGGATTTTAAGAAATTTCTAAAGTTAGAAAGTTTCCGGTTTTAGAAAGTTTCCAATTTTAGAAAGTTTCCAAAAATAGTAGGTTTCCAAAAATAGAAAGTTTCCCGAAATAGTAATCTTCTATTTTGGGAATGAAATTTTAATAAACCTACGAACCTCAAATAATATCAAGCGTTGGATGTCTTGTCCAGGCTATGTCTGCTGTCGAAGCCCATTCAATTGTATTCATGGCCTTACAGTGTGAGGGTGTCTACTTTTGCGTGGATAAGACGGTTTGTGATTCATAAATGTCATTGGGAGTCCCAGACATTAATGATTACATGACTGTATAGTCTGGTTTTCTTGACTAGGCCATCGGGAGTCCCGGGCCTTGAGACATCAGAGTGGATTGGGCCTCGGGCCCAGATTCACAACCAAGAGTTATATCACGGATATAATTAGCCGACAAAGGGCTTACCGATATAAGCTAAGATTTGGTGACGGCCAGTGGCCCACTTTAATCTTAGTTATATGTGGATCTTGGAATCATTATATTCTATTGAGGGTAACTTATGTTATTGAATATAATGTGTGATTAATTATATTAAGTATAATATAAGATTAATCATATTGAACATATTAACTAATAACCTTTTTATCTTATATATTTCAGCTATGACTACTACAAGCACTCAAAACACATTCTCAATCCGGTCTGTTCTCGAGAAGGAGAAGCTGACTGGAGCGAACTTCCTGACGTGGTCAAGGAACTTGAGGCTGGTCCTCAAGCAGGAGAAGAAGGATTATGTCCTTCGTGATCCTCTCCCCGAGAGGCCTCCTGCCAATGCCGCCAGGACTTTGCATAATGCTTGGGAAAAGCATTCGTCAGATGAAAATGATGCCTATTGCCTGATGTTGGCGACAATGAATGCTGAGCTGCAAATGCAGTTCGAGAGTGTATTGTCACCCATCGAGATAATGGCAAGCCTGAAATCGCTTTTTCAGGAGCAGGCTAGGACTGAGAGGTTCCAGACAGTTAAGAACCTCTTGGACTGCAAGTTGGCTGCGAATGCGGCAGTGAGTCCTCATGTCTTGAAGATGATGGGTTATCTCGATCATCTTCAGAAACTCGACTGCCCAATCAGCCAGGAACTTGCCTGCGACATCATTCTGCAGTCATTACCTGCAAGCTATGATCAGTTCATTCTGAACTTTAACATGCATGGCTTGAGTAAGACATTGCCTGAGCTTCACGGAATGCTCAAGACTGGAGAGCCCAACTTGAGGAAAACCGCCAAGGACCCCAATGTGCTAATGGTGCAAAAGGGCAAGGGGTTTAAGAAATCCTCTGCTAAGGATAAGGGAAAGGCCAAGGCTGTCCAAGTCGCGGACAAGGACACGCCAAAGCCCAAGCCCAAGTCCAAGGCTGGGCCAACTGACATATGCAGGTTCTATAAAGAACCAGGGCATTGGAGGAGAGAATGTAAGAAATTCCAAGAAGGTCTAAAGGAATTGAAGAAGAAGACTCTCGAGACTTCTTCGACAGGTATTTTTGTTATAGAAGTTAATACAACTACTTCTGATAATACCTCATGGGTTATGGATACTGGTTGTGGGGCTCATATTTGTACTAATATGCAGGCACTCAGCAACAGTAGAAGGCTGAAGCAAGGACAAGTGGAGCTACGAGTTGGGAATGGAGCGAAAGTTCCAGCACTAGCTGTAGGCACATACTTGTTGTCTTTACCTTCGGGATTGATTTTAGAACTCAATAATTGTTATTTTGTACCTGCTATAAGCAGAAATATTATTTCAATTTCTTTGTTGGATTTGGAAGGTTATGATTTTTCAGTTAAGAATAAATTATGTTCCTTCAATCGCAACAATTTGTTCTATGGTTCTGCCCCTCTTACAAATGGGCTTTACATACTCGATCAATCCGCGCCAATTTATAACATTAATACAAAACGGTTCAAACCTAATGAGGAGAACCGAACGTTTCTATGGCATTGTCGTTTAGGGCACATCAGCGAGAAACGCATCAAGAGGCTCCATTCGAATGGACTTCTTGGCTCATTTGACTTTGAGTCATGTGAGAAATGCGAATCCTGCATGATGGGCAAAATGACACGGGCCCCCTTCAATAAACCTAACGAGAGGGCCAGTGACTTATTGGGCCTGATACACACTGATGTGTGTGGCCCAATGTCCACAAATGCAAGAGGAAACTATCAGTACTTCATTACCTTCACTGATGATTTCAGTAGGCATGGATATGTTTATTTGATGAAACATAAGTCTGAATCTTTTGAAAAGTTCAGAGAATTCCAAAATGAAGTACAGAACCAACTTGGCAAAAGCATTAAGGCTCTTCGGTCCGACCGAGGAGGAGAATACTTAAGCCAGGAATTCAGTGATCATCTAAGAGAGTGTGGGATCGTGTCCCAACTCACTCCTCCTGGAACACCTCAATGGAATGGTGTGTCTGAGAGGAGAAATCGGACCTTATTGGATATGGTTCGATCTATGATGAGTCACACAGACCTTCCAATATCCCTTTGGGGATATGCTCTGCTAACAGCAGTGTTCACTCTAAATAGAGCGCCATCGAAAGCAGTAGCAAAGACACCATATGAATTATGGACTGGATTGGCTCCAGTGTTGTCTTATCTTAGAATTTGGGGTTGTGAAGCCTATGTCAAGAGATTAATCTCAGATAAGCTTACACCAAAGTCTGATAAATGCTACTTCATTGGTTATCCGAAGGAAACCAAGGCTTATTACTTCTATCTACGTTCCGAGAACAAGATCTTTGTTGCCCGGGATTGTAACTTTCTTGAGAGAGAATTTCTCTCTAAGAAAGACAGTGGGAGTAAGGTACTGCTTGAAGAAATTCAAGATGAACAGGATACTGCTCAACCTAATGAGGAAGAGCAGCAGGAGGACCTACAAGAAATTGTAGAGCCTGAACCTGTAGTACCTGAAGTTCGAAGATCCGGGAGGATCCGTCACGAACCCGAGAGATATCAAGGATTTCTCGTGACTGACTGTCATGATCTTTTGATCATTGATGGTGATGAACCATCGAACTTCAATCAAGCCATGATGGGCCCAGATTCCTCGAAATGGCGCAAGGCCACTGATTCCGAAATGGACTCCATGTCGGTCAACCAAGTGTTTTCATTGGTTGACTTACCCGCTGGTGTAAAAGCCATCGAGTGCAAATGGATCTTCAAGAAGAAGATTGACGTGGATGGAAATGTCCAGATTTATAAAGCCAGGTTGGTGGCAAAAGGTTTCAGACAAGTTCACGGTGTGGATTACGATGAAACCTATTCACCAGTGGCTATGATGAAATCTATTCGGATTCTACTAGCAACTGCAGCTTTTCATGATTATGAAATTTGGCAGATGGACGTGAAAACCGCCTTCCTGAATGGTATTCTGGAAGAGGATGTGTATATGACGCAACCTGACGGTTACATAGATCCAAAGAATGCTGGGAAAGTATGCAAGCTTCATAAATCCATTTATGGATTGAAGCAAGCATCGAGGAGCTGGAATCTTCGTTTTGATGAAGCGATCAAACAATTTGACTTCATCAGAAACGAAGAAGAACAATGCGTGTATAAGAAAACTAGTGGGAGCAAGATAGTATTTCTTATTCTGTATGTCGATGACATACTGCTTCTCGGAAACGACGTTCCAATGCTAAAATCGGTAAAGGACTGGCTTGGAAGTTGTTTTTCCATGAAAGACATGGGTGAAGCCGCATACGTTCTTGGAATCAGGATCTACCGGGATAGATCTAGAAGGCTGATAGGCTTGTGTCAAGATTCATACATTGACAAAGTCCTACAAAGATTCAGCATGAAGGATTCCAAGAAGGGCTTCACGCCAATGGTACATGGCACAACGCTAAGCAAGAAGCAGAGCCCTACGTCGGCTGCTGAGCTTGAGCGCATGAAGAATATTCCTTATGCATCAGCAATAGGATCTGTCATGTATGCCATGATTTGTACTCGTCCTGATGTTGCTTACGCATTGAGCATGACGAGTAGATACCAGTCAAATCCAGGTGAAAACCATTGGATTGCCGTAAAGAACATCTTGAAGTATCTAAGACATACTAAGGATAAGTTCTTGGTGTACGGTGGAAGTGATGTGCTTAAAGTCAGTGGATTCACGGACGCAAGTTTCCAGACAGACCAAGATGATTTCCGGTCACAGTCCGGTTATATCTTTTGTCTGAATGGCGGTGCAATCAGTTGGAGAAGCTCCAAGCAAGACACCGTTGCTGATTCCACTACAGAAGCTGAATATATCGCCGCCTCAGAAGCTGCGAAGGAAGCTGTTTGGATACGAAAGTTCATTATTGAACTAGGTGTGATACCGGATGCGGCTGAGCCTCTAGCACTGTTTTGTGATAACAATGGTGCTATAGCTCAGGCAAAGGAACCAAGATCACACCAGAAATCCAAGCATGTTCTAAGAAGATTTCACTTGATACGTGACATCATTAATAGAAAGGAAGTCAAGATCAGCCGAGTTCAGACAGATGATAACGTCGCTGATCCGTTGACAAAGCCACTCCCAAGGCCTAAGCTCGAGTTTCTGACTGAAGCTGTAGGCATTAGAGACATTGAAATGTAATCTAAATTTGAGTGGGAGTTTGAGGGCTTTTATTTAGTTATTTGATATGTTCTTGTAAAACATTCTTATGTTTAATGAAATTATTATTTCAAGATTATTTTAACTGTGATGAAATAATCGTTCCAAAATGATATGAACCATTTTATAGGTCATCGAAGTAAGTGACTTGATCTTGAGTCATCAAAGTCATTTAGCTTGATCATGAGACCCTATATTTGATAGATGGATTATATCATCCTGTCCCTAGTCGAAGGTTGTTGAAATTGGAACACCAACAACCGTGAGAGACTGGATTAGTATGTGACTTATGACAAAGTCTCAGTGTGTCATAGATGCGCGGCATCAAAGTCAATACATAGGTGTATGTTGGGAACATACGACCGGACAAGACCCGATTATGAGAACTCTTCAGGATATTTATATCTGTGTCATAAGAGATTCTCACTACGACTATAGAGTATAGTCCTTAGACCTGAGTTCGCATGCATGTGACTACACATGGACTGATGCACTTTGATCATTGTCTAACGCTATCGTTCTGCGATAGTTATAAGGACCTTGTTTGGGTACATTATGAAATGAGTAGTTTACAGTGATGGAACAAGACGGGATTTGTCCCTTCAATATAAATGGAGTGAATATCTCTAGGCCAATCAGAGATTTGAATACTGGAAAATGCATGGCCATGCTCAAACGGACTTTCCCGAGTCGTTTGGATTGTCAGTATCGAATCAGAGTCCGATGAACAAGATTAGGCTTTATAAGGATGACACTAATCTTGCCTTATGACTAATCTAGATATTGAGACAAAAGGATTATGAATACAGAGATTCCAGTACAAGTGGGAGATTGTTGGAATTGTGTCCAGTAATCTCGGTACTGTCTCTAGAAAGTAAGAGTATGTCAAAGATCAGACATAAGTCATATAATACTGGGGGTCATGATGGCTTGCTAGAGTCCGCTCATGATCTATAAGTCTTGGACTTATTGCCTTTATTATATGATCCCATATGGGTCACACGCCTAAGCTAACAGGAAAATGTGTTGGAACGGCTTAGCAGAAGTACGGTAAAAGTGCCAGGCATTTGTCGTACTAAGAGAGAGAGTAATGGGTCTGATTAAATCCATGGGATTTAATCAGATTGGTATTTTGGGCCCAAAAGCCCAAAAGGGAAAGAGAAGGCTTTTATAAACTAAAAGTCAAATGTCTTTCTCCCTAACACTAAAAAAAGCGCCGAAAATCCTCTCTCCCTGCGCCTCCCATCAGCTCGGTCTAGCAACCGTTTTTCTGTGATCGCGTGTGTGAGCCTTTGGAGGATTCATCTCTCGTTGTTTCTTTCTGATCTCTGACCTGTTCTATCAATTCCGCTGCAACAAACAGGTAAAAGGTGAAATCATCTAATGTTTCTATTCAAGAGAACCTAGAACCGCATGTTTAGGTTGATATGAATCTAAGAATTGAATCAGGATTCATCTAAACAATCCTTCAGATCACGCCATCAGGGAATCACGCCTGTTAGTTCAAACACAGGAAAGTAAATGTTTAGATTGGTAGTCTTCAACTGTTTGGTTGCCTACACGTTTTCTATAACTATAGTGTTATAATTGTGTGTTTATTTTAAATTGAGACCACACGACAGGTATTGAATTGATATATATATAATATTCCATAGATAGGGCTGCCATAGGTATGCATGCCATGATGCTAAGTAGCACCTACCCCTGCCGTTGTTTCAATTGGAGGGACCATAGCTCCTTTTTTGCTACCTTTAAGAACACTAACATGTGCTTGCTCTTTGAGATCTGGATAGGACGCTCCTGAAAATCGCCAAGATTGAGCAGTGGCACCCGTCTTTCCCTTCTCAGTGCTACATGCTATTTAAAACATCATTAAACGATATTTGTCTTTATCTAATCTATTAAAACAGGAAGGTTTGCTATGGTACATAAATGTTGTTCCCGAAATTTACCCTTGATATTATTACGATTTGTAACCTTCATTAAGGATAATTAGGGAATATAACATTATCTCTACAATTCATGTTTCCAAACAAGACAATTATTAAACATGTAGCCAAACAACCAAAATCTAATGGGTCCCACTTTCCTAATTAATTAAAATCAAAACAAATTAATTGATAAATATAATGAATAATTTATACATCAACTATTATATATAAATTAAGATTCTCTAATTTATGATTTAATTCAAAATATATTTATAATATATTTTAATATCTTTTTATTTTGTTTCAAATATATATATATATATATATATAAATATATACACATATTACGATTGATGTTTTTACGATTGTACTTTTTAGTAGGTTTTTCCATCAAACTGAAAATATTTAATTAATTAAACGGGTTGAAAAATTAATTAGCCAATCTCGATTATAAATTTTCTAAACAAAAATTCGCATATAGTAAATAATTTCAGCTGATATATTTTAAAATTAATAAAATATTAAAATAATTTCATACTTATATTATTCAAATATTTGAAGCGTCAAATTATGCTTTATGTTTGAATGAAGTTTTTAACGGATAGTTCCATCAAATTTGCAAATTATATATACGACTACAACATGTATTTTATAAAATAATATTTTAGATAAATAAAATACAATTAAACATATATCACATAACTTTTACAATAGTTGTTTTCACATATATATATATATATATATATATATATATATATATATATATAAACATGTAGCCAAACAAGACAATTATTAAACATGTAGCCAAACAACCAAAATCTAATGTGTCCCACTTTACTAATTAACTAAAATCAAAACAAATTAATTGATAAATATAATGAATAATTTATACATCAACTATTATATATAAATTAATATTCTCTAATTTATGATCTAATTCAAAATATATTTATAATATCTTTTAATATCTTTTTATTTTGTTTCAAATATATATATACACATATTACGATTGATGTTTTTACGATTGTACTTTTTAGTAGGTTTTTCCATCAAAGTGAAAAATATTTAATTAATTAAACGGGTTGAAAAATTAATTAGCCAATCTCGATTATAAATTTTCTAAACAAAAATTCGCATATAGTAAATAATTTCAGCTGATATATTTTAAAATTAATAAAATATTAAAATAATTTCATACTTATATTATTCAAATATTTGAAGCGTCAAATTATGCTTTATGTTTGAATGAAGTTTTTAACGGATAGTTCCATCAAATTTGCAAATTATATATACGACTACAACATGTATTTGATAAAATAACATTTTAGATAAATAAAATAACAATTAAACATATATCACATAACTTTTACAATAGTTGTTTTCACATATATATATTTTTCCAAACTATGATTTTACGATACAACACATATTAAAATATATAATGCGAAATCGTTATTTTAATCTCTTAATCCTTACGATATATCTCCTCCAAATAACACATAATTCATTTTTTAAAAAAAAAACTAAATTGCTAACTCACTGTTTATAATGTTGGTTAAACAATTATAATCAAAATTAGATTACATAATTAAAAATCTAAACTACTATTAACAAAATGAATAAAAAGTAAAATTTGTAAAGAAAATTAAACCCGCACTTTCTAAGTGCGGGTCAAAATCTAGTATCCACTTAAAGATGTACCTATTACATATCTATTAGTCCTGACAATCTCCCTAATCTGAAACTTTCTCATTTTTCTTTCCACATCAATCATTTTCCCACGATCTAGTTACCTGCAAGATAGCTTACAATATGAACAATTAAGAATCATAATATGGAAGTTAGAGAAACCAGGTAAGACAATATGTGCATGGTCGTGTTTTCTAGCTAATATTAACAACATTGAGCACTCAAAAAGAAATCAAGAAAGACATTTCAATTTAGAATGAAGATAATTGGCATAAATTTTACCCAAAAAAAAAAAAGATAATTGGCATAATACGCTCGAGTGTAACAACCTAAACATCTTACAATCAGCCATTAGACGATCCCAGACCTGGGAGGAACGGTGGCGGCAGAGCTGAGCCGTAAAAACTCGACATCTTATAATAATCGTTTGGACGATTCATGGGCTTGGGAGGAACAGTTACGCATGAGTTGAGCCGCTAAATGCAAAAAAAACCTTTGAATTCCATAGTTTTAGAGAAAGCTTGAGAGGAAATTTGACGTAATGATGCGATATGAGAAGGGTTGATTATTGAAGTATTTAGTACGATAGTGAAAACCGTTATTTGAAAATATCCTTTGAGAGAAGGAGACGCTAATAACGAGGCATCAAGCCGCCAGCGGTAAACAGCAACGTGACGGTAGGCGGGTATGAGTTCCCCTAACTCCCGCCTGGAAATGGACCAAGAGGACAAACGTATGCTACGATATCAAATGCTTCAACGCCGATAATACAGATGTGCAGTATAAGTAGCTTTGTATGAGGCCCAAAAACTTCTTCAATCTTGGCGTTCTATGGCTTTGGCTGCATGGAGGATATACTTCTTGTCGTGATGGAGTGAAGAGGGATGTTTTTGCAACTGAATGAAGAGAAAATAGGGCATTTACCAATTTGATGAGATGTTAGTGGCCGATCAAATCAAAAACAGTCGAGACCTCTCGATTTCTTGAATGAAGGCTTGTTTTTATTTTTATTTTGGAATAAAGCAGAGTATTAGTCGATAAATTCTGCAAGTAGAGGTATGCAACGTGGCTTGCATAGAAAAGTTTTTTTTGTGCTACGTGGATACTACTCTCTAGAACTTTAATTACCTCATTTTATATATTAGAATTATCGGCAATTTACCATTATAAAGATTTGTATTCAAATTGAGTTTGCATTGTGTGGCTATAGGTAGGTAGAGATATAGGATCCTTGTTAATATAATCTTTTACGGTATATCATGATTGAGATGAATAGCTACTGACAAATCTAAATGAATACATACGACGGCTTCTCTCCATCTTCTAGCCTATCCACGTCAGCATTCCCTAACAAATAATAATTTGGGCCTCAACAAACTAGACGTGACTATCTCATTCTATTTTTATGTAAACAAGCCCAAATTTTTCAATGCCCTTAATTGTTCCACTTCTCTTCCTCCCTTCCACATCCTTCCCATTCATCCCCCATCACCATTAAAGCTATCCTTTCAATTCTTCATGATCTCTGCCGATTATTATTAAGTGCGTTACTCATTCAATAGTTCACTCAACTTCCCCTTCACTCTTTTTCATATAAATCATAGAAAGCAATGCCACAACTAAATCTCCACGCTACATATTTCTTCCTTCCTTGCAACTTCGACCACGAATCTAATTCTCTTCTCCGCCAATTTCTAAGCTACCAACCCCATCAGAGGAATGATCTCATGCTAAACCAAAGCAAGACTCGCCACATGAGCCGCCGATTCAAGGTCAACCACCGACAGAATAGGAACGCTCGGTATGTCTTTAGCCACAATCTCCGTCGAGGATCCACTCTTGGTTATCAAGACAATTATATGTCATGTGAATGATCCTCAAAACTGAGAAATGGCAGTGCGCTTGAGTGGGAATATCGGTTTCAGAACGGCGTTCTCGAGGTTAGCTCTGGATGCTGCAATGCTGTTGAGCCTGACGCAATCGGTTCCATTGAGGAAAGCTTCGGCGATGTCACTGGCTTCGTTTTAAATCGGATGAGGGAACATCCAGTCAAGGTTTGTATCGCTGTGACGATTGATTTCCCAAGCCTCCTTGATCATCCTTCTCAGAGTTGTACCTATTCTCATATCGTGTCTAGCCAGGAGTCTCCTCGAACCATCCCAGTCTATCTTTTTTTGAATTCCCATCCTTGCAACCACCATTTCCATTCCAACTGTATCGTTAAATGGCTGATGATAAGAGCAACATTCCCTCATATATTCCAGATTGTCTAGCAAAGGTAATACTCCCTTCACCTTCTAACAACTCCAATTTTGCTAGCAAAGCACTCCACCGCCTTTGCCACAACTTCTGCCTGCCTTAGAATCACACTGAGATACGGGCCGAGTTAAAGGTCAATTTACTATTTCAAATGATTCTTTTTTAGTGAGTTTCCAGACAACATATTCACCAAATCACCTCTTTCTCGGGGTAGGTATACAAACAGGCAGATAATTTAGCTCAAGATTGCTGCGAAGGAGCAAATAAAAATAACAGAGCTCTGAATTACAAAGCTGCTCTCCGAGAAGGCTGAAGGTGTTTCACAAGCTGAATCGGCAAAACCTCAAGGTATATTTTTGATTTACCAAGTCCTTTCCTTATCAAAGTTTTGTGTGGGATTTGAATATCCACGGACTCAGTTTGATATCAAAGTGTGTGTCTTTTGGAATAGTCGTCTTCTCTGTTATCTTTTCTGATTTCTTAGTTGTTGTATACCTTCAGAGAATCATTGGAGGGCATTTGAATGTTGCAGCTGAACCAAAAGCTCCCAAGAGAAGTAGGGTACCAATTACGACTCATGTCTTAGACGACTCACGTGGTCTCCATGTTGTAGGTGTTGGAGTGCATTTGGAGGTATGGAATTGTACTACCAGTCACTTCCTTTCGTCATGGAGGTCGTGGGGACTGGTCCATCGTGGGAACTTCCGCTACCGATAAAGATGGGCGTAGTGGGCCACCCATGGATTTGGTTGCCGCTTTGAATCCAGGGACATAGAATAAGCTTCAACACTGCAAAGTTTTGCTCAAACAGCTTCTTCCCCTACGTTTCCATTGCATTTGAGGTCACAAAATCTCAAAAATGGGAGCATTTCCATGTCCCGCTATTACTGCACATTCTTCAATACATTTGGTTTTGGTGGTACAGTGACTGAACATCAATCAGAATTGCTATAAAATAAAATCTGAATTTGTGTATTTATTTGGTTTCCTGACCAAACAAACAATGAATTAGCAAATAATTAAGTAAAATAATTTGTGTATTGATTTAAACTCATTGCGAGACAGTAACAATTCTTTAGATGATCTATCAATATACTTAGATATCTTGAAATATTCCAAACTGGCAAGGACTAAGGAGATTAAGATAAACAATAAGAAGATGATTAAAATCGTAGAATTGGATAGGCATTGTAGGGGGAAAAACGATGTATACAATGCAAAGTTAATCTATCCCACTTTTAGCCTCTTTAAAACTCAATAATAAAAAAACAAATTAGTCAGATTTAGCAAATAATTATATTGAAACAAAACAAGAAAATACAAATGATGATGGCCAGTTTCCAAAAATACTATTAACATAATCAATTCAAAAAGGGTTTTCTGCAGTTTAATCTTTCAGGTAGTCAAATATTTTGGATTAACATGCCACCCTAATTAAATACAAGTCAACTTTTAACGTTACGGTCAACCCGCAATACATGATATCTGTATATCGATGACGTGGCACCGTTTGTAAATGTCACGGAATATAAAACACAGTCGGTTTGAAAAAATATTAAAAACAACATGATTTTTTTAAGTGTATTTTTAAGACAGCATAATTTTTATAATCTAAACACAACACTTAATAAACTATCAAAATCTATGTCTTCTTATTCACTCGTTTATCTCTCACCATTATGCCTATCTCAATCTGCTTCTCTCTCCTCCTCATCGATTCACGATTCAGTTGTTTGTAGCAACATTTACTGCTCTCCGATTCTCCCATATATGTCCTACTTCGCTCTTCAATGATGAAAACAACAATCCCCAAATACATCCATCGAATTTATTGAAAAAGATGGATTTTGCTCTGCTCTCAGTCTCAGATATTGCTCAAGAAGTTCAGAACTAGACAAAACCGTGATCAATTTGGCCTCATATCTTCGAAGATTCGAGTTATGGGTATTAGCTTATAAGAAAGTGTGCTTTGACGAATTGGGTGCTCATGTGATGAATCTACATGATCGGGTTTAAATGGGGAGCTCGTCTTGATTTCTGTATAAAATCTCCTAGGGACAAAACTGATTATGATATTGGAACCTATTTAAGAATCTCGTTAAAGAACAATCAAATGATTTTTTTTGTTTCTTTTGATTCCGTGACATTTACAAATGGTGTCACATCATCAATACACAGATGTTTTGTATTGCGGTTTAAATGGAACGTTGAAGGTTGACTTACATTTAATTAAGGTGGTAGATTAATCCGAAATATTTGACCACCTAAAGGGTTAAATTGCATAAAACCCATTCAAAAATACAACTTCTCTATTTACCCTAGGAAATAAAACTAAATTATGCATTTTTGTGCAGCAACGATATATAGGAAAAACTGACGAAACATGTTATATATTCAATTATATAAATATTTCCTGTTTGGTAGTGACGATAACAAAATTTTTTGGTTCTTACATTTTTACGCCATTACTTCATTCACAAATGAAACTGTCATGATTCAACCGAGAAGAAGATATTAAGCAGTCAAATATATCAAGCAATCCAGTAATATATTTACATTACCTATTGAGAACGCTTTCTATGGCAAATCTCAATATGATTCAATAAATTTTCAACCATTTTTATATTTTCCTTTGTTTAAAGATGGTTATTCCTATTCATATCGGAACGAAGCGATTTTTTCATCCAGCAGTTATATCTATTGAGTTTTTAAGATCCACAACAATGAACTATATCTCCATTATCCGTTACAAAAAGGTTTGACACTTCGACAATCGATATTTTCTTTGGAGTCATAACACTTCTACAATCGGAAGAATTTTAAAGTCATGAAATATAATTCATTTACAACCATGATATATGTCATCTCCTGGTGTAGGAGTGTACGAGTTAGATTGTAATGTAACGGATGGATTGAATTGCTATCAAAGACCATTTCGAAAATTATTAGTATTTATTCACAATGATGATAGCTATAAATGAAGAACATGTTATATAAAAAATAATAACGGAAAAAACCACAACATATATAATTATTTGTTCGCTTGGATGTCTTATATGAGAAAGAAATCAACGTGTAGACTTCTGGTAATATAAACAAGAGTCTTTAAGCTAATAAAATTTTATCACATCTTATCAAAATAATTAATCAAAAATTGAGGCTCTCTGTCAATTAAGTATCTAATCTAATATATATAAAGCACAAGTAATGAGAGAGAAAAAGTCAGCAATCCTCCAATCAGAACAAAGGATTATGCCAACGTGTCTCAAGCATTTTGGTCACTATTCCAAAAAAATTTTTGATGACTATTCATTCATTTTTTTTTTCTTTCTCTATCTCTCTCTAAAAAAAGTCTCTCTCCAAAAAAAAAAAAACTCCCCATCATCGTCCTAGATCTCCTTCTCCGGGTAAGAACAATTTGTGATGATCTTTCCATAGACAAGACGGCTTTAACACAGATCAATTAAATTACAGATTGGTGAGGCAGTCTGACGGCTTAGGGTTTAAGCCGTGTTTGAGATTTAGCGATCAAAAGTTGAAGGAAGATCGAAATGGGGGAATCAAATAAAGACGATGTGAATCAATTTCTTATTGCTCATCTCAACATCATCTCATTGGTATTTTCCGTTTTGTTATTTATATCTCTATTATTATGTGGTGCTAGATTGGAGTAGCATTCATGCTATCATCTTTTATCAGCAAATCATCTTCAGCAACAACTGTTGGATTCTTTGTGTTTCTGGTTGGCTTTGTGACACAGGTGGGATTCTCATGGCCAAACAAATAGCTGAAACTGTCTCTTCCAATTACGAATAGTTACTAATCATAAATTTATCTGCAGCTTGGAGCATCAAGTGGGTTTCCCTATGCCAAGAAATATTCTCGCACAATTAGGACGCTTTGGTCACTGTTCCCACCCAATACCTTTTCTCAAGGTCTAAAGCTGCTTTCTGATGCAACTTCAACTCCTCAAGATCCCGGCATTAGTTGGAGTAAAAGAGCAGAATGTGGACCCACCGATGCCACTGATTGTGTGATTACAATTGTACGTCAAATCTCACAAATATGTTCCATCTAATTACTTTGTCCAATTATTCTCCGATCATCACTTATTTGGTTTTGGCAGAATGATATCTACTTGTGGCTTATTGGGACATTCTTTTTGTGGTTTGTTCTGGCTCTCTACTTTGACAATATTGTTCCAAACGCATCTGGTGTAAGAAAATCTGTCTTTTACTTTCTACAACCTGGTTACTGGACGGGTAAAGGTGGCAACTGAGTGGAAGGTACTTTCTCCTCTGTCTTTTTTTCTGTGCTCATTTAGTAGTTTTGATGTTGAAAAATTTACCGTGATTAACCGTTTCTACTTTGAGCAGAAGGTGGAGTTTGTAGCTGTAGCGGTTCAATCCCACCTGTGGATCATATTACCCCAGATGACGAAGATGTCCTTGAAGAGGAGACTTTAGTTAAGCAACAATCAATGGGTTATTCGCAGATCTGTTGTTATGAGTTAGAAAACTTGGGGTTGATATCTCTAAGTGATTTGGTCTTATGGTTAGGTTAGGACAAGACAACTGTCAAGAAAGGAGAAAAAGCCATTGGAATCATGTTTATCGTGAGCGCTATGATCCGCCGCCGTCTCGATTTTCTTCAAGTATGTTCTCTTTATTTTACTCTGGTGTTAAAATCATTTCAATTCACCATCGATAAATGTTATTTACATGGTTCTATTGAGAAACTTCTTTTTCTCTCTAATCAAAATCAGAGAAACTAAAAAGGGTTTCAAAGTACCTGAACATCTTGCGCAATAATGATCTTCAATCCAATCATTGAAGGTTAATCACAGCCCTGGCCATATAGAGGTTCATGTTTTCAGGTAGCCAAAGCTCATATTTCTTTCATTTTCGAATTGAGAACATAAACGTTTTAAATAATTTTTGCAGGGAAGATTATAACCTTCCAGATTTTTAACGTTTGTAAATGGCTTTAAACAAATTTTCTATACGAAATTTGTTTGTATGATATGTCTTTTGTGTGATAGATTTGGTATTTTGATACAACAGAAAAAATAATGGAGCTTTTCAAAAAAGCTAAAACTGTATAATGTTTTAAGCTTTGTGTGCAGTGTATACCACTCCAATTTCTCATTGTATTTCGCCAAAGAAATCCTTCTCGAACAGTATAGACCAGAAATCTATTTGCTTTGTATCTCAAATGTCAGTGTTCTTTTTTCAGTCTATTTAACTTCTGAAATGTTCATTGCAAAACAAGTGCACCTTTTATTCATAATGGAAGTTTCAAATTGCAGATGTTGGTGTATGCGATACTAAAGTGATTTCCTATGTGGCATGATGACAATAGAAACCAACTACACAGACGGCGATGCTAAATGGAGAGAAAATCCATAAAACAAGTTCATTTGAGGGTCATCCACGGATACCTCTAGGCCAGCAATGTATTTCTTGACAACAAAATGATCCCTAAGATTGCGGATTCTGGTAGGACTAAAATCCTTGGGGGCAACCAAATCGAAGGCAGCACAAACCGGGTTATCGGAACATAGTGAGTTATTCTCTCCCAAACTCCCCAAGACTGTCCAAGTTTGTATACAATCTGTAAGAATCGTTTTAATCTCATTGTCACAGCGGATATTGACAGTATGCAATGGACGGTCAATCTCCATTAAATTCGACGTCTACAGCTTTGGAAGATTGATCTTAGAGATCATAACCGGAAAGAAGAACAGTACTATCTACGAGGAATCTTCGATTTTAGTCGGACATGTAAGTTAAAAACTCAGTTTTTCACAGAAGTTTGGGACTGATAAAAACAGAGGAACAAGACAATGTTGTTTTCTTTCATTGACCAAAAAAAAAGACAATGTTGTTTCTTTCATCTTCGTAGATTTGGGCTCTGTAGGAGAAAGGTGAAGCAACAGAGATCATCACCACGTTAATGGACGCAGAGACTTAGGCCGAGAGTGAAGTGATGAAGTGCGTACACCCGAAACATCCTGCTTTTACGGTGGGGAGGAAGAGAAACGTCAAAAAAGCGGCAGCTCAGGAGAAACCGGTAGTTCTTTCAATGACGTTACTCTCACCGACGTTCAAGGTCATTAAAAAACAATTACAAGTGTTTTCTCTTTCTCAATGTAAAACAACAGTAGTCTCGATAGATATATTGAGAGTTAATCGAACGCTACTTTGATCTCGGGTCGAACCAATAAGTTTGGAGTACAAATCTATAAGACCATCTCCGATGTATTCCTCTATTTTTAACTTTAAAATAGAAAAACTTTATAATAGAGGTGAATTTTGCTCCAATGTATTCCTCTATATTTTTTTCTAAAAATAATTATTCTCTATACTATTCTTTTTTATTTTATTAATAATACATTTTATTTATCAAAATTGCAATTTTGTCCATTTATTTTATTTTTATAAAATTATAATATTATACGATCTGATCCGGTACCAAAATAAGAGTTTTTCGGATTGGTACCGGTTCAGATCTTTGGATTCGAGTAAAATATATAGCCATAATTTTTTCACAAATGATCAAAAAAATGTTTTTCTCAAACATAATATATTTTGATTTTTAATATTTATTTTTAATATTTAATATTATTATTTATAATTTGTTAATTCTTATATTGTTAGTTATAAAAATATTAATATTTAATTGTTTTAGTTATAAATAAAAATATTTGAAAGTCGATGGACTCATTTGTAAATTAAAAAGTTTACCTCTATTATAGAAGAAAAAATAGAGTTCCTCTATATATAGAGGAAAAAATAGAGATCTCTATTTTAGAGGTGAAAATAGAGGTGGGTTAGAATATATTTGATTCTAAAATAGAGTTTAAAGGCAAATATAGAGGTAGGTTGGAGATGCCCTAATCAACTATTACTTTTACGCTATACACAAAAAACGAGTTAATAGGTAACATTCTAATATTTAAAATGAAGAATACTAAATAATTACTTCCACATTATCTAATCAATGTTTTTAAACAAAATGTCATCAACACAAAACCCACAGTCAAAAATAATAAATAGGATTACATCTAAACAGGTACCCAACAAAACAAATTATAACCGGGTAAATTATCCATCCAACAAAACACATAAACGTATCCATTTCTTGCAGATGCACAACAGTAAAATTGTCTATATGAGAGGAAGCTAATCTTCGCAAAAATGATCAGCAAAGATCGAAACCACTCAATCATTTTGATCACAAACCTCAGCCTTAAAATATACAAATTATATTACCATCAACAACATATTTTTAAACATAGTAAAAATACAATGAAGGAAAATTACTACTCAAAAGCTTTTACACAAAGAACTACAAAAAACCTCGCATCTAAATTCTACTTTGACAAATTGATAGATGCTATCAAAAGCTTCACACAAAAAAACAACACATCTAAATAACATATTTAAGTGACAAAAATCATGAATATGATATAAATTATGTTGAAGATGTATTTCTCATATTTGCTTTGACATCATCCACTCCTTTCAAAAAAATATTTTCTATGTTTTTTGCAACAAGATAATTGGAATCAAACAAAACTTAATTGTAGTAAAGTTTAAAGTAAATAACAACAATTTATTCCTTGGACAATACAATAATAAAATTTATATTCAACTAAAACACAGTCAAGAAAAATACATTTATTTATCCTACCAAAGAAATGGCGGAGGTAAAAACATTAGAACGAGTATCATGGATCACATATCAGCTACGAATCCCAATCATTATGCAAATGATAGTTAGCCTAAACGGACATCTACATACAATAAACTTAAAAATACTAAGCAAATAAACTTTCTTGGAATCGCTCACTCACTCAATAAATATAGCAACTCTTTTGACACCAACGAGATAAAATGAGCTATCCAATGGTTACAGTTAAGAAAACAATTAGAAACAGATAACATTAGATAACATAGCCTACCAAAAAAAAAACTTCCTTGGAATTAACCAAAAAAAAAACAGATAACATAGCCTACCAATAAAAAAAACAAGAATGCAGTACAAAGAATCTGATAAACACATCAGATTTAAAGACAATTCCCGCGGTTGATTCTTTTATGGTATGATTTATGTTTAAGTGTTTCGTTAAATATAATCACAAAATATGATTTTGTAAAACTTTTTTAAAGTTCCCTTTAAAATCGAATATTATATTGCACAGTTGTCTTGGTTAATCATATTTTAAAATGTTATTTAAATTAATTGAACCGAAATACAATGTCCGTGCAACGCACGGGCCATAATCTAGTTTGACTAATATAAGAAAAATTGATAAGAGGGCTATTTCTTTTGCTTTTTTGAAAAAGAAACAATTTTTTTGCAACAGATAAAGAATCTATTTAAGACTGATAGACCATAGAAAAGAATCATGAGATCGCCATCATCAAGAGTCAAATACGTTGGAGATAGTTATACTTGTTCAAAAGTCAAAGCTTTATGACTTTGGCTTTTCTCAGTAGATACGTGGTCTGAAGGATCCTGGTTTACAAAATAAGAATGGCAACAAAAAAAAGTTTTTGGATTGTAAGGACGATTAGAGAGCTTATTATATTAAAACGAAAAAAACGATATCATCAGCCAGAGAAGTTAGCAGTAATATTAAAGAAAAAGCAAAAGAATTTTATCAATCGATTATTGATGAGCACATGTTCGTACCATCAACGAGACTCTATTCAACGTCATCACGGTTTTGCTTTGTCTACATTTGGAAAAGTGCAACGATCTCTCATCACTTTTTTCCAAAAATATAGACAAAGAAATACCGAGACAGCGTGTTATTTCTCCTTCTGCTGCGATCGAAGAAGCTCTCAATATAAACTCTGCATATGATTGTGTGCAGTCGTGTGTATATATATATAGGCGGCTAGGGTACACGATTTAGAAACCCTAGAAGAATCTAGAGTGGAGTCGCCGCCAGATGAGTCAGATATGGAAATATCGGCTAAGCCTAATTACAAAAAGCCCATTATTCACTCAACAAATGAATGACCCAAGAATACAATATATAAAAAGAAAAAGGAAAAGGCCCAACTACCAAATCCTCTCTGTTCGTCAAGTACTAGGGGTTTCTTCCTCGTCAAGTATTAGCAGATCGGCTCTTGATAAAAGATTTAAAATATGCCTGACGAAGCTAGGAAGATAGAGTTTGTGGACACTCATTTTGATCATGCCAGCTTCCATTTATTAATTCTTGATTAATTTACAAGTTTTGGAAAGACAACAATGCAGCACTGAGCAAATTACGAAAAATGGACAATTTATTTAACGATGTAAATAAATATCATAATTTTTAATGTAAAAAATAAAAAAAAACTGAGTAACTGTATTTCTAATATAAAATAAATTGCTAGTTTATTTGACAAAAAAAAATTGTTTAGAGATTCAACGATTTATCTGTATTTGCATTTGTTTGTGAAAAAGAATCATAAGGTCGTTAAAAAGGAGAAAAGAGACAAAGAAATTTTATTTTCTTTAAAATAGATTAATTTTTTAAGAATTTTTGTTTTGATGATGGACGATTTTATAATTTATACTAATATTTTTCACATATCTTACAAAAAAAAAATCCTTTTAATGTTTAGATCCATGGCAAATGTCCATGTTGCCATGATCTAGAGACGGTCTGAATGCAATGTAGTAATAATATTTGCCTACTTTTTGAACTTTTTGTATGATCAGCTTTTGCTTCCGGTTTCAGAATAGACATGAATCGTGAGTCTTGTGGGCTCTAAAGATTTTTGTTTAGAGCAGAAAAGATTGGTCTGTTTTTAATGTACGTAGACGAAACATTAGCCTCGAAAGAACATCTGCTTTGGACACCACAACAAGTATACCGTATACGAATGAGTTTCATAAAAACATAACATATTTTCACCAGAAAACTTAACTAACAAAGGCAGTGGAATCTTCCAGTGAGATCTTGAATTTGAAGACGAGGAGGGAATGAAACCGTGCATCAGGATCAGAGTGTGATTCCATCATAGTCCCAATTAATGCATGTAACAAAAAAGAAGTGAAGATGAAAAATTTCACATCTCAGCAACAACATATAATGACGTTTTGATCTTAGCCGTACATAACCATGACGTGACTCATTAAACTCCAAACATTGATGTGTAATGAACATCTTCTGATTAAAATGTGTCATCCACCGTCTATTGGGCATGGGCAAAATAACCAGAACAGAAGAACCGAAATGGAACCGACTAAAAATTTCGGTTCGGTTCCGGTTCCGGCAAAAGTACCTATTGGATATCTGAAACCAAATTGAGGAACAGAATACCTGAACATATATTTATACTTACATATATAGTATTAGGATATGTTGGTATTTCAGGTAGTTTATATGTTTTTAGATATTTTATTGACATTTCAGTTATTGGTTCCGAGTATTTTTTGTCATTTCGGATATTATTTCACATTTCGGGTATAAAAATTGATATTTTGGATACTAAATATCCAGATTTTTTGTTGATTTCGGGTATTTAACAGTTATTTCGGATATTTTTGTTGATTTTGGGTAAAAAAATACCCGGAACCGTTTAATACCCGACAGTTCTTCAATTTTGGAACCGAACCAAACCGGATTCGACGGGAACCGAACCGGATCCGAACCGGAAAAAATGTAACCATTGAATCTTAAACTTATGAACCGAAAGAACCAGAACCGAACCGAATACCCGAATGCCCAAACCTAACGTCTATTATGAAAACTATAACAGACCATTAATCTCAAAACCCGATCGGCTATCCTTTTGTCAAAACCCTGGTCGTGCTATTTGCTAATGATTAAATGTAAACCACCACAATTACATACCCAAATTATACTAGCCAGCTCAGAAGGTCGTTTGTTGTCAGCAAATTTTCTAGACTCTAGAAATAGGGTATCACCAGCAATTCCTTGAAGACTACATAACTCTTGCAAATAGACATTTAGTGTTAACTTAGAACCTTTACCCTCGTTGTAATACTTACATTCAACTTCCAAACTTGAATCTGCAGAACCTTTATATGCAGCTACAAGGTGTAAGAACGAAAATATGAGCAAACACACAATTCTATAAGATATAGCAACATGCTTATATCTTCACTTTATTCAATAGAGATTTTAAGACAATCTTATAGTAAGAGCTTGCCTAATAAAATTACTCGCCACTAAAACACTCATTAGTTCGACACCAACCTATCTTTATTAATGAGATACACGTTCCAAACACAGATCAAAGGACTAGAAACTCTGGGTTTAACTTCCTAAATTCCTCCTTGATCTATAATCACAATTTCAAACCAAACTGTGTTATACACCTGATTTTGTGTGCCACCGAGAAATCTTGTGACCTCCAACAGAGATCTTAACTTTGTCTTATGTTCCTGCACCCTTGAAGACGTACCCTAGCCTCTATGATGCTTCCTCTTTTAATACCCTTTCGTTTTTTCTCCAAAGATCTTCAATTTACATATCTTGGATATTTCCAAATCTTCCTTTTTCCATATATTTGATATCTCCAAATCTTTATGTTTATTTTCTTCTTTTTAAATCCATTCACCAATACCACGCCAGTCACTCTCTTGTGACATAACAACTCATGTCAACTTGTGTTGCACATAAGCTTGAGTTGTGTAAATGTAGAACCTTCAGTGCTAACACAAACGACTTCTTACAACCTTATTGAGTACATTAGGATCAGCATTCCACTTTGAAACGATGTGGTAGAGAAAAGCCTTTTGGCCATACTGTGCTGCAACATGTGTGGTGGACTGATTGATATCCATTGTTCCGTCTAGATCGATTTGATACTTATGAAATTTTTTAATAATAAAATAATAGTATTTTTAATAAAATTTAGTTGTATAATTAAATCGAAATTGTTAAAAATAATTAGCTAGTAATTATATGACATGCATATAGATGGGTTTTTAAACAAAATACCATATATTTTTTGTCTTTTTCTACAATTTTTTCCTTTTTATTATTATTTTATTAGGGCATCTAAGTTGAATACTTTCTGATGGACATGCTCTTATGTTCCAAGAGTCTTCTTAAGCACCACTCCACTACTGCGCCATTGGATCCAAAATCCTAAATCCGTTGCGGATCTTCATGGGAACCAAAGAGGAAAATTTATAGGACGCCTCATTGGTACTAGTCTTAACAGATTTGGCTTGGCCAAGCCTAAGAACTCAAGATTGAGTGGAAACTATTGCTACTATATTACAAAACTGCATGTGAGGAGCAAGGCGAACAGGGAAACTACATGAGCATGAAAAAAGAATATAAAAACCCCCTCTCGCAGCATAGGTGGATATGGCAGAAAGACAATGAAGAAGAAATATTTTGTCTGAGAGAAATCGTTTTTTTTATGTAATGTTATTATACCGTTATTGATAGTAACAAACAACTGAATAAATAAAATAAAACCATGGTGGGTGGTGATCTTTTTTTTAAAAAATGATGAAAGAAAGGTGTCGTTGTTAGCGGTAGTGCTTTAGGGCATCTCCAATAAGCTACTCCATTTTTACTCCAAAATGGAGTCATTCCAAAATGGAGTTGAGTTTTACTCCAACCATACTCCATTTTGGAGTGGAAAATGGAGTCATGAACAAACAAAAATGAGATTACTCTATATTTGGAGTAATCCCATTTTTTACTCCATTTTGGAGTGGAAAATGGAGTCCTATTGGAAATGATTTACTCCAAACTCCATTTTAGAGTGGAAAATGGAGTCCCATTGGAGATGGTCTTAGACAAATAAAACTCTCTAATCATCTAGTATAAGGGAGAGACCTGCCTAATCAATTTCTTAATTCTTTACTTGTCGCCGCCTACTTGTTTTTCGTCTGCCACCTAATTTATTTATTATAGTATCAAAGATGATTACACCTAAAAGAAAAGAGAGAGAATCCGCACGAATCTCCCAAGTGCATCACACACTTTAGGGTTATTCACGTCATCACGTGACCACCACCACAATATGTCTGCAGATACTTTTTCAAGTTTTCTTTTTGTTCTTCACATGGGAGAAAAAGCTGGATATTCCAAAGTGATTAAGTAAACAACATGATACAAATTTTATTACATCCTGGGTAACGACGAAAACGTCGACAAATATAGTAACAGAAAATAGAGAAAAATGACAGAACCATTTGTCTTTGTCGGAAAAAAACTTATATGAACATCACTGCTGTTGCCTCTAGAGTTGGGTTTGCGAATAACCAGTAATTGGCGGATTTAATAAATTTTTGATCCGCTCAAAACGTCAAATCCAACTCGCCAAATTCTCAAAACAAAATTAACTGATCTGTATCCGTTCCGCTAAATTTATGGGTAACCCATAAAAAAAATTTCGACACATAAAATTTAGAACAATAATTATTTTTAATTACATATTTTTAATAAAAATTTAATATTAAAATATTTTAAATAAATTATATAAATTTATTTTATTTTTAAACTAAAATACTAGAATTCAAAAAGTAATAATAATTTTGTTAACAATTTAAAAATAAATTTACGGATACCCGCTAATCAGCATTTTAAACTCTTCCGACCCGCAATTCTCCGGTAAAAAAAGCCAACCCACACCCGTCCCATAATTTTAAAAAAAAAAAAACCCAACCCGCACCCGACCCATGACAGACTAGCAAAGCAAAATATACGGGTTTTGAATCAAATTCCCAATTTTAGTTGCCTCTTAAAATGTTTGTTATTGCATCGGTCGTTGCGTGAGTGATCTTGCTCCGATCAATTTTAATCTCTGTCAGATTTAACCAGTAATTCCTATAGTTGTTGTAGGTATGTGGCTTTGGTTCAGAGGAGTGGCCTTTTTCAGTTTAGTTTGATTGATTTTGATTTTGTGTAGGTTTATCTTTTGTTAGTAATTTTCTATTGGTTAGGATTTTAGTTGTACTTTCGTTTTCATAGTAGAACGTGTTTAATCATCGAGTCGGTTAGGATTATATCTAGTTAGCTTTTTTCTCATTTGGTTTAGTTGAATAAATAGTTTTTGGTTTTCTATAGTCAGTTCTTAC
Source organism: Orychophragmus violaceus (assembly GCA_030180135.1). Lineage (NCBI taxonomy): Eukaryota > Viridiplantae > Streptophyta > Magnoliopsida > Brassicales > Brassicaceae > Orychophragmus > Orychophragmus violaceus. The sequence continues at coordinate 90,537,819 of CM058240.1, forward strand.
AAAACGAAATTTTAGTTTTTACTGTAAGTCTGTAACGATGTAAAGTTTTAGATTTAGACCCTTTAAATAAAGATTAGGTGACTATCAATTAGATTTTTGTTTATGATTTTTGTCATTGCTAATATGAGGTAGCTTCCGTTCTGATTGGATTTTTGTTTTTGAATATCTGTTTTAGGAAGTTTTTGTTTCGCGGACTTGTATATCTTCTAGAGTGGAATGAAGAGCATATTAAATTTACTATCTTTTAGAAATGAGATTTCTTTTAACCTGGTGTCTAAAACACCTACATTTTAGTGATTAAGAGATTTATCACTATTCCAACACCACATTAGTTCCGTTCTGGTTGTATCTAACAATATGGATTTTATGAGCCTAGTTGGTTAGTGTCAACAAATATCTCCACTCTTTCTCTTAGTTGTGAAAATTCAATCAATTTTTTTTTTTTTTTTTGTATTTAGTGATAGATTATTTTCATATCTTCCTTGTTATAGTTTTGTCTTCGGAGAAGAAAATCCTATCAGCTTTGTATCCCTCAAAACTCTAAGATTTTGTTAGTTTCTGAAAAATGTTCGGATTTCCACTTTCAGTGTATATGACTTTGTAATCTTCTTTGGTTTTGTTTTATTTAATAAATAAATTCTTTATGTGGAAAAAAAAAATTCGTGTCAGCTTTGAGGAATTTTTTTATTTATTTTTTAAAATTGTAGCTGTTGTGAACTAAAAGCTGAAGCTCGTTACAATCTATGTACACCCTAAGTAATATATCACATTTACTTATCAGTCAACCAATATTTATATTTCATTCTTCACCAAAAAAAAAAGAAACGTGTTAAAATTCTAAAGTAAATAATGTTCATTGTATCTTTCACTTTTCCGTAAATACTACTAGTAATTTTTTTTTGTCAACTAAAAACTAATTAATACTAATTAATTAGGAAAAATATGAGGAGAAGAAAGAATAGGGGGGCCCAGTTGTAAAAAAAGAGAGAATACTCAATCAATCCTTTAACCCCACGGGGCCGTCCATTTAAACGGCCTGCCTTTTGCCATTCGCATCTGACCAGAACCATAAGATATTGAGAAGTGAGACAAGAGAGAGAGAGAGATAAGATACAGAAGAAAGAGAGAGAGAGAGAGAGATTCTGCGGAGGAGCTTCTTCGTAGGGTTCATCGTTATTCTTAACGTAATACAATCTTCCCCTACGTCAGCTCAAGGTCCATTCCTTTTCCTTTTGAATTTCTGGTCTGTGTTTCGTTTTTCCTTCTCTCTAATCTCTCTATCGTTTCGCATTTCAATCGATTTTAACGATAGATCTGGTAATACTTATTGCATTCAACTGTAGATCTGGTCTCGATTCTCTGTTTTCATTTGAGAAATCTGTTTTTTTTTTTTAATCTCTTCATCTCACCATTAATATGATTAGTGTCTATCGTCGAAAATATGAAATGTTTCAATTTTTTAATATGAGAATGTGTGTTGACTATCGATTTAAAACTTTGTTATTATTTTTTCTGTTGGGTTGGTGGAATGGAAAAATCACTTTCATATCAGTCTCACGTCCTGGTTTTGGAAATATCGAATCTGTATTTACTCGAGTTATATAATTTTGTATTTTAGATCTGGACCTGAATTTGTGTTATTCATCCTTATTTCTCTGGGTAATATTTGCACGTATTGTTGAATTTTTGATAGATTTGACCGATTCCGATTGGTTCTTGGTATTGTAATTACGTAATTAACGGAAGAAAAAAAGTTTCATTGACTTATGCTAAAACTCAAACTTTAAAAATAAAACGGATTTAAGGTAACGGTAATTTCAGGTTGTTCATATGCTCTTTCATAGATTCAGATGCCTGCATGAAGAAACTATCTTAGGATTCTTGACAATTAAAAAAAAAACTGTACCTTTTTTGTTTCTGTTTTAGCTGTCTATATCTGATAGACATGACGATAATTTCTGTGGCTCTCAAATTTCTTCCAACTGTTTTTTTGTCAATTTGTTATTCAAGAGAAATTGGTGATACCCACAAGAAAGAGATGTGAGCTGTTTCATCATTATTAGTCAGTCGTATTCACAACGGAATCGTTTTTATTTTAATCTTTCTTTCTTTGGTTTGCCACTAATCGCCGCTTCTCTGTTCTTTGTTCCACGTATTATCCATCTGTGGTACTCCATTTCAGAACCTAAACAACCTTCACTTGGATCTTGTCTGACTAATAATTATCTGTTCATATTTTCCACTCTGTCCTGTGCTTTGTTGAAATTTGTTAATTAAGGATTAAAAGTCTTTAGCTTTGACTATTCCTGTCTCCTTTAAGCTTCTTGATTTCTTTTGCTTTTGTTTTTTCTACAGAAACATGGGTGCTGGTGGAAGAATGCAGGTTTCTCCTTCATCCAAGAAGTCTGAAACCGATGCCCTGAAGCGTGTACCATGCGAGACACCTCCTTTCACGCTGGGAGACCTCAAGAAAGCAATCCCACCACAATGTTTCAAACGCTCTATCCCTCGCTCTTTCTCCTACCTTATCTGGGACATTATCATAGCCTCCTGCTTCTACTACGTCGCCACCACTTACTTCTCTCTCCTTCCTCAGCCTCTCTCTTACTTGGCATGGCCTCTCTATTGGGTCTGTCAAGGCTGTGTCCTAACTGGAGTCTGGGTCATAGCTCATGAATGCGGCCACCACGCTTTCAGTGACTACCAATGGCTAGACGACACTGTTGGTCTTATCTTCCATTCCTTCCTCCTCGTCCCTTACTTCTCTTGGAAATACAGTCATCGACGTCACCATTCCAACACCGGATCACTAGAAAGAGACGAAGTGTTTGTTCCCAAAAAGAAATCTGACATCAAGTGGTACGGCAAGTACCTCAACAACCCTCTTGGACGCACTGTGATGTTAACTGTCCAGTTCACCCTTGGCTGGCCCTTGTACTTAGCCTTCAACGTTTCAGGCAGACCGTACGACGGGTTTGCTTGCCATTTCCACCCAAACGCTCCCATCTATAACGACCGTGAACGCCTCCAGATATACATCTCCGATGCTGGTATCCTCGCCGTCTGTTATGGTCTCTACCGTTACGCTGCTGCACAAGGATTAGCCTCAATGATCTGCGTCTATGGAGTTCCGCTTCTGATAGTCAACGGGTTCCTTGTCTTGATCACTTACTTGCAGCACACTCATCCCTCGTTACCTCACTACGATTCATCCGAGTGGGATTGGTTAAGAGGAGCTTTGGCTACCGTAGACAGAGACTATGGAATCTTGAACAAGGTCTTCCATAACATCACAGACACGCACGTAGCGCATCATCTGTTCTCGACCATGCCTCATTATAACGCAATGGAAGCTACTAAGGCGATAAAGCCGATACTTGGAGACTATTACCAGTGCGACAGAACACCAGTCTTTAAGGCAATGTGGAGGGAGGCAAAGGAGTGTATCTATGTTGAACCAGACAGACAAGGTGAGAAGAAAGGTGTGTTCTGGTACAACAATAAGTTATGAGGATGATAACTAAGATAAAGTTGTTGACCTTTCTCTTGTCTGGTTGTATTTGTTTTAAGAAGCCTAAGATTTTGTTTATCTCAACCAACATCCATGTATTTTAGTTTCAATAATCTTATTGTCTATTTTGTTGTGTTCTGACATTTTGGCTAAAGTTAAGTGATCTGGCAAGTTGGTGTTCATTGTTCAGCTTCAAATGTTCTGTCTGTATTGTTCTTCTCATCCATGTTTTCAGATTTAAGATGGAACAATAGAAGATGAAACTAAAATTAGACATATTCATTTGGGCTTTGGAGAGTCTTTGTGATAGGAACATTCTTAGTGTTATTTTTGAAAAAGACAGCGAAAACCTCTTCTTTTAGAAAGAGATTTTTAAACTTCAGTATAGTTCTGTTAGTCGTGTTGATAAGAGTTTTCGCTTATAAGTCTACTTTGATTTAATATTAGGGGCATAAATGACAAAAAAATAACAAATCTTTCTTTCCATTAATAGCATAAACACCAAAAGAGTGACAACAAGAAATATATATGGTGAGGAAAATCAAAGAAAGAATAGTCTGTAATCAACTCATTGAACATAAAAATCTTTGATCCAACGGCCACGCCTTCGATATTGAGTGTAATCTAGAAGCATTTCCTGTGGACAATTGATGGCCCTGCCTCATCATACTCAGCCTTTGCTATCCACATCTGCAAGACCAACATTGTGTATCATAGTCAGCTTAAAAATAGGTAACAAGCAAAATAAGGATCACCAACTATATCAAATTTAACGAATTTACCTGTTGGAATGTACTGAGTGATGCTAGAATGGATCCTCCGATCCAGACACTGTACTTCCTCTCAGGTGGAGCAACCACCTTAATCTTCATACTGCTTGGAGCCAAAGCAGTAATCTCTTTGCTCATCCTATCAGCAATTCCAGGGAACATTGTTGTTCCACCACTGAGTACAATGTTTCCATACAGATCCTTCCTGATATCAACATCACACTTCATGATTGAATTGTAAGTCGTCTCGTGGATACCAGCAGCTTCCATTCCAACCAAAGATGGTTGGAAGAGAACTTCAGGGCATCTGAATCTCTCTCCTCCAATTGTGATCACTTGTCCATCAGGCAACTCGTAACTTTTGTCAACAGATGAGCTAGTGTTTGCGGTCTCCATCTCTTGCTCGTAGTCAAGTGCTATGTATGCAAGTTTCTCTTTCACGTCTCTCACGATTTCACGCTCTGCTGTGGTGGTGAATGAGTAACCACGCTCTGTTAAGATCTTCATGAGGTAATCTGTGAGGTCACGTCCTGCTAGGTCTAGACGCAGAATTGCGTGTGGAAGAGCGTACCCTTCGTAGATTGGAACAGTGTGACTCACACCATCTCCAGAGTCCAACACAATACCTGACAAAAAACACAATGGACAATGATTCCACATCAATAAAATATTTGGTTCCCTCTGAAGCTAAAGTTATAATACATAGCAAGCTAAAGCAAAGATCAAGATCATAAGCAATGAATGGTGTTGAAGATGTTCTTACCAGTTGTACGACCACTAGCGTAGAGAGACAGAACAGCCTGGATAGCAACATACATAGCTGGTGTGTTGAATGTTTCAAACATAATCTGAGTCATTTTCTCACGATTAGCCTTAGGGTTAAGAGGAGCCTCGGTTAGAAGAACAGGATGCTCTTCCGGTGCAACACGAAGCTCATTGTAGAAAGTGTGATGCCAGATCTTCTCCATGTCATCCCAGTTGCTAACAATACCATGCTCAATAGGATATTTAAGAGTCAAAATACCTCTCTTTGACTGAGCCTCATCACCAACGTAAGCATCTTTTTGTCCCATACCAACCATCACACCAGTGTGACGAGGTCTACCAACAATGCTTGGGAATACAGCTCTTGGTGCATCGTCTCCAGCAAATCCAGCCTTGAGACATAAAAATTGTCACATTTTGTGATCCACAAAGGTAAATAACAATGTAGGGATAATGTTAAGTATACCTTAACCATTCCTGTTCCATTATCACAAACAAGGGGCTGAATATCTTCGCCATCCGCCATTTTCTATTCCTGTGAAATTGATTCTGAAATTATAGATAGAGTCGATTTCTCAATAGGATTACAAACAAATAGCATTCACGAAAACAATCAAATGAACATGAAAAAGATCTGAAAACAACGAAATCTAAAGATCTCATTGAATCGGAATGGATAATAGTCTAATCATTGGCATTGAAATGATGAACTCGAAAAAATCGTGGAAATTCTGGGGATTTTTTTTTTACCTGAATAGTTTGAGAGGAAAAGAAACGAGCGAGAATAGCGAAGAGAAGAGCGAATGAAGAGGAGAATATAAAAAGCCTCTCTGGGAGAAAGAGGTTTTTAAACAAGAACAAACGCAATAAGTATTAGATGTTGGAGAAGATCTGAGCCGTTCAAATGTTGAAGATCTGAATAAAGGAGGACCCCACGACGAGTCATGATGATGGTGGAGACAGCTGTCTAGCTCTCGAAATTTGTTAACGTAACTGAAAATCTCTACTCTGTAAGAGCATATACAATGGTGAACCCGTAAAAAAAAAAAAAAATTCGAAAAAAAAAAGAACGAATGGGATTCTGACACGTGGCATGAACAGTGTAAGGATCGGTTCTTAAATAAGGATTTTAAGAGACAGTTTCTTAACTATTCATGTGGGTCCCACGTGGAACCCACAATAAATTAATAATATTTCCTAAGGACTCCACCCTAAGAACCTCCCATTGTATATGGTCTAAAGTATTTATTGGGCTGGAGAAAGTTCTTTTAATGGGACAAATCCAACCAAAAAAAATTTAATCATATATTAATGGAATGTGATATGTTAACCGACTCCGGTTTAATAAAATTGTATAGTTTAACAAAAAATTGTATAGTTTTTTTTTGACGGCAACCGCAGATTTCATTAAAGCCCAAATGGGCAAAGTTAGAGAGAGCAGAAATAATTATATGGGCTTTATAAAAACAAAACGGATAAAATGTGGCCCAAGAATCGATTAGTCAGCTCGAGTAAATCGGAATGAGGCCACGTAGCCTGACGAAAGGACACGCGTCGAAGCCACCGAGGATCCGCCATGCACATCGGAGCGGGAGGAGAGCGCAAACCGCCGACACCGTTGGATTGCCCTGTCATGCATCCTACAACTCCCGATCGATTTCCCTGTAGGCAAGTCGCCAGAATGAAACGAGATAAAAGGAAATTTTCTGCCTTCGAACCGCCGTAGCTTTCAGGAGCTATTACCGCATCTGAGGTCTAAACGCTGGACCTTAGAGATGTTTAATAAAATTGTACAGTTTAACAAAAAAATTATATTAATTGAGAAATGTTTTTGGCCTTATATTCACTCTCAAAATAGTTGATTACTAATTTACCATTAATAAAATTAGGTTATTTACTATGTTAACCTTAATTTATATTAATTTTTAAATCATTTTAATTACAAGTAATTGTAATATCATATTATCTTATATAACAATTTAAGTAACTTAAGTTACGTACTTCAACTAACACGTGAATCAAGAATAAATTCATGATTATCAAAAACTATAAAAAAACAAATTCATGGTTATAAAATAAATTAGTTAGTTATCATTATTTTAGTTACATGTGAATCAACCAAGCTAATGAAACTTCCAATTATAAAAAGATTAACATGATCACACTTTTATTGTTTGGTTATATTTATTTGATGTGTATATATTATTGTGATTTTATGATAAATATTAAGATATATTTACCAAAAAGATAAGAATAGTTATAAAAATATTCATAGTTATAAAACAAATCCATGTTAATAGATATCTTTTATTGTTTTTGATTACTTGCTTACACTTATTAAAATTAAATTTTTACTATGTTAACTTTAATTTATATTGACAATTTATTTATTTTATTTTAGAAATAACTATAATTTTACATAAAAATAAATAAGTAAAATGAAAAATACAAAGATGATTTTAAAGTTTAAGATTTAAATACTGATAAATACGACTTATGTAGATAATAAATTTTATATAATAAATTTATATTATTTATATATATTTTGAATTTGGATAAATGGTTGAGTATTTACTTACTTTTTTTTCAAATTAACCTTAGTTTATATTAACAGTTTTATTTTATAAATAAATACAGTTTCTTATGAAAAAATAAATAAATAAGATGATAAATATATATATATATATATATTTTAAATTATGTAATTTATATTTTTTTAATCAATTAATGGTTATGTTCATACAAGGTGCGAGCAAATCATACTAGTTTTCTTTTAAAAAAAATTGTATAATAATGTATCAAATATTTTGAACCGTTTTGTTATTTGGTAACAAAATTTTACGAGTTAAGAACATAGTTAGTTTTGAGTGATTTACATAATGGGTGATTTTATGTTTACAAAATAACACATCAGTCACTTTGTCGACGGAAATGAAAATTTTCAATTTTTTGTTTTTTTAAATGTCAAACTAGCTCCTCAATTTTTTTATGGTTTGGTTGGTTTGTAACTTAAAAGAAAGAATGTTATTATGCTGAGAAAAATCAATAATATTAAAAAATTAGAGTCTTTAGAAAACTAACCTTTGTAACATGTGTCATTTACAATTTGTGACATTAGAAATTTAAGAGTGATTTTAATATTCATTAAGGATAATTAAGTAATATAACAATTTCTCTACTATCCATGTTTCCAAACAAGGCAATTACTAAACATGTATCCAAACAAGCTAAATATAATGGATTTCACTTTTATAATTAATTAAAAAAAATATATATATATATATATAAACAAAAAACTATTAAATCAATTGATAAATATAACTAAATAATTTAAACATCAACTATTTTGTATATATAAGATAATATTCTTTAGTTATGATTATATTCAAAATTAAAATATAATATATTTTAATATCTTTTTATTTTTTATTTCAAATATAAATATTTATGTTTATATTATAATAAAATTTTAAAATTATATTAAGTTAATTTATTTCGTAAGAATTTGTTTTTACGATTGTATTTTTAGGGGGTTGTTACATTATATTGCAAAATATTTAAACTATTATAAGAGCGGGTTGAAAAATAAATTAACCAATTTCGAATTCTAAAAATGAACTTTGTACGAGTTTAAAACAAATATATAAAATATATATATATATATATTAATTCAAAATCATATATTTTAATTTAATAAAAATATCAAAATTATTCAATATTATAACTTATAATGCAAAATCGTTATTTCAATCTCTTTCTCTTTACGATATACATTTTCTCAAATAACACACAATTCTTTTTTTAAACCGAAATTATTAATTTATTTTTATAATGCAGATTAAACAATTATAAACAAAATTAGATTGCATAATTAAAATTTTGAATTACTAATAACAAAATAAATATAATTTAAATTTTTAAAGAAAAGTAAATCCGCGCTTTCTAAACGCGAATCAAAATCTAGTTAGTGATTTAATCTACTTTATTGATTGAAAACGTCCATGGTTGATAAGATTAGCGACGGTAATAATTTTCTGCCATTAAATCATATCCATTTATCTTATAAAAGTGTTATATCCTAGCCACTGGTTTAAAAATCTCGTTCAAATATGTACCACTTAATTTCCACAATTGTCCTTTTAATAAAGATTAAATCAGACTAAATTTTGATCCGTGCTAAAAAAATGCGAGTATATTTTTTTTTTAAAAGATCATTGAACCAATTTATCTTGTCTGTATATTTTTCCAATAAAACAGTCATTAAAAGAATATGTGATATATGTATAATAATGTATTGATTTAAAATATTTATATAATATCATATGTTCATATTAATAATTAAATTTATAATTTTATATAAATATAATTACAGATTTATGAAAATCGAAAGACTATAATCTATATTTCTTCTCATCCTATAATAGTTTAAGTATTTTTTTTTTTTTTGAAAACAACCCTTTAAAAACATCAGCCGTAATCTAACTTATCATATATTAGAATAATATAAATATTTAATAATTTTAATATTCTATCAAATTAATAATATATCAACTAAAATTGATTAACACATCTTTTTAATTCGTCTTCCAGTAAACAAATTTTTTTTTTAATAATACAAATAATTGAATTTGGTCTATCTATTTTTCAACCCGTTTATTATGGTTTAAATATAAATATATTATGTTTATTCTACAGATCAAAATATATTTAATTAATCTTTTTAGTAAGTTTTTTTATGTATATGATATTGTATCCATTATATAACGTTGTTTAAAATTTTATAATTATTGACTAGACTATGTAGTCCTTTTTCATTTTCAGCTTGGTTGTTTACATAATAGGATGAACAATTCAAAGGTGATTTAGGTTTTCTAATTAGTTTTTTTCTAGTAATTCTTGGATTTCTTTTTTTACAATGCTTTAAGAGTTCTTGATTCATTTGAATTGGTCTAGCTTTAGTGGGAATATTTCATTCGTTAAAATCTTCTTCATAAAGTATTTCAGCAATATGTTTTTTTCTTCTCCAAAATGCATTTAGAATTTCTAAACATACCTGGTTTAGTAATTCACAAATCTCCTATATAAATGGGCTAGGCCAATTTCAGAATTTATGATGCATACTATAAAACAGAACATACAACAAGTCAAAATTAAGCTCACCCTAGCAATGTCAGATTATTCCTCGTGATTTCTCTTCTTCGACGGTTCCTCAGAGACAGAAGATGCAGCAGTGTTGTAAGTCTGCACAAAAATATAGTGTAAGCAATACAGCCAATACAATGTTAGACAAAACAATTAACAGGAATGAACCTACGTTCCATAATGTCCAATCGTCTTTCAAGCTGTCCCAAAACAATTACACCATTTGATAACAATTAATAAAGGGAGAAACAGGTGGTTCATATGGACAGCAGTGGCTTTACACCCCCCATAATGTTGTCTACGTCACCACCTAGAGCATCATACCGGATAGCATAGCAACTTTTGCAGCTAGTGACCGTGACATTTGTCCTAGTAAAATAACATAAATGATTTCCTATTAATTATAAGCAAGCATATCTTCTCTGTTTTTGTAGACTATATACATATCATTCTCTAATTATGGAAAAATGACAAATACTTACTTTTTGCAGTAAAAATGTAAAATAGCATAAATGATTTTTATTAATTATAAGCAAGCATATCTTATCCGCTTTTATAAAACAAGGTAAATTGTAGCCGCCATCCCTCTTTCCCGGCAAACCTCACACCTCCGGCGACCCCATTTCTTCAATTTCGAGCTCCTCCTCCGTCATGCTCTCCACCTCCGGCGTAACCCCGCCGGTTGCAGAGCCTCCGGAGCCCCCTGACCTACCACCTTTGTCCTTTGCGTTCGCACCTCCTCCTCCGCTCTCCGCCTTGCTGACTCTCGCTCTCTCTCTCGCACTCGACGCCCTGCCGTCTCTCTGCTGTCCTCACCCTTTTACCTTCCTCCTCTGCCCTTTTGCCGGCGACCCTGACCTCGTTCTCCTCTGCCTCTGCAATCCTTGTTCTCCGCTGCACCCGACGTCTCCGTTTTCCCCCTGCCGCCGTATCTTGCCGGAGCCTGCTTGGAGGCGGACACATCCATCAGATCTGATGGATTCTCCAGATCCTATCCAGTGTGCTTTCTCGGGTTCGTACTTTGTTGGCTTAACTCTTCTATCTTCGCCATCCATCTCCAGCAGCGACTCTACGGCCGAGTTGAGCTTCTTTGCTTGGTCGGAATTGGTTCTGCAACCATCAATCTCTCCCTGCCATGGTTGTTCCTGGGTACTGTATCGGACAGCTAGACTGACTCCGACATCTTGGACAGCTCCTTGGACAAGAGCTCCGCCTCCGATGCTCGTCAGTCAGGCTCCGCTACCTGCTCAGTCCCTGTCAACGTCTCCACTTCTCGTCCTCTCCTTCCATGTCCCTAGTACCATCGTCCCTTCTCACGACCTCCCCGCTTATCCCCTCTTCTCGGTGATTTGTCAGGTTTCAAATCCTCTTGTTAGATGGATTTTTGTTCCTAAAACTATAGTCCCGAGTATTTTGCCAATTTCTTTGGAGTACTTTATTACTGTAGGGTGCATTTTCATCCTCTTGGACAGTTATTGTCTCCTATTCCCAAACGGTTCACTTATCTTAAGTGGTTTGGATGTTCAAGACTCACCGGTTTTGCAAGGTTTTTCCTCCTGGTGTATTGTCTCTCCTGTCTTTGTTGCAGGTTTCTTCTCTGCTTTTGTAGCAGACATCTCCTCTGTCTTTAGTACAGAGTCTAACGCACTTGTGAGTGTGTCGGATCCAGTCGATCAAAATGTTCATGGGAGCTTAGTCTACTTAGTTTCCTCATGTTTTCTTTTGATGAATTGTATCTACCTCTATCCTATGTTTTTAGCTACTTGTTTGGCAAAACTTTGGGCATTAGTTACCTTTTATCTTGTAATTCCTCCTCCTCTTATGGAGTTTGAGTCATATTAATATAAGTAATGAATGGTTCGACCAAAAAAAAAAAAAAAAAAAAAACAAGGTAAATTCTTGTATCGACAACATGAATCAAATAAACGGAGCATAATAAATCAACCTTGTCAATGTCTAAGCTTTTTTGCTTCTACATATATATTAATAATAACAATCTAAAATACCAATACACAATCATGTCTTTTCAAATTTATGTCTTCATATATTTTTGTATATAATTTTATTTTGTATATGTCTTTTCATTCTATAATATCACGTTTTTTGGTTATATATTTTAATCACAATTTTTCAAATCGTATAAATAGTTTTAAATATCATTTATCTATTTTTAACACAAAATTGGATTTTCTATTTATTTTTCCTTTAGCACATAATAAAAGTGGAAATCTATAGGATATCTCGTCTACATCCAACTCCCTCCCACCTGATTCAAAGTATATCAGCTATAAGATAAGAATAGTTGAGTAGAATGAACATAAGACAGAACAGTTGAGCATATTGAACATAAGAACAGAACATGGCCATAAACAACGAAAACAATAACATCAGATTCTTCCACGGCCGCTGTAGCTTGTTTCTCAATCATGGAAGGCATTCTTGCAACGGCTGTCTCCCTAGAGTTTAGTGGAATACCTTCCATGCCAATTGTGGCTGATACATTGAGCTCTTCCATGACATCCGCTGGTGACTTTGAAACAGTCATAAAACCTACAAATTCTTGATCACCCTAATAGGATCTACTGGACAGTCGATCTCTAGTAACTCCAGGTTCATCCACCACAATCAGATTTTATTAATTGATTTAAAACTGAATTTTATTCTTGCGCAGACATATAAGTAGAAGTCTAAGGGCTCTTTATACAAGAATACTTAAGCGGCACAGTGGTTAAAGGCTTCTGATGGGCGCCAGCATCTGTCACGCGACCTGGGTTCAAATCTCAGCTAATGCGTTTTTAACTTAATTAAATGGTGGAGTGGGCTTGAGCCTTTAATCTAGGGTACAAAAAAACCCTAAAAGCACAGCCGTCAAGCTTAAACTGGATCTGAAAACAGATCAAATTTTATAAAACCTTCAATATTTTTTTAGGAAACTAGAACCTTATGAACAATAATTTTCCATCTTTAATTCATAAACTTTATTTAGATCTATATCGAAACAACAAATAATTCCACAGATTCCAAAATACTGATTTAATCTCACAATCTTAAAGAAAAACCAGATTCAACAATCTGAAATTTTCACCCGATGATTAAATCCGAAAATTCCTTGACAAAAAATAATCATTTTTCCATAAACTTAGATTTAATCTTCCAAAATTTTCAACAAATATTAAATATGAATTTCATGAAAATAACTTGATTATCAAACAAAAACTGAACATGGAGGCTCTATACCAATTGTTAATACTTCTTTATGATTCCCATAAGTCATAAATCATGTCAGTCTCTGAATGATATTTACAGAAGCGGAAGCGTATCTTTTGAATCCATGGCTTATGCACTGAATTTGGCTATGGCTCTTCCACGACAAACTCAGTATAGCTTTAGTTCTGTGTTGAAAGGATGCACAGAATTTCTGTATTTCTGATTAGGGTTGCCGTGAAGACCATAACCTTCTACTTATAATAGAACAATTTTTAATTTGACCCTTCATCAAATTAGAAATCACATAATGTATCCACATATTAATTTTCCATAACACTTATGCCCCATAGTCCTTTATTCTTTACCAAAGTGACCACATAAGTTTTGACACTTTAATATAATGACCCTAACACATTAATAATACATGTGTGACCCCAAAATGATTCTTACAGTTGGTTCCATTTTAGTTCTAATATTTCGGTGTAGTAAAACAAAAACCATATACAATCTTAAACCCCTCCCATGAATTGGGTTTACAGTCAAGAAAAGTGATGAGCAAGGCACTAGTCTGATTCTCATCTCTTACTTTCTCTATACCTTTAAAAGATTTGTATTCATCTAAAAGATTCTGATGGAACTCCCAATAGTCCTTTAGGTTTCCGCCGTCTGCTGCCACGGAGCTGGTCAAGCTTTACGAGCATCTCAGCATAGAGAATTTCGTTCCAAGAATCGGGCACCCCTGGGAGACACCAATGACTACAGTCTTGATACAACAATGGCGATTTGCTTTCTTCTGCAGATATTTTCTGCTTCCGGTAAATCGACGGGTGAGCGTCCTTCCTGTAATCTGTTAACCTTGTGATGTTAAGATATGTGACCGGCGTTTTCATCCCACTTAGAACTCTTTCAAGTATCTCCATTTTGTACGGGTAAGGCTTTAGATAAGTCTCGTTCTTGATCGGTTTTGTTTCATCATCACACGCCCCTCCCGCATTCCATTGCCCTCCACTGCAACCAGACCAAACCAAACCAATTTGTTTTTAACAGATTTTACAAATCTTAAAACCTATGTTGCACGAGTACTTCTAACTAGATATCGTCTCCGTACCAAATATTGGAGCAGCCCAAGATATCTGAGAAGCCCACACAAGCCCATCTAAGTAGGTTCTTGTTCCATGGGCTTGTGTGGGCTTCTCAGATATATTGTTAGGTTGCTCTAATATTGGAAAAGTTTCCAGGACGAAGAAGTTGGGGACAGTTCAAAAACCTCCTAGAAAGATGTGACAGAAAAAATTCATGTTTAATGTACCCATATCGTACCCGTATCCATAAATTATTACTTTCTCGTTTTCCATCCTCGTACCCGTACCCGTATCAATGCTACCTAACTTAAAACTAGCAAGGAAGATCTCTATTTACCTGAAATGTGATGGGGAAAATCCGCGGAAGAAAACAAGAGACTTCTTTGGATTCACATTCTCATCAACCCATCGACCCCAAGTCGTCAATGCTTTCCTATAAGCTTCATCCGCGTCGAGTTTCGGGTAAACATTGCTTCCTTCTTGATAATAATCCTCCCTAAACAACGTATCCAAACACCAAAAACAATGAGACAAATCTCCCAAATCAGGGAACTAAGCTAGCTGACAGAACTCTACCCTTTCGAAGTTTTGTCATGAGTCCACCAGTTTCCTGTATTAAACACAAGGATATCCGCTCCTCTGTACTGCTCCGATGACTTCCCGACCATATCTAGACGCAAAGTTTCCTTCTTCGTCCCGTTCTTGTCCGTAACTTCCCATCTTTGAACCAAGAAAGGCGATGCAAAGAACTCCACAGTGCAATCATAATCCTATCAAACCACACAAATCATCAATCCCTAATAACAAGTAGTAATGAAACGGATTTCGAAACTTACTTTGAAAACGAAAGAGTACTCAGCTTCATAACGGAAATGATGCCTTCCATGAGCCTTAAAGACTTGACTCTCATCTTTCACCGATCCTTTGAGGATACAAACCAAAGATTCCCACATGTTCCTGTTCAGTGAATCTCCAACAAATACGAGCCTTCTTCCTCTAATCATCTCCAACAGTTTAGCTCCATTCAACCTTATATACAACAACCAATCCATTCATTACTTGACTCACAAGAAAAAAGTAGAAGCAAAGTTTTATTCTTTACCTTGGTAAAGTGCATTTCTTAGGTTTCCATTTCAGTTTGTGAAAATCAACGTCCGGTCTTCCGTTGGAAAAACAATTAAACTGTTCATCGATCAGATTACACGAACCGGGTTTGTAAAGCGGATACGAATCGTCTTTGACCCACTCTCCCTCGAAAAACTCGCAGTTCTTCAGTGACTTGATCTCTCGTCTCATCCACGACTTCCTATTCTGTTTCCTCATCGGAGAAGAACTGAAATTGATGGCTCGATGTTTGTCCGAATTTCGAGCAGTATCATCAGTCTTGTTGTCAGGAGACAACTGAGAACCGTTTCTATCAAGTGGATTTGTTCCATTAGATGTATGGTTAGAGAGATTGGAGGGAGTGACATTAGGGAGGATATAGGAAGAAACGGAATGAACGACAGTGACGGGAGAAGGTGTAAAGGCTAAGAAAACAGTAAAAGCAACAAAGGTTATGATGAAGGCGTAGATGAAAGTTGAGGTTTTTCTTGGTTTCATGACGGAGAAAAAGCTTTTGATTTCGACGGAGGCGGCGTAGATGGCTGTCCTGCCATGGATAGGCATATGCTTAACAGAGTCCGATGCCATGGAGAGAGGAAGGTTTTTGGCGCGTGAAGAGGTGTGTTTGAGTGTAGAGTATAGAGAGAGACAGAGAGAGATTGTGTTTTGGGAGAAAATTACGACAGTTTTGTTTTGGTGACTCAATGTTTGGAATGTTAGAGGTGTTTTATACATTTGGAATGTTGAGATTCTGATTTTTTAAAATGGGAAAAAATCCAAAAATATGACTGAGTTCGTTTTTGCCGAAAAATATAAAGACTTTTGTCATTACCTAATTAATACACTAATTCGTTAATTTATCATTTTAATTCACCAACTAGCAAAATGTTATGATTTTAATATACAATTTTAACATATGTTAAAGTCTCGTTAACAGAGTATAACTAAGTTAAAACTTAAGTATATATTTATTTAAGTTTATATATTAGTATAATCGAGAGTATGCTGAATTGTAACTATAGTCTAGTGGTACGTGCACTTCTTTCATAAGACCAAGACTATAATCTTTCTTTTTACCAGATTTTTAAAAAAATTATTAAAAATTAATGCCTCATAGCCTTTTCTTTCCGCAACTTTGATCTCCCTTCCTCCCAGTTTTTTTTTTTTTGTTTCTTCTAAATCATTTTTTCATACTTTAAAATTTCTCTTTTTTCTGTGTGTGAAAGTTTCTGAATGAATTTTCATGGATGTTCATGATTTCACTCGTGTCCATTGGGTCAATTATTGTTTCAGTTCATAATTTATTTGAGGTTTTTAGGTTTTAAACTAGGTTTTGGAATTTATAATACTCATTGCCATGATTTCCTACAATTTGATTAGATTAGTGTTTATTTCTCTTTGTAGCTCGAAATTGGGGTCAATAAATTTTAGATCTTCAATTTTTCTCTAAATGAATCACTATTCATTATATTTCTATTTAACGGGACGTTAACTCTGTTAAAATTATATATTAAAATTTTGACATTTTGCTAGTAGTGATTTAAAATAACAATATTAACGAGTTCATGTATTAATCAAGTAATCGCAAAAGTGTGTATTTTTGGGGAAAAAATGAGCTCAGTTGGTGTATTTTTTGGGTTTTTTCCCATCGGTTTATAACTCCGTTAGAAACGCCGTTAACGGAACGTTAACTCCGTTAAAATTATGTATTAAAATCCTGATATTTTGCTAGTTGGTGATTTAAAATGACAATATTAACGAGTTCGTGTATTAGTCAGGTAATCGTAAAAATCTATGTATTTTTAGGAAAAAATGAGTTGAGTTGGTATATTTTTGGATTTTTTCTCTTTTTAAAAAAGAACGGTTGAAGAAAAACGAATTCACTTTGTGTGTCGGGACGTTTATGTGAGGAATGACCAAAATATTTTGTATATGTGTTAGTTTAGTTGGCGTGGAAACAAGAAACCGACTATAAATACATAAAGTAAGATGATATTGTTAGATAATACTATTAATGATTATCTATTAGTAGATTTAGATAATATCAAATATGTTTATCCGTTAGGATATTTGGATGTTGTTTATCCATTTGGATAGTTGGATGATGTTTATCCATTATGATATTTGGATAATGATTATTTATTAGGATAATTGGATGATGTTTATCAATTAAAATATTTTATTATTATTTTTTCTATATAAATAGAAGTTTGTAAATTCTAATAGTATGATTTTGTGTCTATATTTATTGTCTTAAATAAGGATCATATATATGTTTGTGTGGATTATTCGGTGTGGATAACTAAAAAAATGTTAATCTCTAACTTGTAAAATAGAAATCAGGTTGTTAGACTATTTACAATGGCTGGTTGAATTTTGTTTTCAACTTTTTAATACTTACAATGAGCATGCTATGCTGAAAATACAAAAAACTGATGTGGATTATTAATATGCAAAAAAATTGGGTCCACTATTGTTATGTGTTTTTTTTCTCTTAGACGTCAATAATCATACATTTTTTATTTCACCCTAACTATTTAAGCTCAACTATTTTATAATAAATTAAATTTTATTTTTTATATATGTTATATCAAAATTTATTATTTTTATGCTCTATTAATTGAGAGTTGGTTCATTTCATTTGAACATATAAAAAATATTTTTATTACAATTTTATAATTATCCTTTATTAAATGATTGTATACCTTTAAAAATTATTCGAAAATATAAAAAATTAATTTAAATCAATAAGATTACTAATTTGTAATTATAAAAATGTAAAAAGAAAATAAAAATGTAAAATAAAAATAATAAGTAGGATGTTGAATTTTATTAAATAAAACCATTGTAGAAGACAAAAATTGTATGAGTGTTGAATTGTTCGGTGGAAGAAAGAAAAGATAATGTGGAGTGTTAAAAATAAAAAGTTAGGGTATAGAATTTGCAAATCATTATACATAGTCTTATGGACAACCACTACTTGATGACATGCGGCGAGTGGATATGTGGAGTAAATAAGATATGAGAATTTATAGTGGATAAGTCTCAGATGACGAGGGTTGTAGCTATGAAAGAAGTAATAAATCTAAAAGAGCTGAAGGAGAAGGTGCTTGCTCAGTTCTTCGGAACATGTGGGAAAGGGATATATGTTCATTTAAGCTATTGACTTCCGGACAACAAAGAGTTAGCTACTGGAATTGTCACTCCACCCGTTGTAATTGGAAATGATGGCAGAATACGTTTCTTCTTTATCCATCTTCGTAGTAACCAATCCATGAACATGTTTATGAATTTTGAGGATGATGGGAGGACAAAATTCAGTTGTGAAGTGGACAAAGAGAGTGGTTTCACAACCCTTTGCTGCCTCTGAAGAAACAATGTAATGTGGATGGAGTTAAAAGACTTGAGCATGATGGGTACGTGTCCACAGCTGGGTCGAAAGCAGTCCTTTTATATTGGACGAAGAAAATATTAATAGGAAAACAAGCGTAGCAGAAGAGTTGTTCACATTCTCACATGACAAGTATAAAGAAGAAGGAGATGACAACGACTGGAACGCAGAAGTAGAAGAGGATGTGAATGCTATTTTTGGCGATGTTAATAAAATTGACATGCATCCACGTGGATATGATGATGAGTTTCGGGATATTGTTTTAGATATGCTGAACCTACAAAGGATGACGTGTTGGGGAATGAGTCTGTGCAGACAAGCAGTGAAGAAGATATTCTTTATAGGTGCAGTACTAATCAACAATTGATCATAATATGTTGGTGGGAGAATCTGTGAAAAGAGAGAAGAAGTCCTCTAAAACTTCAGAAACATGTGGAAATGTAAGAGTGAATAGTGAAGAGGAATGCAAGAAAGATGCATAGATGTACTTTTATGGACCCAACAATTCCAATATCCATTGTGGTGAGACGTCTGGGACATATAGTCTTGGACAAGGAGGAATTGATGATATATTTGTTAATAGTAGTTCCGGGCAACCGTACATAGCTGGTGGAAACATGCATGGAAGATGAATAGACTATGAATTAGGTGAATACATATAATTTGATTTTCAATACATTATTTCTCAAGAAATACATAACTAAACATAAAATCACAGTCTCCTATTATGTGCCTTTAGTTGCATGGTTTCTTTCACGTGAAAGACTTGACATCCTCATTGTTCCTCCACCTGCAGAAAATATTCAAGTTATACATATACAGACACATTGTCATATTTTTTTTTTTTTTTAAGAACAACAAGTTTTTTTGCTAAAAAAAACCCGTACCTCCTCCATTTTTGTCAGATCTTTTACGGAGAAGCCGAATTGGAGTCTTATTGCTGCCTGCATTATCACATCAACTTTCAATACAAACCCGACAAGCCTCTCCAATAGAAAAAACTTTGGGAGATGTTATAACCATTTACCTGGGTGCATTAATAAACCCGGCCTCGTTTCCCACCTTGTGTTTTTGGAGGGGATTTAAACGCAACCGCTTCTCTTATCACTTGGTTTAATATGGTGGTACTAAGTCTTCTTGATCTCTCCTTTTGAACAGTCGCAGCAGCAACCACAATACTACATAACATCCAAGTCCAACAGAATAAGTAAAAACAAATTGTAAAGGTCGAAATAGTTTTTGAGTCACGAAGGAGCCGTACTTATCAACGTTATGGCTAGTTATTGCAGTTGAATAAACAATGGGTGCCCATTTGAGGGAACGGAGCTTCTCCCTAACATTGTCCTCATAATGTGTTGCAGTATGTTGGTTCTTGTTTGGTATTGTATCCCATTTGTTTACAACTACTAGACATCCTTTCCCTTCGCTTTCTATTCTTTATGCAATCTTCATATCCTGTGTTTCCAGTATTACAACCATTAAGGAATGATAAGAAGATAAAATTTGTTCCCCATTTGTTTATAACTAGTCAGATACCTGCTCTGTTATGCAGGCCATGGCTTCAATGACAAGAGCAACCACATCAGAACGGCGAATTGCTCGGAATGCACAATTCACTAACATGGCCTCTATAGTGCTGCCTGATGAAGCCACAGCTGCCTTTTTCCTGATCCCAGCCGTATCTATAAGCCTAAACTTCTGCAATACAGTTCATAAATCATATTCAGGATTATATGGACGGTATTCAGTGAATGCACCTTTGATCATTCTCATTTCTCTCATCCTCGTTGTTCATATTCAGAGTTAAACAGAATTCTAGCTTGGATAATAATGCTAATCCTCGATGATAATCAAACCAAATTGACATAAATGCTCGGACCGGAAGAAAAATAAGCAACACAAAGACACAACAGAGAAAGTTGAACTAACCTCTCCATCTGGTCTGGTAAATTCTGCATCTATAGCATCACGGGTAGTACCACTAACAGGGCTAACAATTGTTTTAGGGGCAAATCGCATTAATAGCACAAAAAACATGACTTGTCAAAAATATAGCACCAAGGAAGAAAAATCATAAAAATAGCACAAAAACATGTTTTGTCACTAAATTAGCCCTAACCTTAAATCTTAAATACTAAACCCTAAACCCTAAATACTAAACCCTAACCTTGAATAATAAACCCTAAACTCTAAATACTAAACCCTAAACCCTAAATAATAAACCCTAAATCCTAAATAATTAACCCTAAACCCTAAATTATATAATGCTATAAAAGTCTTTGTAATTAAAATAATGCTAAAAATGTGAATTATTTTCCTTGGTGCTATATTTATGATAAGGTATGTTTTTTGTGCTATTTTATGACTTTTCTCTTGTTTTATCCTCTCGGATAAGTGCATTCAAAATGCTACTTTTGCCAACATTTGGCCGGCCTATAATTGCAATGGCAGGAATGTAGTTTTGTTCTTCCTCATCCTCCATGTTCTCCATGATCTAGAAAATTTAATGATTTTGATATTTGGTTTGTAAACTGATGCCAGTTGAACATATTCAAAAATGCCTAAAGGTCTTTAATGAGTAGGGCATGCAATTAAAGGGTGTATATAATTTAGATAAGGCTAAACCTTTCAGTAACAGTATAATGTGAGATAGAATATGTACATACAAAGTCTAGAAAGATCATCAACTATTTGCCATTTCGAATTCCTGCACCAGAGTTATATTAAAAGAAAGAAACTGATACAAACCTCGAGTTTATTTAGCCCGGAACAAACAAGATCAAGCAGCTCTCCTGTTCCAATTCCCGACAATGCAGAAATAGGGATAGGTGAAAACCTGGAAACTCCATCATAATATGCATGTTTGCTTAATGCCACATAACTTGTTAATGGAAACACAAAGAAATGTACATAGGCAAAGTAACCAAAATGTTTAGCATTTTATCTCCTGCTAAGTTCAGTTACCAACATCCTCCAGAAAATTCTCATAAATTTCTTGGATAAACCACTCAATGGCATTTAAAAAAAAAGATGAAACAGCAAAATTGACACTATAATGAGAGAAAGTATTTGATGAAAAAGTACCAAATATGTATTCCCATGAATTCTGTTTGTGTATACACTCAATGAAAATATATCTTCAAAACATAATAACTCCTTTTTCAGTACGTTGTTACCATTAAACCACATCCCCCACGAAATAAAGAACTCTAAGTTTGTGTACAAACATGATTCTGAAGTAGGATGAAAGTCAAATTACCCTAGAGACCAAAATTCAGACACATGCATGAGTCCTTTACGTGGTGATTCACATTTGTTCACCGCGAGTATAATATTCTTATGTGAGTAGTACTTCCGCAACCGGTCTGCAATTTCCACATCAGCACCTGTAGGCCCTGGCTGCGTATTGAGTACCAAAATCATTACCATATATCAATGACATTGCATGATAACCAAGAAACACTCAATTGAGATTTATAGTAAAAGACTTCACAAAATCAACTTGATATATTCTAGATACAAGTCACATCTTTCTTGAGTATTTGATAAATATCTTCCACTAAACATGAAAATCTATAGGATACTTCTACATTCAACTCCCACCCAATTCATAGTATACCAGCTATAAGATTAAGAAAAATATAACATCAACTCTGGAATTGATATCTTGGCATGAAAATTAAAGCCTAAGTTCGAGTAAGGCAAAGACAGAAAAATTGAGCAGATTTAACATAACAAGAGAACCTGGCCATCAACAATGAAAACAATAACAGCCGATTCTTCCACGGCCGATATAGCTTGTTTCTCTATCATGGAAGGTATTCTTGCAACAGCTGCCTCCCTAGAGCTTAGTGGAATACCTTCCATGCCAATGGTTGTTGATACATTGAGCCCTTCCATGACACCAGATGGTGACTTTGAAACAGTCATAACACCTCATGTGTCTTTCACTACAAATTCTTGATCACTCCAATAGGATCTACCATACAGTCGATCCCTAGTAACTCCCGGTTCATCCACCACAATTGCTTTATTCTCCTACAATTGTATTAAAGACAGGTTTATTATCTCCCATGAACGGTAAGGAAAAAAGAACAAACTGAAAATTCGATGTCAGCAAAACATTTACCCGACAAGACGATTGAACAATGTTGATTTGCCGACATTGGGCCTTCCAACGATGGCAACTCTTTGGAGAAGATGCTCTGGTATCTGCCTCTGGTTTTGTATTTTAACTGTTAATGTCAGTAACCAAAAACTCCTCCATAAACCATAGCAAGACAAAAAAATCAAAACTTTTTCTACTCAAGATCTCAAACTCAAATATTAAACTCAAGGAGGAGCCTTTGACTAACATTTTTGGCTTGCCTTTTCTCCTTTCTACGTGATTCCTTCCCCTCAACAATATCATCCTATGGAAACATCAAGCTATGATCATTAGTCACAGTCATTGAAAGCATGTAGCAGCTTTTAACTAAGGTACTTAAACCAATGCATACAAAGTACACACTGAGAGTGGATTACACAAATATGCAAAGAGACTCCACAGTACTTACTGAGTTTCAGTTCGCGAGACAAAGTAGTTCAATTGAGGGAATAGAGAAGAAGCCTCTGGTTGTCAGTGAGTCAAGTAGACTCGCCATTTTTGGCAGAAGAAGAAGAAGGTTTATCACACTTATATTTTGGGTTTTATTTTTAGCATTTGGTGATGGATTCCGTAACCGGTTCATTCAGTTTAATTTATAAAAACTCGGATTTTCTGGTTTTGATTGCAACAGGACCGGACATTACGGATTTTGAATGAAGAAGACGAGTTGATCTCGTACGGTAAACCGATCGGCTCAATCAAAAGAGCCGGTTTAAATTGTTTTTGACTTTTTCTACTTATAGACAATCTTGGTTTACAATTGAAATACTAACCGATCTAGGCCTGGGAAAATAAACCGAAATCGAAGAACCAAAACGGAACCGATCAAAATTTTCGGTTCGGTTTTAGTTTCGGTTCCGACCAAAATATCCATAGATCCTAAGTGAAATCGAATACCCGAACATATATTTACACTTACACATATAGTATTAGGATATATTGATATTTTGGGTAGTTTAGAGATTTTCGGATATTTTATTGATAGTTCAGATATTGGTTCCGAGGATTTTTGTCATTTCGGATATTATTTCACGTTTCGGGTATAAAATTGCTATTTTACAAACCAAATATCCAGATTTGTTTTGTTGAATTCAGGTATTTAACTATTATTTCGGGTATTTTGTTGATTTCACGTAAAAAATACATAAAACCGTTTAATATGGTTGATTTCGAGTAAAAAATACCATTGAATCAAACCGGAACCAATGAAAACCGAATCGGATCCGAACCGGAAAAATGTAACCATTGAATCTTAAACTTAGGAACTGAAAGAACCGGGTTCCTACCCGAAACCGAGCGGAATAACCGAATGTCTAGGCCTAAACCGAACCGGTGTTCGACCGACCGTCTTCTTCATCGTGTCGCAAAAGAATATCTCGGACTTTGGCTACTCTTCACGAGGTTAGTTCGTTTCTCTCATTTTCATCATTTTCTAATGATCTGTTCGATCATCTTCCTTTGAATCTTTTATGTCTCGGTTTATTCTACTAACTCCAATTTCTGATCAATTAACTTTTTTGATTATAAAATTTTCTTCTGGAATGCAATCAATCAAAGATCTACGTTGCAGTATTTGTTTTTTATTTGTGTATTTTTTCTTGCCAAAAACTCATTCATTAGTTTCAAGTAGATAGTACAAAGTCTTGCATATCAACCATACACATCGGTTGTAGCCAACTCGCAATAACATTAAACACAGAGGGAGAATACAAAGGTAAAAGTTGTCCTGCTCCTGCCAATGCATCTGCCGCACGGTTGTACTCTCGGTGCCGAAATACAAACTCCACACACTCAAACTCATTAAGCTTGTGAATTAGCTCTGTGAGTAGGGGTGCGATGCTTGGACACTGATCAATCTTGTCGAGGGCAGAAGTGATGTCCTTGCAGTCCGTATGGAAGTGGACCTTCCTCAAGCCGAGCCGTAAGGCAAACTCAACGGCCCATCTTGCTGCTTCCACTTCTGCCATCAACGCTGAGACTCCTCTTGGGATAGCTTGCATACCACACCACACCGGATGACCACTAGCATTCCAAATTATCCAGCCTAGTCTAGAAGCAGCACGTTGTGATGACCAGGACCCATCGAAACTGCAGACAAACCAATCCGAGTCAATGCTCCAAGCTTTTGATATTGAACCACCAACACTAGTGGTGACCGGAATTTAATCCTCCTCTTCTTCTTTACTCTTAAGCCATTTCCCTGTATCATCTTTTGCTTTAGCTACTGTTAACAACGCAGATTCGTCGATCGCGGAGAAGGCGAAAACATTTATGGCCTTCCATAACTTCCAAAGGAGCCACAGGATATGCATTAAAGCTTCAGCAATAGTCTCAGACGGACGGTCTCTGCATAAGAATTCTGCAAAATTCGAAAACAGCGATGGGGAGAATCCAGTAGGGAAAACACAGGACCAAGGCGAGACTGCCCACACCAGTTTCGCAAAGGGACACTTGAACAGAAGGTGGTTAACCGTCCCTGATCTGCCACACCTCCCACACCTATCATCAACAGCCATTTGACGGTATTTGAGATTCCCCAGCACAGCGAGATTGTTTGAAAGGCACCTCCATAGGAAGTTGCGAAGCTTTGGGCTCGTATCAAACTTCCAAAGAGACCGACCTCGTTCAGATTGAGACCAGCAGAGTTCATGACATGAACTAGGGTCCAATAGGCTGATTTGACTGTATATAAACCCATCTTGTTGAACTTCCACATGAACCCTTTCGGAGTAGGCATGTTGCAGATGTTTGTTGCACACACATGGATACAATCCTCAGGGTGGATTACAGCCTCCAGCAGTGGTAATTTCCACGATCTCCCTCCCGCAACTAATAGGTCCCGAAAACTGAAATGAGCACCTACAATATTCGAAATTGGTCGGGGAGCTCGCATAGGGTCGAGTGGAAGCCATGGCTCCTTCCAGAGATCCACATTGTGGCCAGATCCCACAGTACACACCGCACCAGTCCGGACCAGTTTTTGAGCTGAGAGTAAACCTCTCCACGCAAATGATGGTTTGGAACCAAGCGAGGCCGTGAGGGGCGTACCATCTTTAAAGTACCTTCCTCGATACACTCAGGCTAATAGGGACTCCGGGTGTGTAAACATACGCCACAATTTCTTCCCAAGAAGCGCCACATTGAAGCTCTCAAAATCACGGAATCCTAGGCCTCCCTCATTCTTGGGGGGTACTTATCTTTGACCAAGTCGACCAATGGATACCACGGCCAGTATCACTGTTGCGCCACCAGAATTTTGCCATGATGGAGGCCAAACCTTCACAAACAGCCTTGGGAAGACGGAAACATGTCATGGTGAATGTCGGCATGGCCATGGCAACAACTTTCAACAAGACCTCCTTCCCCGCCTGCGAGAGGAATTTTGTAGTCCAGCTGTTAACTTTACCAGCCAAGCGGTCCTGGAGGGCCTGAACAATAGCTACTCTAGATCCTACAAAAGATTCATGGAGACCAAGGTAAACCCCTTATCCTACCTTGTTTGCAATTTCCAGGATGTTTTTCATTTCCGCTTTGCAGACCGCTTCAAGCTTCTTCCCAAAAATAATGCTCGACTTGGATGGGTTGACATTCTGACCAGAAACTGCACCATAGGCAGTAATGATATGGGACAAGTATGACGCCTCCTCTCTATTTTCTCGAAAGAACAAAAGAGTATCATCAGCAAACAAGAGATGGGAAATAGGTAGGGAATCCGCAGCCACTTTAAGACTTGTTATCCTCTTTTGAGATTCTGCATTTTGAAGAAGTTGAGCTAGAATCTCGGAGCACAAGATGAACAAGTAAGGTGAGATGGGATCCCCTTGTCTGATTCCCCTAGTTGGTTTAATCCTTCCATAAACCATTGATAAGAACTGATAAAGACACATACATAACACACTTCATTGTGAGATCGAAGATTCACACCAAGGATTTATATTTGTGGATTTGAACGTTTGTATACGAATGAATATAGGTTTCCTATGAATCAAAGATGTTATTAAGATTGACTGTCGAGATCGAACTAACACAATCGAAAGAAAGTACAAAAGATGATTATCGAGCTATCTAGTCGAAGTGTTTCTGATCAGGGTCTCCCTCCTCGAACGAATCTCTACTTCTCCTTTAAATAGCCTTGAACCTCGATCTTCTTGTTCTGATTACTCAGCATCGATCGACGCAGTTTTGCGCATGGTCGATGCAGTTCTGCACACAAAAATCCTGAAATTACAGTTTTTGCCCAGAAACTTTTCAGATATGCAAAAAGGCCCCAGCCGAGTTTAGATCATTATATTAGGGTTTTTAGCCACTTCTTTAGGCTACGCTTTCAAACTTAAGTTTTATTTTTATTCAGAGAGAGAGATTTGGAACTCATATTATTTGTTTCTCTTTTATGATATTTGGTTTTCTATTCAACATGTTTTCTGTTTCGATGATCATGTCTGAGTAGTTTACCTGTTAGGTTTAGGGATTCTCACAGGGGATTTCATGGAATTATAGGTTGATCAATCTGTAGGGATTCATATCTGTTAGTTCTTCATCTAGGGTTGTTCTTAATGCTTGATCTGAATTGGCCACTTAGATTATTGATGTTAGGTTGATTTCTGCAACGAAAGTTGATTAATTGACTAGAAAGAACTTAGATGAGCAATTTGACTATTCGCAAAGAAATTTGGCTTAGGAGAATTGTGAACGAAAGAACTTGAGATTAATGCTTGTTTAGAACTCTAGGATTCGCAACGAAAGTTGGCTTGCTAGGTTGTTTGACATAGATAATATTCGCAACGAAAGTTGGTTTCTTATGCTTCTGTGATTCTAGTTCTAGAACATTTCTTAATTAGATCCCGATTGATTGATTATCATGTGTTCCTGATTTCCTGAGAACTCCCTTGACCTGGCGCTTTACCTGAATGCTTACAAACCTCTTTATTTACTTTTCTGCTGTTTGATTCACTTCTTTCATCACTGTTTCCTAGCTTAACCTGAAATTCTACAATCTATTGCAAGAATCAAGAGTCTCTGTGGATTCGATACCCTATACACTACTGGTTCACGTCTGTGCACTTGCAGTGTAGATCTAGGGATTAAAACTCTGATCGTATCATCTTTCTTCCTCGACATCGTCTTTCGTCGAGCACGAGCTCGTATCGCATCTTGGACCAAATGGGCCTACATTGTTTGGTCATCGAATGGGCCTTGGGCCTCAGACAATTCTAATAATTTAATTAATGAACTAGGCCCGTGACTTTGGGCTTTTGAGTTATGGCTTTATGGGCCAGATTTCTTAGAGAGAAATCCAACACCAACATTCATTATTAGTTTGACCCAATGACAATCAAAACCAAGAGACAATAAGGCTTTCTCAATAAAATTCCACTCAAGGCGATCATAGGCTTTAGTCATGTCTGTCTTGATGGCCATGAAGTACTTGGAGCATCTATCTCTGATACGAAGGGCGTGGACAACTTCATGAGCGATAAGGATGTTATCAGAAATCAACCACCCTTTGACAAAGGCTGCTTGAGTCTCTAAAACCAGGTTAGGCATGAGAGGCTTGAGTCGCCTAACCATCACTTTTGAGATAATCTTATATACCACAATACACAACGCAATCGGGCGATACTCCGTCAGATTAGATGGTTTAGACTTCTTCAGGAATACACAAATATTTGTTTCATTTATTCTCTCATCCAACTCCCCAGTAGAGAAGAAATGTTGAACCATCTTAATCACATGCGGACCAACCTCCTCCCAACAAGCTTGGTATAAATGTCCTGTTAACCCGTCCGGTCCTGGGCATTTCTCGGGTTTAATGTCAAAAACCGCATCTCTAATCTCCTCCGTTGAGACCGGTGCAGTAAGCATGCCATTCTGCTCTGTTGTGATCTTTGGCCTTATATCCCGCCATACCTCATCATCATCAACAAGACAGTCGGATCGGTACAGGTTCACGAAGTAATCCTCAGCAATCACACCCATTTCCTCATCCGTGAAACACTCCTTGCATGCCGCATTTAATAGGTTCTTCAACCGGTTTCTAGCACATCTTGCCTTTGTCTATTCAAAGAAGAATCGTGTGTGCCTATCGCCTTCACGGAGCCAATGGATGCCACTTTTTTGCTGCCAATACGCTTCTTCATCTCTAGTTGCTTTACTCAATTCAAGCTTCAGCTGTTTAAGTTCCTCCGTATCAAAAGTGTCCTGATGCGAGATAGCGTCGATCTTCCTTTGAAGCTCACTGATCTGCTTGGCTCGAGTTAGGGACATTGTTCCTTTTCCAAGCCGATAGCCGACCCCTACAACCAGCGAGATTATCCACCAGAGAAGAGTGGTCCGAGCCTATATCACGAGTCCAGCAACTTTGAATAACCTCTTTGAACCCTTTAGCTCGGATCCATCTCTTGTCAAACCGGAAGCTGGCTCTTCCCCTCATATTATCTTCCCCCCCCCCCCCACATTTATGATCAGGGGGCTGTGATCTGATTCGGCACGCTGAAGATATATGTTATGTAACTGATTTCTCAGAACAAAACATTAAAAGTTTGGTCTTTTTAATTTTACTGAAACCCCCAGCTATCTATGATCTACGATCATAACCTACAGAATACAACAATGTCTCTTAACAGTCTATGTACTTATTCATTAGTTTAACTTAAAGTTCTCTAGATGCTCAACCATGGATTGATGACTTAAGTGTTATTGGTTATACCATTTAGAGACTTTAAACCCATTGAAGGAAACTAAGCTTTAATATCTTTCTAGTTTCTTCTATTTTGTGCCAAGTTATTGAATCTGATGGCAGACAAGCTCGTAGCTGACAAGCATGTTCAATACATTCTAATGGCAGAAAAGGTACTAGAAAGCTACTTATTACCCTTCATTTTCCTGATGGTCAGTGTTTATGTCAATCCCCTGTTCAATTTTTTTCTTTTCGTTTTTGGTTTATATTAACTTGCTAGAAAAAAGAGAGTTTTGAGTCTGTGGTGATGGATCATCTGAGAATTAATGGTGCATACTGGGGATTGACCTCATTAGACTTGCTAGAGAAGCTCGGTTCTGTTTCTGAAGATGAAGTTGTGTCGTGGGTCATGACGTGTCAACATGAATCTGGTTTGTGTGCTAGAGTATACTATTTCTCAACCATATGGGATTGCACATCAAATATTTTTATTCTTAACCTTTGATGTTGCTGCAATTGTAGTTAACTACAAGTGGTTCTGTGGTCAGGTGGGTTTGTCGGAAACACTCGACATGATCCGCATATCTTGTATACACTCAGTGCTGTACAAATCTTGGCCCTCTTTGACAATCTAAACATTCTTGATGTCGGAAAAGTATCAAGTTGTATCCTTTTAAGATATAAACTCAGAAAATAGCTTATGGTATATAACTATACTATTGTTTTGCTAAAAGGAAATCTAGAAATTACAATCCATGACATTATCATTCAAAATGTGTCTCGATGGCTTTAGTGAGTTTTATTGTAAGCTTTGTAGCATCATATGGTAATTAAAAGACGTTAAATTCTTTCTGTTGCTGTAGTTTTCTGTTGTGTGGGTGCTCTTGCTATCACCGGGAATCTCCATCATGTTGATAAAGACTTGCTTGGATGGTGGCTATGTGAAAGACAAGTCAAGTCTGGAGGTTTAAACGGAAGACCCCAGAAACTCCCTGATGTAAGTGTTAAACTCCACAAACAGAAAACATGATTCCAATTGTTCTTGCTTACTACAAGGTTTGCTACTCTTGGTGGGTCTTATCAAGCTTAATCATGATCAATAGAGTCCACTGGATCGACAAATCAAAGCTTGTTAAGTTCATCTTGGACTGTCAGTTTTGTCTTCAACACTGGTTTTAAATCTCTCATCTTTTTAGAGCCTTACCTGAGTTTCAGATGTAATTTGAATAGGATATGGAGAATGGAGGCATTTCAGATAGACCTGAAGATGCTGTTGATATCTTTCACACTTACTTTGGAGTTGCAGGTAACTAAAAACTGCCTCTCTTAAGCTCATATTGTTAATGTGAAGCAAAAGATTTATGTGTCAACTTAATCCGATATTGATACAGGGCTCTCTCTTCTCGAATATCCTGGAGTCAAACCAATTGATCCTGCCTATGCTTTGCCAGTGGATGTCATCAATCGGATTCTTTTAACCAAATGATTGATCATCAAAATTCTGTCAGATGGAGGGGGTAAGCCATTGAAATTTAGTCAGATGTTGGTTCTAATATTTCGGTGCAGTAAAACAAAAATCATTTACTATATGTCTATATCAAACCCCTCCCATGAATTAGGGTTACAACCAAGAAAAGTGATGAGCAAGGCACAAATTTGATTCTCATCTCTTACTTTCTCTATACCTTCAATGGCGACTTTGAAAACAAACCATTGATCCTAAGTGTTTCCTTTCTTTTCATCCATTTAAAAGATCTGTATTCATCTAAAAGATTCTGATTCAACTCCTATAGTCCTTTAGGTTTCCGCCGTCTGTTGCCACCGAGCTGGTCGAGCTTTACAAGCATCTCGGCATAGAGAATTTCGTTCCAAGAATCTGGCACCCCTGGGAGGCACCAGTGACTACAGTCTTGGTAGAGCAATGGCGATTTGCTTTCTTCTGCAGATAGTTTCTGTTTCCTGTAAATCGACGGGTGTGCGTCCTTCCTGTAATCTGTTAACCTCGTGATGTTAAGATACGTGACCGGAGTTTTCATTCCACTTAGAACCCTTTCAAGTATCTCCATTTTAGACGGGTAAGGTGTTAGGTAAGTCTCGTTCTTGATCGGTTCAGTTTCATCATCACATGCCCCTCCTGCATTCCATTGCCCTCCACTGCAACCAGACCAAACCAACCAATTTGTTTTTTTAAACCGTTTTTACAAATCTTAATACCTATGATGCACGGGTACTTCTAACTAGATATTGTTTCCTATCCCGAAAGAGAAACTTGGAGACAGCTCGGAAACTTCTCCTAGAAAGCTATAATAGAAAAATTTCATGTTTGGCATAACCATACCGAACCAGTATCCATAAATTATTACTTTCTCGTGTTCCCGTACCCGTTTTTGTACATGTACCCGTATCAATGCTACCTAGCTTAAAACTAGGACAGAAGATCTCTATTTACCTGAAATGTGAAGGGGAATATCCACGGAAGAAAACAAGAGATTTCTTTGGATTCACATTCTCATCAACCCATTGACCCCAAGTCATCAATGCTTTCCTAAAAGCTTCATCCACGTCGAGTTTCGGGTAAACATTGCTTCCTTCTTGATAATAATCCTCCCTAATCAAAGCATCCAAACACCTAAAACAATGAGACAAATTCCTCAAATCAGGGAACTAAGCTAGCTGACAAAAGTCTACCCTTTGGAAGTTTTATCATGAGTCCACCAATGTCCAGTATTAAACACAAGAATATCAGCTCCTCTGTATTGCTCCGATGACTTCCCGACCATATCTAAACGCAAAGTTTCCTTCTTCGTCCCGTTCTTGTCTTCAACTTCCCATTCTTGAACCAAGAAAGGTGATGCAAAGAACTCCACAGTGCAATCATAATCCTATCAAACCACACAAATCATCAATCCTGAATAACAACAAGTAATGAAACAGATTTCGAAACTTACTTTGAAGACGAAAGAGTACTCAGCTTCATAACGAAACCGATGCCTTCCATGAGCCTCAAAGACTTGACTCTCATCTTTCACCGAGCCTTTGAGGATACAAACCAAAGATTCCCACATGTTCCTGTTCAGCGAGTCTCCAACAAACACGAGTCTTCTTCCTCTAATCATCTCCAGCAATTTAGCTCCATTCAACCTTGTATACACAACATCAATTCATTGATTATTTGATTCACCATAGATTTGTAAAGTCAAGAATAGAAGCAATGTTTTCTTATTTACCTTGGTAAAGTACATTTCTTAGGCTTCCACTTCAGTTTGTGAAAACCAACGTCGGGTCTTCCGTTGGAAATACAGTTAAACTGTTCATCGATCAGGTTACAAGAACCGGGTTTGTAAAGCGGATACGAATCGTCTTGCACCCATTCTCCCTCGAAAAACTCGCAGTTCTTCAGAGACTTCCAACTCTGTTTTCTCATCTGAGAAGCACTGGAATTGACGGTTAGATCTTCGGACAGAGGTGCTTCCGCGGATCGATGTTTGTCCGAATTTCGAGCAGTATCATCAGTCTTGTTGTCGGGAGACAACATGTATTTCCTTGCATGATCGGTCCGGGACTGAGAAGCAAGTGGATTGGTTCCATTTGCGACGGGAGACTCAAAGGTTGCGTTTTTAGTAGCCGGGGTGAGATTTGCCGGCGTTGGTGCTCGCAATGTGGTGTTATTGGACGGTGAAGTCACGTTAGGGTTAGATAAATTGGAGACAGTGACTTTAGGGAGGATATATGAAGAAACGGAACGAACGACAGTGATGGGAGAAGGTGTAAAGGCTAAGAAAACAGTAAAGGCAACAAAGGTTATGACGAAGGCGTAGACGAAAGTTGAGGTTTTTCTTGGTTTCACGGCGGAGAAAAAGCTTTTGATTTCGACAGAGGCGGCGGAGATGGCTGTCCCGCCGAGGATATGCATATGCTTAACAGAGTCCGACGCCATGGCGAGAGGAAGGTTTGTGGCGCGTGAAGGCTAGAGAGGGAGACAGAGAGATAAAAAAATTGTAACTTTAAGGATTTGGGAGAGAGGGAAAGTGAAATGTTGACGGAGAAAAGACTTTTCTTTTGGGAGAAGACATTATTATTACAGAGAGATGTGTGTGTTCGGTAAGGTGACATTTTGCCTAGGAATCGGAGCGTCTATGTTATTTTGCCACTTGTCTTTGAAGAAAATTACGAGAATGCCACTGGGTGACGGAATGTTTGGAATGTTGAGATTGTAATTTTTTTAAAAGCACGGTTGGGACTGGGATGAGACAAAGACAATAAAGAAAAACGAATTCGCTTTGTGTGTCGGGACGTTTATGTGACGAGTGACCGAAGTATTGTTTGTGTATATGTGGCAGTTTAGTTGGCGTGGAAGCATGAAACCGACTATAAGTAAAGATGATAGAAAGTTTTAAATCGAGAAAACTAATTAATTATCTTAGAAATTTGAATCTTTGGATCTGATGTTAGAAAATTAATTATATGGTCAACCATATTTAACTAATAATTTCATTTTGTTAAGTTTTATACTAATTGCTAGTTTCAATAAATATGATAATTGTAAAGTACATAATTTCTGCCTAACATATCTCAGTTTCACAAGATTTTTTTTTTTTGTCTTCCAGTTTAACAAGATTATAAGACAACATTAAGAATGTAGTTAGGGTATATAGTGCTTCATTTGTTGGGGCTGTAGAATTTTTTGTGATATTCTTCTTTTCAAAGGGGGTTAAAACTACATTATGATATTCGGGCCTGCGTTTTCTTTTACCCGCCTACGCTGCTGGGCCCACATAGGTTCTGTGAAACTGCACAATAATTAGCAAAATTTCTTCACGTCGACTACCGGCCTGATCGACGTGTCAAATTTACGCTTCAGAAATGGAACATGGCACGAGTAAAACAAAACCTATCATTGTATTTTTTTTTGTAAATACAAAACCTATCATTGTTACATATCAAATTCGAGAGATTACTTTGAACGATGTCGTGCTTTTTTTTATCAAGGAAAATTTTCTCCGTAGTAATCGTCTAATCGACACACAAATTTATTCACTATGACAACAAAAAATTATGAGTAGTCGAAGTTTAAAACAAGTTAAAGTTTTAACTTCCTTTAAAGATAGGGAGTTTCTCTCTCTTCTTTTAGAGTGAGAATTTTCTCTAAACCCTTTTTATGGAGGTTTTTCTGATTAGTTTTCTTCATTCATTTCAGTCTTTCAGAGAATCCAATGTTTTTTCTCTTTCGGATCTATGTCTCTTCCCGTTTTCTTCGATGTTTATTATTCTTTTTTCGGTCGGGTTTTGGTTTGAATAATTCGGTTTTCACCGATTGTGTCTAGTTCTATCCAGCTCGTTTCTTGCTCTGGCTCGCCGAAGCTTTCCCGATCACCTTCCTTATTCTTCATCACATCACGAAGACCGGTTCTCTTCCTTATCTTCGTCAGCGGCTTCTTGCTCTTGAAATAATTTTTCTGCAAATTTCTCCCGTTTATGGCTGAGAATTAAATGGCTGATTCGCTTTGTTCGATTGGTCGGCGGCAGAGCTTCCTCAGCGCAGTGTTCTCCGACAGGTTATTGAAGCATCTCTTCTCTTTCACTTGGTTCTTCTTTTGATGGTTTTTTGGCGAAATGGAACGATTGACAAAAGGATCTTCCGAGGACACATATTGCGGGGTTACTAACGATTTCCGGCGAATTTTTTGGCGCCGTTCGATTGCATGCCGATTTTCGTTGTTGGGATGACACGTGTTTCTACCGATCTTATATTCTAGAGTTGGTTTGGGCATGTGTTTGTTAACCCATTAGTATACTTATTTATTTGGACTTTTAATTTGTAATCTTGCTCGACAAACCTATTTGAGCCATTAAGCCAAAGTTGACCAAAAAAAACTTCTCTTAAAATAAAAAGTTGTGGTAGTACTAAAACATGTGTTAATTAATTAAATATAGCATTCGAGATTATAATTTTTGAAAGCTTAAATTTTGGTCTAAAATGACCCTACAGCTATTTGTTAGGAAAAAATTAATTACGAGAATGCCATTACTATTTTATTTCCACATCAGCAAAAACAAACTTTATTTACGAAAATGCCATCTTCCCGGAGTAATAAATCCGCACGGATTTATGACGTTCTTTGTTGCAGATTTAATAAATCCGCACAGAGTTATTATCATTTGTTACGGATTTATTGTCTTTGTTGCAGAGTTATATAAATCTGTAACACGTTCGAAGGTTTTGGAAAATTACTATACTAGCATCATAGTGTTACAGATTTTTTACCGTGTTACAGATTTATTTTCTTATGTTACAGATTTGTTTTTTTTTTTGCCGACGTGGCACAGATTTTTTTAACGTGTTGCAGACTTTTACATATTTTCCAGATTTGTTTCCTTACTTGTCAATAAATCTATAATTTAGTGTGACATATTTGTTTTACGTGTTACAGATTTATTAAAGTCTGCAACAAAGAAAATTATTAAAATTAATTACTATTGTAGCACTGCTATGTTACGGACTTTCTCTCTTTGTAGCAGAGTTGTTATCAATGTTACGGATTTATGTTATGTTAGATACTGATTTTAATGTTACGGATTTATTGAATCTTTTCAAATTTCGAGTAACTGTTGCAAGATTTGCTCCTGATTTTCAGGAACCTTTTTTGGTAAGTTAATATTCGTTTCTATATTTCAGTATTTGGCGGGGAAAAAAAGTTAACATCGATCCACTACTACCTTTTTCATCATCATCAACAAAAATTTTCTATCTCTTTCTCATTCATCATTCATAATCTGTTCAACATCGTTCATCCTCTATCATGGTGCTTGTGATTCTTATTTCTGGAAGTTGGAATTTTGAAGATAACAGATGGTTATTTGAGCAGGATTTTTGAGGAAAAAGAGGGGTTGATGCCGAAGGTATAACAAGTTTTGAGCAATTTAGTGAGGCCGTATTTGAGCAATTCGGTGTTAGTAGCAAAGGGCATAGAATTCAGATGAGTTATATGTATCCGAAGAAAGTGTTGGCTAAATTAGCAACAGGAACTCGTCCTGTAGTTGTAGGTAGCCATGAGGATCTGAACATTTTTCTGGAACACTTCAAAGAAAATACTTGTAGATTGTGCGTATCTGTTACAGAGATTGACTCAGTTCTTGAAGAAAGTATGATAGAGGAGAATCCTCTGAAAATAAAAATACATGCTTCGTGGGAGTTTGAGTGCAACGAAGAAGAAGACAGTACGCTAAACTCCCAAAGCGAATACGAAGAAACGGACGACGATGAATCCTTATTCGATTGTTAAGAGGATTCAGATGGTGCTAGCTCCGGTGATGAGGATTACGACCTATATGGGAGGATTAAAAAGGAGGATGATAAAGATGCAGCAACAAGTGTGTATCTCAATGATGTTAATGAATGTGTGGCTGTTCAAAATTACCTTCGACGTGAGTTCGCATCAATGGATATTGTTGTAGGTCAAAGGTTTGACAGCAAAAAAGAATTGCTTACAAGGCTGCAAGTGCTTTCAGTTGCGAAGAAATTTGACTTCGATGTTTCCGACTCACGGCCAGAATTACTTATTGTTAAATGTTGGATAGATGGCTGTACATGGAGAGTTCGAGCTGGAAAAGTCGGTGTGTCTCCAGTATTCCATATCAAAGTATACGTCAGAGAACATTCGTGTTCTGTCACAGAAAGAGGTTGCCGTAATCGCCAAGCAACAAAAGAGATTTTAGGAAAACAGTACTTTGATACGATAGGAAATGTTGGACCCAGCGTGAAACCAGAATACCTTGCGACCGCTCTCAACAACGGCTACGGTATAAAGGTACAATTGCGACCGAAAAATTTTCATATTTCAGTCTCGGATTTTTGCTATAGAGTTTTATGTATATCGCGGATTTTTTGCAACGTGTTACAGATTAATTATTTTTTCGCAGATTGGATATTGGAAAGCCCATCGAGCTTTGCGATGTGCGCGCATATTAGCTACAGGCACTCATGAAAGTGGTTACGAGAAACTCCCAGCATACTTGTATTTGATACGAAAAGCCAATCCAGGTACTATTACAAAACTGGAAGTTGATGAGTTGGATAGATTCAAGTCTTTGCTCGTTTCATTTGGTGCATGCATCGCTGGTTTTCAGTACATGAGGAAAGTCTTAGTTGTTGACGGAACATACTTGAAAGGGAAATTTAAAGGCACATTGTTAGTTGCAGCAGCCCAGGACGGTAATTTTAAAATCTTCCCGATAGCATTTGCAGTTGTTGACACTGAAAACGATGAATCATGGGAATGGTTCTTCACACAACTCAGTTTAGCGATCCCAGACGACAACGGCTTATCTATCATCTCTGATAGGCATAGATCGATAGCTAAAGCAATTGGAAAAGTGTATCCATTGGCCAATCGTGGTATATGTACATATCATATGTACAAAAACATACTTATGAGGTTCAAAGGAGGAGAAGCTTTCCGATTAGTGAAAAGGGCAGCAAACGCATATCTATCATCTCTGATAGGATTTCTGATTTAATTATTCTATTCAACGAGATCCAAGACCTCAATCCGGCACTACACGCATACTTGCTGAAAGCCGATGTGAAGGTGTGGAGCCGCGTTCATTTTCCAGGACATAGGTACAACATTTTAACATCCAACATAGCGGAATCGATCAACAGAGTACTCTCGGACGCGAGGAACCTTCCAACCTTTAGGCTTGTTGATGCTATATGAACCATGTTAACTAGGTGGTTTTCTGAACGGAGGCATGATGCAGGCCAAATGAGGACACTGCTTACTCGTGGTGCCGAGCAATTTGTCGAGGTATTACTCTTGACTATGGACAATATTACTTGTTTTTACTCTTTATTCATTCACTGTATTTTCTGCAGCCATGTGTAACAGAAGCAAGATTGTTGGCAGTTCAAAAAATTGATGCTGATCAACTACAAGTCAGTAGCGCTAACCAAACTCATGTAGTCAACGTACGAGAACGTAGATGCACTTGTCGCAGGTTCGACTTACTTAAACTACCCTGCGTCCACGCTATTGCTGGCGGAGAAGCCAAGCGGAGGAGTATTGTTCGTCTAACATATCCATACTATTACAAGTCCTATCTTTGTCATGCTTACGAGCAGTCTGTACTGCTTGGTGATGTATTTCTCCCTATTCCCGCACATGTCGCCGAAAAAAGTGTTTGCCTCCTGTAGTGCGGCAACCTCCAGGTAGACCAAAGAAATCAAGATATAAGTCTGCGTTGGAAAAGGCTTTGGAGAACAAACGTCCTAGAAAGCCACACATCTGTTCGAACTGCGGTTCAAGTGGGCATAACCGGCGCACATGTCCCCGTTGAGTTGTTTTTGTCTTGTTTCTGTTCTTAAAAATGCCTCAGTACTTATTCCTGACATATATCGGTACAACTATTTTCTGGGTTCAGTATGTTTTTTTCGCAACATTACCTGACTAAATCCGTTACATTCCAGAATAAATCCGCAACATTCTAGAATAAATCCGCAGCATAACGGAATAAAACCGAAACATAACATTTTATTTTAAACTTTTAGAGAATTGTCTAAGATTTACACACTTGTTTTAGGTTTCCAAATTAAGTTTTATGGATTAGTTTTTAATTTTAAAATATTTTCATGAAGTTTAGGGTTTAGGGTTAAAGATTAGCCAATAATGTTTTGAGGCTAACATAATATTGTTTAGAGATTAGGGTTTAGTTTTTAATTTTTAAGACTTTTTAAGAATGGTTTAAGGTTTACACAATAGTGTTTAGTGGTTTGGTTAAGGGTTTAGGGTTCATGGTTTAGGGTTTAGTGTCGGTGGATTTGGGTTTAGGGTTTATTTGTTTTAGGTTTTAAAATTAATGTTTAGTGGTTTAGTTTTTAATTTTAAAATATTTTCATGAAGTTTAGGGTTTAGAGTTAAATATTAGCCAATAATGTTTTGAGGCTAACATAATATTGTTTAGAGATTAGGGTTTAGTTTTTAATTTTTAAGACTTTTTAAGAATGGTTTAAGGTTTACACAATAGTGTTTAGTGGTTTGGTTAAGGGTTTAGGGTTCATAGTTTAGGGTTTAGTGTCGGTGGATTTGGGTTTAGGGTTTATTTGTTTTAGGTTTTAAAATTAATGTTTAGTGGTTTAGTTTTTAATTTTAAAATATTTTCATGAAGTTTAGGGTTTAGGGTTAAATATTAGCCAATAATGTTTTGAGGATAACATAATATTGTTTAGAGATTAGGGTTTAGTTTTTAATTTTTAAGACTTTTAAGAATAGTTTAAGGTTTACACAATAGTTTTTAGTGGTTTGGTTAGGGTTCATGGTTTAGGGTTTAGTGTCGGTGGATTTGGGTTTAGGGTTATTTGTTTTAGGTTTAAAAATTAATGTTTAGGGTTTAGGGATGAGGGTTTTGTTTAGAAAATATATATGTAACATTAGATGTTAAATCCGTAACAAGGAAACGACAAACAAATTTATAAATCCGTAGCAAAGTAACACCAAACTAAATTATAAAACATTGTTAGCTTAAAACCGAAACTGAAACAAACTGAATCCAGGACGAGAATAAGCAAAAGTACACCAAGTTAATCCTAATAAATCCGCAACATAACTGAAAAAGGTAAAATGATACACAATAAGACACCCACTAAGGTTGTGTGGCACTACGAGGTTCGTGACCTTTATCAGCACCTCGAACGGGGTCAGACATCTGCGGGTTTAGGTCACGACACTCATCGAATATCTCTGCTGCTAGCTTCAGTCTCAAATCCGGAATAGTTGTGTCGCTCAATCCATCCATTTTGACACCAAGTGCAAGACATTCAATGAACTTGATAGCATACACACCACAATCTCCAGTCTGAATATTTTGTGGTAATCCATCCTTCTTGAAGTTTACTGGATATGGCTGCCATCGCATCCCTTTTCGTTTCCCTACAAGAAGAAAACATAGACAATTACAAAGTCTTAGGCTTCTTCACAACATATTCTCATTATATTAAGTAATTACCTATTGTAGCTTGAGATTTAATCAAATATGGAATCATGTTGGCATATGCACGGACTTGGTCAGACACAATATGCTCACTACACTCTGTGATTATGTTGTCGTAAACATCTATCTTCTCTTTCACTAAATCCAGTTCACAAGCCACCCAATGGCTTCCGCCCACGTTATGGCAAAAGTACACCAAATCGACATCTTCAATCCATTTCTTGTTGGTACTAGTTCCTTCATGTTTACCAGTAAACGCATCAGTGTACCCACTTGCGAACAAGAACTTGGCGGCTTTTATACTTAACTGTTTGTAGTCAAGGTACCAGCACGCAACAAACAATTGGTCAAGAAACGCAATCCGATCTGACTTGTAAGGGTTTTCATCCCTTAATAATCGTCTACGGAACATGTTCATTGCTGCAGTAATGTACTGCAAAGTGACAAACACAACTTAGCATACATTTCCAATACACAGCACGTAAATCCGCAACACTCCAGACTAATCCGCAACACTAGTAAACAAATCCGCAACACATGGTTATAAATTCAGCCAAATTCCCTAATAAATCTGAAACACTATTAGACAAATCCGTAACAAATGGTTTAGAGAGTAGCGTAATTTCTTACCTGGCTGCCTACCCAGCCGTAATCCCTTTCACTCTCTGGCCAATCTTGCTTGGGTGTTGATAGCCTTTTGAAGAAACAAACTTGGTTGTTTTCCGTACTTAGAGGCTCTTCCCTGCAAGAAACCCACTTTGTTAATACAAGTTCACATGATAATCAAAAAACAATTGGAATACACTTACTCATCGACTCGATACAAATCCCTCAACTTTGCAACTTTCTCAGGAGCCACGGTTTCAAAGGGATCATACACATAGTCACTCGTGAAAGACCCAAAAGCAGGTTTAACTTGGTGAATGCGTTTGATGATTGAATTTCCGACATACGGGTCCTTACACGTTTCGGCCAACGCTCTATTGCGCATGTCCGCTTCACCACTTCCAATAATAACCTTTTGTAAGAGGTTTAAACTGGCAGCCATCACTTTATCTTGTTCATCCAGGGATGAGGCATTAGCTGAGACCTCTTTGTCTGTAAGCTTCTCAACGGTCTTTTGCTTCTCAACAAGTTTTGGCTTCTTGACAACCTCATGCATCTCAACCGCCTTTCTCTTCTTAACATCCTTCTGCTTCTCGACCGCCTTATGCTTCCCAACAAGTTTTGGCTTCTCCACAGAATCAGACTTCGCCACAACCTTAGGCTTCTTCACAGCCTTAGGCTTCTCCACAGCCTTAGGCTTCTCCACAGCCTTAGGCTTCTCCACAGCCTTATACTTTTTCATAGCCTTAGGCTTCTTCACAACCTCAGGCTTTACCACAGCCTTAGGCTTCTCCACAGAATCAGGCTTCTCTGAAGCCTTAGACTTCTCCATAGCCTTGGGCTTCTTCACAGCCTTAGGCTTCTCCACTGCCTTAGACTTTACCACAGCCTTAGGCTTCTCCATAGAATCAGGCTTCTCCAAAGCCATAGGCTTCTTCACAGCCTCACGCTTCTCCACAGCCTCACGCTTCTCCACAGCCTTAGGCTTCTCCACAGCCTTAGGCTTCTTCACAGCCTTCGGCTTCTCCCCAGCTTCAGGTTTCTTGACACCCTTCTTGAGTGGAGCGTCCTTAGCGTTGACACCCTTTTTCCGCATAGCGTCCACCATTCGTTCTTTGTTAGGGGATACTAGCCATGACTGTTAAAGCGCAATCGTTGTAAATACCACATTCTGAATATAATAGAGACAACTAAGTGAAAGCATGACGCATCGCTTACCGGTGTATTCGTAGAAGACACATTCACTTCGTGGTCTTGATTCTTGCTTTGAACTTCCTGTAAACATAAACACAATAATCGAATCAAACAACTAGCTTGATGGAGCTGTGAGTTTTTAATAAAGAACCATAATTCGACTGACATACCTGATTTTTCACGAAAGACATGTCGCCAACTTCTATGTTTGTCACCGGCTGCTTATGATGCAAGCCTCCTTGAGCCAATGCACCCTCTATTTTACTGAACCTGTCTGTGTATTCGTTGTTCATCCAATCAACTTTATCACGTAAACTCTTTACTATCTTTAAAATCTCGGCATCCACACTTGAATCCACCTTCGGCTTTTTATTCACGTCAGAAACCTCCTCAGCGACTACACACTTTCGACTATCCCTCTTTAGACTTCCCTTGCCTTCTTCCTTTCTCTTCATCATAAACTTTAACTGGACCTTATCAAGACAGCCACTCTTTCCCCACAACGATTTGTCCAAATTGTCGTTGAGTATATCTCTAATCATTATGTCCACTCTAAGGTCATGTAAATCAGAAGGCTAGACCGGATATATCTCATCGTAAGGCTTCACAGTCATATGCGACAGACGGACCTGGAGATTACATGAAAACCAGATACCATTAAACAAGTGCGCAAAACATAAAACAGCAACAAATCCGCAACAAATAATACAAATCCGTAACACAATAAATAAATCCGCAACACGTAAACAAATTCGTAACAAATATAACAAATCCGTAACACAGTAGACTAATCCGCAACATATAAAACAAATCTGCAACACATAACGAAAATATGCAACCCATAACGCAAATCTGCAACAGTAAAAACAAAACAAAATATAGATAACAATCTCGTTAGAGATAAACATACCGGGTTTTCCTCTTTCTGGGCTGGCAGTAGGACGTCATCAACGTTGTACCGCTGCCGAGATCCTTTCCAGCGGAGAAGTGGTTTTGCTTCATCAACATTTATTGGTTTCCCATATAGCTCTCCCAGTTTTGGAAAAGATTCATATGACCATACCAGCAATGCATGAACAAAACCACACAATG
This sequence comes from Orychophragmus violaceus, assembly GCA_030180135.1. Classification (NCBI taxonomy): domain Eukaryota; kingdom Viridiplantae; phylum Streptophyta; class Magnoliopsida; order Brassicales; family Brassicaceae; genus Orychophragmus; species Orychophragmus violaceus. Next base: position 90,581,492 of record CM058240.1, read on the forward strand.
TAATGGTATGCTGTGATAGATTAGCAACTTTGATGGAAGTAATCAATACCTCAAATGCTAGGCGCCCCCATGGATACTTGTTGAATACTATGGGATCCAAAGTCTTTTTTGCATACTTGAACTCCATTCTACTACCCCTTTGAAACCCAAAGACACCAATGGCGATGAGGCACATAAAACCAACACTTCTCCTTTGTGGGAAACTCCACGTAGCACGATCTATCTTCTTTAACACTCTATTCAAGTCATTCCAATGAGGTCCATCACCTATGGACAACTCCATTTTTTCATAATTCTGTGTGATCAATTCCAATAGGACCTTCAATCTCATACGGACCACAATCAAGACCAGTAATTCTCGCAAATTCATGCAATGAAAATCGCATGGGGTTATCTCCAAGCAAAGACCAAATCTCCTTAGGTTTCAGAATTTCCAACTGATGCGTAAGAAAGTAGTGAACTGTCTTCGCACACCATGTGAACTTGTTCTCGGCAAGTGACACGATACAACCTAGTGAAGATTCCTTCATAGCATCCCAGACATCATCACCTAGCATTGGTTTTGCTATTAACAAGAAATGGAGGTTGCTTGCATGATTCAAACTTCTTGTTGGATCCCGACTGTTCTCGACTCCATAGAGACGAGGAGGATACTCCTTTCGCTCTGAACCATCCATAGCTACACAAGCAAAGAAAATTTGTCAACTTTGTAAATATGGAACATAGAAGCATAACTTTGACACCTACTCGCAATACTGAACAATAAATCCGTAACATTACGAACTAAATCCGTAACACAGACAAATAAATCCGGTACCCATTAACATCAAAATTTTGTTACATTAATAAACAAACAAGCAAATAAGGTGCAAAGGATTACAAGAAAACCAAAGTAGAGCAATCTAAATCCTTTGCAAGAAAAACTATATCTTAAAGATCAACTAAATAAAACATAAAGACAAGCAAACAAATCCGAAATATTGAGAAATAGATCTTTTGAATTGAAACCCAAATCTACAACAATAAGAGTAAAAGAAAACAAACAAGATCCTTGGCAAATCCGAGACATAACAATATTAGAAGGAAATTGCATGTACAAATTAAGGAAATCGACAAATCCGGTGAAGAGAATTCGAACGGAATCGAGCGGAGTGAACGGAGGAAATCGGCGAGGTTATCGAGGGCGGCGACTCTGGCTACGAAGGCGAAAGAGGCGTCGAGTTGACAAGCGCGAATCAACGGCGGCGACTCTGTCTTCTTCTCCGGCGAAATCGCGAAATCGTGAGAGGCGACTCTGTCTTCTTCTCCGGCAAAATTGAGAGAGGCGCCGTTACTGTTATGGTAAAAGGGGGTTAGGGTAAAAGATGTTACACGAGAGATGGGAGAGTAAAAGGGGGTTAGGGTAATTTTTTTTTTTTTTAAATATATCATTAGATAAAAAAATTAGTTTATTATTGAAAATAAAATTGGATAAATTATGGAAAGGACTCAATAGTCTTCTACACCACTTTAGAATACTACTCTAGTAAAAACTAGACCCTAATACTACTATAATAATTAACGCTAAAATTTGTATTAGGAGTAATTTTCACTTTCTTGTTTTACTTTTGATTTTTATGAGTGCAAATGTACGTGTCCATTCACTTGTAAAAAAAATAAAAATATATAGTATAATCTTTTTCATATGAATCATTATAAGTTAGATCGGTTAATTCTACATAGTAATAATCTGATCCAAACAATGTTGGTTTAAATTATATAAATTCAGTTAAAATAGATTAGTTCACAAAATACTCAAAACCATTTTATTTTTGAATGGTAAAGATACATACCAAATACTATTTATCCTTTGAACAAACAAATTTTATATAAGTTGAATTGTTTCCCGTTCTAAAAACAAAGTGGCTTAGCATGTGAAGTTGCAAATAGAGGGAACAATAGATTTTGTAATATTACGTTGGAAGTTCTTGTTCATCTAAATATAGTTTTTTTTTATCAACAATAATAAAGAACTTAATTTATAATCAGTCGCCCAATTCGGTGACTCCGAACCAACATGAATCATGAAAAACGTTTAGATTCGAGTTGCTTTTGCTAACTTATCCGCCTTTGTATTATGTGTGTGTGGAATACTTTTGAGCGAAAATGTCTTGAAAAACATCTTTTGACTCTCGTACTCTTCTAAATGGATTGAGAAAGCTGGTCATTCCTTTGGTGCCGACACAATCTTCACCAACTCGGAACAAACAGTTGCAAAAGTAGCTTCTGAGTGTTGTAGGACCTTCATACACTCCATTTCCCAAATGAGTGTCTCAAATTCCGCATGTAATGGCGAAAGACTATGTCGAATGTTCATTGTCTCATCATCTTGTCCATTCCCATTTCGTTATTGCTATACCAGTCTTGTCCCGAATACTTATTACCCTCTTTCCACGATCCATCTATAAAGCACCAATATCCCTGTTGACATATATGCTCCTCATTTTGGTGATTGACTTCCATGTTGACATTATTTGTATCCGTATTTCATGTATGTGCTTCCTCCCACATATTTAATTCCGTTTCTGTCATTCTTAAAATATCTCTTGGATCTCGATTTATGTTCTTATAGACCATATTGTTCCTGCTTTTGCATACATACCATAATATCCATGAAAATTGTGTCCATACAACATCCGATGGTGTTTTCCAAAATAGATAATCCATATTAGCATATACCGAAGTAAGAGGAAAATTTTCGGATTTGAAGAAATACTCAAAATTGCCCATGTTTGTGTTGTTGGTGGACATTTGAACAACACATGGTATATTTTTTCCTCCTCTACTCCACATCGGGCACATTGTATATCACATTGTATACCTCTTAACCTCAAGTTTGAGTTGACCGAAATACATCCTGATAGGATTTGCTACATAAAATGTTTTAATCTAGGTAGACACCTAATTTTCCACACATTGGCCTTTAATTTGAAATCTGGTCCTATGCTCGGACCTATTCTATCATTGTCCGGGAACTCACGCTCTGTTTGATATCCTGATTTCACTGTATATTTTCCGCATTTCGTAAAATTCCATCCCAAAGTATCTGACCTTTGTAGTCTACCAAAAGACATGCCAATGATTTTTGTTGCATCCTCCGACGTAATGAAACTTTCAATCAGTGGGGCATTCCACATACGAGTATGTGGGTCTATTAGCTGATCTACCATAAGAGAAGAATCAAAGTTGTTTGTTTTAGAATTGCTGGTCTCGGTCAGGATGCGGGAATCTATGGATCATTCCATACTGAGATGGATGATCATGTTCCCACCATTTTGATTAGTCATTTGTTTACCATAGATCTAGTTGATACAATGCTCCTCTATTCATAGTATGACGAGTATGATCTTATCGGATCCATTGGGTCTGAATTTCGAAAATAGTGACCTTTGAAAATCTTCGAAAATAGTGCCATTTGAAAATCTTCGAAAATTATATATTTGGCTGGTCAATTAACCTCCACAACTGTTTTGCCAAGAAAGCAATATTTATGTCTATGAAAGCCCGAAATCCTATCCCTCCATCGCACTTTGAATTACATAGTTTATCCCAAAACATCTAATGCATTCTTTTATTTGTTCCGTTCGAGCTCCACCAGAACCAGGACACCACACTTGTAAGTTTTTTGGTTATTGAAATTGGTAACCGAAAACATGCCATAACATTATTCGGGAATGCCTTTGCTTCTGATTTAATGAGCATTGTGAAACATGTCTTGCAAAAACTAAATATTTGTGTCTTTGGGCCATCCAAACTAGGCATGGGCATAAAAACCAGAACCGAAAAACCGGATACGAAGAACCGATAACCGGAACCGAAATTTTTTATTTGGTTCCACCTAAAATACCCATTGGATCCTGAGTTGAGGAACTGTGGGTATCGGGTAGGAACCGGAACCGAACCGAGAACCGAAACACGGAACCGAAGAACCGAACTTATATAAGGCTTAGTAAAATATTACCCATGGTTTCAACATCCACATAAAGAATCATATGAAATTATTTTTAGATCCATAAAATTTATGTTTATGTTATGTAATTCACATTAAATCACAGATCTTTTTATTTTATTGGTTAATGATTTGTTGAATTAACATAAATATTGGATTTTTTTTATTTCGGATATTTTTTTGTTGATTAGGGCCGTCGCTCAACGGATAAAAGTTACTCTAGGGATAACAGACTGATCTTCCCCAAGAGGGTATTTTTTGTTGATTTCGGGTAAAAAATGTTATTTTGGTTCCAAAATACCCGGAACCGTTTAAGAACCGAAAATTTTGGGTATTTTACGGTTCCTAAAATGATGAAACCGAACCGAACCGGAACCGAACCAAAAACTGTAAAGTACCCATTGGATCCTAAATCTATAGAACCGAAATATCCGGAACCGAATGGTTCCTACCCGAAACCGAACCGAATACCCGAATGCCCAGGGCTAATCCAAACTCTGAGGAATATCCAAATATGTACCCATACCGCCAATGGTATCAATCCCCAATATTTGTTTTATCTCTTCTCTTATAGCATCAGTAACTATGTGTCTGAATTGAAGTGATGACTTTGAAAAATTGATTTGTTGACCCGAAACTTCTTCATAATCTTTAAGAATCTTTAAAATAGTTAGACACTCCTCTTTATTAACTTTACAACAAAATAAACTTTCATCTACAAATAGCATATACGATATCATAAGATTTGCTGTTGCCACCTTCAATCCAATCAAAAGTTTGTGTTTTTCAGCACTACGAATGTTTGCAATAAGTATATATGTGCATATAATGAATAGGTATGGCGAAAGAAGATCTCTCGGTCTCTGCCCGGTTTGATTAGACCTCATAGTTGACCATTAATCAAAGACCTTATATACTGAAAACAACATTTTATAAGTGAATAGTTTGGTGTGTGCCATTGATCCAAACAACCTAACAAAAAGACCAAAGAGTTCAGCGGAAAATGCATAAACTAAAAGTGAAAAAGAACTTAAAAATCATACATTTTGCATTGTTGATTATTAGTCGTTGTTTTGAATTGAAATCATAATCAAACTTAGAGATAAAGCAATTCTGCTGATTTTTGTTTATTTGATAATCAAAATCAGAAAATCATATTCCAAATCCAAAAACAGCACGGATCCTATGGAATATAAGATCTCTCCATCCCCTCTCCGTGTTTTCCACCACAGTCGCATTCCCGTATCTGCATCATCAGTCAATGCAAACATCATAAGTTACATCAGTGGAGTCAACAGAGCGAATCACTCGTCTTAAGATATCTGCTTCACACAAGGAGGACCAAGAGAATGAGGACAAACAAATACGCTCCAAATGTGCTTTCAGACACTTAGGAATAAGCAAACAAGTGTTCACAAGGAACAAAGAAGCGCTCTATCAGCATAACCTAAGAGTTGGTGGATAGGATTAGCATAGATAGAAGATTTCAAAGATGCGTAGGTCACTGAGAGAGTTAGAGATTCTGTCTAATCATCCCATGGTTCTTGGTTCGCGCATTGCTGATAGGAGTGATCTACCATACACTAACCAATACAGCACACCCAAATTCCAAATGAATTCATTCACTAGAGCGAAGACTGGATGAGTCCAACAATAACATTCAGCAAGTTTAATCAGCGGCAAGGGTTAACGTAGATACTAGAGTTAGCAGTAGTGTCGGTCATTAGGAAATTTTAACTGGCTAAAGGTGATTCTCTTAAATAGTTCCCTAGTTCCAGCTTTGTTCATCAAAATGAAAGTTCAATCTAAAACCAAGCTATAAAGCAGTCCAAAATACCAGAAAAATTCATTGCATACTACCATCTAGATTCTACCTTCCCCCCCCCCCCCCCCCCCCCCCCCCCCCCCCCCCCAAATTCCAGACTCAGAACAAAGATCAATTCATTATAGGGAACATTAGAAAATAGTAATTCTATCAGTGACACTAACCTGTCTTCTTCAGGAACGTCAGTGTGGGTAAGATTGACAATGGTGACTCCTGGTTCAGGTTCCTCGAAAGTGAGCTTCACCTGAAATGCCAAAGCAAAGAAAGCCAATACATCAACCACAACCACAACCACATCGAAATCAGTGTATCATGTCTCCAAATCACACCGAAAACAATCACTAAACTAACCGTTGAATCAAGACCATCAGGCCAGCTCCCAAATCTCCACTTCTGGACAATCAATTTGCCTTCTTCTAGCTCCAAATTCATTCCAGTCACCGACCCATCAAAGACACTAATGGGACCATTCACTTCTCTACTGATCTTAGCATTGCTCTGCGTGAAACCTTTCCAACGATTCTCATCCATCAAGATCTCATACAAATCTTTAGCTCTGCAATTAAACTTCTCAGTCATAGTAATCGTCTTGAACCCTTCCTTCGTCTTCGGCTTCTTCTTCTCCTTCACTACCTTAGTCTCCGCCGCAGCAGATACAACCGGGGAAGCACTAGACTTTTCCACCACCACTGTAGCTGCTCCAACCGCCGACGACTTGGGCGCTACCTTCTTAGATTCTAACTCGTCCCTGCACGGACCCCCTTTCGCCATGGCTTCTACATAAACCCTAACCTTCTCCTGAATAATCGATTTCCCTTTGGACACCATCGCCTCCTTCAATGTCTTCCCGATCGGCCCCTCGTCCTTGACCGAAAACCTAATCTCGGGATCTTCATCTGCATTCTCATCGGAGATATACGGCATATCCACCAATCCATCCGCTTTCAACAACGTCTTACCTTCGGAATCCTTCGCCTCACCTTCCCAGGATAAAGAGACATTAAGCTCGTACCCAGGGATAATCTTCCCCTTCCTTACATTCACGTACGCCTCGCCTTCGACCTTCTCGACCTTATTGACTTTGATAAAGAGATTTCCCTCGCCGGAGAGGATAACAGCGCCGGAGAATTGCTTGTTGAAGAAATTCCGTGACCATTCAAGGCAATTGGTTTCGGCCCAGTGCCAGTTATGGACGTTGGTGCCGTCAGGTCTGTCCTCCACGATCCATCGTTTGTCACCTTCACCGAACTTTGCCATGGTTGGATTTGGGATCGAACTTAACGTACGAGGATTGATGAGTTTTCAGCTACTGCAGAGAAGTCGAATCCGATGAGATAATGGGAAGAAGCAAGCAGCTGAAACTAGGAGAACCTACCTAGATAAATGAATTTATGGCAAACGAAGCCTCTAGAAAAGGTTCTTTTTAAGGGAAATAGAAAAAATAATTAACTAACTAATCTCTCTTTTTTTTCATCAATCAGACTAATTAATCTTGAAACGCTTTATCAGAATAAGTGTCTAGAGATTAGAAATTCTAGGGTTTCCATTAAGCGGTTCTTCGGTTCGATTTAATTTTTCGGCTTTCGGTTCTTTCAAATATAAAAATATAGAAACCATTTATGTATTTACGAAATTTATGTCGTTTCTTGGTTTGTTTTTACCTATTTTCGATTTAATTTGGATAGTAAACTTGGAATTGGCTAATACCAAAAAATTGGATTCGTTTGGATACAGTTCGGATTTTTTCAGATAATTTTAGGTAACTGAGTAAAAATTCGGATAATTCGAACAAAAAATCGCGTAATTTGAATATTTCAAATAAAATTCAATACTTTCAACTAAATATTTGGATTATTTTAAATAATTTTGTTTTTTGGTAATATTTGGATATTTTGGTTATTCATTACTTTAAATCTAAATGTAACTAATATTTTAAGATATAAAATCGTATTTCGGTTAATTTGAGTATCCATTTGATTTTCGGTCTAGTTCTAGTTCAATTTCAGATATGAAAATTTAAGAACCATTCAAATATTTTTAACTTTTCGGTTTGGTTAAGATTTTTTGTTCGGTTTTTGGTTTTTATTATGGATGGTATTGCCTCTTCTTCTCTGTAAATTGACAGACATCTGCGTGATTACACTCTTTGATGTGTTGCATTGTTTATGCTGATTTTGTTAAAAATTGTGATTTGGGTTTTGTTTCGAAAGGAAAAACAAATGGGACACATTTGGGATAATGGCAAGGTATAGGGTTAAATGTAGAAATTAAAACGTGTTTTTAAGTTCCCCTAAACTTTCCATATTTCCTTATTTTAGCCTCTTTTGACTTTTCTACAATACCTAATCAAATCTCCAGTGGGAGAGAAGAAGAGAGAGTTTTTTATTTTCTCGAGAAAGCGAAGGAAATTGAAGCCTCTCTGTAACAAATGGCGACTACGATTCCACTATTCGCTTCCTTCAAATACGCCGATAGCCTAACGGTCGTCGGAATCTCCTTCTGCACAGCGTTGGTATGTGAAGCCATCTCATGGATCCTAATCTACCGTACCAGCTCCTACAAATCCTTGAAATACTCCATTGACAAGGCCGCGAAGAAACTCGAGACGATGAAGACGGAGAATCCCTCGTCGAAGCTAACCATCAAGAAATCAAAGACGAAGAAGATCGATCGCGTTGAAACCAGCTTGAAGGAATCAAGCCGAGATCTGTCTCTCTTCAAGTTCAAATCCGGCGCCGTCGTGGCACTGGTTCTCTTCGTTGTCTTCGGTTTGCTCAATTCTCTCTTCGAAGGTAAAGTAGTCGCGAAGCTTCCTTTCCATCCGATCACGATCGTGAAGAAGATGAGCCACAGGGGATTGAAAGGTGATGATCCAACGGATTGCTCCATGGCTTTTCTTTATCTGCTGTGTTCCATCAGTATCAGAACCAATCTACAGAAATTTCTAGGGTTTTCTCCGCCGCGTGGAGCTGCTGGTGCTGGTTTGTTCCCCATGCCAGATCCCAAGACCAACTGACCAATCAGTATGATCACTGTTTTTCCTTTCTACTTTTGTTTTTCTTTCTCACCAATCTGATGATTATCTTTTGTTTGGATTCTTGATTCGATCTATTAAAGAGACATAACAGTTCTCTTCATTACCAAACACACAAACTCTGGAATCACTGTACAAACAAATCCTACTTATGTTGTTTTCTTTGCTCAAATCTCAAAATGATCGATCGGTTTGTAGATTCTCTGATACAGAATCAGAGATTACAGAATCAGCTCCATGGGATCTTCTCATTTTAGAAACCAGAACCCACATACTAGCAAGCTCATTCTCCAGATACGCTTCTCTCTGTTTCGATTCTTCTACTATCCTTTCAAGCTCAGCTTCTCTTTGATCTCCCTCAACAAGTGCAGCTTCATATGATAGCTCACGCTCTTTGCTCATCCTCAGTTCTCTCTTCAGCTCCATCAACGAGCTGTCTTGTTCTTGTCTCTTTACAAGACTCTCTCTTCTTCCATTGTTTCTTACATTTGTTGTTGTTCCCGTCTTATTACTACTACGATGTGTGATTGAGCTCTTCTGTGTTGCTAGCTCAGCTGATAGTCTCTCGTTGTGATTCATTAGCTTTGCAACTTCTTCAGATAATGCCTTGAGCTCAACTGCAGCTGCTGATGCAAGGCCTTTTGCATATGAACTTTCGTCTGCGAGTTTCTTGTTACGGTGTTCTAATTTCTCTTTCGATTCACTTAGTTCCTTAGCTTTCTGTTTCAGCTCATCGATCTTTGTTACCTTTCATGTCAGAAAGCAAAGAGACTTCAGTTTGAGAATCATGTAGCTATTAAGCAAATAAAAATGATAATGAAATGTGTATAGAGACCTGTGCTAGTTCGAGGGAATTAGAGAGCTGCTTCTTTAGGTTTGCAACTTCTTCTTGCAATACTTCACATTCACATATCTGCAGAAAATAATTCATCAGTTATTCAATTCTAGTACACATTACAAACCTAGTTTCGAAGCTTTTCCAAAGACATTAAATAGAGGAGATAATAAAGACAAAACATCTGACCTTTTGATTGAGCTGTTCCTGAATGATGCGATTATCTGCAGCTTTAACCTGTCAACAAGATGAAAAGATGAGAAAAAACCTAGAGCATATCATTTGGCTTCAAGACCACTCTAATATTTGCAGAGAAACAACTTGTTCCCTGGTCTTGAAGGAATTATATTATCCAATCAATAGCAAAACTATCTCTAGGTGCTGAAGCAATAGATGGAAGAAGTATTGCATAAACATAAACAGTTCAATCACCTCGAGTTCAAAAGATTTCTCATCAAGTTGATCCCTCAGCTCAGCAACTGCCTGAAGATAACAGAGAACCGCTTGAGAAATGAACGACAGAAAAAGAAGTCACTGCATAATACTTGGCAATGTGAACCTACTTGCACGATGTCTGATATATCCAAAGCCTCATGTGATGTCATAACAAAATCCAAGATTTGTTTCTCCAACGTGGCAATCTGGTCATTCTTTGCCTTGATGTCATCATGTAGAGCTTTAATCTCCTCCTAAGTAACATATGGAAGGTGAAAATGTGGTATTTTTAAAATACAGCTAGACAAAGATCAAACAGAGTGATTATATTACTTTAATCGCTTCATTTTGAGGGGACTTCCCAGCGTCATCTGACAACCGTGTCAAAGAACTTGATTGCAGAGCCGCCTCCTCAGATAAAATCTTTTTTTGTTCCCTCAGAAGATCCAACTCATCGGTGATTTTATTGCTAGTCTGGGAACAAGAGCACATAAGCCTTAAGAAAACAGAGCGTCCGGCGCCATTACAGATAAGAAAATATCTCTTATGTACCTCCGGAGTCTCCATTTCATGGGAACTGTCTTCCGGAGCTTCTCTGTCTTCTCTAGGCTCTGAGAGTTGTTCCATCAAAGGCGAGCCTTCTGAAAGTCTTGATTCTGTATTAAGATTACTTCCTCCCCCTTGAGGAGTCGATGGTGTGCTGTTAGATTTTACCACGCTCGACTGGTCGCTAGCACTTGAACTGTTATCTCTTTTCTGATAGGAAAAAGTAAGCTTGGATCAAGAAAGGGGACCAGAGAGGCACCAAATAATTAAAGAAGAAACTGCACCTAAGAGGACACAAGGCCGTGTGATTTATACTATTTACTTATAGGCTTACTTATAGGCTTAATAGTGTGATAGTACAACCTATAGTTGCTAGGTGCAGTTCTGAAACGAACAACAATATCCCACAAAAAATTATCAACGCTATATAAGAAAACTCAGTCATTGTATACCTTAGGCTTTAACCACTTTAACAACCCATGCTTCCGGGTCTTCTTTTCTTCTCTACATGGGACATCTCTAATCTTACTATTTCCCTCCACAGAAACATACAGATCAATGTGCTCATCGTCCATTAAGTCCCGCCTCTTGTATGGTAGGTAAGCAAGCTGCACACCCGTTATAAACAAAGATTAACAACAACAAAAAAACTAGTGATTTCGTGTACTTTCTCCAGGAAAAGAATAGATCTAAAGCCTGCAGGCCAAAGTGAACAATCCTCCGAAGCGACCATGAGAACAGTTACATTATCCAGGCTATATCAATGATTCATTGATTCTACCTCTTCTTCCCCAAATGAATGTCTTCTCCGAGGATCAAAGCGATGAGGTAATCGAGATGTTTGTGAAGTTTTAGTCGACACCAAAATTAATTTCGTCAACCGTTGGATTCGACTCAAGAGAGCTTCAGCTTCTTCCTCTTCTTCGAGTCTGGATTGCAGCTTGACTTGACCATCTCCTAGCTTTAGTTATCACGTTATATAGCCAAAAAGGAAAAAAAAACAAGGTTACTACAGATTCTCCAAAGGCGTGAAAACTCCTCTGTCAAGCATACCTTCTGCTTCAGGAGAACAATATCATCTGCACCCATATCCTTCAGCTGAGGAACTGGTACAATGTCCTGTTTAAGCTGTTCCAACTCCTCCTTCAGTTGCCGAAGCTCGTGTTGGTACTTCTTGATTAATGATTTCTCATCAATTATCTGCAGTTTTATAGAGTTAGAATGAATGAAAGACCTTCAGTAAAAAAAAAAACAAGGACAGATAGAAGATATGCAAGGAAACCTTGTTTTGTTCGGCTTGAATCTCAATATGCTTTGCACGATGAGCAAATTTCAATGTGTTGTGTGTTTCTTCCGAACTGCTTGATGCAGGAGTCACTGTACAAATGAGCTACCATATCCAGAAGTGACAATTGATCAGTAAAGCATATTACTAGCAAAGTATGTGATTATCGTTATCAAGATATGTTTACCCTGCTGATGATCATGTTGTGGATTTACATTTATTATAGCAAGAAGATTGAGAACAGATCTAACAAGACTTACAGATACTCGGTCATGACCACTCAGTGAGGACTGAAGGATCCTGGTTAACTTAGAGTCTCTGTATGGTACATGCAAAGCCTTCACATCTGTGAGCTTTGATATCACCTACAACATCACAACAGTACTATCTGAATTGAGCCAATAGGAAAATATTTAATACATGACCAGATAGGCAAACACCAAGGTTTTTTGTGAGGAGAGAATAAAAACAAGAATAGACAACTGTTTAATTGTAGGTTTGGACAGGCACAGATTGAGATAAGAGTAGCAAGCAAAATGATGTGAAGGCGGAAAGGTGATTCTGCAGATGAACTGCCTAAGTACTAAAAAGTGTAAAACCTCAATTTATGTATGTTTGATCTGCAAGTCTATATGATATAAAGGGAGAAAGTGTGATTAATATTTATACCACAAAGAAGCACAATCCTTTAATCAGACCTGATTTAAAAGAAAAAGAGGTCCTTAGATCTAACTGACTCCAAAACCTATTGTTGACTAAGAGCAAACTGTGTTGTAAGAAAATACTCACAGTCCCTAAAGTCAGCAAACTTTTATTTATATATGATCCTTCCTTGCGTCTTAAACCACTGGTTTCAACCTTTGAACTCTCGGAACCTGCCAGATCAACGAGGTTCTGCAAATATGAGAGAAATTATGGGTAGTTAATATCAGTTGAATTCGATTTAGTGATGAAGAAAGAGTTGATCATAACCATACATAATATCACTGCTTACAAGAGGAGCTTACCAGCTGTGAGAGGTGTACAGCTTCACCTTTAATCTTGTCGCCTAAGGGACTACTTTCTATCGTCTGCATCCAAATGAGTTTATCATCTTTCAGAAACGGTACAGCTACAACATGAAAATAAAGCAGTACCATAACCGCTAGAACACTTGACACGACTAAACAACTAGAATTAGAATAAAGACCTTCAAACATGTGAAAAGAGGTACATGGTCCACAACTTGTGCTGAATAAGAAAGGGTGTGGTCTTTCAGTATTCCATTTTCAAGTACTACGGTGATGATAGGACAAAGAGCTACTCATTTTCTCCTTTTAATCAATGTAACAGAAAATAAATGATATAGCAACTGCACAAAGATACCAACTTTTCCGATATTTCAAAGAGAATATTAACATACCAACGTAAATATTGTATGGCTCCGGCTGCTAAGCAAATTAAAATTCGTGGATCCAACATGGCGTTGCTCTGTCATGAGGAAAAAAAATTCAATCATGGCATTTTTAAAGGATGAAAGATATTTACTGGAATCATGAAGAGAGAAACACTCTGTAGAATGACGTTATCATATTACATTAAAGCAAAAACATGGAAACACCACATACCTTCTCCAGCTGCTATAAGTGAAAGCGCATGAGCAGGGGATAAAACAACTTCCTCTTTAATCCCTTCTACAAAAGTTCCCTGGAATCAATAACAAAAATGTGTTGAATTCAAAAACTAGGAGGAAAAGACACTCGTAGCAATAGAAGTCATGAGAAGCTCACTATAAAATTCTCAGTTCAAATGATAATTACGAGGATCAACTTCAAATCTGCTTGAAAGCAATGTGACATAGAGCATTGCAATGAAACAAAGGCCACATATTAACATTGTAATAGCAGAGTCCTTATAGAGATCAAATTTTACCCAAAAAATGTAACCAGTATATTTGCAGGTACCAAACAGCCTAAACATGGTTCTTAATAAAAGATTATGATGAGCGATGTAATCACAACAAATATATTACGAGTCAGCGAGAGCAGTAGTACGCATGTATCAAAAGATGATCTGAAGCTGAATCACATACCTCTTTGTCTTCTCTGATCCTCAAATTTTGTCCTGCTGGATTCAATAAATCATTGACAACCTGAAATAAGGTGGAGCTTAAGGATAGTAATCTCAAAGGAAAATTAAAGGCAGAGTATTTCTATCACTCTCCGCTACTATTGAAATTGAATGTAGAGCAGAGAAGAAAATAGGTAACTAATAGCACCTCATTATAAATTTCCAAGTAGGAAATACGTAGGAGAAATTCTCGATCTGGTGTCTGTAAGAAAATTAATATGTGAGGTTGCTAGTACTTAAGGCAAGGAATCTGACGAACCAATATCCTAAAAAGTACCTCTTGGATAATGCTGAAAGCATCTTTCACTGCCAACGGTATAATACCAGGAGATCTCTGGTCACCCTGACATTTGAACCCAAAAATCAACCAAAACTATCAGATAATATAAAACCTAAGTCATGGACATTCTAAAGTTAAATGCACACATGGTTTCAACAGTAGGGTATAGAAATTAAACGGTATTAGGGAAGGTCATGTCTGTATGGCGGTATAGGGGAACATGTGTTAATTGAGCTTGTTGAGTTAAAATTTAATGATTGGTTTTAGTTTTTGGGCAAGCAGCTCAGAAATTTAATCAGGGACAAGGGAAAGAATACGAGATTCTCTGACAAATCATTATATCTTTAACTACATTGTACAAAGACATACCATAGTTACGTTCTTTTTTTTTTTGTAAACCAAGAAATATCCAGTTGAAGGAATCTTACATGCATCGTGTGAGTCTTTCCACTGCTTGTCACTCCATATGCAAAGATGGTCCCTGTAGTTGGATTAACATTCAATGTCACTATATTCATATCAGCTGGTAAGAACATCGAAATGAAAACTGTTCTGCAGAATAACATTCACTAGGTACAGTCAGCCTTGTTGATATAACTTGAATGATCAAAATCATACAACTAAGTCTTTTAAGAAAGGATTTGAAAAAAAAGAGTATGCTCTTCGATAAAGGAGTTGTTATCAGAAACTGAGTTCTAAATACAAAATATGACTTATCATTAAAACTGGTCACTTCATACCGTTAATCCCCTCCATAGCCCCATTAACAACATGGTGTGCAGCAACATCGTAGACATTGCGTGTTGTGGTTGTAGGTCCAAAGACACGATCTGCCAGAAAGAGAATCAATCATTAACAGATTGAGAGACAACTTCAAGAAAACAAGGTGGAAGATCCAAACATAAAAAAGGAAGAATATCCAGTTAAATCATAGTCCTGGTATTTTAAGACATGATTACTAGTAGAAATGAATACCACATAAGAACAATAATATGTGTTATTTGTGAGTGATGTGCCCGGTATTTATGATGATTATGGAACCACCATGACACTAACCAAATTGTTAAGACTAACCATACGCATAAGCTATTGTCGGATGATGCTCATTTCGTACGATTGTTTCCCCATCTGCATACCATGCAACTTCCTCCCCTTGGCGGATTTCCCTTGGACTACGTCAAGGAAAAGATATGTCAAATTCAAACAAACAGAAATCTAATATTTGCAAGCTATACAAGCATATCACAGGGAACCTGAGTGGGCGAAAGCGAACTGTCACTGTTACGTTTTCTTTAGAACGCTGAGCGGTTTGTGGTAACGAAGCTGGTGAGAAGAACTGCTGTTTGCTTTGGGCAGATGAAGAAGCAGGGGAGCTATGGCCATCAATAGATGTCTCTTGGTAAAGCTTTGAAGACGAGGTTGTTGAGGATGCAGTAGAATCAGCACCCTGAAAATTGCTAGACCCTGCTTTTCTCGACTTTGATCCTTGTCTAGACGCCATCACAAGTCGAAGTCAAACCTCCAGAACACTGAATGAAGACACGAGTACAAAAATCAATCAATAGAGAAAGAAACAGTGATATACTACTCAAGTTTAACAGCTCTACAGTCTGGGAAGACTGTCCACACATATTAATTACTATTTGATATCTTCATGAACTGAGCTCCAAACTCAAATTACGAGTCTTAAGTTTCTCAAAAATCTAGGAGACGATGATCTTTCAACCAATCAAACAGAAGAAAATCCTCTCATGAAGCGACTAGTAGATTTACTGAAAGCATAATAAAGCATTTTCTATTTTAAGCAAATGAAGGTTCCAAGCATCTCAAGAAATGACCACCTGAGAAAAATGACCAGCTTACTAATCCAACCAGTTATAGAAAGCCATCACTTAAAACTGACAACGCTAAGAACACTGAAAAGTGGGCAGTTTCATCAAGGTTCTCTCTAGCTTTCCATTGTCTAAAAAGTGAACAAAGAAGCCTGAAATTACGGAGTAGGGACCCGCTTTTCTCACAGTTCATGCCGAAGCCAGAAAAAGGTTTGCAATTAAAAAATTGATGCAAAAAGGATGTAAACAATTAAAGAATAAGCGATGATGTGAAAACGAATCACTATCGCAGGAAGCTCGAATAAAGAACACCAATGGATAGACAATTCAGAAACCCCCTCAACCGCTACTATGTAAGAGTTGGGAACACTTGAAGAAGTCGAATTATCAGCGGAAACCGTACGGCATTTTAGAAAATTCCATAAGAAAGCAGAGAAAAAAAGTGAGAAGAGAGGTACTACCTCAGGTGAATCAAAGGAACATCGCCGCTA
The DNA here is from genome assembly GCA_030180135.1 of Orychophragmus violaceus. Lineage (NCBI taxonomy): Eukaryota > Viridiplantae > Streptophyta > Magnoliopsida > Brassicales > Brassicaceae > Orychophragmus > Orychophragmus violaceus. The sequence continues at coordinate 90,598,152 of CM058240.1, forward strand.
AAATCCCGAATCGAATGCCAAAGGGAATAGAGAAGATAGGGAGAGAGATCTCAGAGAGGAACGAGTAGCTCTGAATAGTCGTCGATTGCGATTGTAGAACAACTAGTCTCGCTCAATTGTTGTGGGGGTTTGGTTTCTCGTAAACGGAAACACCATATTAAAGGTACAGGTGAGAGACAAGGCAAGAAGAGTATACATACATACTTTTGTGTACGTATTTGTTTGTTTTATACATATTGTTTTAGCCTTCACGGAGACAGTTAGGAAAGAGAGTGACGATTTTCCACTTCTTCTTTTATTTTTTATTTTTCCAACCGAATAATAAAAGAAAAGTCTCTGGAAGAATAATTTAATTATTTGATAGTGTTATTATTTTTTAACATTGATTTTGTTAGTTTTTTTTTGCCATAATTTGGTACATATATTTAAAATTTTATGGTTTTTTGGTTTACATCCGGTTATCCGATTTAAACCGGCTTGACTCTAAAACCTAGGATTGGGTCCGGTTTAGCAAAACAAAAAAAAATTACAGAAAACCGACCTAAAACGGAGACCACAAACTCTAAGAAGCGAAAAACTAGATATGCCGCCTAAAAAAAGCCGTCACAAGAAACTCGCCGAATCTACCGGAAGAGAGAGACCGAGCAACATCCCGCCTCGAGTTTCACATGCACTAAGAGTCATTACGGAGGAGCAGAACTAAGATGGGTGAACAGAAAGCCTCACCCGAGTCATAACAGAAAAGGGAGGAGAATGCGAAACCACCGACAAGTCACCGAACCTAGAAAGGATCAGACTCGTGAACAGCACTGAGGCGAACCATACGGGAAAGGAGAAAAAGACTACCAAAGAATAGATCCGCCGTCAAGACTCCGAGATTCCTCATTCTACTATCTCCTAGTAAATCAGTGAACCCATAGATATTCGGTGGTTCTCCGAGGTCCATCTTCCGCCTAGCCACCACCGTAACCTCGATCGCCACAACCCAAACTACCAAACACACCAATGACCTACCACTCCAAGCCTAGCCACGAACCAAAGGAATAGAAGAGGATACCGCAGAGCTAGTCCTTGAGCAACTGGTCATCCCACCACTAGACCTACAAGCGCCGCCGCCGAACATCACTTTTTGTAGGCGAGGTTTTCTTCATTTTATAAGTTGCTCACCGCGAATGAAGGTCGGGTAGAGAGCAAAAGAGATGGAGGCGAAGACCTCTCGCAGCGCTGGTGATACCAGTTGCCGAAAAAGCCATAAGAAAGAGAAGGCAAAGAGATATAAAGACTTTCTTTATCCTTCACGTGGTAATGAATAATTATTTTGTTTAAAAAAGTAAGATCCAATTGTACCGGGTTAAAATTTTGACAATTTTTCAATTTGTGCGTGTCATCTTTGTGCATGAGTTCTGTATCGTTTTAATTTTATCGGATGTCCCGAAGGGACAAGACAATAAATAAAAATTTCAAAAAAAAAAATATATTTGTCAGTTGATGGGAAGGATTTTGTTCTTATTTATTGCATCCAATTGAGATTCACGAGAAAACTTACGTTAATTATCAATATTAGTGAAAGGGGAAAATGTGTTACGGAGATAATTAGAACTTGGTTGAACTAGTGTCCCAGTCACATCTTGGACCTACAAAAATGAAAACTTAACAACCTGTTTGCAGAGGATAATGTTTAAACAAATTATTGGAAAGATCCAAATCAAACCGAACACAACAACCAAAAAAATGTTTAATCTTAAAGCAAAGCTGAATTTTATTCTGATTTGGTTTATAATGTTTGAGTTAGATATATCAAAACCAAACTTCTTAATTTTCTTAAATTGAAATATTACCAACGAGATTTGCTTAAAAGATCCAGACGACGAACCAAATTATTTGGGTTTATTAAACATAAATATATGGTAAGATATATTTTTTTTCTCAGACAGCAACTGAGGAACTGGTCTCATTAAGAAGACCATAGAATGTGTAGTACTCGGAAGTTTCTTTAAATCCAGGAATCAATCCCGACAAGACCCTCAAAATTGCAGCCAAATGCTGCATATCATTCGATGCGAACGCTGCTTCCAGAAACAGCGACGATCGCACACTCGTCACCTGCAATTTGCACATACCCGAATAAACTAAACCGAAACAAAATTTAATGTAACCAAACCGAAATCAGTTACAAATTTTATATTTACATTTACGCATACTAAAAATATATTAAATTTGTAATATTAAATTGATATCTTAATCCAAAACCGAAGCAAAATTTTGAAAAACCAAACCCAACCGAAAAACTTGTTTAATTTAGAAAATAAACCGAACCAATTCAAACCAAACAGAATGCACACCACAGGTTTATGGGTAATTTGATTTGTTTATATACCTTATGCTTCTGAGCATAACGCAGAGCTTCAAGATAGTATCCATCTTGCACAAGGGAGGAGATGTAATCATGGTGCAACCCGAGCTGTCTCAGCATATCAAGCCCAAGTTTCCTTACCCGCAGATTTTGGCCACCGCTCTCAAGAAGCTGGAGTGCGACTTCCTTTGATGGTTCGATTATCTGCAGGGAAATGTAATGTTGCCCAAACTCTAAGAACAAAAAAAACTAAGAGGGAGGTATTGTGTTCATCAAAGAAATATTAATACAAACCTTGTTTGTAGTGAATAACGACAGTTCTGCAAATCGTTTACTGTGAGCTAAAAGTCTGATGATCATCACATACATGTTGAGATCCACTTTGAGTTTCTCTGCGCTTATACTGCAACAAATGAATTGATGAACTGAAACCAAGTTTCTTTAGTGTGCAAACACAAACAGACATAATAAATAGTTTATCTTACCTGCGAAGGAACTCAGTTATGATAGCAACCAGGTAGTTAGATTCCTCAACCATCATTTCCTCCACAGAAGCAAACACAAACTTGTAGAGCTCATCGGGTGAGATGACTGGTGACGAGAGTTGAGATTCCTGCAGTTCATCAGCACAAAACATGTTCTCATTTGAACCAGATGGTAGGTTCATATCAACTTCTTCATCAATACTGCTTCCAGATTCCCTATGACTTTCGGTATCTTCAGAATAAGAGGACAAGATGTGTTAAGAGACTGCAACTTCTTTAGTGTATTCGTGCCTAAATCAAACTTTTTTAGATTCAATAGGTTTACCAGGAGATGCATCAACGGTTGGAGTAGTTGCAGTGGTCCTTTCGTTCTTTATTTCCTTGTATGTACCAGCTTTAACCGAGTATGAATATGCTGTGACCAGTACATCTATTGCCTGCGTAACCTGGGTTGCTGGTCTGCGTTCCAGAATAATAGCTCTTGCTATCCCCAAGCACAGTTGTTTGGCCTGAAACAACGAAGTCATTAATGTTATCTAACAAGCCTATCAAAAGTTCCAACCATGATTACTAAACTACCACAACTACGCCGAACAGTTTCGGCAACCCAACTTTCCTGGAGACGCTATATACGGACAGTAATCTTAGAAAAAGAGTTATCAACCACTGAAAACCAGTATATATGGAAACGAGCTCCAGACCTTTTCTAGGTTAGACTTGTATATAACATTCTCTAACAATACAAAACCCGTCTAAAGTACCAACGTTCTTTTCAACTATCTATGTTTTATTAAACAAGCCGAAACTGGTGCTTCATCATGCTTAGTTTAAACCCTTATGTAATACACCTAGCAAAAGAAAGTTTGGGACCTTATTTGCTTCCAACTTCCTTCGCTGCAGGAATTCTAGAAGAGACGTCCTGTCTGAGCTGCTAGCGGAAATTGCCTGCAGCAGATCATGTTAAATACTGAAAAATTTCGAAATATCTTAGAACTTATTGTCATATAGATTAACCAACAAAAGCCAACTTGCCTCAAGATCCAAATGTACCCTCCACAGAACCTTGTTAGTCTGATCCAGAATAAGGTCTGGAACTAGAAAGGTCCATGTATCTTCATACATGACTATGTTTTCATTGCTTGTAGATGATTCTGAGCTCTCAATTTCTTTGTTCGCAGCTTGAGACGATGTGTCGGAGCCTTGGTAACCCCTCCACAGCAAAGGAAGAGGAGCAGACACGGGAGCTCGAGAATCCACAAATAAGTCATAGATGATAACAACCTTTGCATCGATTTGGTGCACAAGTAATACATTGTCAACCACACTCACCGACAATTTGCTTGAGTATATTGGTAAAGAACCCTGAAAACAAGAGCCAATGAATGAATGAAGACAGAACAGAACTTTGAACAATGACCCCACGCCCAGAAAATTAGTAACACGAGATACGGTTGTTTTGCAGTTAACTTGCAGAATTCATGGAGTGGAGTCACAGAAAATTGCAACGCAAAGAGACACAAGATGCCAGTCAAACAAGCTACAACAAGTTCAATAAATATAAGTAAAGTAACCAGACACCAGTAACTGAGGAAAAGCAAACTTACTTGTTGAACGACTGCATCTCGGTAGAACCTGTATGTATGGAGTAGCATAGCCTCCCTGTCCACTTGTAAGCAATATATTCGGCCATAGCTGAAAGAGAATGGTCAGATTAACACTCCAGCTACATAGTGTTATAAATGGCGAGAAAGTCTAGGAGGAGAAGAGAACAAAAGAAACACATAGAAGAATCGTACACAGTGACCAAGTGGACATCTCCAGAGGAGAGAATCGGTTTACTGTTGGATTCAGATCTAGCCATGGTCATCTCAAATCTTGGTAAGCGAACAACTCCTGCGGTGGAAAGCTGGAGAGTAGATCAAATAAATATCAGGCTCATATCTAAAGCCTTCAATAAGTTAAATATATGTTTAAACTCAATCATAAACGCTGACTGATAACTCTAGCATATACACCATAAGGACCAATAGGTCCAATACCATCAAATTAACAGGATGTAAAAGCTATTTCACGTAGCAAAATTCATTAAAAATTTATTGGGGTTTTGTACACATGTATTGGACAATATATATAACTTTAGTTGATGATAAATTTAGTGTCGTACCTGAAATCCAGTAATTGTCTTGCATTGCAATCCTGATGCAAGAAGAACCAGTCGAGATTCATGTGTATAGCTGTACCAATTCACATTCACTTTCTTGGTCTCCACCAAACGTAGATTCAACATAGAATCACAAGCAAACAAGTCCATGCCACTGAGAAAAGAAAATGATGAAAAAAAACTCTCACGAGAGCGGTAAAAAATAGAGAGACAAATATATAGTGAAATGCTAAACATATACATTTTTAAGATATAATAGTTAAAGTTCGTTGCAAACAATCTCAGAAATGGAAATAGTTAAAGCAAGCCCTACCTGGTCTTTATAACTGCAAGATCACATAATGGAGAGTCACTCCAAAAGAATCCAAGAATGCTCTCCGATCCTGACTTGCATTTGTGGGTAAGTATCTGCTTGGACTCTCGATGAAACAACTGTATTTCACAGTCAGATCTTTGGACAGCTATCGCTTTTTTATCAAGAGAGAATCTGATAGATAGGATAGGCCCTTCATTTATAGAATCAACTGCAGGAGATACATCTGGATTAAAGGGGGCTGTTTGCCATGAAAAGACCTAAACGAAAAAATGGAGAAATCAGTCAGGGATATGGCTCATCAAGCTTAATAAAGATATCAATTATCGGTTGAAACAAAATCAGATAAACCATTTCAAAGGAAACGAAAAAAACACCTGACTAGATGTGGTAGAAATTAGCAATCTGTTGGCATCATCATAGAACAACCCCCTGGATTCAGGAATATTGCAGCGTAGGGATGGATGTTGTATATACGCATGTGATAAACCACCTGTGCCGACATTTGGCTGTGAACTTGAAAACCTGCTAGACATACTCTTTTCAGTTTTCTAACTTTCTCAAAAGAACCAGACTGTAGTCCTATTTATGATGGGAATGATTCACTTAACGTTGTATCAGAAACATATCGCAGGCTATCACTCAGAAGTCAGAACCATAACACAAGGGACTTCAAAAAAAAGATGAAAATGAAAAAAGAATGGCATACATGTTAAGCAGTGCTGATCAATGCCTCTCAATAGAAGGAGAAAATAATCGTTGATTCAAGCCTTTCCCCGGATCTGTAAGGAAAAAAAAATGATACTAGGGCAGATTAGTCTTAATGAATGGAGATAAAAATAATCAAGATAAGTCTCTTCTCTTGAAATTCAATTGCATTATACCGTATGTTGCATACAGTTCTTCAGTGCAAGAAACTCTTTCAAGCACAAGTCTCTTTCAACCTCGTGGACTTTAGATGCAACACAGCTCCCGTAGTCTCTGGCCTGTGACAAGTGCACTTTTAAGTCAATAACAAGGATTGAATCTTCAAGACACATTCCAAAAAGACAATGTAAATGGAGCTGTCAAACAAACCTGCTTGGAACAAGTAGCTAAAATCCGTCCAAGTGTAGAGGCCGTGGCGGAGTTCTTTTCTTTCATGCCTGCATTGCTGAAGCTGATAGGAAATATAGGAAGTGGTTGAGTTCACACTCAACAAAACAAGAACAGTAGATTCACCAAAGCTATGTCCAAAGAACTAAAGAATAAATCAATTTCAGAAAGAAGAAACACACACACGCGACATAGTATCCAAGTTTTATAGCCAGAATCATGATTGCTTACACAACAAAGTCACAAAAACACATATTAATGTCCTACCAGCACAACGAATCAGACATCAATTTCATCCCAAGTGGCGACATCTTATATCCATTAAAGGGGATTACAGAAGGAACAAAAAGGAAATCGGAGATAAGAACAGAGAAGCGTTACCTGCGAAAACCCAGATGGAGGTGAATTAAATCACATTGATGGGGTTGCTCAGAAAATTTAGATTCAGAAAGGAATCATACTAGTTTCGATTTTGATATGAACAGTCCTCGGCTTGTCGAAAATTGATGGTAGGGGGTTCTTCAGCGACGAGCGATCACCTTGTGTCAAACCAGTGAAAGCGATCAACACGTGCGGGTTTTATTTGGGCCTGGAGGCCCATTATGTATTAGAATTTACACAAACTAGTGTTTTAATATTTTTAATTATAAATCTAAATTTTATATTACACATTTTAAAAATTATATTATTTGTGTATTTTCTAAATCTTATCATGTAGATATTTGATTTTTTTTTTTTGCTTTTGTATTTTTTTTTGGTTTTAATTATCTTTTGCAATATTCAGATTTACTTTAATCGAAATTGGGTTTTATATCTGGTTATATAATTAAGACTTTGAATGTTATATTTTAATCTTAAAAATCTTACTAAATCATAACACTAAATTTTTATTATAGAATTAATACTAATCTATTTGGATTAATGTTGATTGGGGTTCATATAAATAAAATGTGAAGTCCATTTTATTTGTGTTTAGCGCAGATATTTTGTTTTTATTTAAAATTTTACAATTTTATCAATTTATAATATTATAAATTTATTATATTTGGTTTAGTTTTGATTTAATTTTTTAAATATTATAGTTTAGCTATTTGGTTTGATTTTTATTGTTTTTCTTTCCTTGGATTTCATTGTTTTTTATTTTGAATATTTTTGAAATATACCGATTTTAGGTTTTAGTTTAATGAGTTTTATCTATGATTTCATAAATAAGATTTAAACATTATATTTGCATCAAAATTATTTTACCAAATTATACTATAGAATTTTTTTTTTAATTGTAGAATTAATATTTATATTTGGTTATTACGTGGGATTGTATCCAAGGGCGGATGCAAAAAACTATTTGTGTGGGACACAAATAAACTATACTTAAAAATAGTAGAAATAATCATAATATACATTTGTATAATTATTTTTTAAAAATAAACTAAACTTGCTATATATTTTGATTTGAATCTTGGAAAAACTAATAAACAAAACCATTTTTATTAATTATGGATCTGTTTCCTTCTATAAGAAAATATAAAAAGTAATTCAAACAAAAATGTCATAGATAATAATATTAAAATAGCTTTTGTACAACATTAAATTCTAAAATATTTGATAAAATAGATCCAAATCATATAATTAATTTGATTTATTACTAACTTATTAGATTCTAAAATAACACACACACACATATATATATATATATATATAATAAAATAAAATCACATATTGATGTTAAAAGGGGAAAGAAAAAATATGTCTTGAAAACATATAAGGAATGGGAAATATATAAATGCAACCAATAACAAAAGAGAGAGAGTTGGAAAAAAAAGACATGGTTGTAGGAAAAAAAAAAAAAAAACATGAGAAACTTAATAATGATGGGAATTGAACGCTTTCCAAACATGTCAATAGTTATTAGCCGCAACCGATGATCTGAGGGATAACAAATTGTGTTCTCTTTAGAAATTGTTTATAATTAGTATGTGGCATGTGCCACACCTTGTAACAACATGGATATGCCTCTGATGGTGATAATAATCATGTTCAAGAAGATGAAGATTGTATTAGCATAAAAACATAAAACAGAACAAATACATACTATTGCAGAAACCTCATTTAATAACTTACTAAAACAAAATACTAATAGAGTAAGAGTTTGAAAACAATAATGTTTATATGATAATGTTTTTATGCTTGCATGGCGAATTTTGTACATTCTTTGAACTTAAATAATATTCCTCAAAAGCAATTCTCGCTTTTAATGTCCTATTTCTAACTCAACTCTTCATATCATATCTTTGTTAGACTGAGAGATTACTTTTGTTGGATTATCCCTAAGTAATCGTCAAAATTTTGTGCGGTTTGATGATGAGACTGCGGTTGATCTGAATCCAATGGAGCTCGCCAAAACTGTGGTTGATGTGGGTGTTGATACTGAACGGTATCAAGAGGCTGCAATTGGTATGGTTGATGATATTAACCAGTATCATGAGGCTGCAACTGATGTGAATCCAATGTCGCTGGCCAAAACTGTAGTTGATTATCGATACTATCAAGAGGCTGCGGTTGATAATACACAATATCATGACTATTCGATTTACATAAATCCAGTAAAGCTGGGCAAAGCTGCAATTGCTGATAGTCACTAATATCAAGAGGCTCATGTTGGTATGAAATCGGCAGACTTGGAGTTGGAAAAAATTGTTGATCGTTATGTGGCTGCACAAGCTCCTCTTCTAATTTTTCAACGTCTTCTTTATTCTTATTTTTTGCTTTTGGAATCAAATAGATGAGAGCATAATCCACTTGTATACACCAACTAAAACAAAACAAAGATTAACAAAAAAATATACTATACTAAAAGTTACAGAAGAAGCGGCTACAACCAAAAAATTGTTCAAAGAAAAACCAGAAAAAACCTTTGATAATCAGGTAATAATCAGAATTTAATTGCTTTCAACAAATTTGTATTGTTTAAGCATTTAACTTTTAAGTAATTATTGTTGTTTTCATGATATTATTATACTTTTAAAGACATAATTTATGTGTTATAATGTTTTTTTCTTTTTTTTAATAATAATTATTTTTATAGTATGAAAACTATGGTTTTGAATTTTTTTTTTTTTTTTTTTGAATAGGATCGCCAAAATCTCAAGTCCGACTCTGCAAATAATCAAAATTAGTCACAAAAATCCTAAATAACTTGTAACTCAGGTAAATATAAATAAGCAGCATCTGCAACTTGGATTTGATGATCGGACGGTGCAGTTTCCTAGTTGACTTCCACCGTGTTGGGATCTTCTATCGACGGTGGTTGCATTTGTCGTACCGGCGAAATTGTTTATGATAAACCCAGTTCTTGACAATCGTAATTGATATCATTCAAGTTTTTCAATATCGGTTGTTATTGTAAGCATTATTGATATAAGCTTCGGGGGAAGCTCACAAAATGGGTCGGACCGGGGCACAAAGAGGTGGACTGAAGTCGCTTTCTCCTTAGGCCGTGGGCGTGATATGGGCAGAGCATGAGCAGCTGGACTGAGGTCACTCTCTATTGATGCTAGTTGATGGAGTTGATGATGGATTGAAGATTGCCACTCAAAGGTGTGAAAGCCTTTGTGATAAGATCACAGATCTAGACCTCAATGAATCCACACAAAGGACATAGATCCAAACGTTTGCTAAGTAAAGAATCCACATAACTTAAGTAAACAAAACATAGCCTCAACTTTAGAGAAATCTCTTTTATTTTCTAAAAATTCTATATATTTACAATAGAACAATTGAGCTTTTTATAGCTTTTACAAGGTGATCTTTACAATAAAATACATTAAAAGAAATGATTTACATTTAAACAAAAAGAAGAAAATTAGCTAAATCAAATATTAGTCTTTGTAACGCTCATTTCCCATTATCCGCTGACCGGCGAGCTGACCGGTCAACAATCAAACAAGAACATGACCAAGTCGAACCCGAGCAAGTCAAACAGAAAAGGTTTGTCACAAGACGAAGCCAGAGACAGATCGGTTTGAGACAAAGGCTCGCACTAACCCGTCTTTGACTCCGCTATCCTCACTTCCATGATACAAAGCTTTGCAACTTGTACCACTTCCATGAGTTGTGTCGGTTCGGACTAAACACAATATCAGAGAAGCATATTGATTTTTGAGTAATCAAACGTTACGTACAACGTTTAATAGTCTTTACAAAACAATTGCCATCAATAAAAACAATCATCGTGTTGCAACACAAAATGGTACTAGATGGTACCAAAAGCCGAACCGAAATTAAATCTCAAAATCGTCGAATCAAAATCCTGCCACAAGCAATCCCAATACTACACCGAGGATCTCCCGAGTCCATCGCCGTTAAACCTGAAAACACAAAAGAGTCTAATGAGCGATCTAAGATCACCTAGCGAGACGGATCCCCACTACGGCTGCTAGTCTATCTAGCATCTACAAATTCCCGTCTCCAAAATCAAAAAATAACAACCAATCAAATAAACGGTCGATCACACACTACCACGTCGTGTCGAACCCACAACACACAAGCATTTGCCAAAAGAAAGAGAATGCGATTCAAGGGAATCGAAGGCACTGCGGCACATGCTCTCGATTGGAACTATATCTATCTATCGCGCAACACCAACAATATAAACACAACACAAGGCCCTTACGATATCGGTAACTTCCACGGGTTTACATCGTCACCGACATGGTGACTAACCCATGAATCCTAGGCGTAAACACGAAGTCTCACGACCTAGGACACTGTTCTATGTCCATCGATACGCGGTGACTCAAGTTACCCCCGGAAACCCAAGTTTCCATGCAGTCCGGCCCTAGGACATGACCCCGTATTCTCCGGACCACACACCCACTGGCGTCACCCAGTAGGTTAACACCATAAACGGAACCACCACGATCCGATTAGGTAACTACCCGAGGATCTAATCGGGTTGGAAGTACCAGAACGTATTCAAATACCTAGACTTACGGGATCTAACGCACCCTAGATTTCTAGTGCGGAAATGTAAACACGCAGACTCGCTTGGACTCTAGCAAGCATTCTCAATCAATACTCAACAACAATCTCAACATCACGTCCCGCAAGTCTACACACACACACCAACACCACCGCTCTGACTTGGCACCATACCGAGTCAGCAACCATAACTTAACCGGTCCCGTGAAAAATAACCACATAGATCGTTCGGCCCAACACCGAGACGATCTAATAGGCCTGCACAGAAAGCTCAATAGCAACAATCCCACAATCACACAATAGTACCATCACCACATCAACCAGGCCTATTAGGGTTTCTACAATCTTTTAACCAATTCACGTCCGCTACTTTGGATTAGTGGATTGCTAACCCGTAGACGGCCCACATCTCATTAACGTCCGCTACTTTGGATTAGCGGATCGCTAATCCGTAGACGGCACACATCTCATTACTTTCCCTTTTTCTTACTTTTCCAAGTGTCTTTTATCACATCCCGATCCGTTGTTTTAGAGCTAGTATCTTACTAAACTCTCGGACGTCTCATATTTCCTTTACGTAATTCATTTACTTTTCTTTAACCTTCAATGAATCGACTCTCGATACCGTTTCACACACTATATGTTTGTTAGGTTCCATTCCGTCTTTTAATTCCGTCTTACTTCACGTATATACGTACATTCGGTATCGTTCTTTCATACATATATATATATATATATATAATGCATATACAGCTTTATCCCACCACGGCTATATGAATGCACCAATCAACGTTATTAGCAACCTTGCGACACATAACAGGTGTAGTCCGTCTAATGTTATAATCTTAGCATGCGTCTTAAACCCTAACCAATTTACCGATATTCAGTCACTTTAGTCATCAAACACCAATTAGTCTCAACTCGGGTATGCAATTATTTAATTCTACGGTTTCTCATTTCCCGTTCTATATGCCCCATCTACGATGTTTGAGCCGACTCACAGTGATTGGTCGAAATGAACGGCACGGATGCGGATACGACTCCCCGAGACCCCGAACTAAACCCGAACGTCCCGAACACCCGAATACAAACTCCGAGGCTTCCCGAACACCCGTATACAAACCGCAAATCACAATCTGGTCGGAGTCAACGCGTTGACCGGCGTTGACTTTGACTTTGACCATTGACCGTTGACTTTGACTTTGACCGATCTTGAACCGGTTGACCACTCTGAACCAACTGAACCACTTCAATCGAACCAAACCAACTGAACCGGTCTAAATCGAACCGGTTAGGTTAAACTGGTTTAGGTCAAATTGTTGACCGGTTTGACCTAACCGTTGACCAAGGCTTAACCAAGCCTAACCAACCCAATTCTTGAACCAAACCGATGCTAAACCACCCATAGTGAACCGGCGGAGGAGAGAGACGGCGGAGGAAGAATTCCGGCGTTGACCGGCGGTGGTCCGGCGTTGACCAGCCGGTTCAACCCTTTTTCCGATGATTCAGGTGACGATCTACATATCAAACTGATCGTAAAGAGGAGATATATGCATCCATAGCTTCAAAACGTCCAAATCTGATGAAGGATGAGAGAGATACACCAAAACCCTAACCACGGCAGATTTCCGGCCAGTTTCCAGCAAGCTCCGGCTACGGCGGTCATGTCTGGCTGGATGACGGTTGTAGAGGAGGGAGAGAGGAGTCCACTGGGCTTTGCAGAAGTGGATTAGGGTTTATATTGAGAGAGTTATGGGATTTTTAGTGTTTGGAGGTATTATGAACAATTTGAAGATGTTCTTGAGTTCTCTTGAATATTCAAAGGTTCCTGGGTTTTTCTGGGTTTCTTGGGATGAATCTAGAGAGAAGGGAGAGGTTTGGTCGTGGTGAGGCTAGAGAGAGAGAGAGATACACCAAAAATGAGTTTTTGTGTAAGAGAAATGATTCTTTACACCAAAAAGCTCATGTGATGACTCAACCAGAAGAGGTGGCGCCTTCAAGAGTGTCACACCTGCCTCTGGAGCTTCTTTTTATCCACAATAATCAGCCCAAAACCGGCTCAACTCATTTATAAACCCATCTTGCAATTTCTTCTCAGTTTCCTCGGTTTCACGATAATTGTTTTAGAAAATGCTCTACTATTCCCATAAATCTCAAAACTTCTAAAAACTGATTCTAAATGATTTTAGATGAATTTAGCAACTTGAATCATCTCATTTGGAGTTTCCTAGCTCCGGTTATGAATTTCCGAAGTTTTCTCGGTTTAGTCGGTTTTCCACCCGACAAGCCGAAAAACCCGTTTCTGCTCCGTTTCTTCCAATTCTGGTCTTGTAGATGTTCTTTATGTTTTAAAACAAGAACATTTGGCCCATCTCGGCTTTCGTCTCTAACTTTGGTAAAATTACGATTTTGCCCCTGGGTTTGGCAAAATTACAATTTTGCCCATGTTGACTTTTCTTCTGTCCGTTGACCAAATTCTGAATACAAGGTATTACAATCTTCTTGCCACCAATTTAGCCATTGTCATTGAATGAGAATCCTTGATTTTCTTATGAAGTTATAAGGTTGAGATTCTCATAATAAATCCATGTATTAAATACCTTGATTCACTCTATCTTTTTTTGATATTGCATCATTCTCTTCTTTTCAAATGGTTTTGTCCTCAGAATCGTTTCACCTTAATATTTTTTTGTATTTTTATTTAAAACAGAAAAGACATTTTTATTTTTTATGAAAAACTACATTAAATAGGAGTTAGTGAGAACTTTTTTTTGAAAGTTTTTTGATGAAATTTTATTTAAGAAAAAAGAATATAATATTTTTATTTTTTAAGTTTTCTTTTGTTAAATTGAAAAATCAAAAATAAAAGGAATTATTTTTTTTTCTTTTAATGAGAAAAATTAAAACTTTAGGAAAAATAAAGAAAAAACTATTTTATGGTTTTTTAATTTTATAAAAAAAAAACAAAACAGAACATTTTTTTGTTGATTTTCGATATTAAAATGGAATGAAAAAGAAAACAACTAAACAAAAAAAAAGATAGATGATAGGACATCCGTCTGTGATACCAAATGATATAAGCTTCGGGGAAACTCACAAAATGGGCCGGACCGGGGCACAAAGAGCTGGACTGAAGTCGCTCTCTCCTTGGGCCGTGGGCGTGATATGGGCGTTGCATGAGCAGCTGGACTGAGGTCGCTCTATACTTATACTAGTTGATGGAGTTGATGATGGATTGAAGATCGCCACTCAAAGGTGTGGAAGCCTTTGTCATAAGATCACAAATCTAGACCTTAGTGAATCCACACAAAAGACATAGATCCAAACGTTTACTAAGTAAAGAATCCGCCTAACTTAAGTAAACAAAGCATAGCCTAAGCTTTTGAGAAATCTCTTTTATTTACCAAATTTTTTATATATTTACAATATAACAATTGAGCTTTTTTATAGCTTTTACAAGGTGGTCTTTACAATAAAATACATTAAAAGAAATGATTTACATTTAAGCAAAAAAAGAAAAATTAGCTAAATCAAATATTAGGGGTCGACTGGTTACATCAGCGATGTCTACCAGAGAGCTGTCGCGGAGATGGTGGCCACACCGAAGTGACTGCAGTGGAGTCAAGTGGATCCGTGCCTAGTTGCATGCTTCTCTTCCAGAGAAAGCTCTGTGGCAGGAGGAGAGGTGTGACTCAGAGATAATCGGAGGGGATAGATTAGTTGAACCTGAATAAGGAGGCGGAGGCGACATCGACAAAGGAGTTTTGCTGGGAGCGTCTCTATCGGGCGAGTCTGTAGGGTTTCGGAGGGAAGCACGTCTGTTGGGAAAAGGAGAGAGGAGCTGGGTCGACGGTGCCGGAAAGCAGGCTGGGGTCAGATCTCCACGCCTCGTAGAATTCGTCCGGTCAGACGAGTCTCTCCAACTCGAATCCGCCGCCGGCGAGGCAGAAATACGATTTGACCTTTGAGAGTGTCGATGGCAATTTCGTTAATTTCCCCGATTTAGTAGGTTCCTCTTCGGCTAATTAGGTTTTCGGGTTTGGTTTTTTTACTATGACTCGGTTCGATTGTAATTCCGGATGTTAATCGGTATGATTATTATTAATATATATTTTTTTAAGAAAATCGTTGATAAGAATTGACAAAACAAAATTAGTTGATAAGACCCAATGTTATTGACTATCATCACTATCCCAGACTACAAGTAACAGATCACATGCCTCCAATTAAACTTTATTTTCTCTAAATAATATGAGTATATCTTCTGATTAACTCAAATATTATGATAATACTCCTATTAATTCAAATTATATCATAATGTGCTCGAATAAAAAGATTTCCGAAATCCCCCACTAACTATGTAATAGTCATGGGTTTTTCAAATTGGTCCACTACTAGTGTTCTATAAAAAGTGTTTTAGACGGCCGTTTAGGCCACTACTAGTGTCCCGATTACTTTTTAATTCGTTTAAAAAATTATAATATTATAATAATAAATTAATATAATATTTATTATTTATAAATTGTGATAAGTCATATATTTTATTATAATATCTTATGATAATAAATTAAAATAAATTTTATTATTTATAAATCATGATATTTCATATCTTTTGTTGTATATATTCAATATATTGTTTAATCTTATAAACGTTTAGACCGCCTAGTTACAATCTAAGCTTCTGATTAGGCGTTCTAAGTGTTGGACGTTGGGTCACCGCCCGACTAACGTCTAACGCTTTCTTGAACACTGTCCACTACAAGTCATGTTGCTAGGAAAGGAGAATATTTATAACTAAGAAAGCGAAATTATAATTTATGAAAGATTATTTTAAATTATCAAAATCATTGAACCAACAATAACAAAAAAAATTTAGCTTTAATAATATTGTATAACATATCAAGGATGCAAGACAAATACATTATATTCAATAATTGCATTTCCAATCTTAACATCTAACGAATGAGTCTTTCCCTCAGCATATCCTCTAGCGAATCGAAACACACCACTCCCTCCAACCACAGGCATTTCCCTAATATCATCAAACACCAGGTTACGTCCTATAACACTAATCGTGCTTCCATTATATTCTCCTTCTGTAAACACAAAATGGAGAATCATCAACAATCCCAATTCAGTTTGAGATGCGGATGCGGTCATACCCTGAGCATACCCTATTCTCTTAGATCTTATATCGGGAAGTATAGTTAGAGGATCATCCATTACAAAGACAGAACCAAAATATGTTTTAGATGTGTTTGTTTGTGGTTGGGTTGCGACCATACATGTCATGGAAGTAGAAGTGAAGATGGGTTAACTTCTCTTGGTTTAGACCCAAGGAAGATGGAGATGATACTTTTGAGAAGGCTTGAGTGTTCACAAAGCATAATGACAAGAAGCAAAACGTAGCTAGCGATATGATTGAAATTGGTTTTTGTATAGTGTTGGCCATTGGGAGATGAAACATAATGTTGCACAAGGTTTTTGATAGTCAATTTATAAATGTGTGTGACTACATTATTTATCATTATATAACTAATAATATGAATGTTAATTTGTAAGTTAATAACTTTTTTTTGGCCAATGTTATTTAAGGTTAATATCTAATGTGATATATATGAAACTTGGTCATTTTGATTATCAAGAATTCATATGCACCAGATACTTGTGAATACAATTATATATATATATATATATATATATATATATATATATATATACTTGTAGGAAAATTATCTAAACAACTTAAAGTAAATTGGTAAAATTGTTTTTTTTTTTGACAAAAAAACATTTTTAGGGAAAAATCCTGCCTATTGGATTTGTTTCTCATAAATTAGCCATCTATTCTATTAAAACATGAATGTTTTATGAAATAAACATTCTCTTGACGTGTTACTTACATATTCTGTCATTGGAATTAATATGTATTTTTATTAATCATTAAGCGTATATTTGAATTTATTAAATTAGACTAGATGAGGGTCATGTTAATATTCTCTAATTAGTGATTTTTATCCAAAATTTAATAATAATATCTTTTAATATCTTTTCATTTTAAATGTAAATATATATTTTAATTTTTCTATTTTTTAAGAAAAACAATTATCAATTTCGAGTTTATTAATAAATTTTATTATAAAATCATTTTTAATTATATTCTAGTCTAAATGTTTACTAATTTATAATTTTATTCAAAATATATTCATAATATCTTTTGATATCTTTTTGTTTCATATATATATATATATATATATATATATATATATATATATATATATATATTATAACAATATCTTACAAAAATATTTTTTAGTTTCTTGATTTCTTAGGAAAAATAATTACTGAATTTGTATTTACTATTAAAATTTATTGAAAAATAATTTTAATTATATTTTATTCTATAAAAACACAAATCTGTATATTTAGACCATTGTTAAATGAGTTGAAAATATATTAATCAATTTGAATAATTATTAAAACAAATCGAGTTTACTGAAATATGGGTTTAAAGAACATATTAACCAATTTTAATTGATATATTATTAATTTGATAAAATAATAAAATTATTAATATTTTTATTTTTCGAATATATGATGAGTAAGATTACGGTTGATGTTTTTACGATCGTAATTTTTAAATGGTTTCTTAATTAAATTTCAAAATACTTAGACTACTATAAGATGAATTGAAATACTGATTAATTTATTTCGATTATAAAATATTTAATAAAGTGCAAATTAAAAAGATAAATTAACCAATTTTAATTATAGAAACATTAAAATAAACTTAAACCAATCGAAATATGTTAAATGAACATATTATCATATTTGAATTATATTTTTATCTATAAAATAAACATAAAAATATTTATATTTAAACCAAACATGTTGAAAAATAGATTAACCAATTTCATTTATGTATACTATTAAAAAAATTGTCTATTAAAAATGGATTAAAATATGTATTAACTAATTTCAATTGATATATTAACAATTTGATAAAATATTAAGATTATTCAATATTCAAATTATTTTAATATTTGATGAGCTAGATTAAGTTTGATATTTTTAAAGGGTTGCTTTATCAAAATTTTAAAATACTTAAAGGGTTGATATTTTTAAAAGGGTTGCTATAATATGAGTTGAAATGTAAATTATCATGTTTCAACTTTCATTAATGTAATAATATTTGTATAAAATTATAAATTTAATTATTAGAATATTAAAAACATAAATAAATTTTATATATGAGCATATAATATTTTGTAAAATATTTTTAATCAATACAATACATATTATACTTATATCAGATAACTTTTATAATGACTCTTTTATTAAAAACATAATATTATAAAATTATTTTTAAACATAAAAATTTCTTTAAAAAATAAATTAGCTCAAAAATTATTTTTTAAAGAAAATATATCCGTGTTTCTCTAGGGTTGGTTAACATCTAGTTTCATTTTTTTTTTTTTTTTGCACATTATTATCCAATAACATGATTATATTAGCTTACATAGCGTTTTTTCACATAATGCAAAATTTCGCACGTTTGTTATATGGGTTATATATTCACATAATGCAAAATTTCCCACGTTTGTTATATGGGTTATATATGACCCACATACTCTTAGGCTTCATGTTTAATATGTTTCTTATGGTTTTCTTTTTATATTGAAACCCAAACTTAAGCGTTTCTGTATGCGACATGTTAAATTTGGGTTTACCATAAGCTTTTAATTCAAAACTAATTAACAATGAATGAATTAGCTTTTACTTTTCATATATTAATTTATTACTACTTCAATTACCGATATGAGACTCTAACACTTATGTCACACTCAAGACTGGACATTTGAAATGTGGGCAATAGTGGGACTAAATATCCATAGGTGGCCTAACATCACATGATTCGGATATCATGTTAAGTTTGAGTTTATCATAAATTTTCAATTCAAAACTAATTGACAATTGACTATCGGTATGGAACTTTAACAGGCCGTTGTGTTTTTACTTGGCATTCTCTCTACACCTAATTTATGTAAACATCAAACATATATTAAAGCTCTTTTACATTTTATGTAGCCGTTCGAGTAAAATGAATTTGGCGAACAAATATTTGCAAACCAACCCATGGTGGAAAGGTTTACTCTTTTTTTTTTGAATAACTAGAAGGTTTTGAACCCGTAGGTCCGTACATTCCCGCGAAGCCTAAACCATGTTAAATTCACTATTATTTGGAAAGAAGACCCTTCCCAACAAAAATCGAACCCAAGTTGACGAAAAGCTACTAACTAACTCTTTTACCAATTGAGCCAACTCTTGTTGGTAAGGTTTATTCTCTTACCGTACCAGAACGAGACAATCATTGAGTATTTTACTCTCTAGGGTAAAAGATATCAGTTTGTTGCCCATGCATTTTACTTTATGTTGGATCATACGAATGATGATTATTAACATACCAACGTATAATATAATGGTTACAATCATAAAATTCAAAAGATCAGCACAAGGAATATATTAGTTTAGTTCCTCCGATCCAAAGAGACCGGTGCACCAATCTGGCTTCCAACTCTACGAACACAATCGTTCCATGCATGGGCGGAGCTAGCTTGAAAGGGAGGGGGGCAGCTGCCCCCGGTAAACTTAGTTAATTATTTAAATGGTCAGCTAAATACTTAAAAGTTCGTTGGTTCTATTGGTCATTGCCCCCGCTAAAATATTTGGTCTGCCCCCAATCCTTCCGGTTCAATGCCTGCATCTTACCATTTTAGTTTTTTTTTTTTCTTTTTTCTTTCCATCATATCGGATGAAACAAAACTTTTGATTCTCTATACATATTTGGCTCCAATTATACCTTTTCTACATATGACAGTATATTTATTATATTTTCTCTTATCTACTTATTCAAAGAGCTGCCATACTTAAATTAAAATTTTTGGTACTTTTCAACTTAATTTTGTTTGAGAGTAGAGTTAGTTAGTTTATTTATTTCTCTGATATATTTGTGATTTTAGCTTAATTTTTAATCATAACAAAAAAAACTATATATTGGTGGAAAAAAAGCTGTAGACATGTGTTAAAATATATAAATAATAATTATTTTATGTGTGTTTAAAATACTAATAATTTATTATTTATGTATTATTAATAAGTATTTATACATTTTAGATACAATTTATTATTATAATAAATATTTTAATTAATTTATGCCCCCGGTTAAAAATATTTCTGGATCCGCCACTGGTTCCATGCATGTTTACTTTTTGGAACAGCCTTAGACGCAACATGTTTATACTCAGTATTCGAAGAAATGATTTGAGCCACTCCTAGTAGACAATCTTTACCAATCTTTAACATATAACGACAACATTCATTCGTCAATATTTCCGTCGTGTCATCCAACATGTTCTTGTAAATATTATCTCCACAATCCGAGTTCAGCTTTTTAAGGCAACCCTGAAGAAAATCGAGCTGTTTGTAGGAGTACTGATCCCCAAGCTCCATGGCTGGTGAATCTGCTTCGTATGGAGATTCACCTGGAGCTTCGACGTATATATCGAAATCTGGTGTAGGAGATATGTTCACATCTTCTGGTACGTCTTGTGAATATTGATCAATTTCTTGGGAAAATGTTGGGTGAGACGTGAGAAACACTAGTGTGGATACAAGCATTACCATGAGAAGAGTCTTTGCCATGTTTGCTTTTGGTGTTGGATGTTAGATTGGTGACAGTGAACGAGAGATGTTATAGGGCAATGGGTACGTTTGATTTGTGGAAGGGTAATTAATTTATGAAACGTTTATTCATTAATAATTTTATGTTAACGACTTCATAAAATTCAGCATTTAACAGTTTTTGTTTCAAAAGGACGTTCAGCATTAAACTTCCTCGGATTTTTAACCGAACCAAGATAATTGATCAAAACTGAACCAAGTTTTTCGGTTTTCGATTCTTGTTCGGTTACATAGGTTGAACCAATCAGAATGAAACTAAAACAAACTAGATTTTGACTAGCGATAAAAAAACGTAGATATATTTAAAAAAACATAAATTCTTTTTATAAAAATTTATTAATTATTTAACATAATTTTTAATAGATGAATATTATGATTGTTATGTGCTTAATACGAGAACACATTGAATAAGATCTTTTTTTTTGGAAATAATTTTATAATATTATGTTTTAAATCAATTAGTTATTAGAAAAATTTATTTGATGTAAGTTTAAAAGTATTGTTTTGATTTAAAATATTAATTTTGTAGAACATCACACACTCATACATATAGTTTAGTTGTGTTTTAAATATTAATAATTAAATTTATAGTTTTATATAAATATAATTATATATTTATAAAATTCAAAAATGGTAATCTATAAATTTAATGATTTTGCATTTGTTTAAGTTTATTTTAATATTGATATAATTAAAATTAGTTAATTCATCTTTTAAATTGTCTTCTAATGAATAATTAAAAAAAAATTAACGAAACAAATTAATATATTTTCAGCTCATATTATAGTAATCTAAATATTTTAAAATTTTGATCAAACAAATTTTAAAACCTGCAATCGTAAAAACACCAACCGTAATCTAAGCCATATTATATTCAAATAATATAAATATTGAATAATTAAAATATTTATCAAATTAAGAAAATATCGAGTGAATTAGTTAATTAATCTTATTAACATATTTATCAGTAGATAATTTTTTAATTAAAATTGGTTAATCTAATTTTAATCCGTATTATAATGATATAAATATGAATATTTTTAAAATTGGTTTATAGATAAATTTTAAATAAAATTAGTTTATAGTAAAATTTAATAATAAATTTTAATTTAATAATTATTTTTCTTAAGAAAACGAAAAAATATATTTTAAGATTTTGTTATAATATAGATTTTTATATGTTCTATGAAAACGCTTGTACATTTTATTTGACAAAGTTTTTATTTAACTTAATTCTAATTAATTTCAACCTGCGATTTCACTAATAATATTAAAATACATAATCTTTTAATAAAATTTGTATAAAATAATATATATTTCTTAATATTTATATTTATATTTTATTTTATAAATTAAAGTTTAATTAATAATAAATTTTATATTTTATTGTTCTCAAATTAGAAAATTATATAATAATCTGCCAAAACACTACAGTCGTATAATTATTTATTAATACGACCAATTGTATATTTGAATAATATAAATATTTACTAATTTTTTATCTTTTTGTCAAGTTAAAATATATATCTATTTTAATATTTTAGATTAAGTTTAATATAAATTATAGTTTAGTTAATATTAATGTGAATATTTTATAGTATTCACTTTTTGGAAATAAAATATGTTAAAGCTTATTTTTATTTTATGTGTATATTTGATAAAATTAGTGGGTTGTCTTTTATTTTCAAAAGAGATTCCTAAAATTTATATTTATTTTGTAATTTATAAACATAATTTATGTATTAATTCATTTAATTATATTTATCATTATGGATTATACATAAATATATAATTTAATTAAGAAATTAATTAATTATTTAAAATAAAATAAATTAAAAAAATTATTAGATTTTGCTATAGTAAAAAAGAAAATATGCATTTATATTAAAATAAAGAAGGATATTGAAAGATACTATGATTAAATTAGTTAGAATTTAGTTTTACATTATTAACCTTAATAATTAATTAAATAGTCTAAATTTCCAATGTCACGAATAGTAAATAACATGGTAGGGGAAAATTTATTTCAAAAAACCTTCTTGTTTTAATAGTATAGATTCGGTTACCTGTTCGTTTCAAACAAACCGATCGGTTAACTGATTTTTAAACCAAATTATACCAAATAAACTAAATTTTATTAAAATTTTCAAACCAAACTAAACCAGATTGATTTAGCCAAATGAACCGAAGCTATACGATTTTAACAGAATTTAAACAGAAAATAAAAAATTGATCAATTTTGGTTTCAATATCAATAACTGAAATAACCGATTCTCGAACATAAGCAAAATTAATTTCGGTTAATTTCCATATAATTTTGAATAATTGACTAATCAAACCAAACTGATCTGTAATAACCGAACACTAGCAACCACTGAACTTCGAAGAATTCTTTTAGTTTTGTTTTGGGTAAACTTGAGATAACACTACCATTTCCTTCAAATTAAAGTCATATGTTAGACAACACGACACCGAAAAGTAATCATCGGTTCTCGGTTCGGTTCCGGTAACCATGGGTAATGAAAACAAGAACCATTCGGTTTATGATAACAAAACGAATTCTATATTTCTCGGTTATTTCGGATCGGATTCGGTTCGGTTTTTCGGTTCCGGTTAAATTGCCCAGGCCTACTTTCCTCGTTGCCCTTCAAGAAGTCAATTATTGTACTGTTAATAAAGCAATTAATGTATTATTAGGGTGTAACTGAATTTGAGAATTGAAGAAAGATGATTACATGTAAAGCTTTTATGATTTGACTAGGATTTTTTAATGAGAGTCTTTCACTAACTTTCTCAAACGTTTACAATGGTGCAAAGGATATACATTATAAAGAGAGATGTCACTATCCTAGAGATAGATCAATCAATCACCAATTTCCACATGTAGCTTTATTCCTCAACACAACACCTCCTTGTACGATCGACTTGATCTCGTATCTTTAATCTGCTTTACGGCAGAGGAGCTTGTTGCAGGTGTGTGATCTCTTCACGGGATCTCTCACACATGTGAGTTTCTTTGGGCCTGAATTATATTTTGTTTTAGACCCATATATGTCGATCATCCAAACCCTGCGTTTTACTCTGTTCTTCATCTGAAATTAGAGAGAATAACATTGGCCTCGTAACAAAGAGAGAATAACATTGGGCTCGTGGAAATAAAGAAAGTGAGGATTCTAATAATTAGAGTCGAACACATGTCTTCCTTACTACTCATCACACTCTCTGCAGACTAGAGTACCGCCGCCTTGGCCAAGGTGTCTATACGTGGTTTTTTTTTCTCTCTAGGCATCTATTTATGTACTCGTCTCATTGGGCAACGAAAACTCCCCTTTCTTTTTCCTGTTTTGCAAGATGATAAAATCTTCTCTCAGTTTCAAACCCTTTTGTTCATCTCCCTTTTCTAGTCTCTCGCATAAAAAAGTTCCAGTTTCATTTCAGTAAGAAACAGATATTTGAAATGAGAAAAAAGGCAGAGCTCGAGACCAAGTACGACCAATTCCGTAAGAAATTCTTAGGAGGCAAAAATGGGAAAGCTTTGGTTCTTTTCGAGGATTACATATCCAAAGAGGGTTATGCTGATCTTGGGATCGACTCGTCGGACATGCTGAATATGAGCAAAGGAACCTTCGTTAAAACCCTCTGGGAGAAGTTGCCAAAGGTTGGAGTTAAGAAGAAGATTCAGATCACAAGTTGAAGAAAAAGACGACGACGGAAAAAAAAGACAAGGCCGAAGAAGAAGACGATGACAGGAAAAAGACAGAGGTGAAGGAAGAGGAGAAGACAATACATTGATATTAGTTGGGAAATAGCCTTACTTAAACAACTTAGAACTTACTTTGAAGATATATCATCTTCTCTTTCCTTCGTCACATCTTTTAAGTTCACTAACTAATCCCAACAATAATATAAATATTCTTTTGAAAAAAAAATTGTACAATTGTTGAACATTTTAAAAAAAAAAGTTTCTTTGTTCTTCTTATATGAATCTACTAGACACAAACTTATGTAATGATTCACAAATTGGATGAGTAAAAAAAAGTATGAATAAATATTAAAGATATGGTGATCTAGTGTTAACACAAAAGAGTTGATTTTTGTGTTATAGATTCAAATCTTTGTTAGTATGGAAGATTATTCTTTAAATTAAAATATTTAAATGGTGCTATTTTGAGTTAAGGTGAAAACTCAGCCGTTGGAGCATGGTGGTTACTTGAGCAGCGGGAGAGTCTCCGGTGGACTGATGCCGGAGCTATTTGCCGGTGACTTTGCTCTCTCACCCTCCGTTATCTGAAACGTCGTCGTCTTCGGCATCTGTAAGAAACTTTCTTACATTTTTATTACTTCGACAAATATATATTAACAAGAATTTAACTTAGATTTTAAAGCTTTTTCTTTTTGCTGTAATTTTTTAAGATAATGATGGAGTTAACCGAAAACTGTGCAATTTTGACATACATGAGAAACAGTATAGTCTCTTCTTCTCTATTAACAAGAAATTAGAATTTTTGAAGCATAGTCTTTTGCCAAATTTTAAAATTAATTAGGGTAGTACCCGAATAATTAAATAAGTAAAATTTAACAAGAAATCTAAAATTTGGGAGAACGCTTTTTTTTAAGACCTCCTAGTTAAATAATTTTTTTTTAATGGGTTTTACACAAAATCGTCTGTATCCATCAAAGTCCTCAACTTTAGTATTTATGTACATGTTTAAAAATAAGTGTATCTGTCCATCTATATATGTGTATAAAGTGATTAGTTAGCATCTACAAGCATAACAAGTAGTACTCTTGTTACCTGGCTAGCCAAAACCAGATTCTCTTCTCTTAGCAACTTATCATGTTTGAACATGATCACAAATTCATCAGTTTCTAAGATGTTTTTAAGTTAACTGCAGACACATTTATTTTCGAAATAGAAAACTTAATCATCGGTTGGGTGATCCATATGGGGGTTAATTCACATTTGATCAAGATTTCAACAAAGCTTATTTTTATATTCTCATTAGGGCTTCACTTAGATGAAGCCAAAAACAAATCAGCGAGACAGAGACTAAGACAAGACCAAAAGATATATCCAGAGTCTAGAGAGCTAAATTTGGGTCTAGTGATCTGCATATATACTTTGAGGTTAAGAGTATTCAAGAAGCATAGCCGACAATGACCAGGATGGCGAATAAAACCAAAGCACTAACCTTTTCTTGAAGCGTCTTCACCAACTCCATCGTTAGTTCGGCCTGCAACATGACATTAAAAACTAAGTCAAAATGACCAAAATATATAAATATATATCACCGGATCTTATTGATACTATATATTCCATGTTAGTAGAAACTTACTCTTCTAAAGATTATTCAATACAAATAAAAAAAAAAACAAGAAGACGATGAGAATGGCAAGCAATATTCTATAGACAAAATAAAAAAATTCGTAGATGTATTTTACCTTATGCAAATTCCAAATGGCAAGCTATATTTTCTATATTTGATTACTATATATTCCATGTTAGTAGAAACTTACTCTTCGAATGTATCATACTCCCTTTGTTCCTAAAAGATTGATTTTATAGATTTTATTTTTGTTTTATAATGATTGATGTTTTACTTTTTCTATTCATTTTTATTAATTAATGATGACGAATTGTAAAGTTCAAGGAAAAAAAAAATGAATTGTTATTGGTTTAAAATTATAAAGAATTGCTAATAACAAAAAACGATGCATTTATAAACATGTTTTAATATGTCTTCTTAATATGTATGAAAATCTTAAAACATCAACTAGATTTTGACCCGCGCTTAGAAAGCGCGGGATTATTTTTCTTTATTATTTTTTTTTGTCAACGATTTCCAATCATGGGCCAAGGCCTTAAGTGTTTACAAATGGGCGAAGCCCAACAAAGAGATCCGACCCAAACTACTAAGCCCAACTAAAGCCCAAGTTAACAAATCAGGCTCCACGTGTCGAGCGTCGCAGAGGAAGAGCATGCAGCTACACGCGGCTACACGCGTCGGAGAAATGAGCACCACCAGAAAACAGCCAGCTAACGGGGAAGAGAACGCCGCCGGACAGTCACGGACCAACTCTCTGGAGGAACTGGGCACCATTTTTCGATCTACACATCCCAAGCCATCGCTATATCCCTGCATCCAAAGAAATCAGATATGAAAACGCCGCCGGAAACACCCGACCCCAAGGAGGCGCTTGTGCTGAGGGGATTAAGAAACCCCTCTAATCTCCACTATACGCTTGTCCTCTAAAGCAGTGGAACACAAATGATATTAATCCGAGAGAATCGGACAATCGGAAGCGTAACAGATCACATCGACAGGGAGAAAAACGGGGATCGAAGAGAAAAGGGGAAGCGAGATCACCGGCAAAGCCGAAAGAACCGGAAAACTCCGGCAAGTTCCGTAAACGGAAATAGACAGCCAGCCATATAAGAGAAATCGGACTTATTAACGGAAATCCGAAAGCCAAACAAAACCGATCAGAGATGAGGAAGAGAAGAACAAACCCGAGAAACCCAATCTCGATCGGAAGCAAAACTGTGGAGAAAGATGTACAAACAAACCAAATCGGGGAAAAAAGATCTCGCTCTGAAGGATATGGGTGAGAGAAGAGCGAAAGATCAAAAAAACCCCACTCCAGAAGCAGAACATCGGAGAAGATCGGAGTCGAACACGGCGATGAGCTTCTAGAGAGGATTTCATCTCTTTAGGAAGAGAGAGAATCCTTCATCCTATTTTATTTATTTTTCTTTATAAAATTTACTTTTTATTTATTTTTAATAGTTATTTAGATTTTTAATTATGCAATTTAATTATAAATTAATTGTTTAACCCGTATTATAAAAAATGAGTTAATGATTTAGATTTTTTAAAATAAATTGTGTTATTTGGGAGGTGAAATAGGTGGAATTATATGAAATGGTCTAAAATAACGATTTCGATTATATTTTTTTATCTGTGTTGTATCATAAGATTATGGTTTGAAAACAACCATTGTAAAAGTTATGTGATATAAGTTTAATTTTTATTGCATTTATCTAAATATTATTTTATAAAACAACATATATTTATTAAAAATAATTATGTTTTTATATTTAATAATTAAATATTTACAAAGTAGAAAAAGAATAATCTGTATATATATATTTAACACATGTTGTAGTGGTATATATAATTTGCAATTTTTTTTGGAACAATCCGTTAAAAACTACATTTAAACATAAAGTATCATTCGATGCCTCAAATATTTGAATAATATAAATATGGAATAATTTTAATATTTTATTATGTTTAAAATATATCAACTGAAATTATTATATATATATATATATATATATATATATATTAAATTCATGCAAAGATTTTTTATAGAAGATCTATAATCAAAATTGGTTAATTTATTTTTCAACCCGTTCAATGATTTAAACATTTTACAATTTTATGGAAAAACCCTCTAAAAAGTGGAATCATAAAAATATCAATCGTAATATGTACACATATATATATATATATATATATATATATATGAAACAAAAATAAAGAATATATTAAAATATATTATAAATATATTTTGAATTAAATCATAAATTAGAGAATATTACCTTATATATACAAAATAGTTGATGTATAAATTATTTAATTATATTTATCAATTGATTTAATAGTTGTTGACAAAAAAAAAATTGATTTAATAGTTTAATAGTTGTATATACATTTGTTTTAATTTTAATTAATTAGAAAAGTGAGATCCATTATATTTTGGTTGTGTGTCTACATGTTTAATAATTGTCTTGTTTGGAAACATGGATTGTAGAGATAATGTTATATTTCTTAATTACCCTTAATGAAATTTAATTAAATTATTAATGTGCAATAACATAAGTTGTAATAAACACATGAACTAAAGGTTAGTCTCCAATATACTCTATTTTTTTAATAGTATTGATAGGGAGTATAATGGTAACAATCATAAAATTCAAAAGATCAGGACGAGGAATATATTAGTTGAGTTCCTCTAAAGAGACCGGTGCACCAATCTGGCTTCCAACTCTACGAACACAATCGTTCCATGCATGTTTACTTTTTGGAACAGCCTTAGACGCAACATGTTTATACTCAGTATTCGAAGAAATGATTTGAGCCACTCCTAGTAGACAATCTTTACCAATCTTTAACATATAACGACAACATTCATTCGTCAATATTTCCGTCGTGTCATCCAACATGTTCTTGTAAATATTATCTCCACAATCCGAGTTCAGCTTTTTAAGGCAACCCTGAAGAAAATCGAGCTGTTTGTAGGAGTACTGATCCCCAAGCTCCATGGCTGGTGAATCTGCTTCGTATGGAGATTCACCTGGAGCTTCGACGTATATATCGAAATCTGGTGTAGGAGATATGTTCACATCTTCTGGTACTTCTTGTGAATATTGATCAATTTCTTGGGAAAATGTTGGGTGAGACGTGAGAAACACTAGTGTGGATACAAGCATTACCATGAGAAGAGTCTTTGCCATGTTTGCTTTTGGTGTTGGATGTTAGATTGGTGACAGTGAACGAGAGATGTTATAGGGCAATGGGTACGTTTGGTTTGTGGAAGGGTAATTAATTTATGAAACGTTTATTCATTAATAATTTTATGTTAACGACTTCATAAAATTCAGCATTTAACAGTTTTTGTTTCAAAAGAACGTTTACATTAAACTAGTGCTGGGATTTTTAACCGAACCAAATCAAGTTTTTCGATTTTTAGTTCTGGTTCGGTTATTTAAAGTGAACCAATTAGCAAAAAACCAAAATACAGTTATGGGTTACCAATTCGGTTTGGTTCAGCAAAACCAACAACTAACAAAGTTTTTACCGAATTTATATAGAAAAATCAAAAAATTGGTTAATTTCGGTTATCAATGTTAATAACCAAAGAAACCGATAAACAAACCAAATCTAAATTAATTTCGGTTAGTTACGATAGAATTTAATAACCAAATAACAGACTAAACTGACCCCGACCCTTAATAACCGAACTCGCAGCCATTAAACATTGGAGATTCTTTTTTAGTTTCATTTTGGGTTAAACTTGAGATAACACTACCATTTCCATCAAATCAAAGTCATACGCTAGACAACACGACACAATTACACAGAATAAGATTTAAAAAAACGATCAAAGAAAATGTTTAATTCGGTTTGGTTCGGTTTAGCAAGATTAGAACTTAAGCCCTTCCTTTCAATACATGTCTTCTTAAACCGGGAATGTGAACGTTTGTAATGTAATCCTTCCAGTTAATACTTCCAACATCAAACCCAAACTCACTCTTCTCTTCTTCAGACATATTCTCCATTAATCTCTGCGTATTGCTGTTATCAAATCTGCAGCAAAAAACAACACAAAACGATTCAAAGTTTGTCGGTTTGGTCTTAGAATTACAATGTTCTTCGTTCTTACCTTCCACCATAGAAAGTATATGGCTCATAAATAGTAGCAAGGTGTTTAGCGTGTTCAACAGATTTCTTGCATATGAATTTCAACTTCTGCAGCATCTTACTATCCACTGAGCTCATACCATTCATCAAACCACTCCGTTCTTGAGCATCTCTCCACAAATGATCCGAAAAATCATCAACCGAATCGAAAAGTTTCATCAAACGCACCATAATAGGAACACCTTTCGAGTCCATGCATGGGGTAGATTTGTAGTGGTTATAAAGAAGCTCTGCTAAGTCCTCGAAAACAAGAGGGTTTATCGCTGAAGAAGCGATCTGATACACGTTTATTTCAGGTTCTTGATCTGCCTTTGCCGTTCCGTGCTTTGCTATAGCAGCTAAGGTCGCATTAACGACCATATCAGCAGGAACCACATCAAGAACTCCTTTTGGATCAACCAAAAACCCTGTGAGCTGTCCCTTTCCATAACATAGAACTATAGGATCCATCATCCTGGTTTTTAGATTGAGGAAGAATCAGTTTTGTTATGTATATACATTCGTATTTATACACATGTGACATATATATGGAGCTAGGGTTAGGGGTTCGGTCATTCGGTTCGGTTCTTCGGTTTTCGGTTCGGATAATAAACTTGAGAACCGGCTAATACCCGGAAAAAATCGGGTTCAGTTCGGTTATGGTTCGATTCTTTCCGTTAATTTCAGGTAATTCATGTAAAAAATCGAATAATTCGGATAAAATTTGGGTAAAAGTTTGGATAGTTTGAACAGTTTGAATAAAAATCGGATAATTTCGGATATTTTAGTTAAAAGTATTTAGGTTATTTTAGAGAATTCGGTTTTTCTTGGTAATATTCGGTTACTTTTGGTTATTTTGTTACTTTAAATCTAAACATAACTAATATTTTTAGGTATAAAAATCATATTTCGGTTAGTTCGGGTATCCATTCGGTTCTCGGTTCGGTTCCAGTTTGGTTCAGTTATAAAAATTTAGGAGCCATTCGGGTTTTTACGAAATTTGAATCGGTTTCGATGTCGATTCTTTCAGTTCGGTTCGGTTCTCGGTTTTTATGCCCATGCAGCATATAAACAAGCTACTTGTTTCAAGCATATATACAAGTTACCTGTTTCCTTCCATCCATCCAGGGAAAGGATCTTTGTAAGTGCTTTCAATGACGCTAGGCCTTATAATAACAACAGGTACGTCCCCTCGAGTGCTACTGATCATCATTTCTCCCATTGCTTTGGTGAAAACATAAGTGTCTTGCCATCCATATGATCTTGCCCTGTTTCAATGATTCATGTGTTTAAGGTTGTTGCTAATATCTGAGTCAAAGTGAACATTTTAGATTACTACCTCTCTAGACCAAGATCCTTCATCTTCTGCGCCTCCTCTTGATCTTGAGTCCCTTTTCTTGCAGCATCAAGAGCAAGCTTCAGCTCTCTATCGACATCTAATGCTTTCCTGTTTCCTTCGAGGAAGTTCTCGGTTGCTATACAATCTCCCATAGAGAATGGCTTCTCCATGATTGTTCCTTGTCTTTGTCCATTCACATAAGCTGCACAATAAGTTTTCAAATGAAGAAAGCCAAAACATCACAAAACCCTTTAGCTATCTGTGTTTCCATTCACATACCTGTAGATATTTGCAAGAAAAGCTTGAGTTTCTTGCACTTCTTGGCGAATCCCATGAGATTACCAGGACCTCGTGTGTTTATGTCCAAAGCAACATCATATCTGCAATCCAAGAAAACAAGATTAGTAAGACAAGATACATTGATGTTGTCTAGATAACAAAAACAAGAGATCTAGAAACGCATGAGACTATTGACCAGTAAAAAGAAACAACAACTTCCCTTCGTTTAAACACAATATTTTTCTGTAACAAACCTTCTACCATGTATTAATTTTGACATACAAAGCAAACAAATAACATAAAATAGTCTAATGTCTGCACATGCGTACATGGGTAAGGTCGATCACCTAGTAATCTTATAATTGAATGCCAACCTTTCATTGAAGGTTGTATTGGCCGCAGAGTTGATAATCACATCAACTTCTTTTGCAATCTCCTCCGCTGAATCTGCTTGCAACCCAATGTTTGAATCACAAATGTTTCCTGTCACAGGCACAAGCTTGTCTAACATGAAAGACTGGTAAGATGCTCCATGAGTCTCTCTTAGAGTATTAAAAAGCTCTGCATCTAGCACCTGAAAGCAGCAAGCCCATGGGATATCGTCATGCACATGAGGAAAAAAAAACTTGACTAAGGGTTTGAATGGTAACAACGGTTGCAGTGGACAAAATTATATGCGAACTAAACCACTATAATTTTAGAGCGGACAGCAGGTCGGTGCGGACTAAATTTAGTTGTTCATATAAATGGATTGTATTGGGTCCACATCGGATTACTTTTATTTTTTCAGTACACACTACATATCAAATATTATGAACGATAAATAAAAGTGATCAAGATCGCTTGCAGACTAATCCGTCCTAACCATTGCTATCATTCGAAGCCTAAGCAAGGATAAAAAAAGAGAGGAATTACCTCATTCTTTAACCGTTCAATGGCTGCTTCTTTGTTTTTGGCTTTAATCAATAGATATATCTTCCCAACATCCGGAGCCATTCTCAAGACCTTCTCAATCAGTACTGGAGATATCACAAGGGAACTGATGTAAAGACACAGTTCTGGAATGTTATAAACAGATATGTTAAGTTTGTTGTGTACCTTTAGCTAAGAAACCCGTGGAGCCAGTGATTAAAAACTTCTTCCCTTGGAGAAAACTGACAATGCCAAGTCCTTCTTTAATCCCAACCATAGCAGCACCATTAAAAGGCATCAAAGTTTTTACTCCATTGAACTCAATGGCTGGCCCATTCCCGTTCGGAGACAGAACCAATGTCTCAGCCTCCATAGCCGGCGAACTCTGTTCCCTTATCAATACTTGACCTCTGTCTTTCAAAAGCGAAGAAACCCGAATAGGTCTCTCTGGTTTGCTGTTTCTCCCACCACCACCACCACCATCACCGCCAGCACCACCTACGCGGCACCAGGTGGGACCTACCCTTTTGTTATCCCTAATTAATGTACACCGGTCACGACGGTCGTGTAATCTGAAAAGCTTGTGTGACGCAGCAATGGAGGAAGAAGAAGAACTCAAGAAGAGAGTCTCCATCACAAACTAAGAAATAAGAAATAGAGAAAGGGTCATTTCTGATTTAGGACTAAAAAAACTAACTAGTTGACCTTGTAAAAATCTAAAACACAAACTGTATTCCACTATTATGTTATTTGAGCAACAGAAACTTGTTGGTTAAGAAATTGGTGACTTGTAATGTACTTAACCTAGAAAACATACCTTTGGTAATGAGCACCAAGAATATACTTTCTTATTTTTTAATAAAAGGGCTAACAAGAATATACTTGAATCGAAAGAGATGAAGTAAACCAAAAAAAGTACACCAAGAAAGATTCTTTATATATTTTTCTAATTACTTATCTTTGGGAGACAAGTATGTTGGGTTTTGTTTTTATAAGATGAATGAAAGATTAGTTAGTTTTAAGGACCAAAGATTATGAAAAACTTATTCTGTTTTATAGGGAAATATATAATTAAAAAATTAAGTGAAACAAAAGATTACCTGACGATCTTTCTCTCCAACATTTTATCAGCTTCCTACACGTGAATTAGATTTCAAATTATAAAAATGAAATAAAGAAATGCATCAGATCCAAAAATTACTTTAAAATATGGTCAGTAAGCAGTAAACCTTTAAGAATTCACCCAATGATAAAAGAACTTTCAATGGAGGTATTCAATCTCGGATTTGGAATGATATGTATAAGGTTGAGGTTAAGACTTGGAAGTTCAAACCTCTGCATCATCGTCTTGAGGCGAGATTATCAAACTAAATCGACCAAATAGTAAGGTACAAATTTGGCTGTATATAAATATGTTCCAGATTTCATATGTAATGAGAATCGAAACACACTCGTGGTACACAATAAGTAGCAAAGCTGTCACGCGTGAACATAAAACAGGCTGCCATTAAGTACTAAGGAAATTAAACCAAACCATACATACGTTTGTCCTCTTATCTCCAAACTATGACTTATTGTAGATGACACTAATTTTAGAGTTCCAGTTGTAAACGCATACAAAAATGTTGGAGTCTGAGAAGAAGAATGCTAACAAATATAGAGAAAGTTGTAACATAAATCAAGCAACTAATGATTTTATTAACAAGAAGAGTGAAATATCCTCATAACCAGTCATTTTTATATGAAGTGAACATATGACCGATGGTGAGTCCAATCACAACACCAGGCGCAGAGCCTATTGCAGCAGCTTTCCAACTAAATATTTGATCCTTTTCTTCATCTTCATGTTGCTTTGTTGCTTCTTCTTCTTCTAAGCCACATACTTTTTGAAGAGGAACACCACATAGCTCAGGATTCTCTGCGAATGAAGAGATGTTCTGGCTTTGAATCTGAGTTCCTTGTGGTATTGGACCTTCAAGCTTGTTGTAAGAGAAGTTCATCCGCGCTAGAAACGTGAGTTTCCCAAGCTCTGGTGGGATTTCGCCAGATAATCCGTTCTGAGATAGATCCAATGACTGAAGATTACTCAAGTTTGAAAGAGATGATGGAATAGGTCCTGTAAAAGCGTTGTTTGACATGTTGAGCACAATCAGTTCCTTGAGTAACCCTATGGATTCAGGGATGTCTCCTTCCAGTTTGTTACCAGAGACATCTATGGTTTTGTAGATTGTGAGACCACTCCCAACAAGCTCCATCTTTAATCCTTTGTTCATTAGATCCACTGAGTTATGATAGTATCCTAAACCACGTCCTGCAATCCTACTCCACGCACGATCTACAATGTCTACCACCGATGACATTGCACTCCAACCCGCAAAGTAATCTGATGGCAGCTCTCCAGTAAAACGATTTTCAGAAATGTCAAAGATTCTTAGCTTGGTGAAACTCAAATGAGAAGATATTGGCCCATGGAGTTTGTTAGAACGAAGGACAAGAATCTGTAGATTGGGCAGTACTCTCAACCAGAATGGAAACGTGTCATTGAACATGTTGCCTTCCATGTTCAGAAACTCGAGGCGGGTGCAGTTGATCAGAGACTTGGGAAGTTCTCCTGATAAGTGGTTGTGACCAACATCAAGTGATATCAAGTGATCACTGATAGATTCCTCTGGAAAAGTACCAGAGAGACTATTATTCTGTAGATGCAAGACGGACATAGTAGTTTTGAAATTCTCAAAACATCGAGGGATAGAACCGTTGAAGTTGTTGTTGGATAAAACAAGAGTATCAAGAGAAACCAACTCACATATTGTCTTAGGAATCTCTCCCCTAAACCGGTTTTTGGAGCCCAAAAAGAAAATCATAGAGTTTGGTAACAAAGGAAAATCTTGAAATGTGTTTGAGCTTATATCAAGCATATATTTTTCACTTGTTTGAATAACATCAGAAGGTCCTTCAAAACCGGTAAATGAATTCTGAGAAATGTTTACATACCTCAACACTGGCAGCCTCCATAACCACTCTGGTACTTGACCCTTAATTTGATTGGCAGAAATGTCTAAATATACCAATCTGGTTTGGGTTTGTAGAAACTTGGGAAACTCATAAATATTGCAGGATGATAATGTCAATATTTCTAAGGAGGAGGGAAGATGGAGAGTATGATTGATCTTCAGATTATTACCTGAAAGATCCAACCTTGTAAGTGACATGAGATGTGAGAAAAGACTCAAGTCAACCATGCTTCTTGTATTCAGATAGGAGAGGTCAAGTGAAGTGAGTGACTTGAGATGCAAGAAGATGCTAAAATCAACCATGCCATCCCCTGTGTTCCAGTAAGAAAGATCAAGAGACCTGAGGCCGACTAGTTTCAGTAGGGTTCCCGGGATTGGCCCTCTGAAATTGTTTTCTCCAAGGAATAACTCTCTAAGTTGAGATGGTGAAGATATAGTCCCAAGACCACTGAAGTCGTTTCTCACTAGAGCAAGGTGGATCAACGATGGCATCATGAAGAGGGACGAAGGAATAGTTCCAGAAAATGAGTTTCCACTCATATCAAAATACACCAGTTTGGACAGGCTGCTCATGTTAGATGGGAGCATACCTTGGAACTGGTTAGAACGAAAGATGACACGGGTGAGCTCGCTCAAATTGAGAAGCATATGAGGAAAGTTCCCATTGAGGTTGTTAAATCCAAGTTGCAAATCTGTTAGTCTGTTTAGGTTGCCCATTGAACTTGGTAGTTCACCAGTGAAACCATTTTCAAAAAGATCAAGTTTGGTTAGGTAAGAAAGATTCCCAAGTGAAGAAGGAATCTTTCCAAAGAGATTGCAACCAATAAGACTCAAAACCTTCAGATATTTGAGGTTGCCAATGGAATCTGGTAGAATACCAGTAAGATTGTTTGAGTCAAGATTCAGGCTCTGTAGATGTTGTAATCTAAACAGACTACTATTAGTTCTCAATGGGCCATTGAGAAAACTGTTCTTGAGGTCTAACTCAACCACTAAGCCAGTCTTGGGATCACAAGAGACACCATCCCAAGAACAGCAATCAGTGTTGTTCCTCCATTTCTCTGTCTTCGGATCAGACTTCCACCAGTGAAACTTGAGCCTTTGGACATAGAACTCATTCTTGAACTCCCAAAGAACATCCCTCTGGCCTGGACGACACAAGTGCTTTGCCGGAGAAGCAAAAACAACAAGTTTTGAATTAAAAAGAGAAAAGATTAAAAACAAGATCAAAATTATCATCGTGTGTTTTGATTTTCGTTTTGTTTGAATCCATTGATGTTGCTAACTATATATGGAGAAATTGAGAGCTTGACTTAACAAGTCTATTGTGAAGACTAATTGGTTCCACACAGATTAGTAATTTCAATATGAATAGTCCACCAAGTCAAAGTCAATGAAATAGAAAATTGATCTTACAGACTATCCAAAGCCACAAACGCAATTTTCCCAGCCGTTGGAACGCTCTGCACCAGGAAGATTCCGTTGATCTTACATAAATTCTCAGACGAGTTTTGACTATTTCTTTTATTCACTCTTGAATCTTTCAATGGATCCAGAGGGTGACAAGTGAAAGTGACGATGAACTCTGTTTAAGTGACGATGTTCTATAGTGGGCCTTTCATTGTTATATCTAAAGAAGGCCCATATAGGCCCATATTTCTGTTTTACAGTTTTTTTTTTTAAATATGGTTAAACTTCAGACCCGGTGGTTCTCTAAAAACCCTACAAAAACTACTTCTTCTTCGTTCAACACTAAACCCTACAGAAAAAAGTTCCAATTTATTTTTGCGTCCGCCATTAGAGATATGGTGGCTCCGTCGAAAAAAGTTCCAAGAGGAAATGGTAATGATTCTAGAAAGGCATTTCAATCATCGAAGAAACCCTTCAAGAAGACGAAGGACGATGTTGCTGCAAGGTCTGAAGCCATGGCTCTACAGCTCGAAGAGGTTCCTGACTTTCCTCGAGGTTTGTTTCTCCCTCAATTTATGTTGTTCCATTTGTTCTTACTAGATTTCATGAATCACAATTTGTTGATATTCTTAATTGATTGTAAAATCACAATTTGTTGTGTTCTTAATTGATTACTTGTCAGGTGGAGGCACTTCTCTAAGCAAAAAAGAGCGTGAGAAAATTTATGAAGAAGTCGACGCTGAGTTTGAGGCTGATGAGCGTGTTTCTAAGAGGAGTAAAGGGGGAAAACCTAAAAGGAGAACCCCTACCGATGTAGACGAATTGGGATCTCTTTTTGACGGTGGTTTAACTGGAAAACGGCCAAGATATGCCAATAAGATTACCACTAAGGTATCAACTCGGAACTGTCTTATATGTTTGAAATGTTTATTAAGTTCATACCTGGAAAGCTCTTTTAGTTAGAATAGGCTAAGAGAGTTACTCTTGTAACATTTACATGCACTCAAGTCGGATTCATTTGTTCTCTGCATCATGGAATTTAATAGAACAAATTATTCGTGTACATTGTACTAAACCTCAGAGTTTAATCAAGATGCTGATCCATAGATGTATCATCAGATTACTGTGACTAGTTTCTGAGTCAATGTTCTCTGACGTTTTAGCTAGGTAGATAGTTCTTACATCAGATATGCCTGGCTGTTTCTTTATGCGCGTTAACACCTGTGCATCTACCAATGACATTTTGCTTTCCATTTGACATCCCATCTATCCTCATAACCATGAGTTCATGATGCTACTGTCCTAGATGGTTTTCTTAAGCAGATTACATCTCTGCTTTTCCTGTTCTGACGTTTAATGGGATTTATGTTCAGAATATTTCCCCAGGAATGAAGCTTTTGGGAGTTGTTACTGAAGTCAACCAGAAAGATATTGTAATTAGTCTTCCAGGAGGATTACGGGGATTAGTTCGGGCAAGGGAGGCATTGGATTTTACAGATTTCGGAACTGAGGTAGCTGTGGTTTATAATTGGCTATCCAAATTCCATGCCCCTTGGTCATTTTGACCTTTTTGACCTTTTTCAATTTTGGTTTCTGCAATCTGAACTGAGTTGGTACTCCTTTTTGTCAACCAGGACGATGAAAATGAACTCCTTAGAGACATCTTTTCTGTGGGTCAGCTTGTTCCCTGCATTGTATTGCAGTTAGATGATGACAAGAAGGAGGCGGGCAAAAGGAAAATATGGCTTTCAATGCGACTTTCTTTATTGCACAAGGGATTCAGTTTGGATTCCTTTCAACCAGGGATGGTATGTCAATGCTTGGTTCATTTTACTTTTATTTTGTAATTTTTATCTTGGGAGCTCTGTCTTTGTGTAAGACTTTCAAATGTATTTGTGGACTGGTATTTAAGTATGTTGGCATAGCCACAGCCATCCAAAGATCCAATACGAGTGGAAACTTGAAAGAGTTCATGGCTAATCGAGCTTAGAGTTTATTTATTAAGCGGCATAGGCTAACAGTTTTCAGATGAAAATAAGCTATGTTGATACTGACCTTCTGCTATCTTCTATAATGGGGTCGTATCTTTACCAACTCGGTTTTTCTTCTTTGAAAAATAATTGTGTTTTCTTTCTTTTCCATAATGCTTGTTCAGGTAGTCACTGCAAATGTGAAAAGCGTTGAAGATCATGGTTATATCCTTCACTTTGGAATGCCTTCTATCACAGGATTTATCAAAAAAAGCAATGATGGTACTAAATCTCGTTGACCTACTGGCCTCTTAGCTCTTTTATTCACATTGAACTTTTTCTTTCGATTTCTTCTGGCCAATGATATTCAATGTACCTTCGTACATCATGAACAATGGGTTGTTTATGTCCAACTAAAAGAAATACTTCATTTCCAAAAAACCTTTGTGGACGCTTTTGATCTTTCTTGAGAAC
Organism: Orychophragmus violaceus; assembly: GCA_030180135.1. Classification (NCBI taxonomy): domain Eukaryota; kingdom Viridiplantae; phylum Streptophyta; class Magnoliopsida; order Brassicales; family Brassicaceae; genus Orychophragmus; species Orychophragmus violaceus. The sequence continues at coordinate 90,638,142 of CM058240.1, forward strand.
TTCCTGGCTCTCGTTTTTCTGATTCCGGTCATCTTAAAAATCTTCGTTTACCATTTTCTGAATTTTCCAGGAAATCAGGAGTTAAAGACTGGGCAGCTTATTCAGGGCGTGGTTACAAATTTTGATAAAGAACGTAAAATTGTTCGTCTTAGTTCGGACCCAGATTCAGTGGCAAAGTGTGTGGTATGCCTCGTACTTCCCTAATTATGCAGTAAAATTTCATTGGTTTAAACAAAATTAACCTCGTGATTACCATTTTGCAGACCAAGGATCTTAGTGGGATGTCGTTCGATCTTCTCATCCCAGGCATGATGGTTAATGGCCGTGTGCAATCTGTCCTTGAGAATGGACTATTGTTAGGATTTCTTATGTACTTTACTGGAACGGTGAGTTACCAATGATTTTGGTAGTGTGCATTATTGATTAAGCTGGAACTATGTTTTTCGTTGTTAACCTAAATTCTTGGTGACGTTTCTGAGTTACATTTCTCATTGATGTGCAGGTTGATCTATTCCATCTACAAAATCCAATGTGTAACAAGAGCTGGAAGGATGAGTATAATCAGAATACGATGGTATGCGTTTTGGCGTTCACTCTTTTCTGATTCTTTTCTTTGTTGTGTTTCTATTATGAATGTCTTCGTAGTTTGCCGATTTGTAGTCACACTGTCGTGTTGTTTTTGTCTTAGTGTTTGTTTGGGGGCACCACTAAATCTGTGACATCCCTACCTTGATCGAATTTAGTAATGGGATACAGAAGAATAGATTACATTTATGTGAAGTCTCAGGTGTGCGTCTTTGTCTAAAATTGGATTGGAAAATCAGGTTATCAGAGCCTGTACAGAATAGTTGTCTAAGAATAAACAGTGTCCTGTTCCTCCTGGATTCTTAAGATGGAAACTCCCTTTCAATTTATAAAGCTGTGGGTACAAAGTTACTTCAAAACGATGTTTTATTGCTAAGGATCTTAGGTGTTTGTATCTGATGTTTAAGTCAACTTGATTTCTTTGATTACTATAGTTTTGAACGTGTTTAACTACTACTTATTTTGCAGTTTTTTGTTTGTTTCGATTGTTTTGAATTTTTGGTCTATTTTCTTTGGTGAAAGATATATTTTTCTCCTTTTGGTTTGACTTGCACAAAATGCTCCTACTGTTTTTTCAGGTTAGTGCTAGAATATTGTTTATTGATCCATCAACTAGAGCTGTTGGTTTGACGTTAAACCCACATCTTGTTGGCAACAAGGCTCCTCCTTTGGTAAGCGACTGATTTGTCCATTTGCTTCCACTAAAATATAATGGTGACATGTTAGTAACAGAACTTGTTTGACACCTACTTTTAGGGTTTAAATGAAGGCTCATTTTTTGTACACCAGCATTTTTTACATCCGCTGTTTTCACACTATCTTTATATACTTGAGCTTGACTCGAATGCTCATCCACTATCTCACATTTTTGGTTCTTCACTTTGATACCTTAGCCAGCATGTTTCTGTGATGGTCTTCGTTGACCTACATGTATTTGCCTATCTTTGCTCTCTTTTTTTGTAAGACTTGTGTTTGGTTTTATGCAGCATGTCTCCAGCGGAGCCATATTCGACGAAGCAAAAGTTGTCCGTGTTGATAAATCAGGCCTTCTTCTTGAGCTCCCTTCTAAGCCTGTTTCAACTCCAGCATATGTTAGCGTATGTCCAATTGGCTCTTATTCTTCTAAAGTATTTAGGGTTCTGATGTCCTTTTTAACCTTAGCTATACCGTAATTGCAGACATATGACGTTGCAGAAGATGAAGTAAAGAAACTGGAAAAGAAGTTCAAGGAAGGAAACCGAATCCGTGTTCGAATCCTTGGCCTTAAGCAGATGGAGGGGTTGGCCATAGGGACTTTAAAGGTATTTTACTGCCAGACATTCTAATAGATTTTATTTCCTTTAACAATCGTTGGCATGGGAAGCATCTTCCATTCTTTCAGTACTGATTCTTAACATTGTAGTATTTTACTGCCAGACATTCTAATAGATTTTATTTCCTTTAACAATCGTTGGCATGGGAAGCATCTTCCATTCTTTCAGTACTGATTCTTAACATTGTACGAGCATTGCAATCTAAATGCTAATTAAACGATAGTTTGATGTAGAGTCATACATTTAGGCCTCTTTCTGTTGGGACATGCATGTTTTTGTTTTTTAACTTTGTGGATTTCCATCTTTACTTTTTCTCTCTTTTGGTGCTGTTTTTGTTTGAGCAGGAAAGCGCTTTTGAAGGTCCAGCGTTCACCCACTCAGATGTCAAGCCTGGTATGGTGACGAAGGCCAAAGTCATATCTGTTGATACATTTGGTGCCATTGTGCAATTTCCTGGTGGTCTGAAAGCAATGTGCCCACTTCAGCATATGTCTGAGTTTGATGTTACGAAGCCCAGGAAAAAGTTCAAGGTCGGCTCCTTGCATTGGCCCTACATTAAATGGTTTGCAATGTTGCTGGGGCATGCGTAAATTGTGAATGATTCTTCTTTCAGGTTGGAGCTGATTTAATATTTCGTGTGCTTGGCTGCAAATCAAAGAGGATAACTGTTACCTGCAAGAAAACGCTTGTAAGTTTTCTTATGATAGTGGATCTGACTTTCTTTCGTTGTTTGCATACTCCTTGATGTGTCTGGTTACTGAACTAGGTTTGTTTGTTTTTGAGGAGGCTTATAACTGTTCAAATCATTTCCCTCTTATAAAATTGGTGATAAAATGCATCTTGTTTCAATTATCATTCCTTCTACTGATTTTAGGTTTCATTTGTAACACTTCGGCAGTTCGGCTTTAAATGGAAACTACATTCCTTCCTTTTTTAGCCTTTCACTTAGCTATGGACGAAATCATTTGTAGGAACTTTTGTGTCAAACTTGTACATGTTAAGATAAAGTCTCTGGTTGTTATCGATTCAAGTCTCTTCTCATGCAGTGGATGTAATATGTTATTATTCTTTGCAGGTTAAATCTAAACTTCCGATTTTGAGTTCTTATGCGGATGCAACTGAAGGACTAGTGACACATGGCTGGATAACAAAGATTGAAAATCATGGATGCTTTGTTCGCTTCTATAATGGGGTGCAAGGATTTGTTGCCAGGTAATTGCTGCACCGTTATTGTATTTCATTTGCCGTTGCCTTACTGTTCTGGTTTCTTTTCTAGTGATGATTTTTTTTCCCCACTCATAAAGGCACTGGGTAATCTTTTCTATTTTGATTATCTTAAGCTAATATGCTATACTTACTTTGATTGAGCAGATTTGAACTTGGTTTAGAGCCTGGAAGTGATCCCGTTTCAGTGTTTCATGTTGGGGAGGTTGTCAAATGTAGAGTAACCAGTGCGGTTCATGGCACTCGAAGGATCAACCTCAGTTTTATCATAAATCCAACAAGGTTTTTTCCCTTTTAATCTGATTTGTTATAATAGTGCTGCATTCAATACGACCGTAATATCATTAAATGCTTTAGCTCACTTTTGTGTACATCATTTCTGACAGTGTTTCTGAAGATGATTCAATCAAGTTAGGTAGTATTGTATGTGGGGTAATTGATAGTATAAATCCTCAGGCAGTCACTGTCCATGTTAAATCCAAAGGTTTTCTGAAGGGTACTATTTCTGCTGAACAATTAGCTGATCATCATGGTATGTGTTTTCTCCTACATGAGCTTACATTTTGAATTTTTCTGATATTCATTTGTTTCTGAGTCTTCTTTTTGTGATGTAGATCAAGCAAAATTAATGATATCACTTTTAAGACCTGGATTTGAGCTTGATAAGCTGCTGGTAATAGGTACGTTTTTGGCCTTGCTAATTTTTAGATTTGTTTTCTTTGCTTATATCCTTAAGACATTTAAAGGAGGTCTATTGTCTAAACTTCCTAAGTGTAGTTTTTCTGAGAGTAGTTTTTCCCACCAAGTGATTGATTTAAGTCTGCTTCATTTCTCTGATTGTGTAGTTTTTGAAACTAAGAAATATGATCCATCTAGTTACAGGAACTATTTTAGTGGCTGAAGAAAAGTAATAATGACATGAGTAATTTTTGTTTATCTTAGACATTGAAGGCAACAACTTGGCTCTCTCTTCAAAATACTCTCTAATTAAGTTTGCTGAAGAGCTTCCTACGGATTTTAGTCAGCTCCAGCCAAACTCGGTGGTTCATGTGAGTAACTGCGTCTTTGAAATGTAACAACAGATTTTTTTTTTTGTGTGTTCAGTCATATTTATTTTTATTAATTTGTACACAGGGTTATGTTTGTAACCTGATTGAAAATGGCTGCTTCGTCCGTTTTTTGGGTCGGTTGACGGGTTTCGCCCCGAGAAGCAAGGTGGATTGTTTTTTACTATGCGTTTTCATTATCAAATTTTTGTTGGCATACTGCGTTTCTTGAAGTTTTTTCCATTTTATTTTTAAGGCAATTGACGAACCCAGGGCAGATCTGTCAGAGTCCTTCTTTGTTGGACAATCGGTTCGGGCTAATATAGTTGATGTATGTGAACGCTGGACTCAGGGCCTTATATTAATGTTGTTGAAGATACTATGAAGTCTTGATCATTTGCAATATGTTTCTGTAGGTCAATCAAGAAAAAAGCAGGATAACTCTTTCGCTGAAACAGTCATCTTGTGCTTCTGTAGATGCTTCTTTTGTCGAAGATTATTTCCTTATGGATGAGAAGGTAGTGTTCTTGGGACATACTTTCTCTTTTTATTGGGCTTAGGACTATATGGAACCTGTTGTGTATTGCACTTTTATTGAGTTGGGTTAAGGATTTTTGCATTTGTCTGCATAACTTTGAGTAGCACTGTACTGCAAGTGTTTTAAAGGACTGGTTTCTAACTTACGCTGTTTCATTTGTCCAGATCTCGAACCTGCAATCATCTGATATTACTGAAAGTGAGTGTAGTTGGGTTGAGAAATTCTCAATTGGGAGTTTGATCAAGGGAACCGTACAGGAGCAAAATGACCTTGGTTTGGTGGTGAATTTTGACAATATTAATAATGTCCTTGGTTTTATACCTCAGTATCATTGTAAGTCTTTTTGGAGAATCGAACTCTAGTTTTAGTTTCGTTATGGATTGCAATACATTATTAACACAGCTGTTCCTTGCCTCTGTCTGACATATTGTGTTTTTATTTGTAGTGGGTGGAGCTACTTTGGAACCCGGTTCTGTTGTCCAAGCAGTCGTTCTTGATATTTCTAGGACAGAGAGACTAATTGATTTGTCTTTGAAGCCTGAGCTCATAAACAGCTCAACCAAAGAGGTGTCCAACAGTCAGTTAAAAAAGGTTTACATCTAAGAAGATATATTGTAGTCAAGTTTTGCGTTATTCATGTTATCTTGCATGCTCATCGTTGTTGGATAGCAATGCTGATCTTAGCTGGCTTATGACGCATTATATTTTTTCTTTTGCTTCAGAAACGTAAAAGAGGTGTTTCCAAGGAATTTGAAATCCACCAGAGGGTCAGCGCTGTTGTAGAGATTGTGAAGGAGAAATACTTGGTAAGTGCTTTATTGCATTAAGTTAATGATTATTGCATGTTACTCAGAGTTGAAACTTTTTTTCCAGATCTTGTCAATTCCAGAACATGGTCACGCTATAGGATATGCGTCAGTATCAGACTATAACACACAGAAGTTACCAGTGAAAAAATTTACCACAGGACAAAGGTGATCATTCATTCATCTTTTAACCAGTCTTTTACTTATTAATTTACTCCTCTTTTTCACGAATTCTATACCCCATGCTTTCTTGGCCCTGCTTGGCTAATCTGATAGTGATTGAAAATGTGAATGTATTTACCTCCATTGGCAGTAGATCGTAGCTAAGTTTTTGTTATTAATTTTATCCGGGCAGTGTTGTTGCGTCTGTTGAGGCTCTGCAAAACCCTTTGACGTCTGGGAGGTTGCTTTTACTTCTTGACTCTGTTTCCAGTATTTCTGAGACATCCCATTCTAAGAGGGCAAAGAAGAAATCCAATTGCGTAGTTGGTTCTGTTGTCCACGCCGAGGTACTAATGCCCTTCATTCTTATGTCTTTATATTTTTACTCAGCAAGCTCATCTTTTTAGTGAGCTTGAGGTGCAGTAGAAATTCCTTCACTGTTGAACTTGAGCAGAATGTAGATATTATCTGAAAATGCTTACCTATCGAATTACTTTAAAACTATACATAACAAACCGTTATACACGTAAGGTATTGAAACAGTAAATGAAAACAAAAGGAGAATCAAAGGGGAATAATCCTGCGCTTGAATACGAACAAAGAAAGAATTAGAATAGAAGATGTAGGTTGGCAACAGGACTTCTCAAGTAGCTATGCCATTGCCACCATAACTTCTACTCTCTCAGATTAACATCTTTTACTTTTTCAGATTACTGAAATAAAGCCTTTTGAAGTAAGAGTAAACTTTGGCCAAAGTTTCCGAGGAAGAATCCACATAACGGAGGTGATTTTTCTTATGTTGCCATCATCATTTTAGATATTAATATTCATTTTTTAATATTTAGGTGGACAAAAATTTGCTTATACGACTCAATTCTTGGTTGGATAGGTGAATGATGCAAGTACAAGTGAAGAACCTTTTGCCAAATTCAGAGTCGGGCAATCGGTGTCTGCAAGAGTTGTTGCAAAGCCCTGTCATACTGATACTAAAAAGAGTCAACTTTGGGAGCTTTCTGTAAAGCCTGCAATACTTAGAGGTAATCCAAGATAATTGAAAACTTTCACCAACCATATGTCCCATTGACTCACATTTGGAATATAAATATTACAGAAATCACATGCTTTTCGGGTTTAAATTGATCTATTTTCACTAGTCTAAATCTTACAGGAAATTGCGAGACGTGTAATTTGTGTAAATGTTATTTGATGACCACATCTAGTTGTTATGTTGCAAAAACTATTTTTACATATAATTCAATAATTATAGACTAAGATCAACATTTTTAAAATCCGTATGCTTTTGTGTATTTGTGTCAGAAGTGTGCTTGTGTATATCTTACATATGAACCTTTTGCTATCACAAGGGGATAACATAGTCTCCATATCTTATTTCTTTTTTATGTTGAAATTTCAATTAGATTCCAGTGAGTTGAATGACATACAAGTGAGGGAACAACTTGAGTTTGTTGCTGGAGAGCGTGTCGGCGGATATGTCTACAAAGTGGATAAAGAATGGGTTTGGTTGGCAATATCTCGCAATGTGACGGCACGCGTATTCATTTTAGACACTGCATGCGAAGCTTGTGAACTTGAAGAGTTTGAGAGGCGTTTTACCATTGGTAAAGCTGTTTCAGGCTATGTTTTGACGTACAATAAAGAGAAGAAAACATTACGGTTGGTCCAGCGTCCACTACTTGATATCCAGAAAAGCATTGTCAATGATGGAGGATGTGAAACGGATAATCTAGACAGTAGCATTCCTAGTGATGATGCTACTCTATTCATTCATGAAGGAGACATTCTGGGTGGAAGAATTTCTAAGATACTTCCTGGTGTTGGTGGACTTCGTGTGCAAATAGGTCCTTACGTGTTTGGAAGAGTTCATTTTACTGAAATCAATGATTCATGGGTCTCCAATCCATTAGATGGTTTTCGTGAAGGCCAATTTGTCAAATGCAAGGTCTTAGAAATCAGCAATTCTAGTAAAGGGACTGTGCAAATTGAACTGTCATTACGGACATCACTAGATGGCATGCGTTCTGACCATCTCTCAGAAGCTTCAACTAATAAGTAAGTTTTTCTTTTGCCTATAACAATCATTACTGCCTGCGTTGCTTTCAAGCAGGTTTTATCAAATGCTAGTAGTAAGCTCATCATCAGCCTTCCAATTCATGTTTATTTCCCCATTTCTCAATAGAATGGAATAAGTAACACACTTGATGATAACTATTATTCGGATCTTCACTCAGCCTTGACTTTATGTGAACTTAAAATCACATGATCTTTCACTTAGATCAATCACTTGCTGGAAGATTTTTCCAAAGTATTTCCCATTTACGTATTAACCTGATGATGATTTGCAGTGTCAATGTTTGCAAGCGTTTTGAAAAGATTGAAGATCTTTCTCCTGATATGAACATCGAGGTACTTCTGCTTTAATCATCATGATTCAGCAATTCGTTTGCTTTCCTTATGGTAAAACTTATGTTAATTCAAATTTTTACAGGGTTATGTCAAGAATACGATGTCAAAAGGTTGTTTTATCATGCTTTCAAGGACACTCGACGCAAAAGTACTATTGTCAAATCTGTGTGATACTTTTGTCAAGGATCCCGAAAAGGAATTTCCAGTAGGAAAACTTGTAACTGGCAGGTAACGCAGATTTCCTGTCAAACATACATTCTGTAATATAGTATATCCTGCTCTAACCAATTTAAATTTAGGGTGTTAAATGTGGACCCGTTATCAAAGCGGATAGAAGTCACTTTGAAGAAAGTAAATGCTGCTGGGCCACCAAAATCTGAATCTTATGACCTGAAGAAATTTCATGTTGGAGACATGATTTCTGGGAGAATCAAACGTGTGGAGCCCTATGGCTTATTCATTGCAATAGATCAAACGAGCATGGTAAAGATATAGTTTTGTATTACCTTAAGATCTGTTAATATTTCAAACAGTATGCTGCTTGCCAAATCATCCTTGGGGAGTAACCAGACTTGCCATTTTCTCAGTTTGTATCTGCCTTTTGTTTTGTGGTAGGTTGGATTATGTCATAAATCAGAGCTTTCTGATGATCGTATTGAGAATGTACAGGCCGGATATGAAGCTGGAGAAAGCGTCACCGCAAAGATTTTGAAGGTATGTAGTCCTTTGTCAGTAAGAATTACTGCTGTGTAGTATTTTACTTGACAACCACTTTTTTCCTCTATCCTTGTGCTAAGAGCCCAGTAAATATAATCTGGGAGTTAACTTGAACGTAGTTTTTTCTATGATTTAAATTATCATGTTTTAAGATGCTATTGATAATTGCAACGAGATATTTGGTATAGTTTATTTATTCCAATTCTCTTTATTATTTCCATTACCATTATTTATTTGTAGATTTAGATAATTACCTTTTATGTTTTAGGGATTTCTAGGGTTTTTGAGGGTTTTATATACAGCCGTTTAGGCTTAAAAAGTTGTTTTCAGTTTTGATGATTTAATAATAAAAAAAGAGATTTCCTAAAACCCTAGTTTCCCTGATATTCTTAAGAATCAAAGTATCTCTTCTTCTATCCCTCGAAGCTTCAGCTCCATCAATTGTTTCTTTTTGTTTGCCTTAGCTGGACGAGGAAAAGCGACGTATATCGCTTGGGATGAAGAGTTCTTATTTTACGAACGGCAATGGTGTCAAGGCACTGCCACCTTCTGAAGAAAAGGCTAATGAAGCCAGCATGGAATGTGATCCAATCAATGATTCGAAGTCGGGAGTTGTTGCAGAAGGTGGTGATTTTGGCTTCCAGGAAACAAACAGCGAAAGACATAGCGGAACTTCTCTGGCTCTTGCCCAAGTTGAATCAAGGGCTTCCATCCCTCCGCTTGAGGTTGACCTTGACGACATTGAGGAGTCGGACTTCGACAACAATCAAAATCAGAAACTTCAGGGAACCGATAAAGATGAAAAGAGCAAGAGAAGGGAAAAGCAAAAAGACAAGGAGGAAAGGTTGGCCTTTTCTTTAGTTCCTGATTTTAAAGCTACGATGCTATATATTTGGTTTCAACCTGTGCTGAAAACATTTTTTTTTGTAGAGAGAAAAAAATACAAGCTGCTGAAGGAAGAATGCTGGAGAATCACTCTCCTGAGAGTGCTGATGAATTTGAGAAATTGGTTAGAAGCTCTCCAAATAGCAGCTTTGTCTGGATTAAGTATATGGCGTTCATGCTCAGTTTGGCTGATATTGAGAAAGCCAGATCCATTGCTGAGAGGTAAACTGTCCATAATTTCTATGTTCATCCTTAAAGAAAAAGGGATCTAATACCTGCTTAGTAAAGCATTTATATTTTACGTGTGATTGTCTCTGTATTCATTTTGTTTATCCTTTATACTCCTAAATCTCTACTGAAGGGCCTTGAGGACTATAAATATTCGTGAAGAAGAAGAAAAGCTAAACATATGGGTTGCTTACTTCAATTTGGAAAATGAACATGGAAGTCCTCCAGAGGTAGACAGATGACTCCAGCGAAAGCTTTTTTTGATCTTACCAATAATAGGCTATGATATATTACTCTCGTGTTTGTTTCTCGTATCCAGGAAGCTGTAAAGAAAGTTTTTGAAAGAGCGCGTCAATACTGTGACCCGAAGAAAGTTTACCACGCCCTCTTGGGCGTATACGAGAGAACAGATCAATATAAATTGGCTGATAAGGTGCTTGATGAGATGATCAAGAAGTTCAAGCAATCGTGCAAGGTACATGCTGTTTGATCTTCATATTCTTTAAATAAGGGTTCGTTCTTCACTTTTTAACAACTTTTTACTCGGATGTGTGCTTGTTAGGTTTGGTTACGGAAAATACAAAGTTCTCTAAAGCAAAACGAGGAAGGCATTCAGTCTGTCGTGAATCGTGCTTTGCTATGTCTTCCGCGCCATAAGCACATCAAATTCATATCACAAACTGCTATTCTTGAGTTCAAGTGGGGAGTTGCAGACAGAGGGAGATCACTGTTTGAAGGCGTTCTTAGGGAATACCCGAAAAGAACGGACTTGTGGAGTGTTTATCTTGACCAAGTTCGTTATATTACGCATTCTTCAAAACTTGTGTTTCATTTGCCATCTTTGTAGTATTTTTAACTTAAATTTTGTTTTGGTGTACAGGAGATCCGGTTGGGAGAAGTTGATGTGATTAGATCTTTGTTCGAGAGAGCCATTAGCTTGAGCTTGCCTCCTAAGAAGATGAAGGTGCGCCATACATGGCCTCTTTTTACCTCACCAGATGTATTGTTGATTACTGAAGATATTTTCTAACACTTTTGTGGTTTGTATCATCAGTTTTTATTCAAGAAGTTCTTGGAATATGAGAAATCTGCTGGTGACGAGGAGAGAGTCGAGTATGTGAAGCAAAGGGCAATGGAGTATGCAGACAGTACCTTGGCCTGAGATATTTTTGTAACGAAGCACCAAATGTTGTGAAATACTATAATTTTGGGAATCAGCCATTGAACGAGGCTGCAAGAGTTGAAGACACTCGGAATGTTTAAATTGTAGAAGACAGTTTTGAGCTTTTTGGCTTTTTTTTTTTTTTTTTTCATCTGAAGTTATACATTTCATTAATAAACAAGGGTGGGATGCGTTTTTGAATTACAAAAGCCGGCAGAAAACAGAACTTTCTCCGGAAATTAAACCCATCAAGGGCAACAAAGCCGGCGGAAAACGAAGATATCCCCGGAAACAAAACCTACTACTAAAACGGGAAACAATCTACAAATCCAAGGTCAAACAAAGGCAAAACCGAGACTGCATGTCAGAATCCGTGCGGAGTAGCTTGAGCGAGATTTACCGAAGAAGCCCACGGCCTACCAACGACAACATCAGCTACACGAACAGTTGCTGAAAGACCCTCTTTCAGACTCAAAGAAACAAGACTCCATAACCCGACAAGAAAACCCCTAAGAAAGGATCGCTAAAACTTTCGGATACGGTTGCGACGCATCTCAATACGCCCAATAGATACCTAGATAGAAGCCTAAAAGAGTTTCAAATCTCTACAGATTTGAAATCACCGAAGCCTAACCTACCCAAAAGGAAAGGAAAGCACTCACCGCATAAACCAACAATGACTCAAAACAATGCAATCTCATATGACAAGTCTAAGCCTTAAACCATAGATAACCAGAAACTAGTAGAGGGAGCTTACTTTCTAGACTAAAACCGAAAGACCTACTACCAACCGAAATCCCTGACCCGGAACCAACAATCGACCCAGCCCTAAACCAAAAACGACCACAAACCCGTGCAACATCGGAGACGGCGACGAGAAACAAAAACCAGCCATCCAAGACCCGAGAGACCAGATCAAGAGGATACACGCAGACTCACCAAAGGCGAGCGGGATTACCGGCGAGGACGGAGGGGACGACGGCGACTGTCCTTAGATACGCACATCGACGAGCCCGGAAAACGACGACCGACGACGACAGGGACGGAGGACGAAGCAGGCATGGCGGAGAGCAGAGGTGAAAGCGGCTAAACCGTCGGTCAAGGTGGCTAAAGAGGCGGTCAGAACAGCAAACGGCAACTAACGGGACCTTCCCGGCAACGGCAGCGACCGCCGGCCGGGAAGGAGGCGAGAAACGGCGATGGGCTGAGAAGCTTCGGGAATCGCGCCAGAGAGCACACCTTGCGGCTAGGGCTGCAAAAAAAAAGATTATATTTATATTTATTATTATATTTGAAGCTTCTCTTGTTAATATTTTGCTGTTAATTGGCTTTTTGGCTTTCATTTTTAATACGATTAGATACGAAGTTAAAATGAACCTGAAGGAAGTTAATTTTAAAGCTTGATCTTTTAATTTATTATCCGTTTGTTTTAAATTATTGTTTAATATAACACAACTCCTGTTTTTATTTGCAACCCTATGCTTTAACAAGTTTTTGGAGATTCGAAGTTTTAATTTGAGGAGATACATACTTCAAATTTTCTTTGGAAAATTTTACTTAGTTTGAGCGGTATCTTGTGCTATATGATTTCGTGGAAAATAGATTCTTAACCCTTAACATCATTCACACAAAAAAAAAGTAACAGTAAAATTCAAAAATATTCTGGTTTTTTATTCGGAAGGCATTAACATTAAGATCGAACATTAAAGGCCCAACATTAAAAGTGATATGAAGACAGGCTGAAACAATAAGTTGTGGTTCGAATTAGATCTTAGTAATAAGGATAATAAGCCATGGACATTCGAATCTTCGGTTGGATTTTGATAAGTTTTGGATCCAACAGGTAAAAGAAAATAAGAACCCATTTAAAAATCTGTTAATTCGAGTCAGGTTTGGGTCGGTTTCTATCGAATCTGATCGGGTCGGGTTTTAAGACATCTTACCTACAAAACCTGTTATTATTCAAATACTAATCGGGTTAGGTTCGGATACAGATTCGTAACAAGTTTGAATAAGTTCAGAACATGTTTAAGAACAGGTTTAGGAACAAGTTCGGAACAGGTCAGAAACAAGTTATTAATATATTCAATACATATACATATATATTAATATATATATATATATATATATATATATATATATATATATATATATACAAATTTATATGGGTACCCAAAAGACTTGGAAATAATATTCAGATCCAAACCCGTATCCGCGGGACTTGGACCCGGATCCAAAATATACTAACAATTTTTTTATTGTTATCATAGAATCAATGTTTACATAAGATATCATATCATACTAAAAAACATGTTAAATCAGTTTTTATAACAAACAAAAAAACGCATTATCCTGTTAATTCAGTTAGTATATTATAACCAAATAAATTACTTACTATGCTAAACATGTTATCATAATTAAATAAGTTACAATCTCATTTTTTCTACAGAAAAAGAAAAATAAAGAGAGAAAAACATGAGATTGTAAATTGTTTAAAAATTAAAGTAAAATAGATTTTTGAGTGGTGAATAGTTTACATGAATAATTTAGAAGAGATAGAACTAAATAAAGTGTTATTTATGCATATAGATTGCAATTATATCTCAACGGCGGTTTGTTCTGAAGCGGTCCGTGTGAATCATTTCTCATTGATGGGCCGTCCGTTGATTCCAAAGCGCCAAAACCTTAGGGCGGTTGTGACATCGCTTCCGCGTAATTGGGGCTTGGCTGGTGTGATCTCAGGTCGAATGGTGGAAAGGCGAAAATTCCAGTTTGTTTCCCCTTCTGGAGAATTATTAAATTCGGTACTTAACAGAGGGCCTTGGGCGTTTAATGACCGCATGTTGGTTATGCAAAGATGGACCCCGGCAGTGAATGATCTGTCACTTAACTTCATTCCGTTCTGGGTGCAGATAAGGGGAATGCCATTGCAATACCTAACCCGTGGGGTTATCCAGTTCATTGGAGATCGTTTGGGAGAGGTTAAAGAGATAGATTTCAATCCGGAAGTGAATGCTGCAGCGGAATTTGTCAGAGTGAAGATCAATTGGAATGTGGATAACCCTCTGCGTTTCAAGAGGTTTTTTCAATTCACTCCGGGGTTCAATACCTTACTGAGCTTTCGTTATGAATGTTTATGGGGGTTCTGTGATGTCTGTGGTATGATGACACATGATAATGGTGAGTGCTTACAACACGATGTTGACCAAGAAGATAACAATATGACAATGATGGACACGAGCAGGAAATCGCGGGTGATCAGGCTCAAGGTGATAACGAAGGTCAAGCTTTGGTAGTTGAAGAAGAGGAGGGTATTGCTGTTGGGCAAGAGGACATGGACAATATGGACGGACAGAATGAAGATTCTACGGGTGTGCTTGGGGTACAAAACCATGGATCTGACACTGAGGAGGAAACTTGGGAGGAGTTTGAAAGAAGGACCACACTCACTTGGTCCAGATGTGGCTAAAAGGAGATGGGATTTTGTGGAGAATCTGTTAACTGAGGATAGAAGAAGGGAATGAGTACTAGTGCCGCCACAGGACAAGACTGCAGAGGATCAGGAGGACGAGGATCCAAATCACATCATTCTGGAAATGGAGGAATGTTGGGCAAGGGACGGTCCACCATTGATGGAATATGGTTTTTTTTATTCCTAGTCATGATACTTCACTATCTGGACAGGTGCGCAAGTCTCCAGATTCTAACAACCAGAGTGTGGCTCGTTCATCACGTGATTTCTCAACCATGAACGGATCAGCTGCTTCAAACGATGAAGCTGGACCTTCTCAGAAGAAACAGAAATGCCTCCAGATTTCTATTGACAAGTATGTGATTGTCTCAGCTTCTTACACTGCTTTTAATACTTTGGGAAAGATAGCTTCTGATTACGATGATGATCAAGTTTCTCCTCCTATTAGGAGGTCAATGGTCGGAGGCGCAATGGGCCCGAATCCACCTCCAGCCCCAAGAGAGTACAAGTTTGGAACTGTCGAGGTTTGAGACAACGCCTCACAGTTCGACGTCTAAAGGAGTTGCAGAGGGTGTACTCTCCTGACATGTTGTTCTTGGTGGAAACAAAGCAGTGTGATAACTATGTAAGGGAGGTGGGTTTATTGTTAGGATATGATGGGATGTGTATTGTATCTCCACAAGGTTTATGTGGAGGTTTAGTAGTTTTCTGGAAGCATTTTGTTTCAGTTCAAGTAGTATCTTGATATACCATGGATTTTCGGGGTTTTAACCATGGTATATGTGTTATTTATCGAGTTTTTACTATGCTTTAGAGTCTTTTCAGGTGTTTATTAGGTACAAGCACATTTGGAGCATATTTGGTGATTTTGGCACTTTCTGGAACTAATTGGAGTATTTGGCCGAGAGATAGAGTTCACTGTTGATAATTTCGAGCTGCAACGATCGTCACACTTATGGCATCGATCGATGCACCAGCGAGATGGGCCAAACGACGGTTTAATGAAGAATGATGAAATTGCAGTTTTGCCCAGAAGTTCCTGATATTTACAAAGAAGCCCCAAAACGTGTTTTAGGTTATAAATAGAGTTTTTAAGCCAATGTTTAGGCTACGCTTTTGACAAGCTTTTCTTACGTTAAGTTTTACTCAGAGAGAGTTGAGGGGCTGATCATGATCTCGAAAGAGACTTGATTTTGAACCCCAGTTCTTATTTGATTATATGATATTTGGTTTTCTACTTATGATATCTTCTGTCTCGATGAATATGTCTGAGTAGATCACCTGTTAGGTTGAAGGATTCTCATTAGGGATTTCAGAGAATTATAGTTTAATTAATCTGTAGAGATTCATATCTGCTAGTTCTTTATCTAAGTTGTTCTCAATGCTAAATCTGAAGTAGCTAATCAGAGTTATGATGTTAGGTTGATTAATTCAGCGGAAGTTGGTTAATTTAACTAGAAAGAACCTAGATAAGCAATTAAACTTTGCGCAAACGGAAGTTTGGTTCAGGTTAATTGTGAACATATCAAACTTGGAATTAATGCTGGTTTAATCTGTTAGTTCTCGCAAACGAAAGTTTGGTTTGCTGCACTTAGACTTAGAGAATTATCGCAAAGGAATTTGGTTAATTCTATATCCGTGTTTGAGTTCTAGAACAGTTATTGATTAGATCTAGATAGATTGATTGCTTGCGTTCCTGATTTCCTGAGAGCTCCTGAAACCTAACGCTTTGCCTTCTTGCCTACAAACTCACTTGATTTACTTTGCTATTTCGTTTACTGTTTTCACATCTGCTTCGCTTAATTTAATCTGAACTACTAATAATCTATTGTGTGACTGAGAGTCCTTGTGGGATTCAATACCTTATATACTACGATTGCATTAACTGTGCACTTGCAGTAGAATAGGGATAAAACTATACACCTATCAAGTTTTTGGCGCCGTTGCCGGGGACTCTTTGAGTTCACCAATAGATTTAGTACTAGGAATTAGACTAGGCATTCTTTTTAATTTTCTTGTTTACTCACGTTCTTGATTTTTGGATTTGCAGGGATTCGCACTGCATCGATCGTTGCCACCCTGCATCGGTCGACACAAGGCGAGAACAACAATGCTGAGATCTGAGACGTTCAATAGGTTCCGCACCATGGAGCCTGTGATTTTGATTCGCGGTGAAAACGGCGTTTTACGAGACCAAGAGGGTCACATATGCAACGCAAAAGGTCAGAAAATAGATGGGGAAGGAAACCCCATCTTACCAGATTACCATGTATTGGTTGGGCAAGTAGCTGAGATGCAGAATAAGATAGATGACATTCACGACATCTTACTTAGGGAGAGACAGTTCCGAGCAGAGGCAAAAACTGATAAATTTGCAGAGGTACATTATATGGCTGGAACCGACTCTTATGGACATACATTGGGACATCAGCAGAGACAAGGTTATAGGCATGCTCAAGGATCAAGAGACCATAATTATACTTCCTATCTGGCACCTCCTACACAAAGGAGCAAACTAGAGATAATGATAGAACAATCAATTGAAAAGCAACAACAGAACACAGCTTCCTTCAGCTCGAAGCTAGAGAACCTGTACACTAATTTGAATGAGAAATTTGAATCCTTGAACACTCGTATGAAGCAGATGGACACACAGATGGATCAAGTTTCAAGTTCTACCCCAAGGAAGGAATCTCAAGAAGCTCATGCCAGCAACATTCCCATTCAGGATGACACACAGATGGATCATGGATCATGTCTAGCAGTTAAGGCTGTGGAATTTGTGGAAGACAGAGGGGGATTTGATGTTGAATTACCTGAGTTTGAAAGCTTCGATGCACCTGACTCAACAGAGATTGACATGGATCTCTTGACTTGGATAGTTCAGATTGAAGCAGGACCAAGCCAAGGAGAGAAACTTGAATCCGAGATGGCTGGAATGGACCGAGAAGCGGGTAAACCCGAGACTGTAGTTGAAACCCGAGCTGAGACGACAGCATCGATCGTTGCATCACAAGCACCGATCGTTGCACCCCGAAAGGAACCAGTTTCGCTCATATCTCAAGGACCTGCTAAGGAAAGAACCTACAAACCTCTATTACCATTCCCGAAAGCTCCCGTTAAGTCTAAAGATGTGGTTCAGTGCACAGTGGTGGTTGACAAGAAGATGGTGGTTCCACAAGAGCCTATTCTAACAGCTTCAAGGCTTGAAACTGCTCATAAACAGAAGGCTCCGAACATCAAATCTTTGCCAAAGGTAAAACATAAATCCTCTAAATTTAAACCTCCTGACTCCACTGTTTTGAATGCAGGAAAGAGCGTTAAAACACCCAAGTGTCAATCTCACCCTACATTCCTTCCGACGTTCCTTGGACGACATCATGCTGCTAATGCTTACACACCACCGTGGATGATAAGGCATTCACAGAGACACTCAAAGTCTCTGTTGAAACCTCCATGAGTCTGACCTCTTTCCAAAAGTCAAGCTAATGACTTAAAACAAGCGCTGATTGGGAGGCAACCCACTGATAGGTTTAATTATTTTTCCTTTTTATTTTTGGTGTTTTTCTTAGGATTTCACGTTTTTATTTGTTTTTGTTAGTTTTTAGATACAGAACACAAGTCTGGAGATGTGTGACGATCGTTGCTCACATGTGCAACGGTCGTTGCAATTGGTTCAAATCGAAAATTAAGGTACGTTGAGCTAAACCGGAATCAATCTGGTTCAACCAGCATCGATCGTTGCTTCTATGCAACGATCGTTGCACCCACGACCAAGGTAAGTTACCTTAAACCCTATTTTCTCTCCTTCTTCTCCATTTCTTTTGGTCGACACACCGAGAACCTCCGCCCAAAAATCATCATTTCTTCATCAAATTTCTTGTTTCCAAGTGCTATCTACTTATTTTTACACTCCCAATCTATTTCCCCAACCCATATCTCAAGAAATCAAGGTAATGTTCTTCTATTTTCGAATTTTTGGATTGGATTTTAGGGTTCTAGGGTGTTAGATTTTTGAACCAAAAATCGATGATACATGCGTAATTAGAACGATTTAGGGTCATTGATGATGATTTTGAACTGATTTGAGGCAATGTGGCTTGGATTTGACTGATTTTGATGATTTGTTTGCGGCAAAATCGCCTTGCAACGGTCGTTGCTTTACGATTTTGGGAGATGTTCGATACAACGAAATCGCCTTGCAACGATCGATGCCTTAGATGCAACGGTCGATGCTTCGCGATTTCACAGTGAAATTTTGCCGAGACTTATAAATGTTTGAACTTTGTTTTTGCAGATGGCGTCTCAAAGGCAACCCCGCAAGAAGCGAGCCACAGCTTCCACAGCAACACGACACTACACCCCACCACCTCAATGGTTTAGCAGGGAGTCAGAGCCACCCGCACCATACGCCAGATACGGGCCACCAGTTGCTTTACCTTGGCCCAGAGAGGACGCCACACCGATTCAGACGACCAGACAGTGGCCAGAGGACCTTATACGCTTCTTCAAGTCCGCTGAGTTCACCGAGCGGCCATTGCTCAGTCGATGGGACGAGTATGACTCGCTTCTCTACAGTGGTTGGTGTGGAATGATCTTCAAGCCGACCAAGTTCGCTGACTACTCCACCTGCAAGATTCTGGGGATTGATGAGCAGGTACTCGCTGTATGCAGAGGCATTGGTCTAGGGACAATGCCGATGCGACATTATGATCTCTATCCTGAGCTGGTCAGACAGTTATTGGCCACTTGCAGAGTGGTTTACTCGGATCCCGACCACAGGAGCGCTACAGTGGGTGCATTCACCTTCATGAGTTGGGGAGTCAGGTATCGGATTCCTCTACTTGATCTCTGCAGGATCTACGGGTTCAGTACTGAGCCGAGGCGCATCGCCATGCCACTCGAGTGGGATCCGGTTGAGGCTCGCACATTCTGGGAGAGTATTGGCAGCGGTCGATACAACTCCAGGACCACACCAGTAGTGCAGATGAGACATCCGGTGCTGCGATATGTCTCGCGTATCTTGTGCTGGAGCTTGCTTTGCAAGTTTGAGGCCAACAAGATACGCAAATATGAGATGGAGCTGCTGTTTATGGGGCTGAGAGATCAGTTTAGAGGTTCTGGCGTGAGAGATCCTACTGCGGGTCTCAACTTGGGAGCTATTTTCGCACAACATTTAGTTGATCTGCAGCTGAAGCCGTTTGATGGAGCTGGTACTGAGACGGTAGGGAGTTTACTTACTCCCATTTTTGAGTATTGTGGGATTCCTCTTCATGGCACAGAGCGTGATACAACTCGGGAGTTCCTGGACCTCAGCCATTTGCAGAGCGCTACCTGGCTCAAGGAGGGGCGCATTTGTGTTTACACTGATCCGACCACTGGGAGGACTGGTATAGAGCTTCCTGCTGCCAGATGGACACAAATTGACACATTAGAGGCACTGAGATTTCAGCCTCCCGAGTCTGCGCAGCGTGGGATTCCGACTATGGCTCATCCACTGGGAGAGCCTTCCTCACGAGCTTCGACTTCTGCTGCCCCTACTCCTGCGCCAGCGCCTGCCCCAGTCGACGTTGTGGGTCCCTTTCCAGAGCCTGCAATGGCTTACGGTGCATACTCTGAGGCAGAGTGGAGAGAGAGATCAGATGGTATGTTTCGAGTTCTTTGGAACTTCGTGCGTACTTGCAGCTGCAGGAGGCCACCACAGATCCATCAGCCCGTACCTGACCGACGTCGTCGACAGCGATCTCCAGAGGATGCCACTGATCCCGCAGCTGAGGCAGCCGATGACGATGCACTGTATGGAGGGATAGATGATGTGAGCGAGTGAGCATAGTCTCCATATTCAGACTTTCGGTTCTGTATTCTGACTTTTTCTTTTCCTTTTCACTTTTCTCCTTTTGATTTTTAGGACTCTACTATGTTTGGATGATTTGTACTTTATTTGGTACATCTTTTGCTTCGATGTTTCTAGTGTTTTCAGCCTGCAGGTTTTTAAAAATTGACATAAACCGACGGACTAACCTGCTAACTGGCTGTCTGATCCGATATGCGCATTGCAACGATCTTTGCTGCTTTGAGCAACGATCGACACTCAACGAAAATCGCCAAGTAACGGTCGATGCACTTAGTGCAACGATCGATGCTTGAGCTGAAGGAATTTCTAGCAGTTCTAATCAGGATTAGCAACCCTAGTCTGAATTCCGAGCCTAGGATCTAAGGTTCATGTAATTGAATCTAACAGATCTCGAAGTTACCTGATGAATATGCAGCGGAAGTGTTAGCAGATAATCGAGATCACGAAGCGCCTCAAATGCTGCGCCTCTACTGGTATCCACACGCACACAAACTGGACCGCAGGGATGCTAGTGCCTTACAGAGATCTAATCTCCAGAGAGGTGTCTATCTGTGTTCTGGTGGCTGTGAATTAGGTTAGGCCCGAGTTTAGGTCGACCATATATCTTATATATATGTCGGCTTAAACTACAACGGAATTAACCAACGATTAAACCGAATTAATTCTGATTAATCCGCTAGTGCATCGATCGATGCAATATCTGCAACGATCGATGCTCCCCAGAACATTGATATCGAATGCATATCACATATGCATTTACTGGATTATTACATTAATGATTAACCTCGTCTTTAACGCCCAGTTTGCTTAGGTGTGTGACCCTGTAGGATCATATAACACTAGCAATGAGTTCTCAACTCATTGATCATAAGTGGCTTCTAGCAAAGCGTTATGACTACCTAGTGTTATGTGATTGTCTCATCTCGACTATACGACTTTCACTTAGAGCAAGTACAGTAGATTTCAGGACATTCCCAACAATCTCCCACTTGTACTGGAATCATCTATTCCTTTAATCCCTTTGTAGCTATATCTCAATCTAGCATAAGGCAAGCACTGTGTCATCCTTATTCAACCAGATTACGTTTATCGAATCCCGATTTGTACTGATGAAAAACAAACGACTGACAATCACCTCGTTTGAGCGCGGCCACGCATTTCCAGTATCAAATCTTCGATAGGCCCAGAGATATTTAACTCCTGTTATATAGGAGGTACAAATCCCATCTTGTTCCATCCATGTCTCATTTATATCTCATGATCCGCCTAATCAGTGTCTTTATGATCACCAGTTATGGCTGACGTTTGACAAAGTCAAGACGAACCAATCCATATAAGAGAGGACATGATGAACTCAGGTCTAAGGACTACTCTCTTTAGTCGTAATGAGAAACTCTTATGACACTCATATAACATCTTGTAGAGTTCTCATTAACGGGTCAAGTCCGATCATATGTTCTCTAACACATATCTATGTGATTGACTTTAATACACTTATTAATGACTCCATGAAACATGGTCATCAGTCACCTCACATACTAGTCTCACGTGGTTGTTAATGTCCCACGTTAACAACCTCGACCAGGGACCATTATAATTTATGTCATTTATTGCTTATAGGGTTTCATGATCAAGTCACATACTTGATGGCCTATAAAATGTCATAAATTACTTTGGGACAATGTATATATATATTTAATTAACACAATTAAATAATGCTGAAACAATTTCATTAAAATAACATAACTATTATGTCTTTGTGAACATCATGTCATAACTAAAACAAATACAACTCCCACTGAAATCAAGATCATATCTTAAGAAATCTAATGCCTACAGCAGTTGTATGAAACTCATGCTTAGGCCTTGGGAGGGGCTTGGTCAGTGGATCAGCAACATTCTCATCCGTAGGGACTCTGCTGATCTTCACATCTCCTCTATTCACAATATCACAGATAAGGTGATATCGCATTTCTATGTGTTTGGATTTCTGGTGTGATCTAGGTTCCTTTGCTTGCGCAATGGCTCCATTGTTGTCACAATACAAAGCCACTGGCTCAGAAATGCTAGGAATCACACCAAGTTCAGTGATGAACTTCTTGATCCAAACAGCCTCCTTTGCCGCTTCAGAAGCAGCGAGGTACTCAGCTTCAGTTGTGGAATCTGCTACAGTGTCCTGCTTGGAACTCTTCCAGCTGACTGCACCGCCATTCATGCAGAAGATGTAACCAGATTGCGATCGGAAATCATCTTTGTCTGTCTGGAAACTTGCGTCTGTGTAACCACTTACTACCAGCTCATCACTTCCTCCATACACCAAGAATTTATCCTTAGTATTTCTCAAATACTTCAGAATATTCTTGACTGCTGTCCAGTGACTTTCACCTGGATCCGATTGGTATCTACTCGTCATGCTTACAGCACAAGCACCATCTGGACGAGTACAGAGCATGGCATACATGATGGATCCCAATGCCGAGGCATAGGGAATCCGACTCATGCGATCTCGCTCAGCAGGTGTCTCAGGACACTGCTTCTTGCTGAGACTTATGCCATAAGACATTGGTATGAAGCCCTTCTTGGAATCTTGCATTCTGAACCTGTGTAAGACCTTATCGATATAAGTGTCTTGACACAGTCCAATCAACTTGTTTGATCTATCTCTATAGATTCTTATTCCAAGAATATACGCGGCTTCTCCCATGTCTTTCATTGAAAAACAACTTCCGAGCCAAGTCTTAACAGACTGTAACAACGGAACGTCATTTCCGAGAAGAAGTATGTCATCTACATACAACACGAGAAATGCAACTGCGCTCCCACTAGTCTTCTTGTAAACACATGGTTCTTCTTCGCTTCTGATGAAATCAAACTTTTTGACTGCTTCATCAAAACGAAGATTCCAACTCCGAGATGCTTGCTTCAATCCATAAATGGATCGATGAAGTTTGCATACTTTCCTAGCTGCATTTGGATCGATGAAACCTTCGGGTTGTGTCATGTACACATCCTCTTCCAGAATTCCATTAAGGAAAGCTGTTTTCACGTCCATCTGCCAGATCTCATAATCATAATGAGCAGTTGTTGCTAGGAGAATCCGAATGGATTTAAGCATGGCGACAGGTGAATAGGTTTCTTCATAGTCAATACCATGAATTTGTTTGAAACCTTTTGCCACTAGCCTTGCTTTATATATCTGAATATTTCCATCCACATCAATTTTCTTCTTGAAAATCCATTTACACTCAATTGTTCTTGCACCATTGGGTAAATCAACCAAAGTCCATACTTGGTTCTGTGACATGGATCCCATTTCGGATTCAGCGGCTTTCAGCCACTTTTCGGAGTCAGGACTCATCATCGCTTCTTCAAAATTCGCTGGCTCGTCACTGTCAATGATCAACAAATCATGACAATTGGTTACGAGAAATCCATATCTCTCGGGTTCGTGACGGATCCTTTCGGATCGGCGAATTTCAGGCTCCACAGGCGCCGTCTCTACAACTCTTTGTAGATCCAACTGTTGCTCTTCCTCTACGGGTTGAGCATTTTCCTGCGGTTCTCGAACTTCTTCGAGTTGTACTTTACTCCCACTGTTTCTCTTGGAAAGAATTTCTCTCTCAAGAAAGACGCAGTTCCGAACAACAAACACTTTGTTCTCGGATTGGTTGTAAAAGTAGTATGCCTTGGTTTCCTTAGGATAACCAACGAAGTAGCATTTATCAGATTTGGGCTCGAGCTTATCTGTAATTAATCTCTTAACATAAGCTTCACAACCCCAAATCTTCAGGAAAGACACATTCGGAACATTTCCAGTCCACATCTCATGTGGTGTCTTTGCAAATGATTTTGATGGAACCCTATTTAGTGTAAACGCAGACGTTTCTAGAGCGTATCCCCAAAAGGATAATGGAAGAGTTGAGAGACTCATCATTGATCGAACCATATCTAATAAGGTCCGATTCCTCCTCTCAGACACGCCATTCCATTGTGGTGTTCCAGGAGGAGTGAGTTGTGAAACAATTCCACAATCTCTCAAATGATCACTGAATTCTTGGCTTAAGTATTCTCCTCCACGATCTGATCGAAGAGCCTTAATACTTTTGTCAAGTTGATTATGTACTTCATTTTGGAACTCTTTGAACTTTTCAAAGGATTCCGACTTGTGTCTCATTAAATAGACATAGCCATACCTGCTGAAATCATCAGTGAAGGTAATGAAGTATCGAAAATTTCCTCTGGCACTTGTGCTCATTGGGCCGCATACATCTGTATGTACAAGGCCCAACAGGTCACTGGCCCTTTCGTTTGATTTGTTGAAAGGGGCCTTAGTCATTTTGCCTAGTAAACAAGATTCACATTTCTCACATGATTCATAATCAAATGAGCCCAAAAGCCCATCACTATGGAGCTTTTGAATCCGTTTCTCGTTTATATGGCCCAAACGACAATGCCATAGAAAAGTCTGATTCGTGTCATTTGATTTTAATCTCTTGGTGTTAATGTTATAGATTTCTGTGCTTTGGTTTAGAACATAAAGCCCATTCTCTAATGGGCTGCTACCATAATACATATCATTGTAATCAAAAGAACAACATTTATTCTTAATTGAAAACTGATATCCTTCCAAATCCAAAACAGGAATAGAAATAATATTTCTGCTTATAGCAGGTACATAGTAGCAATTATGAAGTTCTAAAACCAAACCAGAAGGTAAAGACAAGTTAAATGTTCCTACGGCTAATGCAGCAACTCTTGCTCCATTCGCCACACGCAGGTCCACTTGTCCCCTTTCCAACGTCCTACTGTTGCTTAGGCCCTGCATATTTGTACAAATATGAGCACCACAGCCGGTATCCAATACCCAAGAAGTAGAACCAGAAGTAGTAACATTTACTTCTATAACATAAATACCTGAAGATGAAGTCTCGAAAGTCTTCTTCTTCTTCTTCTTCTCTTCCAAGAATTTGTTGCAATTTCTCTTCCAATGCCCAGGCTCTTTACAGTAATGGCACTTATCAGTCTCAGATGGGCCCGGCTTGGGCTTCGGGGCCGGCGCAGGCGTGTTCTGGTTCTCAACCGGGACTGCCTTGCCCTTTCCCTTGCCTTTGCCAAGTTTCTTAAACTTCTTACCCCCTTGTACCATAAGTACATTAGGAGTGCCCTTCCTGATATTAGGCTCAGCTGTCTTGAGCATGCCATGCAGTTCAGTCAACGTCTTCGTCAAGTTGTTCATGTTATAGTTCATAACAAACTGATCATAACTTGACGGCAGTGACTGCAGAATGATGTCAGTAGCCAACTCTTGGCTAATGGGACAATCCAGTCTCCCCAGGTTATCAATATAACCCATCATCTTAATGACATGAGGACTGACCGGACTGTCCTTTGGTAGCTTGCATTCAATGAGAGATTTAACCGTCTGGTATCTCTCAGTTCGTGCTTGCTCCTGAAACATGCTTTTCAGGCTAGTAATCATCTCCACTGGCGACTCCACGTTCTCGTATTGCTTATGCAAGTCCGAGTTCATGGTAGCCAACATGAGACAATTCACATCGACCACATCATTGGAATGCTTGTCCCAAGCACTCCTTTCTGCATGTGCGGCATTGGATCTCGGTTTTTCAGGGAGAACATTTTCAAGGACATAGTTCCGCTTCTCCTGCTTGAGAACAATTCTCAAGTTCCGATACCATTCGAGAAAATTCGATTCATTTAACTTGTCCTTCTCAAGGACGGATCGCAGGGAGAAAGAATTATTATGAGTAGTAGTCATAGCTGAGAACATAGAAAAGAAAAGGGTTTAGTTATGATGTTCAAGAAATGAGAAATCTTAACTTTTAAGAAAACTCGCATTATATTCAATCAATGCTTCCTCAGATGAATATAATGATCCAAGATCCATACTTCACTAAACTTGAGTGAGCCACTGGCTATCACCCAAATTTAGCTATATAGGTAAGCAACAACTTTGCTAGTTATATCCAATATAACTCTTGGTTGTGGATCGACATCTCATGTCCAATCCACCTGATGTCTCTGGGCCCAAAACTATTTTGATTGCCCAGTCAAGCAAACCAATCTCTTCAGTCATGTAATTGTTGATGCCTTGCACTGCAAGCCCATTAACACGATTACTTCCTGCCTTACTCATGTAATTGTTGACACCTTGCACTGCAAGCCTATCGTACAATGAAATGAGTCTTGACAGTTGACAAGATTGGAAAGACATCAAGTATCACTTGATATTTGGTTGAGGAACGGAACCATTTAAAACGTTCAGTTTTACTATGTTTTAATTCTTATAATTAATTAATCCGCGATAACCGATCAATCCAATTGATCCGGTTTTGAATACCGGTAAGCATCGATCGATGCTACGTTAGCATCGGTCGATGCCAACCTAATCAAAACAATCGCCATCAAACCATTCACAGTGTTCGACCATTATTAACCAAGCTCGATAACCGGTCCAATCCAATTGAACCGATCCAACAATCTCGCGAGGCTGTGTCGATCGATGCAACAATTGCGTCGATCGACACTAGGCGAAAACTAGGTTTATTTGGGTGTTCGCCCTGCATCGATCGTTGCCGGATTGACAACGATCGACACCATGCGAAAAACGCTAAATTTTATTCGGGGTTTCGCCCTGCATCGATCGATGCCGGATTGGCATCGATCGACACCATGCGAGAAAACCCTTAAGCGTTTTCGAACAGAACCCTAAACTAGGTTTTCAGGAAAACGAATTTTAGCATGTTTGTATCAACTATACACAGATTCAGATTCAACCAATCTAATCAACATGCTACAGATTCAATGGAACCCTAAAGCTCTGATACCACTGAAGGAATTTCTAGCAGTTCTAATCAGGATTAGCAACCCTAGTCTGAATTCCGAGCCTAGGATCTAAGGTTCATGTAATTGAATCTAACAGATCTCGAAGTTACCTGATGAATATGCAGCGGAAGTGTTAGCAGATAATCGAGATCACGAAGCGCCTCAAATGCTGCGCCTCTACTGGTATCCACACGCACACAAACTGGACCGCAGGGATGCTAGTGCCTTACAGAGATCTAATCTCCAGAGAGGTGTCTATCTGTGTTCTGGTGGCTGTGAATTAGGTTAGGCCCGAGTTTAGGTCGACCATATATCTTATATATATGTCGGCTTAAACTACAACGGAATTAACCAACGATTAAACCGAATTAATTCTGATTAATCCGCTAGTGCATCGATCGATGCAATATCTGCAACGATCGATGCTCCCCAGAACATTGATATCGAATGCATATCACATATGCATTTACTGGATCATTACATTAATGATTAACCTCGTCTTTAACGCCCAGTTTGCTTAGGTGTGTGACCCTGTAGGATCATATAACACTAGCAATGAGTTCTCAACTCATTGATCATAAGTGGCTTCTAGCAAAGCGTTATGACTACCTAGTGTTATGTGATTGTCTCATCTCGACTATACGACTTTCACTTAGAGCAAGTACAGTAGATTTCAGGACATTCCCAACATGAGCGACAGAAGGTAAAATACGACAGAACTCAAACATCCATTAACACTTTTTAGTTATTTTTACCAATCCTTCGCTTGACACTACTGGGGACAGTGTGTCTTAAGTGTGGGGGAGGTGCTACTGACTTTTGTTTTCTGTTTTCTTAAGAGTCAGTCCGTTTTTCAAAAAAAAATTGTTTTATTGAGTCAAAATTGTTTAAGTAAGAAACTATGATTTTCTGAGAAGATTTACAAGACTTGCAGGAACTTAAGTAACCATTGGGATGAAGTTGCAGGATCTATCTCTGACTATTAGAAAACCCCATCACAGATCAACCTACTGGGAACACCCACATCACTTCAGGTATTAGAGGATCCTTTTACTGACTTCAATTTAATACTGACTTAGATTTCTCACCTAAGGGCTTGGTATACTTTGTGTCGGATTCCCTTGTTAGTTCTGACACAGCCTGTCAACATATCCTATTTAGTTCCCTTCTCCCCTTCTATAAAGTAAAAAAAAAAAAAAGATAATAAACTGAGGATGAGTTAGTAACTCCGAAGTGGTCATGGGAATGGTAGCAAACACTATTTTCTCTCATGTGATCCATGGAATGTGTCCAAAGTACACCCCATAACGGGAAGAACACTGATAAAAAAAAAAAAAATGATACCCAGTGGGGAAAAATCAGTTGTTAAAGAAGGGAAAGAGAAGAAAAGGGACTAGAGAAAGATAGTATGGTGGTCTAGAGCTGATAAGGTAAGAATCCATGTGCCCTTTGATCGATACTCCTTAGGTGAGACCGCACTTAAATACTTGCAGAAGTCAGTAGGGAGAATTTGAATGCTTGAATGTGATTGTGGAGTTTACCTAGGACAGTTGCTAAGTGTGGGGGAAGTGCATGTTGGTCTTGATATCCTGCGATTGATTCTTACAGTGGTTTACTAAGGGGAATCTGAGTATTGTAGCTTCTAGGATGAAATGAGTTTCTGAAGAGTTTTCAAACCTCTTATCTACATTTAGTTCTTTGTCTTGCTTGAGGACAAGCAAGAGCTAAGTGTGGGGGAGTTGATATACCATGGATTTTCGGGGTTTTAACCATGGTATATGTGTTATTTATCGAGTTTTTTACTATGCTTTAGAGTATTTTCAGGTGTTTATTAGGTACAAGCACATTTGGAGCATATTTGGTGATTTTGGCACTTTCTGGAACTAATTGGAGTATTTGGCCGAGAGATAGAGTTCACTGTTGATAATTTCGAGCTGCAACGATCGTCACACTTATGGCATCGATCGATGCACCAGCGAGATGGGCCAAACGACGGTTTAATGAAGAATGATGAAATTGCAGTTTTGCCCAGAAGTTCCTGATATTTACAAAGAAGCCCCAAAACGTGTTTTAGGTTATAAATAGAGTTTTTAAGCCAATGTTTAGGCTACGCTTTTGACAAGCTTTTCTTACGTTAAGTTTTACTCAGAGAGAGTTGAGGGGCTGATCATGATCTCGAAAGAGACTTGATTTTGAACCCCAGTTCTTATTTGATTATATGATATTTGGTTTTCTACTTATGATATCTTCTGTCTCGATGAATATGTCTGAGTAGATCACCTGTTAGGTTGAAGGATTCTCATTAGGGATTTCAGAGAATTATAGTTTAATTAATCTGTAGAGATTCATATCTGCTAGTTCTTTATCTAAGTTGTTCTCAATGCTAAATCTGAAGTAGCTAATCAGAGTTATGATGTTAGGTTGATTAATTCAGCGGAAGTTGGTTAATTTAACTAGAAAGAACCTAGATAAGCAATTAAACTTTGCGCAAACGGAAGTTTGGTTCAGGTTAATTGTGAACATATCAAACTTGGAATTAATGCTGGTTTAATCTGTTAGTTCTCGCAAACGAAAGTTTGGTTTGCTGCACTTAGACTTAGAGAATTATCGCAAAGGAATTTGGTTAATTTTATATCCGTGTTTGAGTTCTAGAACAGTTATTGATTAGATCTAGATAGATTGATTGCTTGCGTTCCTGATTTCCTGAGAGCTCCTGAAACCTAACGCTTTGCCTTCTTGCCTACAAACTCACTTGATTTACTTTGCTATTTCGTTTACTGTTTTCACATCTGCTTCGCTTAATTTAATCTGAACTACTAATAATCTATTGTGTGACTGAGAGTCCTTGTGGGATTCGATACCTTATATACTACGATTGCATTAACTGTGCACTTGCAGTAGAATAGGGATAAAACTATACACCTATCATATCTTATGATGTAAGAATGGATGACCTTTTTGTTCAATTCAAATCATTAGAATTTACTTATCGTGTATTTATGGCAACCCAGTCCCAAAGTATCGGAATCACTTATGGGAAAGGATCCAGCGAATAGCAGTGATGAGAACATGAGCTTGGATGATGTGTGGCGATTTTAATGAAATTTTAGAATAGTCTGAGAAATGTGGTGGTCGAGTGCATACTGTGAGTAGCTTACGTGATTTTCAAACTATGGTCGATGTATGTGGGATGGTTGATCTTAAACACAAAGGAAACCCTTATTCTTGGGTCGGTCGTAGACGAAGTGAAATCATAGAATGTTGTCTTGATAGGGTTTTAGTAAATCGATCTTGGTTGGATAGATATCCTGAATCAGTTACAGAATTTGTGGACTTAGCAGAATCAGATCATCGTCCTTTAATGATCAATATTGATTATCAAGTAAGTATCAAACGAGGACAATTCAGATAAGATAAAACTCTTTACCAAGAAGAAGATTTTGTTACAACAGTTGTTAACGCTTGGTCAGATCAAATATATTGCAAATCAGATATGAATCAGAAACTTAATCGATGTCGATCAGCTATAAACGTCGGAATAGAAGGAATGCTGCAAAACGTATTCAACAAATAAGGACAAGATTAGATGGGGCTCTTAGGGATGGAAATGTGTCGCTGGGACAGATTCAACAGTTGCGTAAAGACCTAAATGCAGCCTACCGTGATGAGGAATTCTTTTGGAAAAGGAAGAGTCGAGTGACCTATTTACGGTCAGCTGATCGTAACACACGCTTCTATCATGGTATTACCAAAGCCAGACGGAAGAGAAACTGCATCAAATCAATAACAGATGACTTGGGGATTATTCATACAAGGGATGAAGCTATAGCTAAAGTTGCTGGAGATAATTTTCACAATATGTACACGACAACAGCAAACACACAATGGATAATGGAGGATTTCCCTAGGATATCTTTACGAGTAACTAATGAAATGAATAGATTGTTACTACAACCGATCACAGATGATGAAATCAAGTGTGCAGTATTCATATTAGGAGCAAATAAAGCACCAGGTGCAGATGGGTATACTGCTGCGTTTTATCAACAAGTTCTGGGAAGTAATATCTCAGGATGTTTGTACTATGGTAAAGAAGTTTTTCACTGAAGGAGAGTTGGACCCACAGTTGAATAGAACTCAAATCTGTCTTCTCCCTAAAATCACAACATCAGTTTCTATGATGAATTATCGTCCTATCAGCTTATGTACAGTGAGTTATAATATTATTTCGAAGATACGGGTTTTGCGACTGAAAGCTATTCTTGTTCAGGTCATATCAGATTCTCAGGCAGCATTCGTTCCAGGAAGATATATTCAAGATAATGTCTTGGTGGCTCATGAATTAGTAGATGGTTTAAAATCGAAACGAGACTGTGCTGAAAAGTATATAGCTATCAAAACGGACATCAACAATGCGTACGACCGTGTAGAATGGACTTTTCTAGAAAAGGCGATGCAACTACTAGGTTTTGCTGAGGATTGGATTTCAATGATTATGAAATGTGTACGGACGGTTACATATACAGTATTGAATCTACTGATTAATGGTAGTGCCTATGGGGAAATAACACCAACAAGAGGTCTACGACAAGGGGATTCATTATCACATAATTGTTCTTGATGTGTGCAGAAGTGTTGAGTCAGATGTTGGTGTCTTCAGAAAGGTTACAACGTTTTCAAGGGATGAAGCTAGCAAGAAATTGTCCTTTAGTTAGTCATTTGTTTTTCGCGGATGACTCTTTGTTCTTTTGTAGACCCACAGAAGAAGATTGCAGAGAACTACATCCTTAATTCAGGCTTATGAAACTCTATCACGCCAGAAAGTAAACTGCAGCAAATCATCAATCATATTTGGTCTGAAGATTCCTCAAACAACTAGAACTAGACTACATAAAATCCTGGATATTACATCAGTTGGAGGTGAAGGAAAGTATTTAGGATTACCTGAGTAATTTGACAAAAAACAAAACAAAGGGTTTTCAAGATTTAGTAGATAGAGTGGAGTCAAAAACATATTGTTGGTATAATCAATTTCTCTCTCAAGCAGGAAAGGAAGTGATGATCAATTCTGTACTTCAAGCTAAACCAATGTATGCTATGAGTTGTTTTCTTCTTCCTAAGACCATAACAGAAGGGATTAATAGTAAAATGAAAGATTTCTGGTGGGGAAGTAAAAAAGGAAAATGCAAAATCCCATGGATATCTTGGGATCGTTTGTGTTTACCAAAACATGAAGGTGGTATGGACTTCAGGGACTCTGGAAAGTTTAATGTTTCATTGCTTGCAAAACATGCTTGGCGGATTCGTAAGAATCCAGAATATCTTTTAGCTCGCATTTATAGAGGTCGTTATTTTTATTCATCGGAATTTTTACACTCGATGTCTAATGGTAATGTCTCATTTTGGTGGCGATCTAATAGGTACAGACTTGCTAAAACAAGGTTACGTGTACAAATTGGTACTGGTCACAACACCAGAGTTTGGGGCGATAATTAGCTTCCTACAATGCCTCCCAGATAGGTTGAAGCTGAAGCTGTGGATCCTAATATGAGAGTGAGCGATCTCTTTCATCCGGAACACGACAATGGAATGAGGAACTTTTGTCTCAAACGTTGGGGGAGCAGGATGCTACACTTGCAAAATCAATACACCTATCCACGGTTAGTTCTTTGGACAAGTATATATGGCCTTTTACTAAGAATAGCCAGTATTCGGTTAAATCAGGATATACGGTTGCCTTGTGTCTAATGGAGGAGAATCCAATAGAACCTCCACCGGGGTCACTTGAGTTGAAAATAGCATTGTGGAAGCTTAAAATAGCATCAAAAATTCAGCATTTCTTGTGGAAGTAGTTACAGGAGCTCTCCTAACATTAACAAGATTAAGTACAAAAGGTATTCATCATAATGTGGTTTGTCAAAGATGTTGCTCAGATAATGAATCAATTAATCATATATTGTTTCCATGTCCTTACTCAATTGCAGTCTGGAGATGTACAGGGTTTCCATTATGGAGTAATAACTGTGATGATTTGGAAACAAATATGAAGAAGATCCTACAAATTTATGAAGATGAAACACTAACGTCTACGGTACGTATGTTGCCTTGTTGGGTTTTATGGGTGTTGTGGAAATCTAGGAATGAGTTCATTTTTGAGAAATGTAGCGTTCACCCTAATGAAGACTCGGTTAGAAGTATTGAAACAATGGAAGAATGGTTATAGGCTAATCCGGAGTTACAACAGCTTGCAAGAGCCAGACATGGTGTGGAACGACATATCAAATGGGTAAAACCACCTCAAAATTGGTTTAAATGTAATTTCAATAGCAGCCATGTTGGAAACACATGCTATACTAGTGTAGGATGGATAATTCGAGACTGTTCTCTCTGGCCTAAGGTTAAGGCGATTGATCATCCATTACAAGCTGAGGCTTTAGCTTTCATTGTGGTACTACAACATGTCTTGTTATGTGGATGGAGAAATGTATGGTTTGAAACGGACAACAAAGAACTTGAGTTAGTAGTTAATAACAAGGAAGAAAACACAATATTGGGGACAATGATATTGGATATGGATTACTGGATGCTGAAGCTACCAAACTGCTCGGTGGAAGCTGTCAATCGGGAAAAGAACATAATAGCTAATAAATTAGCTAAGTTAGATAATATTGATTCATACTTTGTTTGTTGTTTTTAATTATCCTTTACTTTCAATTAGTTCTTATTTGTATGAACCATATGTTGATTAATAATAATTAAGAAGATGTTTAAAAAAATTGCAATTATATCATTATAATTTGAAACTAAAGTTACAACTAATCCGGATTAAATCGAAAATAAAACCTAAATTTTTTTTTACAAAATTACTAAATTTTAGTAGAATAAAGGAAATTAGAATAGGAAAAAACACACTCTTCCAAAGACAAAAAAAATTACTAAAAACTAAAACAATGCAGAAATAACTAAAATCTTGAAAGAAAATATAACAAAATTAAAAATATAAAAATAATATCAAAAAGCCAATTTGCAAAACGGACACTACAAAGTTTTAAAATTGTTGCCAGAATCATCCGATTGGTAACTGTGTATTTATCGGACAGTTTAGAATGTTATACGGTTCAAATGCGGTAGACACAGAAGAAATGTATTTGCAAAACAAATATATTTTTGTTGAAAAATATAAATAATTTTAGAAAAATCAATTAAAGAAAAATTATATGATCGTACTTTGCAGTTGTCAGTTGTTTGAGTTTTGGTTACCTGTTATTAAAGCTTTTTTTTTGTCAACCTGTTATTAAGGCTTTAGTTTCCTATGTTTAATATCTTGTATTAAAAATTTTCGTATTTCATCTCTATGAATATAATCCTACCAATTGAAAAAAAAAAAATTTATATGATCGGTTACATAAAGCGGTTTATAAAAAGAAAACAACCTAGCCAGTAAAAAACAGAGGAGAAGAGGCGACCAAGTTGTGGTAAAAGAGAAGAGACACCGATTATTGCGCCAAAACCAAAGGTGTGTCTCCCTCTTTCTTCTTCCTTTTGTTCTTCATCGTGATATTGCCGTCAGGTTTCCCTTACAATCTCTATTAGTTTCTCCCTGTCTGTTTAGGACACGAACTCCAAGGTTAAATTTTGTCTTTCTTTCTTAGGTTCGTACATTCCTTTTATCAATCCAACAGTTGAATTTTCTTGTAATCTGATTCAATTCAAAAACTTTCCTTCATGCTCTGAATCTGTCATCTGGATCGTGTGATTGTTGCTGTGATCGGATTTAAGAGTTGTCTCGTCTGAATCAGAAAGTTTCTGTTGATCAGAAATCCCAGAAATTGTAGAGATTTTGATGTAGGGTGTTAATGTGAGTTTGTGTCTGAAGATTATGATTTAGGTTCTTCATTTTGTGCAGACGATTCCAGATAACAGCAATGGATCCTCCTGTATCAGATCTTGACAAAATCGATGATCAGAAAGAAGGAGGACCTTCATTTCACTGTGATCTTTACGACACACAAGTAGTTCACAAGATAGCTCAAGCTTTTCTCCCCGGGCTAGCAACTGCTTGTGTCGACAACACAACCGGAGATATCTTCAAGAGTCCAGGTTCTGTAGCTGCTGACATCAGAAAAGAAATGATCGATTATTTAACTCAGAGAAGCGAAAGCTTCGTGGCTGAGCACATTGTCCTTCAAGGTGGTTCAGAGACTGAATCTTCTCATGATCCATACGACATTATATCTGATATCATCGACGATTTCGCCACCTCGAAAAGGAATCTATTCAGCCGAGTCTCCGGTTGGTTGCTTAGTGAAAGGAGAGAAGATAACATAGATGATTTCGCGCAAGAGATGGAGATAAGTGGATTCTGGTTGACGGATCACAGAGAAGGAATCGCACAGACATTACTTAAAAACGTAGACTTTAAAAACACTTCTCATTGTGAGATGAAGTTCCAAACCGAAGGAGAGCTCGCAGAGCACGCTTTGACTTGTGGTTACAGAACGATGAACTGTGAGAATGAAGGCTGCACTGCGGTCTTCAGCGCGAATCAGATGGAGAATCATGATTCGGTTTGCCCGTTCAAGATCATTCAGTGTGAGCAGAACTGCTCAGAGAGGATCATGAGACGTGAAATGGATAGGCATTGTATAACCGTATGTCCTATGAAACTTGTGAACTGTCCATTTCATGTTGTTGGTTGTCACATTGATGTACATCAATGTGAGCTCCAACAACATCATTTAGATAATGTGAGCTCTCATTTGATGTACATTCTTAAGAGTATCTACAAAGAAGCATCTCCAGATGATCTCAAACCCCGAGCTGAACAGATACAACAGGTGAAACATTAGCAAATACATTAAGCTTGAACATGAATATTTTTGCTTAAAACTTTTGTTGTACGTTGCAGTTGTCTACCAGGTTATCTGAAGCCCGGAATGCAAGATCACTAACGAATCTCGTGAAGGAAATTGATGCAAAGCTGGGGCCTTTAGAAATCAAACCAAAGAATATTACTGATTTACAGTCTGATAAACCTGACAATACAGAAAAGAAAGCTTTAGAAGAAGCTGAGATCAAAGGAAAACCAGAGACAGCTGGTTCATTGGAGCAAACCGCGAGGGACGAGGTGGAAGAAGTTGTGAAGAAAGTTTCTGAAACTGAGATAGCAGAGAATGTTAACGAAGAAGGCGAGTTAAAAGCTCAAAAGCTTTTAGAAATAGGCGAGTTCATCAAAGAAGGAGACAACAACTCTGCAGCAGATTTGTCGGAAAGAACTGAAACCAAAGCTCCAGAAGTTGTGGTCATGGATGAAGATAGAGAGGAGGAAGAGAATGCAGAGACAAAACAGTTAAGAACAAATGAAGTCAGTGACGTGATTGATGAAGAGAATAGAGAGACAAAGAAATCAGCTGAAACCGAAAGCGAAGCTCCCTCAAGAAAGGAGGAGAATGAAGAGGGAGGAGCAGAGACAATTAACTCAAGGGCTTCTGCTTCTGATGAAGCTGAAGCATTGTCAAAGAGCTCAGAAGGTTTTTCTAAAGCGCAAGCTGAAACCGTACCAAATTTGTCTTGACCTCTCGCAACAACCAAACTTAACATGGAGTGTGTTTTGTTCCCCTTTTGTATGTTTTGTCTGTCTGAAAATATTAACCTCGTCCAAGTTATCATCAAATGTAATCCAGTTCTGTATGGTTTACTTAATTGATTCTAGTCTTAAATCGAGTTTGAATCTTTTTCAATCTAGTCTTCGATGTGTTCTTTTCAATGGCACTCACAAGAGTAGAGATTTCTTAGGCCCCATACGATCCGTGGAACAGCTTTAGGATCCACGTTAGTATATGTTCCATATTCCTTGCTTTCATTTCGGTTGACTATAAATTTTAATGGCAGTGTCATCTGATCAAATGGAGTCTCGTAATCAAGGCATTTTCAGGTCTTCTTGCTCTTATATGTTGAAATGGTGCATCAATCAGATCTACGACAATGGAATTGACAGGTATGTGGCATCACTACAAAGCAGCATGTTCCAAACATTTGTGCAATGATAATGCCAAACTCTCCTTTCTTATTGCCACGTTAGGGATTG
Organism: Orychophragmus violaceus; assembly: GCA_030180135.1. NCBI lineage: Eukaryota > Viridiplantae > Streptophyta > Magnoliopsida > Brassicales > Brassicaceae > Orychophragmus > Orychophragmus violaceus. Next base: position 90,675,488 of record CM058240.1, read on the forward strand.
TTTTTATGCTTCTCAATCTCATAACTCAACTATCACCATATGTGACATTTTTGAAGCATGGGAACTCTGTCTTGTGTATGCCACATTTCCTTCTTTCTTAATTTCGGTTAGTAGTCATATGGACAATACTTAGATAAATGGGTCGAAATAATCAGAGGAACTATGAATATTGTTAAGAAATAAATTCGAATTTTCTCGAAAATCAGAAATACGGGACCGAAGAAAATGCGCACACTTTGATAACGGAGTTCGGCCAATCGTGCATACGTCTTCGGACTTGCTACAGATTTTTATATTAATCACCGGGAAATTACAACTCTCTCAACTCACACCCAAAATCCGAACACACTCAAGAAAATTATACAAAATTTTTTTACAAAGAAAAATATCTCTCTCTTTTTTCTTCTCTCTTTCTCTCTTCTTGTTCTTCTTTTGTTTTTGGGATGGTTATGCTTTATCCCCTTGGTATTTATAAGAGAAGTTTGGGTTGTGTTAGGTGAACCACCCTAACCATTTTGTTGACAAATGGACAAAGCCACCATTTCAATAGTTGTGCTAGCCACCATATGAATAGTTGGGCAAGCCACCATTTGAATAGTTAGGCAAGCCACCATTTCAATAGTAGGCCAACAATCTCCCACTTGATCAATGTACCAGGTCTTCTGTGCTTATTACTCTAACAAGCCAACCGAGGTTACACATAACCTCAACTTATCATACGGCACGACCTTTGTTAACATGTCTGCCGGATTCTTACTTCATAGGATCTTCTCAAACACCAACACTTCATCTTCTAAAGCCGATTTGATGAAATGATATCGATGTTGTATGTGCTTTGTCCGAGCATGGTAAGCTGGATTCTCCTTTGTTGGTCACTCTTACTGTCACAGTACAATACACTTTTCTCTTGGTCATGGCCTAGCTCTTCGAGAAATGACTGTAACCACATCATCTCCTTTGTTGCCTCTGTCACTGAAACATACTCCGCTTCACAGCTTGATAGAGCTACAATCTTTTGTAACTTTGAAACCCAACAAATTGCAGTACCACCAAAAGTGTAAACATACCCGGATGTACTCTTTGTACTGTCAATGTCACCTCCATTGTCAGAATCAACATATCCTTGCAATCCAATCTCTGACTTCTTGAAACATAGAGATAAACTCTGATTTCCCTTCAGATACCTTAAAATCCACTTAACAGCTCCCCAATGTTCTTTTCCAGGATTGCTCATAAACCTGCTAACGACTCCCACTGCATGTGCAATGTCTGGCCTTGTACATACCATCGCGTACATCAGGTTGCCAATAGCAGAAGCATATGGAACTCTATCCATATGTGCCATCTCTTCTTCAGTCACCGGAGACTGATCTTTGGATAACCGAAAATGACTTGCCAATGGAGTACTAACTGGCTTCACGTCATCCATATTAAACCTCTTGAGGACTTTATTCACATACTCCTCTTGTGATAACTTAAGACCCTCCTTGCTTCTACTAATTCTCATCCCAAGAATTTGTTTTGCTTCTCCTAGGTCTTTCATCGCAAACTCTTCTGAGAGTTTTGCCTTCAAGTTATTGATCTCTTCCAAATCTGCTCCCACTATGAGCATGTCATCAACATACATAAGCAATATCAAGTAGGACTCTTCAAGCCTCTTGAAATAACAACAGTGGTCAGCTTCACACCTAAAGAAATCAGCACCTTTTATAAAGCTGTCAAAGCTCTTATACCAATGTCTTGGAGCTTGTTTTAATCCATACAAACTCCTTTTATGCTTGCACACTAGACTTTCTTTCCCTTTGACTTCAAAGCCTTTCCGGTTATTCATGTAAATATCTTCATCCAAATCACCGTGAAGAAATGATGTTTTCACATCCATCTGTTGAAGATGTAAATCTTCCTTTGCTACCAACCCAAGAACAGTTCGGATTGTCACCAACTTCACTACATGAGAAAATATCTCTGTGTAGTCAATGCCTTCTTTTTGTTGGAATCCCTTCACAACAAGCCTTGCTTATAACGCTTGCTCCCATCATGTTCTTCTTTTATCTGGTAGACCCACTTGTTATGTAATGCCTTTTTCTCCCTAGACAATTCTTCTAACTCCCACGTGTGATTGGACATCAACGAGTCCATCTCATCGTTAATTGCAAGCTCCCACTTAATCGATTCATCAACTTGCATTGCCTCTTCATAACATTCGGGCTCGCCTCTATCCGTGAGCAGAATATAGTTGAGAGATGGAGAAAATATTACAGGTTTCTTGATGGTTCTATTTGAACGTCGCAACTCTCTGACTGGCGTACGTGGGATCACTTCAGAATCTTCATTCTCATCTGCCTCACTATTCTCTTCTCGAGAATTTTGCTCTTCTGCTGTTGTTGTATCCTGTTGCAACTCTGGTGCCAGGATCTCTCCCAAATCAACAGCTCTAGACTCCATCTTTTCCGAGCTTTCTTTTAGCTTATCCTTGTACAACGCTTCTTCGTTGAACACAACATTCTTGCTGCGAATGATCTTCCGATTTTCTTCATCCCAAAACCGATAACCGAAATCCGTGTCACCGTAACCAATGAAGTAACACCTCTTCGATTTTGCATCAAGTTTACTTCTTGCAGCATCATCAATGTGAACATAAGCTAAGCAACCAAATATTTTAAGATAAAAAGGTTTACTTTCTTTCTGCTCCACACTTCTTCAGGGATCTTGAATCCCAACGGAATAGATGGTCCTCTGTTTATTAAGAAGGCCGCGGTATTGATTGCATCCGCCCAAAACGTCTTAGGCAATCCGCAGTGCAGTCTCATGCTCCTTGCACGCTCATTCAAGGTTCTGTTCATCCTTTCAGCTACTCCATTTTGTTGAGGCGTTCCAGGAATAGTCTTCACCATCTTGATCCCACCATCAACGCAATATCTTTTAAACTCCTCGCTGATGTACTCTCCGCCATTATCAGACCTTAGGCAATTCAACTTGAGATTCGTCTCAATCTCAACCATGACTTTCCATCTTTTGAAAACCGAAAATACTTCATACTTGCTCAACACCGAATGCAACAAGTCGCTAATGTACATCGGTCTGATCGTGTTCTGGCAGTGGGTGATTGGGTCTTTGTGAAATTGCAACCATATCGCCAACACTCGGTTGTTCTCAGATCAACTCAGAAACTTGCTCCTAAGTACTTTGGCCCTTATAAAATCATTGATAAGATTGGCCAGGTAGCTTACAAGTTGGAGTTACCAGCTCATTCCTTGATCCATCTTGTCTTTCATGTGTCTCAGCTGAAATTGAAAGTGGGACATGCAAACATTAGCCCATCTACCTTACATGTTCAGATTAATGAAAGCATGATTCAAGACCTGATACTATACTGGAGAGGAAGACAGTTCAGAGGCAGGGTAGAGCAGTCACCAAGGTTCTGATAAAGTGGAAGAATAAACTTGAAGATGAAGCTAGCTGGGAATTCTGTTATGACTTAATCAAGAGATTTCCATCTTTTGAACCTTGAGAACAAAGTTCTCTGAAACATGGGAGATTTGATACAATAAAAAGGAGAAAGAGCTCAAGACACGTGGAGGGTCAAGATTTATTCATTCTTAACCGAAAACAATACATATACACAAGTTGCTTTTACATTTCGGATTCATTCATTCAAGTTGTAACAAACTATTTCTCTTTCTCTCCTTTGTATTCTGTTGTTCTTGAGCTGAATTGAGATCCATCTGTGGGTTATCTCTTTCACTGGTGAGTTCTTTTGTTTCATGAACATTAAGCTCAAGTAATCGAAATGTTGATTCAGTGTTTGAGTGACTAGTGGAATTTCATTGTATCAATTCCCAGGCTTGGTTCCAACATTCTCTCCTAAAATCTGATCATAAATCCAATATCAAGAGAATATCTCGCACTAAACTAAAACTCAAACTCTCTAACGCATATGGTTAATGAATCTAACACATTTTTCTATAGTCATAGAAAGAGAGATTGTGAAATCAAAACAATATGTTACATTAACCCGGTTCTGTATTGGATAAACAAAAATGGAAGCCCATTTTGACAAGAGCCGGAAACCCTAATCCCCATCTGTATATAAATTGATGTTATCTCAGGTGATCCAGTTTATACAAATTCTTTATCGTTATATATAGAGGGGGCGTACCCGTGCGAACATCACCAATTCATCAATTAGGGTTTTCTCTTCCCTTTCGCTAAGAAACACAAAATAGAATTTTTAACTTTAAATGTTTTTCTTATTGTATAAACCTGTAAGACTTTACTTGTTTATATGCTCACTATAGTCTATGGATTAGTTATACTATTTCGCTTAATGATGATGATTATTATTTTTAAATCATACTATAACACTATGTAAAGTTATTAACGTGATTGTGACTTAGAGCTATTGATTTTTCCCCCGATAATGTTTAGACTTTGCACGTTTAATGTTTTTGCTTTAGTTATATAGTTGAAATTTTTACGCATAGCTACTATTTACGTTTGGATATCTGATCTACGTTTATTAACAAAAGTTTAAACGTCCAATTCTTAAAACTATCGTAAAGCCAAATTCACCAAATTTTATAGTCTTGCATATCTCAACAAAGCATCTCTCATGTCTATATTTTATAGTCTTGCAATAATACTATTGGAACCCGCGCCGCAAAGCATCCTCATGTCCTTCCACTTTGTCTCTAAATGTCCAATCTTTTATTTGAAAGTAATTGTAAGATAGTTGTTACTTGCACGATTTTCTTAATCACCATTGTTCGTGTTGTTTGTTTATAATTTTTATATACTGTTCGTAAATGTAATATTTTAATAAAAAATATGGCCATTGTTACCGTTCCATATGTGGATTCGCTTGTTAGGTTTATTATCTATTTATGTATTTTTTATATCCATTTCCGTCTTCACTATATACTTATAAATCTATTAGCCTTAAAACCAAGTCTCTCAGGCCAATATAATTAATAAGGCTAATAGAATTATAATTAAAAAGAGGAAGCTAAGGCATGCTCAAAAACCTAATTTATGCCAAGATTTGATCAAGGGGTTGTATCTAATGCCCAATATGCTGACGGCATCCTAATAGGTAAAAAAACAAATTGTGCACTAAATCTTAAGATTTGTGTGGTGTTGTAGTTGATACTAAATTGAATGGCACCGAGATGGAGAATTTAAACAAGAATATGCTACAATGGCTCTTTAAAACAATACGGGTAATACTTCCTAGTGCCCCCGGTCAATCTTTTACAAAAAAAAAAATCTTCTTTTCTTTTTTGCTCTAGGCTCTTTAAAACATTACGGATAGGTAGTAATAACAAGATACAATTTCTATTATGTTAATATTTTTAGGGTGTTTTCACTTCAAATAAGAACATGCATGTTGTTTGGGTCGGATTTAACACTTAAATCCAGTCAACGAAAGTCAAAATGTTGTCAAACATTAATCGTCCAAAAAGAAGGTTTTCTATCCGTTTCTGTAACATCGAGCTCTGTATCTGTAGCTAATATAGAGCTGCACACATCGAGATCTACACTCAGTCTCTATAGCTCCGGTTAACGAGCTCTACACTCCGACTCCAAGCCGAAGATCGAAGGCAAGACTAAGTCGTAACGGATCTCGCAATCTCCAGAATCTGTTAGCACGTGCGCAGAGTGGATCAAGTCTCTATAATCCCTCAAATCGTGGAGTATGTGGAGCACGTGGCCGGGAGCTGCGGAAGTTAGTTGCGGAAACAGATCTATAAAAGGATCTCCTTCTTCATTCATCAAGGCATCTGATTTTTACCTAGCTACACATGTATTTTAGCTACTCTCTTCTTGTAAACTCATTATTCATTTAATACAAATCTAATTCGTCGATTCAAGTCTTTATTTATATTGTTGGTTCATTGAGATTCCAGCCCATCTTTCCTTAAACACAAAATCACTCTAAATCCTTGAGTGTGGATTTTAGCATCCACATTTTGGCGCCGACTATGAGGACAAATTCATAGATTTCTCTTACACCAGAACCCGATCTAAGGCTCGTAAGCACGAAGATGGATCCAAATTCATCAGACTCATTCAGATTGTCGAACGCGACAAATCACGATCATCAGAGCTTTAATGCACAAAACGAACACATCAGATCGGGCTCATCCCCGATCCAGACCAGACATGTTCTAACGATTCGCGACCTCCCATCTCAGTTGCAGAGTCCCAGAGTCACACCTCCAAGCTCTAACATGCTGACGAATGAGAGAAACATTTCTCGGGTTTGGATCCTGTCTGAAGAACGACCCACCGGTGAAGCTCCAGCTTCCCAAACCGATCCAACTCGATTAGCATCACCATGTCCAACAATACTTGTCGACGAGAACATGGCAGAACTCCGGAGGATGCTAGCAATCCTGGTAGACAGATCTCAAAACCAGGAAGCATCCCAACGAACTGTTCTAGCTCGCTTGGATCATCTAGAAAGAGATATAGATGAACATCAAAACCTTTTAGCTCGATCTGGCTCTCAAACGAGAGCTCCAACCTTTGATTCGAGTTCGCAAGCTCCCGGAGTTACCCAAGCGGGTTATACAGCCGGACCTCTTCCAAGCAAACTGATCCAGCAAACATGAGCTCCAGTCTTTGCTTCGAGCTCGCAAGCTAGAACTAACTCAGCCCGGCCTTCCCCGAGCACGGTACGGGAGTTCCACTGCTTACGTCTGCAGAACACGCAACCTCCTATGGTTGGGAACCGAACTAAAACGGAGAATGAGGGCATCCACGCTAAGCTCCAGCGTCTCCAATCCGGAGTCTACATGGCAACGAGCTTGGCTCCAGACATCGATCAAGTGTTCGAAGAAACCCGTCGAAATCCGTTCATGGATAAGATCGCTAACGCACGGATCCATAACACTGGAAAGATAAAAATCCCAGAGTACTCAGGAACCTCGGATCCATAAGCCCATGTTAGAGCCTTCCGGCTCGCAGTCTCCAGAGCCCATCTTTACGATGAGGAAAAAGAGGCAGGTTACTGCAGACTCTTCGCCGAGAACCTCACCGGTACCGCACTGGAGTGGTTCGCAAGCCTAAAAGTAAATTCGATCGACAACTTCACCCAGCTCGTATCGATATTCCTAAAGCAGTACTTGATTTTTATCGAAGACAAAACCTCCTAAGCCGATATATGGGCCCTAGCGCAAGGTCCAGAGGAAACCCTCAGAGCGTACATCGGCAAGTTCCGTGCGGTTAAGTCTCGTATCGTAGACCCAAACGAAAAAATAGCCTTTGCGGCTCTCGAAAACGGACTCTGGTACACATCGGAGTTCAAGAAAGAACTCATAGTTCGACCTTGCACGTCTTTAGATGACGCCCTGCATAAAGCTACGTACTACGCAAAGTACGAAGAAGATGTAACTGCAACGCTAGAAAAATACAACACGACATCAAAGAAAGCAAGATGTGAGACTTAGTATTACGTAAAGTACTAAATAAAGAGCTAGATGCTGGGAAACTAGGGACCTAACGGGAAGCCCCCTACCGATCTACCAAAATAGTTCGCAACAACATCTATAAGCTCACCAAAGTTAAAAACGCAGTACCAGAGTACCTCTGAGTACTAAAATAATCGAACTACGTATAGGCTTGATCCCCTGACGGGGTACGTAGACAGCTCAATCCTCGAGTTCAGCCACTTCCTCAAACATTCAAGTCTTATGACTTCACAAAAATTTGATTTCACGCTAAGTCTCAAAGATTTCGCTACATAGAACTCTATAAAACAGCTGAAACAATACACAGCTAAATTCGGAGACTCCTCTCAGTAAGAATTCACCAAACGAATTCTAGGAGAACTCCACAACTAAGAGATCTCATTAACGAATCTCCTTAATCATGCACTTGATGATCAGTTCTCAAATCCATTCCACAAACGAGCTACAACTCACAGCTTTCTAACAAGCTAAACGAGTTTCGCAATTCGAGAGAGCATTGATCTAAAGGCAAAAACTTATCGCAATGAGCTCTAAACCAAAACGTCTGGCCAGGCTAAACAAACAAAACACAATTGCTTAATCTTGCGATCTTAGTATTCAAACTCTCGAATACTACTAACATAGCTCGACTCTACAACATGAGCATCCAAGCTAAACTTTCGCCAACAAAAGCTCAACACAAGCTTGAGGCATAGCAACAAATACTTTCGTTCTTCTCGATCATTCCTCATCCTTCAGAGCTCGCCAGCTCGTCTAAAGGACTGGGGAGCAATTGTTTGGGTCGGATTTAACACTTAAATCCAGTCGACGAAAGACAAAATGTTGTCAAACGTTAACCGCCCAAAAGGAAGGTTTTCTATCCGTTTCTGTAACATCGAGCTCTGTATCTGTAGCTAAGATCGAGCTGCACACATCGAGCTCTACACTCAGGCTCTATAACTCCGGTTAACGAGCTCTACACTCCGACTCTAAGCCGAAGACCGAAGGCAAGACTAAGTCGTAACGGATCTTGCAATCTCCGGAATCTGTTAGCATGTGCGCAGAGTGGATCAAATCTCTATAATCCCTCAAATCGCGAAGTACGTGGAGCACGCGGGCGGGAGCTGCGGAAGTTAGTTGCGGAAACATATCTATAAAAATATCTCCTTCTTCATTCATCAAGGCATCTGATTTTTACCTAGCTACACCTGTATTTTAGCTACTCTCTTCTTATAAACTCATTATTCATTTAATACAAATCTAATTCGTCGAATCAAGTCTTTATTTATATTGTTGGTTCATTGAAATTCTAGCCTAACTTTCTTTAAACACAAAATCAATCTAAATCTTTAAGTGTGGATTTTAGCATCCACAGATGCATGGTTTTCAAATACATTGTTAGTTTGTAGATTATAAAAAAATTGTTACTGCTTGATTTATTCGATATTGATAGTAGTTTCGATGTGGATTTGCACATCGTGATTCCTCTCGTTCGGCGACCAAAGTAAACAAGTCTTAATTTATCTATACTTTTAAAACAGAAGTACAAAATAGAAAATGCTATTGATTTTTCAAATAATTACAAGATATACCATTCATTCTCTTTGTTAAATTCTAAATCTTTTTAAGGATAAAAATGTATTATTTGGTTATTAAGAATATTTCCATATTAACGATCAAGCAAAAAAAGAATATTCTCTTATTATTTAGGTATTGTTCTCAAAGATTTGATACTGAATATCTTTTCAATTATAAACGTGGAGGTCAAGATTTTTTAATTGGGTTATGCTAAGTATTTTCAACCGTCGATCTAAACAAACCTTAATCTAATGGTTGATTTATTTTGTTATTAATGTATGTAATGTTAGAACTCGTTTTTATGGAAATGGGTTACGACTATATTCCGGTAAGATTTCCGGTGAAGACGTTCATCGGAATGACTAGTTCTTGGGCACGATAGAATCGTCGCTGCGTCCACTATAAGGTGGTGTATAAGAACGATAAAAACGAAGTTCGGTTGAATGAGAAATTGAAGTCTGAATGGACAACTTGGAGTGTAAAGGAGATATGGGCTCGGGCTTTAAGCTTTATGGCCTTGAATAAGATTGTAGGTTCAAAGATTAATTTAATTTTGGCCTAAATCTATTCTGAATTTTTTTTTGATTTGGTCAACTAAAATATCTCCTATAATTAAAAGTTTCTAACATACAATCAACACACACATAATGGTGTGAATCAATTCAAAAATTCAGTTATGAGAATAATTCTCATTAATGTGAAGTATGTTACTTTTTTGAAATGTGGCTATTTAAAACAAGCCTTGACTCCTCTTCTTAAAAAAAAAAATGCTCATTACCACACAATCTCCTCTCTTCTTCTTCTTCTCCATGTTTTCTTAGTGTCTGAGAGTACAACACAGATTTTTTTTGTTCGTTAGCTTTGTTCTCGAGTGCATCGAAGCAGATAATAGAGTAGTTTTATCCTGGGATTCTTGAGCGTATCAAACCGGAGCACTACGGGCGTTTAAAGAATTAAGGAGAGAGATCTTTGTCTCGACTCTACTCACCTTCCGGTTCTTCTTCAATCAGTTTACGGTAGTTGGGTTCATATTTTGATTATTTCCATCATGTTTTAATCATTATAATATGTAATATTGTTGCTTCTAATATCAGATTTGCTCATTATTGAATTTGGTGCTCATAGTCTTAATTCTTTAAAAATTTCGTTGTTGTTATTTGGACTAACGAAATTTTCTGATTGTGAAGCTTTTACAGACATAATCCCTTCTGTAGCTGTGTTGCTGTTAGTCTCTGTTTTGCAGGAAAAATCGGAGTTCAGTTTACCTTTAGTTCAGATTGATTTCTTTCAGTTCTTATCATACTTTTCACAATTTTTTCTGTTTTCTTAAACGTTGTTGAAAAAAAAAAAGTTTGTGAAAGAGTCGATGTTTTAATATATTGCTTAAGCTAAAATCATAAACCGTATCTGTTTTGAAGATTACCGGTTTGATTTGACTTATATAGCAATTGGTGAAAGATTTTTTCAAACGAAAAGAGGTTTGCAGTTGATCTTCGTCTTCTTTGGACAAAACAATAAACAAAACCTGCAATATTTAATCAATAAGTGCTTGTGGGTTTTGTCTTTTAGCATCTTTGTATTTGTTCTCCATTTTTGTTGGTTGATTAAAACCAATATTTACTAGAAAGTTTCTGGTCAAATTTGGAGACGTACTTTGTCTTACAATACTTACCGGTTTTGAAAAGAAAAAAAAAACAAAAACTTTTTGGCAATTGATCTCCAGAAAAACCTGCAACATTCTTTTCTTGTAGAAGCTTGTGTTATCGGTTTTGTGGTTGTTGCTAATTAATTTACGATTTTTTTTGGATTGAGTCAACTCAATTTTCTCTAAAAGATTTTGGTCAAATTTGGAAACGGTTTTTGTCCTTTATTATAACTGTTACAAGTTTCAGAATCTTTTGGAAAGGATTTAAACAATTTACTCTGTTAGTAAATGTTTTTAAATTGTTTTGACGACCGTTTCGTCAATTGTCAATTTAAATACTGGATTTGCGATCCGCTTTTATAAGTGTTTACGTGAATTGTTTCACCAAACAATATCAAAAGGATTTGTGATTCACTATTTAGTGTTTACACGAATCGCTAAACGAGTGTTTAAAGGTTTCCACGAACACTTTTAAGTGAGTTTGTGATTCGCTTTACCTCGGATTGTTTACGCAAACGTTTTATAGTTTAAAACTGAAATTTGCGAAACACATCTTAAAACGCTATTTAAAAGTTTTGTATAACTCATTGTTATAAAAACTTTAGTGTTGGTGATTTGGTTGGTTTATTTTTAGATAAATCATAATATCAATACGTTGGTAATCTCACACAAGTTTAATTTTTTTGTTTTAGAAAAATGACTAACGGAGACAATTCCAACGTCACCAAGTCCCAGGCTCACCTCACAGAAGAGGACCTTTGCGCTGTGGTAACAGAGGTCAACATGGTTGACGACAACCCTAGTGAGTGGTGGTATGACACTGGTGCCACAACACACATATGCAATGATAGGTTAATGTTCAGCACCTATGAGAAGAGCATGTCGGAGGAACAACTCTTCATGGGGAACACTGCATTCTCGAAAATTGCTGGAAGGGGTAAGGTGGTGTTACGCATGACCTCGGGACAAGAGATCACACTTCAAAATGTGAAGCATGTCCCTGATATGAGGAAGAACCTGATTTCCGGTACCTTAATGTGCAAGGCTGGATTTTCAGTGATCTTTGAGTCCAACAACCTCGTCTTGAAGAAGTTCGGGATGTATCTCGGGAAGGGATATGTGAAGGGAGGACTCGTGAAGATGTGCGTCATGGCTGTCGTCAAGAGTGGAAAAGAAGAAGCAAGTAGTTCTAAGAATAAGGCTGTTGAAAATGTTGTTTCGGATGTTAATCCCTAAAATGTTGTAACCAATGCTGAAATGAATGAGAATAATTCTTTTGCTTCTTGCTTGAGTCTTCTAATATTTGGCATGAAAGATTAGGACATGTGAATTATAAATCTATAAGTAGATTAATGAATTTGAACCTAATTCCAAAATGCAAAATTAGCAAAGAAAAATGTGAAGTGTGCGTACAGGCCAAACTCACAAAAACACCATCACCAAAAGTGGAAAGGACAACCGAACCCCTAGATTTAATTCACACTGATTTATGTGATTTAAAGTTTATCCAAACTAGAGGCGGAAAGAAAAAAATAAATAAATAAAAAAATAAAAATATTTTGTGACTTTCATAGATGATTGTACAAAATATTGTTATGTCTATTTGCTACGAAGCAAAGATGAGGCCTTGAAAAAATTCAAGGAGTATAAAATCGAGGTTGAAAACCAACTCGCTAAAACTATAAAGATAGTTCGAAGTGATAGAGGAGGCGAGTATGATGGACCATTTGATGCATTCTGTAAAGAACATGGAATTATCCATCAAAACAACCGCTCCTTATTCACCTGAATCTAACGGAGTTACGGGACGTAAAAACCGAACTCTCAAAGAGATGATGAATGCGATGTTGCAAGAATCTGGGTTAGCCCAGAACATGTGGGGGGGAAGCATTGCTTACCACAAATTATATCCACAAGTGAATATGTATTTACGCTTGCGGGTGCAACAGTGTCCTGGAAATTTTCCAAACAAACTCTGTTGGCCAAATCGACTATGGAATCTGAGTTTATAGCTTTAGATTAAGCTACAGAGGAAGCAGAGTGGCTTCGAAATTTCCTGGAAGATATTCCCATGTGGGATAAGCCAGTGCCGGCATTACGTGTACACTGTGATAGCCAATCGGCTATAGGTCGGGCACTGAGCAATCTGTATAATGGTAAATATCGTCATATAAGAAGACGTCATAAAACCATTAGACAATTGATCTCAACTGGTGTAATCACGGTAGACTACATTAAGTCGAAAGACAACCTTGCGGATCCATTTACTAAAAGGTTGTCACGAGATCAAGTTGTAAAATCATCAAGAGGAATGGGTTTAAAGCCTATGAATTAAGATGTAGTTTGATGGAAACCCCACCTACGTGACTGGAGATCCCATATGTAGGTTCAAAGGGACAACTAAATCAAACTAAATATGTAAGAGCACTGTGAGACTCACGTCTATACCCAGTTCCTAAGATGATGTACAGTGCTTCCTGTATGTGTATAAGATAAGCGTAAGCTTTTAATGATTTGAGTCCAAGCTTTGTAAGATATGTGGAGTAATACAGGATACTTCTTAAAATACAAGCTAAAGGTAAATCACCTTATGAGTGTGAAATGAGGCCGTTTCTAGGAGAATGAAGGTCAGGCTATATTCTCTAAGTTCACTCATGATTAACCAGGCATGTTCACGGCCAAAATGAACACAATAGAGAACCTATTTCTGTGAGAAATGAAGCTGTGCTATACCTGTTGTCTAGGTTGACATCAAAGCCCGGGTGGTTCAAGACATCATGTTCACTACCTGGCCGAGTAAATCCGACAGATATTAAAATGAGTGGTTCAAAGCTGAAAAATGCTACCAACTCAGATACAATGAATTTTCGTTTGTACTCTCAAAAGTCTTTCTGTCATATCTAGTTAGTTAAGTCTATTGAGTCGTCATGTGTCTAGAGTCATTTCTATTCATGTGGGGGATTGTTAGAACTCGTTTTTATGGAAATGGCTTACGACCATATTCCGGTAAGATTTCCGGTGAAGACGTTCATCGGAATGGCTAGTTCTTGGGCACGATAGAATCGTCGCTGCGTCCACTATAAGGTGGTGTATAAGAACGATAAAAACGAAGTTCGGTTGAATGAGAAATTGAAGTCTGAATGGACAACTTGGAGTGTAAAGGAGATATGGGCTCGGGCTTTAAGCTTTATGGCCTTGAATAAGATTGTAGGTTCAAAGATTAATTTAATTTTGGCCTAAATCTATTCTGAAAATTTTGTTGATTTGGTCAACTAAAATATCTCCTATAATTAAAAGTTTCTAACATACAATCAACACACATAATGGTGTGAATCAATTCAAAAATTCAGTTATGAGAATAATTCTCATTAATGTGGAGTATGTTACTTTTTTGAAATGTGGCTATTTAAAACAAGCCTTGACTCCTCTTCTTAAAAAAAAAAAATGCTCATTACCACACAATCTCCTCTCTTCTTCTTCTCCATGTTTTCTTAGTGTCTGAGAGTACAACACAGATTTTTTTGGTTCGTTAGCTTTGTTCTCGAGTGCATCGAAGCAGAGAATAGAGTAGTTTTATCCTGGGATTCTTGAGCGTATCAAACCGGAGCACTACGGGCGTTTAAAGAATTAAGGAGAGAGATCTTTGTCTCGACTCTACTCACCTTCCGGTTCTTCTTCAATCAGTTTACGGTAGTTGGGTTCATATTTTGATTATTTCCATCATGTTTTAATCATTATAATCTGTAATATTGTTGCTTCTAATATCAGATTTGCTCATTATTGAATTTGGTGCTCTATGTAAGACGTGCATGACGCTGAGGAGTTGAAAGCAGTTGATGCCTTTCGTCAAGGGCTTATCTTCGACGAGCTACTCCCAAGAGAAACACAATGACTACCATATGATGCTTAGAATTTTGAAGGCCAGAAAATTTGATCTCGACAATACCAAACAGATGTGGACTGAAATGCTTCGATTGAGGAAGGAGTTTGGTGCTGACAAGATCATGGAGATATTATTATTATTATTCAAGATGCTTTAATATAACTGTTTTGTATATTATTTTGCCTAAAAAAATATATTTTGTATATTTGAAGCTAATATGGTCTCTCGGCTAACAATTCCTATTCGGTTTTGTATACCTAAGTAGTTTGAATTCAAGTACATTGATGAAGTGTTGAAATAGTACCCTCAATGACACCATGGACTCTACCAAGTTGAGCAAGTCACAACTCTGGATAGGTATGTGAACTACCATGTTATGGAGTTTGAGAGGACCTTCGACATTGAGTTCCCAGCATGCTCCATCGTAGCAAACAATAATTTTGATCAAAGCACAACTATTCGTGATGTCCAAGGAGTGGTATGTGATTTTTTTGTTTGGTTGCGAAATCGTCTAAAAATCTAGACTACTTATGAGCATGCATTCGCGTAGAGTATATGACTAATCATGAATTTAAACAACAAGCCAGAGGCAAACTTTTACGGTATTATCCAAGCATGCTAGCTTATGGTATATATCATTGTCTTCTTCTGCGTATAACAAGGACTCAAAAACTTCAACAGGCCTGCGATGGACTTGATGATTACTCCTCTTCAAAAGGTTGACGGTGACAACTATTCCGAGGTGAGATTTATATTTCTATGCTCGGCTATTTTCCAACGGTCAAATTCTTTTATCTACGAGCTAGAAATTTTGAACTTGGTATGTGTTTGGCTCAGAGCTTGAACATGATGTTTATCATAAATGCTGGCTCAGGATTCAGATCATGCTGTGGAACACGGTCAAGTCCTTCCTTGACCCGAATACTATAGCAAAATCCATGCCAGTATTCAAACCTTTTTCTGCTAGATGGATCTGTTTTTTATCAGTGAATATAGTTTAAGTAATTAACTATATATTTGAATAACAGGTTCTGGGACACAAGTACCAAAGCAAGTTGCTTGAGATAATTGATGAAAGGTGAGCTTCACAACAATTTAGAAGTTGACCTTTAGAGCAGAACCAACGGAGGTTCTTAGGTGAAATCCTTAGGAAAAAAATTATATAATATTATGTGGGCCCCACAGCACAGTTAACATTTTTTTTTTAATTTTTTTTTTTAGGATCCGAAAAAAAAAATAATAAAAAAAATTAAATTTTTTTTTTTAAGAACCCCAATGGGGTTACACCATTGGGGATGCTCTTAAAAGATATTCATAAAAGTTAATATAGCTACTAAAAACTGACTGTTTCACCTCAATTTGTAGCAGTGAACTCCCTGAGTTTCTTGGAGGTTCATGTACATGTGCTGACAATGGTGGCTGTATGCGCTCTGATAGTCCCATGGAACAATCAAGAGATCATGAAGGTAAAATACTTATTATCTTCTTTTTCGGAAAATTCTTACTATTGTACAGTTAAAGCGACATCAAAAGTTATGGGAATTTTCTCCTTGAAAACGAACCTGATTATGCATTTTATCTGCTGAGGGTTAACAATGGTTATCACAAATGCCCAAAGAGATCCCAAGCTGGAAACTGTGCCGAGAAGACCAAATAATGGTTATCACTTAATATCATCATATAGTACACTGTACAATAAAATCGAAATAAGATTCCCAAATATATTTCACTTAATAACAAAAAGCATCAAGCTTTTCCTTTTAGGGAGGGGAAAAAATTTTCTTCTCTTCTTCTTAAAGAGATCACCAATACTGTTATGCCATATGTAACATATATTTCCGGCATTTATGGTGCTTATAGCAGTTATGGAGTCAAAAATCTGTAAAGGTGGAGATGACACAGTTTTGGATTTGGGTTGATTTTGCTTTTTCAGCCTCTCCTGAAACCAACCCTGCATCAAATTAAAGAACAAAATCCTTTTGACTTTGGCAAAACTGATGAGTATGTAGAAAATCCTTAATGGGCTATATTTCTCAATAGCTAAACAAAATTCCCACCGTATTTTAATTTTATGAATTGTATGGAGAAGAAAACCAATTGCATAAAATTCTTCGGGTTTATCTTTTTGGTAAATCCCCATAGACGAACAATCCAGATTTTGATTTTACAAACCTCAGTCGCCGGAGTCGCCGGAGTTAGCTCGGAAATTGGAATTCATTCAATCGGTGTGTTACTTCAATCTGCAACAAATCCATCGATCATTGGAAGAAATTTGAGTTGTTAATGTGTCTATTATGAATAAAAGATAGAAATTGAAAGTGTGAAAAATTACCAACAATCGATTGGGGAAAACTGGGAAAAGTTTATTTCAGTAAAACTTTAGAAAGGAAAAGGAGGTTGAAGAAAGGATTCATCGTGTTTATGGAAGTCATGGAAGGAGGTTATGCCAAGAGAATAAATGGTGGGTTAGATCGTGGAGTGTTAGGAATATTTTTAGCTGAAAATAAATTAAGGAATTTTTATATATTATTAGAAATTAGAAATAGCAAAATTTTGAGAGAAGGACACCTAAGCAAAATACACGTGTCAACAAGTTAGGGTGTCAGTTATGTGAGTTTTTGCTAGTGAATTATAGTAAAAAGGATAGTCAGTTGTATAAATGTTTAACTAATACGTTTTTACACGTATTACGTATATAACATAAAATATTAGAGATAACCTCATGCATGGTGCTAATGAAGACTATGATGGAACGACATATGAAACTTTTTTGCTTAATTTGATTCGGTTAATTTTTTTATGGGTATTTTGGGTAAAAAAATAGTAAAATACTCATAAATAATCGAAAATATTCGGAACGGAACCGATCCGATATGGACCCGTTTATTTTGGGTATTTTACGGGTATAATAAATTAGGATCCGAATTGACTCGAACACAAACCGAAACTTGGTCGAAACCAGTATAGATACTAAAATTCCTTACCCGAATATACTTATACCCGAATAGACTCGATCCAAATATCTGAACGTCCAAACTTACTAAAAACGGTCTAGCCGGCCGTCTACATCTTATTAGGCTTTTCATCGTGACGATTTTTTTTTAAGCCCGTTTATTTTTAGTTGTACACACAAAGATTTCAAGTACTCTACAAAGATTTCAAGTACACACACATGCTCTATGTTTGCCTCATCAATGTATATGTTTTTTATAATTATATACTACTTACGTAAGATAAAATCACGTGTGAATTTGAGTTTTAGGAGTGAACACATAATATAAAAAGAATGTGTGGTTTATTATAAGGGCAAATCGCAAAAATGACACAAAACATGTATTGTTATAAATATAGCATCAAAGAAGAAAAATCATAAAAATAGCACAAAAACATGTTTTGTCACTAAATTAGCTCTAACCCTTAATCTTAAATACTAAACCCTAAACTCTAAATACTAAACTCTAACTTTAAATAATAAAATCTAAACCCTAAATACTAAATGCTAAACCCTAAATAATAAACCCTAAAGCCTAAATAATTAATTCTAAACTCTAAATTATATAATGTTATAAAAGTTTTTATAATTAAAATAATATTTAAAATGTAAATTATTTTTTTATGTATTATATTTATGATAATGTATGTTTTTGTGTTATTTTATGCTTTTTTTTCTTGTTATAACTTGTATCAACCTATCAATGTTGTAAAATGCCTAATAAGCCAAAATATGTGAGTCTGACGTTGTTGCTGAAGTCTTTGCTTTCCTTTTCAACTCGTGAGTGGATAAGTCAACAAAATAGGTAATACTTATTCAAGCTAGTGATCATAATTCTTAGTAGGAATTAGAAATATATATACATGTTTAACGATTATATAATCCAATATGGACCAAAATATTTTTAACAGAAAGTAGACTTAAGATATGATGCTGTTATATTCCAATCGGTGCAGTTAATCTTATAGGAATAGACCGAATTGTATATGCATTTAATTTTCCAATCTATATTTCGAAAAACTTTTAATCCACGTCCATCCATGTTTATCATATCAAATTAATTAATTAAAATTGGAATAAAAACAAGGGAATCTAACTACACCCGGAATATATGGGTTCTAATTTTTATTTTATTTTTGCTAAACAATAGGTCCTAGATTCCTAATTACACGCTGGAAATAAAAGATCCCTCCAATTACATACAGAATCTATATCTTAACAGAATTATCAACAAAAACGTGTTATAAATAAGCGAGTCAATATCTGAAAACGTTGTGAGGAATCTAGAAAGCTAAAGCAACTAAAGCTAAAAGCAAAAAAACAAAACCCTGAGAACTGTTTATTGATATCATACGATGAATAGATTGCCAGAAGAATCTCAAGCTGGCCCTAGCAGAACTAATGAAGAGGTACTCTACTTTATTACTCTATCTTTCTACTCATGTTTTATGATTTGTTATGTCTCGTACTCTATTCTTTGTTCTGTTTTAGATTTTTTTGTTTTGTTGTAACGTTTTCAGATGTCTTTTTGTTTTTTTTTCTTCTGATCTTGGAGGACAACTAGGGTTTAGGTTTCAGGTTATTACAAATTGTTTTATAATCTAAGTTATTGGTTTTAGGTCTAATTATATGCACTCATAAACAAAATTGTTTGGTGTTCGAAGAACTTTGTTTTGTTTTAGTTTTTTTTTTTCATTGTAACGTTTTCAGATGTTTCTTTTTGTTTGTTTTCTGATCTTGGAGGAAAATTAGGGTTTAGGTTTCAGGTTATTACAAATTGTTTTCTAATCTAAGTTATTGGTTTTAGGTCAAATTATATGCACTCATAACAAAATTGTTTGTTGTTAGAAGAACGATGGCTCTCTTATTGTAACTTTTAAACTTTGTCTTATCAGATATTTAGTTAGATATAATATAACGTCTACAAATTAGTATTTAATACATCAACACATCCGTAAACTAATAGGATTTTTCAATTTAGAACTAATTTTTGACCGAACTAATTTTTGATAAATTAAAAATTTCAGTAAATTAATAAAACATCATCACTCTGACAATATTAATTTATAATTTTTAGTGTACTAATTGGATCTTTGTTTCTGTTTTTCTTTTCAGGGTATACTACCACCTCTAAACTTGACTTTAACAATAACTCATGAATTTATCCGATCGATCGAGTCCACCATATGTCCACATCAACAAAACCTTCCTCATTACACAAAGCCTCCTGAAAATATTGAAAAACCAAAGGCTGCTATGCATTTCCCAATCTCCGAGATTACAATTGGTGAATGGACACACAAGTCGAGATACCATGATGATTTTAAGGCAAAAATATATTTTAAAAGGAGAAGACTTATTTGGGAGATTCTCGACGATGAACCAACAGAAACACAAGTTTCTAGGCTGAAGAGAAAGATCGAGATCAAATGGTCTGATCTCTTGTCTTTTAGAGCAACTATTAATCCACATGCTAAAAGAGAAACCCTAGAAGTTGAGGTACGTAGTATACAATACTTTTTATGTACATTTTTATTGCAAATTCTAAGCCTAATGACTGAGATATTTTTGTCTTTTTTTTCAGTTGAAAAATCGTCCAACGTTCTTCATGGAGACTAATCCACAGGCAGATAAGCACACTCAATGGAAAGAGATTGAAGATTTCACCCTAAATCAGTCTGCTTCTAAATTCAGGTTTCATTACCTATCTTAATTTGATCCTCCTATTTGGTTTAAGTACCATTGAAATCGATTCATTGAATTAATTAAGACTCACATTTATATATATATATATAACAGGAGACATACACTTCATTTTCATCGTGGAGATTTGCAACAGAACTTGGAGCAGCTTGTGTCCGGCGATAACTTCTGGTCAATACTTGCAAAGAACCGTTTCCCTATTTACGACGATGTTGGCTATGGAGACAGCAACAACAATGATAGCATCAACTTGTCTAGCTACAACGTCAATAATGACATTCCGACGATCCAAGAAGAGGGCGAAACGAGCAACTTAGGGGAGTTACGTGGAAGTCAAGCATTTGCACAAGATATACAACCTAACTTGATGATCGGATCACCTATAGGAGACTGGTTAGATCTAGATGGATGGATAAATCTGGATGAAAATTTGTTGGGGGAATGCTTCAGCAGAGTTGATTCACCGCCTCCTGCTTTGTAGATATAATTATGCATATCATTATAGAGTTAGCTTCCTGCTCCATCTGCCCTATTAGTTCCCTCATTTTAAAATTTCTTTCTTTTTTCTCAGTATTCCTTGGGGTTTGTAATGCAGAAAGTGTGACTTCAGAACTTCTTTTGGTTCATGTCGATGTCCCCTTCCAAGTTTTGTAGATTCAGTCACTTCCTTAGATAGAACTTCAGTATTTTCTGATGCATATGGATACGTTTCATGTTGTGCGTGCTCCATCATACTATCACCTGCTTCATTTGTTTGCGTGTGTGGGTGCAGAGCGAAAGCATGTTTAGGTAGCAAAACCAAATTAGAAAGAGTATATATTATGAAACTGATCATCTATAAAAATCTGATAGAAAGGATCTGGGTAGTTATCTTTTCGAGGTGAAATGAATATTGACATGATCTTTCAATCATTTGCGTGAACTCCGCTGAAATCGTTGAGGCTCCACGAATTGCCGAAACAATAGCGGAGGCATACGCCACCATGGTCGGAGCCTCCAGATTCTGACGCTCCATCGGATGGAGACCATATGTGGGAAGGGTAAACATAGAAGATGATGATGACGAACTATAAAGTCTGGAAATTGGAATACAATTGGAAAAGAGTAAATTAGGTTTCCATGAGAGAAAGGTCTCAGAAGTAATTGTAGAAAGAAGCTCCGCGAGGAAGACGATACAATGATTTTACGCTTTGCCAAAATATTATGCTTTAAGAAAAGAATATGACTAACTGTTTGAAGAGGATAATGGGAAAGTGGAGATCGTGGGTTGGATCCAATTACGAATATAGAACTTAATAACAAATGATATTTTATTCTGGTTCATTTAATAACAAATTGTAGAAATTAAAAAGAAATTGCAAAAATGCAAAATATTAAATATATAGGGGTCAAACGTAATTAAATATGTCAAATTACCTTTTTTTACATGAATTTTTTAAATTTTTTAATATTTTAGGAATGCCAATTTGAACCTTAATGCCTTAACCATAACGTATGAAATACAACTAAAAAGTTTATAACTAGCTAAAAAAATCAATCAATATAGTACTTTACGAATATAGAACAATCAAACTAAACTTGATATAGCTTTAAATGTTTTACTAATTTTCACAAGTTGAAAAACAACGATATCAGAATTTAATCTCTATTTTTTTATCTAAGTAAAAAGAATTTTTGATCTTTCATTTACCTGCGATGAACTCATTTGTAGCTGTTTTGGATCTGTCATTTTTCTTGTGCGGTTTATCCATCCACGATCGAAAATAATTACAAGAATCTAAAGCTTACATTTTTTTTTTTCAAAATTTCTTAGCAAATGTAAATGATGAGTAAATGTAATAAATAAGGAATGACTTAAATTTATAGTTGATTTCAGAGTTTTTAACCGAATATTTACCGAATCTTGACGGCATATTTCTGACCGAATATTGACAGCATATTACTGACCGAATATTGACGGCATATTACTGACCATTCCGCATATATCATAGGCTTTTTCAAATATATCATATCAACGAATATATATATATCCATTGAAATCGTTCAAAACTGTTTTTTTTACGGATGATAGTGGTAAATACAATATTTTTCGTGACAGATGTTGAATCATGAGGAATTGGTCAAAAATGTTTTGACGGTTATAACTGGTCATAATTCAATCAGAAATTATTGACCAATTACTGAGAGATTGTTACTGTCAATTTTTTTCTGACCGAATACTGACGGTGACGATAGCCATCAAAAAATGGTCGACACTGACGTATCAATATTGGTCAGAAATGTCGTCAGGAAACAAAGTTTCTCTTGTAGTGTATATCTAAAACACTTTGATAATATTATATCTATAGAGAGTTTATCTATATCTTCTAGATTCTTCCATAATCTTGAATTCATCTCGACCGTTGATATCCACCGGTCTTCGATTCTTGATTTGGTTCGGTTTAGGTCGATCTCATCGATCTCCCAATACTCCTCCGCAAGCTCATACGTAGGAAACACGTATGAGATTGGACAATCATCAAAATATCGGTTTTATACCCGGTTTACGGGTTATCTTCACGGCTTTATACTCGGCCATCGAGTCATCTTCGCGGCGTTATACTCGGCCGTCGAGTCATCTTCACGGCGTTATACTCGGCCGTCGAGTCATCTTCGCGGCGTTATACTCGGCCGTCGAGTCATCTTCGACGTTTATACATGATCGTAGGGTTCTTTAATTAAGGGACAAAATTCGTGATTGCGTTGTCCAGAGATAATTCGCGATTGCGAAGTAGAAAAACAACTCACGAGGGTGAGAAGTCGAATTAAAAGGATATTACTCACGAGGGTGAGAAAACATCAAACTGAACGAATCAATCAATAGATTCATGTTCAGAATTTATAACCATGCTGTGGCCATCAATTTATTGTCATAAGACAATCAAAATCTTTTTTTTTTAATAGAAACGATAAACTGAATCAAATCTTTTTTTTTGAAATCGATAAGAAAGAAAAAATAAGAATCAAACGATGAATTCATGAAAACAAAAAGCAAATCAAATAGAAAAGTATTTGTTTAACCCACGACAATTATGATCAAATTATTAGCTTACGATGTGAGAAACGAAGGAAAAACTCTTTTTTTTTAGTAAAACAAAACCAGAAACATTAATTTTGATCTCAAATAAAGAGGAGAACCAATATAAAATCACAATTCATAAGACGAGAGCCTCTCTTTTTTTTTTTTTTTTTTTGGAAAACAAAACCAGAAAAATAGAAACGGAAGCATTAGCTTTGATCCCGAAAGATCGTCTGCTCTGATACCATGACAAATCTATAATCTGAACTTGTTTTTGTTTTATTTATTCATGAGGTTAATGGCATTTATATACTACATAGATTGGGTAAAGATAAACACAACTTAAGTGTAGGATTATGTGTATTCATGGTGTAATTATCAGATTACAACCTATCACATAATCAACTAGGATCTAGGTGATTTGCAGTTGAATCATAAACAGATCAGCATCATTACCTTGTGATTGCAGCGGATTGATCAAAGGAATATCGAGATCTGCAAGAGCTGATGATTACCGGCTCCTCCTAGGTATCCACACGCTTACAAGCTACTGGATCAGGCTGCTAGACCAAGCTGGAACAACAGAGAGAGAGAGGACGGCCAGACCTAGAAAATCGCAGACTCATGGTCTAACTGGCGCCTCCTGCCTCCCTTATATGGGCCCAAGTAATTAAACTAATGGCCTATTAGGCTTTTGGGCCCAAGACCCAAATCAGACAAAATACTGTATTTTGTCTGGCCCAATTCTCTGTACAAATACAGTAAACGTCTTGCATCTTACTGTATTAATTCCTTGTTAACTTTCCCGTTAGCTATGGTGTGTGACCCTTAGGGATCATACAATACTGGTAATAAGTACTCAACTTATAGATCAAGAGCGGGCTCTAGCAAGTCATCATGATCACCCAGTATTTATGACTTATGTCTGATCTCGACACTTATCATACTTTCTAGAGATAGTACAGTAGATTTCAGGACATTCCCAACAATCTCCCACTTGTACTGGAATCCTACATTCCCTAATCCTTTTGTCTCAATATCTCGATCTGGCATAAGGCAAGATACGTGTCATCCTTATATAGCCAGACCATGTTCATCGGACCAGATTTGATACTGACAATGCAAACGACTTGGGCAAGTCCGTTTGGGAGTGGCCACTCTCTTACCAGCTATCAAGTCTCCGATTGGCCTAGAGATATTACCTCCGTTAAACGGCAGGGACAAATTCCATCTTGTTCCATCACTATGAACTACACACTTTATAATACACCCAACCAAGGTCCTTATAGCTCCCAGTTACGAAACAGCGTTAGACAATGATCAAAGCGCATCACTCCATGTGCAGCCACATGCATGCGAACTCAGGTCTAAGGACTATACTCTATAGTCGTATATGAGAACCTCTTATAACACATATATTAATATCTTGTAGAGTTCTCATCAGCGGGCCATGTCCGGTCATATGCTCCCCTACATATACCTATGTGTCGACTTTGATGCCGCGCATCTATGACCCCTCGAAACTTGGTCATAAGTCTCAACACACTCTAGTCTCAAATGGTTGTTGGTGTTCCAATTTCAACAACCTTCGACTATGGACACTATGATTTATGTCATTTCGTTAAATATGGGGTTTCAGGATCAAGTCTACTCATGTACTTCGATGGCCCATATATAATGACATGAATCATTTTAGAATAATTATTAATATCACAGTTAAAATAATCCAGAAATCATAAATTTCATAAACATAAAATATTATGTTTACATGAACCTTTCAAAACAACTAAATAAAGCCATTTACAAACTCCCACTGAAATTAAGACTACATCTTAATTTCACTTATCCTACAGCTACAGTCCGCGACTCATGCTTAGGCCTAAGGAGTGGCTTTGTTAATAGATTAGCAACGTTCTCATTTGTTGAAACTTGCTGATCTACTTAACACCTCTATCATTTATCTCTCGGAATAGGTTATACCTACCCTCAAGGTGTTTGGACCTCTGATGTGCAGCTAGCCTCATCTATGCTAGGAATCACATCAAGTTCAGTGATGAACTCTTCTTTCCAAACAACCTCTTTCGCCGCTACCCAAGCTGCGAAATGTTCAGCTTAAGTCATGGAGTCAGCAACAGTGCCTTGCACCGCCAGACAGACACAAGATATAACCGGACTGTGACCGGAAATCATCTTTGTCTGTTGGAAACTTGCCTTTCAGACTCTACCGACTTGTAGCACCTCACTTTCTCCGTAAATCAAAAACTTATCCTAAGTATTTTCCAAATACTTGAGGATATTCATTACGTCTATCCAGTGATTCTTTGCTGGATTTTACTGGTCTTTACTTGTCTTGCTTAACATTAAAGCAACATCAAAACAAGTACGTGTCATGGCATACATGATAGATCCAACTGCCGACGCATATGGAATCTCATCCATGCATTCAAGCTCAGCAGATATCGTAGGACACTGTTTCTTGCTTAACGTAATGCCATGTGACATTGGCATAAAACCCTTCTTGGAATGCTGAAAACGTGTAGGACTTTGTCAATATAAGAATCCTGACTTTGTCCTATCAGCTCTTTTGGATCTCTATCTTTAGATCCAAAATCCAAGAACATACGTGGCTTTACCCATGTCAATCATAAAAACAACTCCCAAGCCAGTCCTTTAACGACTGCAGCATTGGAATGTTATTTCCGAGAATCAGTATGTCATCGACATACACTATGAGAAATGCAACATCGCTCCCACTTATCTATTAGTAAACGCACAGTTCCTCTTCGTTCCTGTTCAAGTCAAAACCTTGACTACTTCAACAGAACGAAGATTCCAACTCCGATATGCTTGCTTCTATCCATGAATGGATCGATGAAGCTAACTTACATACAGTATAATTTTCGGAGTCCGGGCTCACTTTCGCTTCTGTGAATTTCGCAGGTTCGTCACTTTCAATGATCATCAGATCATGGCAATTAATCACGAGAAATCACTCTCGGATTAGTGACGGATTCATTCAGATCTGCGAACTTCAGGCTCTACAGGTGTAGATTCTACAGAAATCTGTAAATCCATCCGCTGCTCTCCCTCAACAGGTTGGGCAGCCTCCTGTATTTCTCGAATTTCTTCGAGTTATACTTTTACTCCCACTGTTCTTCTTGGAAAGTAACTTTCCTTTTAGAAAACAGAATTCCGAACAACTTAACTTCGTTTTCGGAATGGACGTAAAAAGTAACAAGCCTTGGTTTCCCTAGGACAACCAGCGAAGTAGCACAACTACAAATACTCAGTAAAGACAAATTTGGATCATTTCCAGTCCACATTTATGTGGTGTCTTTCAACTGATATTGGTGGAACTATTTCAGCGTAAACTTAGATATTTCTAGAGCGTTATTCTTAAAGAATATCATGGAAGATTCGTGTGACTCATCTTTAATCATTTCTAATAAGATCTGATTCTTTCTCATAGAAACACCTCCAGGTTTTCAGGAGAAATGAGCTGTGAAACGACTTCACACTCATTCAGATGATCACACCATCAATGACTTAAGTATTCTCACTCGTGATCTAATCCAGAGTCTCAATACTTCTGTCACTCAGATTCTATACCTCATTCTGGAACTCTTTCGACCATTTCAAAGAATTCCGACTCGTGTCTCATCAAATGAACACAGTCATACTCACTGAAGTAATCAGTAAAGATAATGAAGTACAGGAAATTTTCTCTGGCATTGCTGCTCATCGGGCCACATACATGAGTATGTTCAAGGTCCAATAAGCCTTTGGGCCTTTCTCTAGCTCGGCTAAGATGGGCCCTTTGTCTTTTGGTCCAGTAAGCAGAATTCAAGTCTCATAAGATATCCGATCAAATGAGCCCAAAAGTCCATAACTATGGGATTTCTGAATCCGACTTACTCTTTGTGACCAAAACATTTACGCCAAGAAAAATCAGGTTTAATTTATCAGATTTAAACCAATTCGGTATTTATGTTACATTTAGGCACTCTTTGGTTTAAGATATAAAACCCATTCCTTGAATAGGGTGCTACAATTAATATTTCATTAAGATCAAAAGAACAAAACTAGTCTTTTATCAAAATGAAAAACATTCAAATTCTTACAAGAAAATGAAAGACAACTCTGCTTAAAGCAGGTACATTGTAGCAATTACTTAATACAAAACCAAGCCTCAAAGGCATCTACAAGTGAAAACCCTACGGCTGAGGCAGCATCCATAGCTCCTTCCAGACATGCAGTTTCACTTGTCCTTCCTTCAACGTTCTACTGTTGCTTAGGCTCTGCATATTATAACAAATATCAGTGCCACAACCAGTATCCAATACCTATAAGGTAGAACTTGAAGTAATAACATGAATACCTGAGGAAGTAGTCTCATACATCAACTTCAACTCCTCATAATCTTCCATGTATTTAATGCAATCTCTCTTCCAATGCCCAGTCTCTTTACAGTAGCAGCACTTACCAACGTAAGAGGTATCCGATTCGGGCTCAGAAGACACACGCTTGCCATGATTCAAAATCTGGACAACTTTGTCTTCACCCTTGTCAGCATTAGGTTTAGTAAACCTACCCTTCTCCATTATGAGATTATACAGGGTACTCTTCACGTTTGGCTCAACTGTCTTGAGCATATCATGCAGTTCAGTCAGCGTCTTCGTTAAGCCTTTATTGATATAGTTCCTTTTGAACTTATCATAGCTTGACGGCAGTGACTGCAGAATGATCTCAGTTGCCAATTCTTGGCTAACTGGATAATCCAGTTTCCTCAGGTTATCAATGTAACCCATCATTTTACTGACATGAGGACTCACTGGATGATCATTTGGTAGCTTGCAGCTAGTGAGAGACTTAACCAACTGGTATCTCTCCACTCTTACATGCTCCTGAAATTTCAATTTCAGGCTGCTGATCATCTCTATTGGCGACTCCATATTCTCATATTGCTTCAGCAAATCTGAGTCCATGGTAGCCAATATTAGACCACGCACATCTACCGCATCATTATAATGCTTATTCCAAGCATCATATACTGCATGAGAGGCATTGGACCCGATCCTCTCGGGGAGAGCTCTCTCAAGGACATAGTCCTTTCTCTCCTGCCTGAGGACTAGCCTCAGGTTCCGCGACCAAGTCAAGAAATTTGATCCGTTCAGTTTGTCCATTTCAAGGACATACCGGATCGAGAAAGTGTTTTGATTGTTTGTGCTAGTCATAACTGAAATTTAGAGATAAATAGAGTTTTAGTTATTCAGTTCATAAAAGAGTAATCTTAATAACTTATAAGAAAACTCGCATTGCATTCAAAATTTCTTTGTTTAACCTCATAAGAATGCAATGATTCCGAGACCCATGTTCAACTAAAACCAAAGTGGGCCATTGGCCGTCACCCGGAATTAGCTTTACTTGGTAAGCATGCACACAACTAGTTATATCCATATAACTCTCGGTTGTGGATTGGGCCCAAGGCCCAATACACCAGATGTCTCAAGGCCCGGGACTCCCGATGGCCCAGTCAAGGAAACCAATCTCTTACAGCCAAATAATCACTAAAGTCTGGGACTCCCAATGAAATTAGTGACTATATACTACTTTACTTACGCAAAAACAGACACCTCACACTGTAAGCCATATCTGTAATTGAATAAGCGTTAAGTAGCTGACAAGATTGGGCAAGACATCCAAGCTTGATATTGTTTATGAGGATTTTAGGTTTCAATAGATTTCTTCCCAAAAATAGAAGATTACTATTTTGGGAAACTTTCCAATTCAGGTAACTTACTAAATATGGAAACTTTCTATTTTAGGAAACCTACTATTTTTAGAAACTTTCTAAATCGGGAAACAAGCTTATTTTAGAAACTTTCTAAATTTGGAAACTTACTATTTTAGAAATTTCCTAACATGCCAAAATTAGAAATTTCTAATATTAGAAGCTTTCTAATTTAATGTTTTATTAAAGTTTTCGGTTGGGTCACAAATTATAGGCCCAATTCTTGGCCCAAGACCACAGAATTCCAATTAGCCCAATAATTTGACATAACCGAGTCGGTTCATTAATTCTGGTCCAAGACCAAATTAACTACTAACTCCAACTGGTTATTTACTAAACCAGACCAGCTCTAAATTATTTGGTCCAACCAAATCAAACTTAGACCAGCCTTCGGTTTAGGTTAAAATTCAATTTTTGAATTTAAATCCGGTTTAACCAGAAATTAAATAATACCAATTGTATTAAACAATTTCCAGCAAACCGCGATTTTGGGTTAACCGCTTGAACCATAATTATTCAATGATTGATTTTGACTTTACCAATTCGATTCAAGACATAATCGATTCGGTAACAATTCAATAATTGATTACGATCGATAGAGACCTTCACATAAGACAAAAACTATTGCTTTGTATCGATTAAGACATTCAAATAAGACAAAAACGCTTTTAACCTTGAAATCACGATCGATTATGAACAAAACGATTCTTGTGATTAACCAATTAACAAGCGATTTTCATATTAGGGTTTTTACAAGTTCTAATCAAATTTCTTAAGCCAATTTCGATTCTAAACATTAAAAACAACCTAAATATGATCCAAAAAGCAAAAACCTAACGACATAGGCTCTGATACCACTGTGGGATTATGTGTATTCATGGTGTAATTATCAGATTACAACCTATCACATAATCAACTAGGATCTAGGTGATTTGCAGTTGAATCATAAAGAGATCAGGATCATTACCTTGTGATTGCAGCGGATTGATCAAAGGAATATCGAGATCTGCAAGAGCTGGTGATTACCGGCTCCTCCTAGGTATCCACACGCTTACAAGCTACTGGATCAGGCTGCTAGACCAAGCTGGAACAACAGAGAGAGAGAGGACGGCCAGACCTAGAAAATCGCAGACTCATGGTCTAACTGGCGCCTCCTGCCTCCCTTATATGGGCCCAAGTAATTAAACTAATGGCCTATTAGGCTTTTGGGCCCAAGACCCAAATCAGACAAAATACTGTATTTTGTCTGGCCCAATTCTCTGTACAAATACAGTAAACGTCTTGCATCTTACTGTATTAATTCCTTGTTAACTTTCCCGTTAGCTATGGTGTGTGACCCTTAGGGATCATACAATACTGGTAATAAGTACTCAACTTATAGATCAAGAGCGGGCTCTAGCAAGTCATCATGATCACCCAGTATTTATGACTTATGTCTGATCTCGACACTTATCATACTTTCTAGAGATAGTACAGTAGATTTCAGGACATTCCCAACATTAAGTATATCTAAAACACTGATAATATTATATCTATAGAGAGTTTATCTCTATCTTCTAGATTCTTCCATAATCTTGAATTCATCTCGACCGTTGATTTCCACCGGTCTTCGATTCTTGATTTGGTTCGGTTTAGGTCGATCTCATCGATCTCCCAATATCTTCGCTTTCCTTTTCAACTCATTAGTGGATAAGTCAACCAAAATATGTAATACATATATATTCAAGCTAGTGATCATAATTCTTAGTAGGAATTAGAAACATATATACATGTTTAACGATTATATAATGCAATATGGGCCAAAATATTTTAAACAGAAAGTAGACTTAAGATATGATGCTGTTATATTCCAATCGGTGCAGTTAATCTTATAGGAATAGACCGAATTGTATATGCACTTAATTTTGCAATCTATATTTTGAAAAAAAGTTTTAATCCACGTCCATGTTTATCATATAAAATCAATTAATAAATATTGGAATAAAAACAAAGGAATCTAGCTACACCCGGAATATATGGGTCAATATTTCCTAGATTCTTAATTACATACAGAATCTATATCTTAACAGAATTATCAACAACGTGGTATAAATAAGCGAGTCGATATGAAAACGTTGTGACCTGAGAGCTATTTGTCGATCTCATACGATGAATAGATTGCCAGAAGAATCTCAAGCTGGCCCTAGCAGAATTAATGAAGAGGTACTCTACTTTGCACTTTATATGCATTAATATTACTCTATGCATGTTTCTACTCATGTTTTATGATTTGTTATGCCTCGTACTCAATTATTTGTTCTGTTTTAGTTTTTCTTTTTTTTTCTTTGTAACGTTTTCAGATGTCTTTTTGTTTTTTTTCCTGATCTTGGAGGACAATTAGGGTTTATGTTTTAAGTTATTACAAATTGTTTTCTAATCTAAGTTATTGGTTTTAGGTCTAATTATATATATGCACTCATATAACAGAATTGTTTGTTGTTAGAAGAACGATTGCTCTCTTATTTTAACTTTAAAACTCTGTCTTGTCAGATATTTATCTTCTATAAATTAGTATTATAATTAGTTATGTCTCGTACTATATTCTTTGTTCTGTTTTAGTTTTTTTTTGTTGTAAAGTTTTCAGATGCTTTTATGTGTTTTTCTGATCTTGGAGTACAATTAGGGTTTAGGTTGTTATTACAAATTGTTTTCTAATCTAAGTTGTTTGAAGAAGGATCGCTCTCTTATTGTAACTTTTAAACTCTTTTTATCAAATATTTATCTTTTATGCCAGTTAGATACAATATAATTCTTCAAATTAATATTCAGTACATTGATAAATTAATAAAAATCAATTTAGAATTAAATTTTTAACCAATTTTTTTTTATAAATTAAATTTAGTTATATTAATAAAATATCATCATTATGCCAATATTAATTTATAAATTTTAATGTACTAATTGGATTTTTGTTTCTGTTTTTTTTTTTCAGGGTATACAGCTTCCACCTCTAAACTTGACATTAACATTAACTCCAGAATTTATCAGATCGATCGACTCCATGATCATATGTCCACATCAACAAAACCTAACTCATCAACAAAACCTTACTCCTGAAAACATTGAAAAACAAAAGGCTGCTATGCATTTCCCAATCTCCGAGATTACAATTGGTGAATGGACACACAAGAGGAAATACCAGGATGATCTTAAGGCGAAAGTATATTTAAAAAGGAGAAGACTTATTTGGGAGATTCTCGACGATTTACAAACAGAAACACATGTTTCTAGGCTGAAGAGAAAGATCGAGATTCAATGGTCTGATATCTTGTCTTTTAGAACAACTTTTAATCCACGTGATCAAAGAGAAACCCTAGATGTCGAGGTAGTATACAATACTTCATATCTTTTACACATTTTAACGCAAATTTTGAGCCTAATGATTGAGATATTTTTGTTTTGTTTTTTCCAGTTGAAAAATCGTCCAACGTTCTTCATGGAGACTAATCCACAGGCAGACAAGCACACTCAATGGAAAGAGATTGAAGATTTCACCCTAAATCAGTCTGCTTCTAAATTCAGGTTTCATTATCTATCTTTGATCCTCCTATTTGGTTTAAGTACCATTGATATCGATTCATCTAACTAAGCCTCACATTTATATATAACAGGAGACATACACTTCATTTTCTTCCTGGAGATCTGCAACAGAACTTGGATCAGCTTGTGTCAGGCGATAACTTCTGGTCAAAACTCGCAACAAAACGTTTCCCAACTCTACAACATTCTATTCACTTCGATGTTGGCTATGGAGACAGAAACAACAATCCGACGATCCAAGAAGTGGGCGAAACGAGCAATGCAGGAGAGTTACGTGGAAGTCAATCAGTTGCACAAGATACACAACCTAACTCGATGATATATCCCAACGGATTGGACGATTGGTTATGTGTAGATGGATGGCCACAGAATATGGACGACATAAATCTGGATGACATATGTATGGATGACATAAATACGGATGACATAAATCTGGATGACATAAATCTGGATGACGTGGAATGCTCACTGCCTCATGCTCCATCTTCCCTATAAATTCCCTCGTTTTAGAAAATCTTTTTTTCTTAGTACCCCTTGGGGTTTGTAATGCAGAAAGTGTGTCTTCAGAAGTACTTCTTTTGGTTCATATCAAACCCTAATTTTGGGAGATTGTTCTTTATGTTTTATAATGCTTTCAATAATTTTATTTTTGAAAATTAATTATGTACGATTTATTCAATATCCAAGTAAATAGGATAATTCAATTTATATTAAATCGTCCAAGTATGCATAAACGAATCCATATTATCTCAATTTCAAACTTTGAGTTTTGTATCATTTTGCTTTTATGATCTTAGAGTGACAAGGAAAAATTTGTTGATGATTAGAAAATACTATAAGGTACGGTATAAAATATAAGCCTACAAATGTATGTAAGCCAACTAATTATCTATCAATCACTAATGTCAGAGTCGCGCTTGAACCAAGTTTTCAGAAATTTTTGAATGAAGTCTTCACTTTATAAGGTTATACATATATATACAATATTATAAAATAAAAATTACCAAAGGAATGTAAAAAAAAAATTTTTGGTGATAATAGATAATGATGTAGAGAACAACCGTTGTGGGCTTCACTTGGGCCAGTGTATCTTTCAGCTTTTGATGCTGAACTTCTTTCACATGCCCATTTGATATGATGTTCTCTACAAATGAGTGATCGAAAAATGGTTATATATTAAAAAAAATCATGTATGTATTTTTTTTATATAAATATAGCCCATCAAATCTCAGGTCTGGTCTGACTAATATATGAGCAAAATGAGATTTTTCATCATATCTTAAATACCCACATATAAGTTTAATTAATTTAGTATTTTTGGGTATCCTAAAATACTGAAAAGGCAACATTGATATAAAAATCTACAAAAGTTGAGGCTTAATTAGACCATAACACATAACTTTTCTCATACAAATATGTTACTTTCACGAAGGTAACGACCAAGAAGATGAACTAACTATTGTATTTAATATAAACATCGGATTTTTTTAAAAAATGTAGCATATAAAGAAGTATAACTTACAATTTGAGATTTTTTATGTGGTACAGTGGGTCCAGGGGCGGATCTACAGCCAAATAGGGTGTGGCATGTGCCCCATACTCTTTTTAAAAACTTTGTAGTCAGCTGCAGTTTGTTTTAATTAATTAGCTATGTTTGCTACTGATCCTTTTAGTAACGGTTCGATTCTCTTTGCATCCTCTATTCTCATTATCATGTTATTTTATTTTGTTATTATATACCATGTTTTATTTATTTTCCCTGATAGCTATATCTCACATTCCCTTTATTCCCTTTTTCTCTCAACAACATCTATTCACTTTTGTGTAGGTATTACCATGTTTATTTTTATTTTTATGATTAGTTGTAACATATATGTTACACTTTGTTATTTTGTAAAAAATACTTTTATTAGAATAAGTTTTGTTCAATAATTATATTTTTTTCCGAAGCACAAAAAAATAAAAATATATTGCATAATAATTGTTTTAAATATGTTGACAAAATATTGTTTAAATACTTTTCTATATTAGAAAAAAATTTGTGCCCCATACCAAATTGTTTTCTAGATCCGCCTCTGAGTGGGTCTACTATTCTCACAATTGATCAAAGATCCATTTTTGCATAATTTTTCCTCTAATTTAAACTATGGTGTGGAAGTTAATACGCTAAGGTGTGGAAGTTAATATAATCTAAACTATGGAATGGAAGTTAATATGCTATTTCCACATAATAAGTTTTTATTTTAGTAGCATTTTAAGACAAGTGATTAAAAATTCATTTATAGAGTTGTTAAAAAGTTCATTTCTTAATTTAGGAGCTAAAATTTACACATTTCATTATAATTATGATTAAATTTTTACAGTATTACTAAAACTTAAATTGCATTTAGATAGCTTATAAACAATGCATTGGAAACTGTACAATGTATGTACTTCAATTACTTTATATCTATTAATATGAAGATGAGTTAAAGTTTTTTTTTAATGAATATATTAACAATATCATATTAATTAGTTATATTTTAATATAAACTATATTATAAAATAAAAAATTTATCCATCAATAATTTTGCAAAATATAAAATAATTAAATTCATTATCCACATATTAAATACATCATCCACACTTCGACTGAACAACCATTTAATAACAGTAAAACTATGTTTATTGGTTATATCTACTCTTTCTCATGGTCTTTCGAGTTTCATCATCTTCCAAGAAGATGGCGAAACTAGCAAGACAGGGGAGTTACGTCGAATGTCAAACTCATTGGATCAAGACAATCACCAGATCGAAACTATGAGTCAGTTACCGGGGCCGCAAGTTACCCATCTATCCTCTTAACTGATTAACGAGGGAATGAACATTCCCAACTATTATTCTCCAGGTATTTAACTTTGAACCTTATGCACATCATTTTTATATATTAGTATTATTGAAATAACTTAATTGCTATTTTGATTTGTTCAATTGAATTCAGACAATCACCAGATCGTAAGTATGAGTCAGTTACCTGGACCGCAAGTGACCCATCCATCCTCTCAGCTGAATAACGAGGGAATGTATATCACCGTGCCACCTATTGACTTTCCGATGATCCAAGACGAGGGCGAAACTAGCATCACAGGGGAGTTACATGGAAGGCAAAACTTATTGGATCAAGACAATCAGCAGATCGAAACTATGACTCAGTTACCTAGGCCGCAAGTTACCCATTCGTCCTCTCAACTAAATAACGAGGGAATGAATATTACCATGCTATATTTGAACATCCAGATGATCTAAGATGAGGGCGAAACGAGCAAGACAAGAGAGTTACGTGGGAGTCAATCATTTGCACAAGACACAACCTAACTCGATGATATATCCCAACGGATTGGACGATTGGTTATGTCTAGATGGATTGATGGATGACATAAATGTGGATGACATATGTATGGATGACATAAATCTGGATGACGATTGGTTGATGGAATGATCACTGCCTCATGCTCCATCTTCCCTATAAATTCCTTCATTTCAAAAAAAAATCTTTTTTTCTCAGTACCCTTTGGGGTTAGTAATGCAGAAAGTGTGACTTCAGAACTTCTTTTGATTCATAGCAAACCCTAATTTTGGGAGATTGTTCTTTATGTTTTATAATGCTTTCAAACTCCGATAATTTTATTTTTGAAAATTATGGAGATGAATTGTGTACGATTTATTCAATCCAAATAAATAGGATAATTCAATTTATATTAAACCGTCCAAGTATACATCTTTGAGATATGACATTGAATGGAGAAAATAAAACTTTGGATCTATTAAACTTTGCAAGACGGAGTCAAATGAAGATGATAATCTTTCTATAGGCTGACAGTAAAGATTTTGATGGCTTGATGTTCATTTCGTCGATGAATATGAACAGATTTTCGAGCTAGCATTTGGATATGACCATTAGAAAAATTCTCACTCGCTTGGGATCTTCCTCTGTTGTTGTTGTTGTTGTTAGGTCTGGGCGTTCGGGTACCCGTTCGGGTTCGGTTCGGGTCTTTCGGGTTTTCGGGTCTAGACATATAAGATCCATTCGGATATTTTATAATTTTAGTTCGGGTTTGGTTCGGTTCCATTCGGGTTCGGTTCGGGTCCGGGTACCCATAAAATCATAAAACAAAAATAAAAATTGGTTAATTTGAACAAAAAAATGTTAAAATGAGACAAATATAGCAAGAAACTTAGTATATTTCATTTATTTTGGGTATTTTAGCTATTTTGATTTAAAACTAACCAAAGTTTGTAATTATAGTTTTAAATAATTATGTTATGTTAAGTCTAAATATAATTAATATTTTGGATATATAATTGTAGTTTGGATATTTCGGGTACCATTCGGTTCTCGGTTCGGGTCGGGTTTGGTTTCGGTTCTTCGGGTATAGAGGTTTAGGATCCATTCGGATATTTTGTCGGTTTGGGTTCGGTTCCTCCTTTTCGATTCGGGTTCGGTTCGGTATTTCGGTTCCGGGTTTTTTGCCCAGCCCTACTTGTTGTGTTAACTATATGTCATTGATAATTAAGGCCCAACTTTTTCAACTCTTTTTCTTACCAAAAGATGATATGCAACAATATTCTACTAATTAGGGTAATTTTACTATTTATTGAGATTATATTTATTTGAGTAGAAATCAACACCCTTATCATGAAAAAACTAAAAATTAAATCTCGCGATAGACATGATAGATTTAGTGATATTCTTTTATAATTTTTTTTTCTTTTTTTTCCTTTGGGATAGATTTAGATTAAGGGAACAATATTCCTTTTTTATATTAATCCTAAGGTATCATCTTATAAATATACGATATACATACGTTGAATCCATCATAAAAGCATTCCAAACAAAAACGCAACGTGCGATGGAGATCTTAAAAAACCTCACCGCTATGGTGAAAGCAAGGATGGATGAATGTATTCAACTCTGTCCTCTGTGATTATTTATTATAACGATATTGATTTTTTTGGACGAATGCAGCTTATAAAGTTCTGTTATTTTCTGCAGATAAGTTTAGAGAAAGGATTGACTCTGCTAAAGACACAATCCCAGAACATGTTTTACAATTCATAGAAGAAGAGCTTACAAAACTGAAGCGTTTAGAAGTGGGTTCAACCGATATTGATGCAACCTATAATTACCTTGATTTGTTGACCGTGTTGCCTTGGGAGTGTTTCAGGTTTGCAGTTTGTTTCAAGCTCACGTCTTGGGGATAATTAACTATATATAACACTGTTTTTAATTGATTTTTTTCTCTTTACAAATCATATTAACTTGGTTTTGCAGTGATAAATATTTTGATGTCACACTTGTACATAAGATTATTGACGGTTTGGGAGTTAACAAACATCAAAATCAGGAACTGGATGTAAGTACTATAACTATTAGTCTATTTTTTTCACTTAGCCTTCTTTGTTTTTTTTTTTTCCGGGAAATCCGAAATCTGATAAGTATATGATTTACAAGCGAAAAATCTCTAACATGTGCCCTAGTCTTTTTAATAAGAGTGTCGACAACTATTAGTCTATTATTTAAGTATAATAACTATTCTCATATTGGTTTGGTCTCTTCAAAACAGGTTTGTAAACGTCTAGAGTTGACGCTGGAGTTGGTGAAAAAACAAGTGGAAATTAACAAAATCCAAGTACTAGATTTTTTGTTGTTGTAAATGTTTGTTTATCTATTAAGTGTATAGTATCATTGGTTGATGACTATTAAATGTTTCAATGCAGGAGATGGAAGACGAACATTTTCTTTCTGGTTAGTACTACTTACTATTGGAATGTTTTCGATTTGTTCACATAGATTCAAACTTTCAGAACAACTTAAAGCTTATAAAAATCTGTTGTTTTTTAATTTTCCTAACAGAAAAGATTAAGAAAAGGATTGAACCAATTAAAGAAAAGATTCCAAAACATGTACTTAAAATCATAAAAGAAGAGCTTGGAAAACTGAATCTGTTAGAAGAGGGTTCAATCGATTTCAAGAAAACTTATGACTACCTTCATTGGTTGACCGTCTTGCCTTGGGGAAATTTCAGGTTTGCTTTATGCTTCATGATCATGCCTTCTGGTGTTATTTATTTTGTTGGAAGTCTCATTTATTATATTTTGGTTTTGTAGTGATGAAAATTTTGATGTCCTAAGGGCAGAAAAGATTCTTGAAGAGGATCATTACGGACTATCTAATGTAAAAGAAAGAATTCTGGAGCTTATTGCCGTGGGAAAACTTAGAGGCACTTCTTCACAAGGTCGTCTCACATCAACAGGGAAGATCATTTGTCTCTCTGGTCCTCCTGGAGTTGGTAAAACTAGCATCGCGAGTTCTATTGCACGTGCCCTTGGCCGCAAGTTCTTTCGGTTATCTGTTGGAGAACTATCTCACGTTGAAGTGATTAAGGTATAATAGTACTACGTGACATATATAAGTATATAACTACTATAATTCAAATCTGTTAATCAAATATATGTAAATGATAATTAGATCTCTTCTCTTATACATCGTTTAGGGTGTTCATCGATCATATGAAGGTGCCTTGCCTGGAACGATGGTGCAATGTTTAAAGAGTGTGGGAACATCAAATCCTCTCGTTCTGATCGATGAGATTGATAAGGTAGCTTAGCTTGTTCATAATTTATTGACCAACTTGATGTGAGTATTGAAATAAATCTTATAGTGATGTTAAAATAGACCGTTCAGGCTCGTTTAAACTCGTGCATGTTTATGTCTTGTTTGTTTAAACCGTTTAGTTTTATTTTATGCCGCTAAAGTCTATTTAGCTTAAAACCCGCCAAGCTTCTACCGGCCCGTTTTAAACTTTTTTTTAAGTTTTTCTATTGTTCCTTGGCAGATTGGAAGGAGCAGCTTTGGAGACATAGCCAATGTGTTGTTGGAGGTTATGGATCCAGAGCAAAATGCGAATTTTCGAGACCACTATCTCGATTTTACTATTGACTTATCCAAGGTTGTTGTTCTTTCTACTCTTTACATATTTCATATCAAATTTAAGAAACACTGGAATTTAATTAACTGAAATGTGTATTGATCGCAGGTTTTATTTGTATGCACAGCAAATGAGATAAGTATGATTCCGAAACCTCTGCAAGACAGAATGGAAGTGAT
Organism: Orychophragmus violaceus; assembly: GCA_030180135.1. NCBI lineage: Eukaryota > Viridiplantae > Streptophyta > Magnoliopsida > Brassicales > Brassicaceae > Orychophragmus > Orychophragmus violaceus. The sequence goes on from CM058240.1 coordinate 90,715,315, forward strand.
TACTATCGCAGGGTATACCACTGATGATAAAGTACATATTTCTAAAGACCATTTAATGAAAACCACATGCAGAGATTGCGGAATCAAGCCTGAACAGGTATCAATCATGACCATATTGGTCCACCTTCTCTTCTCATTTCTGATGCCATCTCATGTTTTTTTAACTAATGTTTGAATGTGTTCTTGCCAGGCTGTTGTGAACGATGCAGCTCTTTATTTGTTGATAGAAAATTACTGCAGAGAAGCGGGAGTTAGAAATCTCCAGAAGCATATTGACATGATTTATCGTAAGGTATGCTTGCAAGTTGACTGAACATTCCAAACTGTTAACTTGAGTCCCAAGTATCTAAAATATTTCACTTTTTTGTGTGGACAGATTGCTCTTAAGCTAGTACGCCAAGGAGCATCCGCGGAATCGTCTGCAGTTCCGCTCGAGAAGGTTATGATTGATGAATCAAACCTTGCAGATTATGTAGGCAAACCTATATTCTCTGCAGAGAAGATCTATGAACAGACACCAGTCGGGGTTGTAATGGGTCTAGCTTGGACATCCATGGGTGGTGGATCAACATTGTACATAGAGACAACCTTTGTGGAAGAAGTAGAACGCAAAGGTTGTCTTCGTATAACCGGTCATCTTGGGGACGTGATGAAAGAAAGCGCAGAGGTCGCTCACACGGTAGCCAGAAAAATACTGCTCGAGAAAGAACCTAAGAACCCGTTCTTTGCGAATTCGAACCTTCGTCTACACGTTCCTGAAGGAGCCACACCAAAAGAAGGTCCGAGCGCTGGCTGCACCATGATCACTTCCTTGCTATCACTTGCCATGAACAAGCCTGTTAGGAAGGATCTTGCAATGACAGGAGAAGTCACTCTGACCGGTAGAATTCTTCCAATAGGCGGTGTAAGTCTCTCACACACACTACAAATACTGTGTGTTAGGTTTTTAGTTTCTCATGAGTTTCTGTTAGGCTGATAAATGATAACTTGAGTCCCAAGAATCTAGTACTATGTGTAAGTTTTTTGGTTGAATGATTACACAAAATCTCTCACAGGTTAAAGAGAAGACCATGGCTGCAAGACGGAGTCAAGTGAAGATGATAATATTTCCTGAAGGTAACCGTTGCGATTTCAATGAGCTTCCGGTGAACTTGAAAGAAGGGTTGGATGTTCAATTTGTGGATGAATATGAGCAGATTTTCGAGCTAGCCTTTGGGCATCATTTAGGATCGCCTCGGTTAAATTTTAGAAAAAAACTGACAAGTCTCACTTGGGATTTACTCAGTTCCTGTTTTCAATAATATATTGCTTAGTTCTTTAGGCTGATCTTCATCTAACCCTTACTCACCACAAAGGTCAAATGTAATAGGAGCCATGGATTCTGCTATATTCTTACTACTAATTAGGGTACTTTAATTTTGGAGCTTATTATATTTTTAGATTATTTGGTTACAAATTCCATATAATTTGACATATGAAATACCATCATAAGCTATTAGTCTTTCTCCGTCATAAAATAAGCAAAGACAACAATCATCTATGATGCATCAATCCGAATCAAGGTAAAATTAGACTAGTAGACAGACATCCGATATCTTTTATAATACACGATAATTCTTATAATTGAGATAAATCTTCTTCTTCCATTGTCGAAATACATGGAACACAAAGTTGAAATTTGAAACTGAGCAAGTTCTCGATAACTCAATTCTTTAACTGAATCGTTATTACAAAACATCTACCGTAAGTACCAAGATGTGATCACAACACCAGAAAAACCAAATCAAACACAAGAAAAATTCAAGTGTCACTTACTCCATAACAGCGACTCCACCTACAGCTTTGATCTTTTCTATGATTCCATTAGCTTCTTCCTTTGTCAAACCTTGTTTAATCACGACCGGTACTTTCTCCACAAGCTCTTTCGCTTCCTTGAGACCCAAACTAGTGAATGCTCTCACTTCTTTTATCACTTTGATCTTCGAAGCTGCATCAAACTTCTCAAGCTTCAAATCGAAAGCCGTCTTCTCCTTCTTCTCCTCAACCTTTCCTGTCCCAGCATCTTGTTTTGCTCCCATACTCATCCCTTGGGATGAAATCATCTCTTGTTTTGGAAGCCTCAGGTGTTCATTGAGTGCAGGACCGATTTGTTTCCGTTCTTCTGGAGATAATGCAGCTATACGCTCAGCTAACTCCATGATTTTGTTTGAAGGTTGGGGTCTAGGACCATATGGGTCATAAACTGATGGGTATTTGTATTTCTTTGGTTTAGGTTTCGATACAGAATCTTGCTGCAAGAAACGCACTTGTACAGACCAGTTTACTTTCGGTTGGTATTGGCGAGTATGAATGTTCTTGACAAGTGATATAAGCTTCATGACTCTACAACTCTGCTACCATACAAAGGTCAACCCAAGATCATTTCAAGTGGCACAAAAAGAGTTTTCTCAACTCTCCAAATCTACAAAGGACAGCAACAGTAGAAACAGAAAGAGGATGACTTTAGCTTTGTGGGTTACTTACTAAATGCTGTTATGATCAATGCAAAGAAGAAGAGATACAAAATCACAGAACGAGACTGATTATGCTTAAATGATGATCAATATATGCGTGAAGATTTGGTCTATTTACAGAAATTTATCTGATGAAACTAGAGATTGAATACGAACACATGTACACTGTATCGCAGATCAAATCCATATAGCATTTGTCACAAGATCAGTGGAGCAAATTGAAGAATACACTTAATATATTTTTTTTTAATGATGGGCAGTTTAGAAAATGATGATATATTTTTTTTGGGCATTTGTGATAACCATTGATTAACCAAGCTGGAAGCTGTATCTGATGATGGGTGTTGAGATTTCAACTTGTGTTCTAGGAATTAAGATAGATTTAATACTAAGCTTTGTTCGTGTGTTTGCGGAAATATAAACGACACAAAGAATTGTTCACCCTGTGTTCACCAATTGGCTACGTCACAGGGGTGGGAACGGTATCCCACAACTGATTCACTATATTCACTTGATTACAACTAGTTTAGCACAAACTCTTTGAATCAATGAATATCTCTTGTAAATCACTAGCACTCTTAGATCACTTAGCTCTTTAGAACAAGTCTCTTAGCTCTTTGATCTCTCTTAATGCTCTCGTAATATTGCTCGTGTTGTTGCTCTCGTTACACCTTTTATTCTTCTGATCTCATGCTCTCTTATTATGTCGCAGGTACACAAGATCCTAGGGTTCTTACTGATGGGCCAGTCTTCTTATCTTGGACAGTTCAAGCCCAGCTGGAAAACCAGCTCTTCATTTGTTACATGAGATGGGCCAGATTCTGATAATTGGCCCACTAGCTAAGTTTGTCCAAATCCAGAAGTCACAAACTCCACCTTTTGGACATAACCTGAAAAAACAAATCGGTGTCACTGCTCTACTCTCTCTCTCCAGCGGCGACAACAAAATGCGATCCACCATTTTTGTGTCTCGAGCTCATCCCTTCTTCGTGAGAGCTTAGGACTGCTCCAGGTACACTCTAAGCTTCTTCTACTCAAGCTCCTTAGTCTTGTATAAATCGATTTCCTTTTCGATTTTATCTGACCCTTTTTTCTTGCTTGCTTGTTCTTCAAAGGAACCATCTTTCTCGGATTTAGCTCACGATTTCTTCAAGCATGTGGTCGTGAAGCCTCTCAGCTTCGACCGTGAGTTCTAAACTCCTAGGTAAGCTGTATGATTCTCATCTCCAAACTTCTTACCATTATCTGCGGTTCGATTTGCTCTTCTCTGTATAGCTCTAGCAAATCGTTTTCAAACCTGATACTTCTTGTTCTTCAGCTTTTTTAGTACACCGATTCATCTTCAATTTAAGATCTGGCCAATCCGATTTTAAGCTCTAACACTTCTTCTCTGTTTCAGATCGATTCAGAGTCTTAGACGAATTCTTTGTTGTTCGACCTCAACTCTTCACTCACTAGGGTAAGCTTCTGACTTTGAGTCTCATCTTCTTCTGATTTCGGTTTGTCTCTTTTTTTTTTTTTTCTTAAAAAAAAATTCTGACAAAACACTTTCATACAGATCATGTTCATCGATCTTATGTCTGATGCTTACTCTTCCTTGCAGACCCTTTTCAAGTCTTCGCGAGTCCTTGGATGTGAGTTTCCGACTCTTGACTTTCTCAGATAAGTCACTTGAATCTTTGTCTCTTTGTTTCCTGATATCAATTCATCTTCTTGCTCCAAGATCTTGATAAATCAATTATTATATTTAACTTTGTACTTTCGGCTCCTCTCTTACTAACTTTGGTCTTCTCTTTTTACATATAGATACTTTAGTAATCAGAAGAAGAATTGTCCTGTGCCTTACGCCTCCCCCTCAGATTGGGCTCCGGCAGCATAGGTTTATTCTTCTTGATTAGCTCCTTATCTATTTCTGCAAAAAATAACTTGTTAGTCTGATAAGTCATGATCCTTGCTTGTATACCATAGAATGTAAATTCTCTCTGGTCTTGCACTGTTGAATTTAAGTACTCAGCCTAGTATCTCCTTTTGATAAATGCCTTGACTATCATTGTTCTGTCTCTTAGATAAGTTGCGATCTTATCTCTGTAATCAGCTTCTTGTTTCTTCCATGGCTTAAACTGATATACTTTGGACATTAGTTGATAATCTTGAATTATCTGAGATACACTTATTACTCTTGAACTTGCGTTTAGTACCTTAGTCACTCCTTGTGACCTTAAGGCCTGACCCTGATGATCTGTGAATAAACCAACTTCCTTGTGATCCTTAATTCTCGACTGAATTCTTTTGATCATAAGTACTCATCTTGTACTTCTTTTTCTTGCAGGTACTGTGTTTCATCTAAAGTTGACAGTATCTGTGTCAACTTACTACTCCACCTGGAACTAAAGTCTCAGTAATTCAGCTCCTGTTATGCTCGCAGGTAACACATCTCTTCTTATTCTGTTTTCTGCCTTGGTTTCACTGTATTTGAAAGAACCCGAGTAACCTTCTTCAGAACTTGATTCATCTGTAGACTTATTAATTCATCACATGTGCGCACTGACTTTTGAATTAATCTCTTCTTGAATCAACTGTAGTTACTCCACCTGAAGCTAATGTCTGTTCTTTTAGCTTTAGAATCCTTATGCTCTTCTCTCTATTCCTTTGCATTATCATATTTACAAAAGCTTTTAGAAACTGACTTGTTTCTCTTTCTTTTGTCTATGCTAGCGTCTTCGATAATGACTTTGACCTGAAACCGTAACTCATTTTGTGGCTATCAACCACGTAAATACTGGTATCTTCTCAGATTTAAGATACTCTTTCTCTTTCTTTTATCACAGAGATACTTTGAAAACCTTCATGATTTTTTTTTTCTTGTTTTCCTTCAGTCTACAGCTGTAACTGATATCTCTGAGTCTCGCCTCAAATTCTCACAGGTAACTCTTCTAACTCCATACTTATTTGAGTTCTTCCATTATTGATTAATATTGATAACCAGAAACTTGCATGTTTCTCTTTTCTGTCTCTGCGAGATTGAGACGTCAACAATGGAGTTACCTGGAGCTTCTTCCCTTCTCAGGCAAGGTTGCAGCACACCTGAAGATCTTGTTCAGGTACTGCCTTAGTTAGAACCGCCTTAGTTTCTGCATCAGTGGATTTTAGGCCTGTCTGAATCTTAGATAGTGTTACTGCTTCTTTAACTCCATCTCCAAAGATTCCCAGCTTTAATATCTCTGAAACTTTGCCCAGAATTTCCATCTCATGTTGCTTGTTCAAAATCCCCTCTTCTATAGCATACTCCCAATGATTGCTTTCCACAACCTCCTCTTTAGGCTCTTTTCTGCTAATCTCTTTAGCTGTAGCCATAGCACAGGTCTTAGGATCAAAATCTCCTTCTTCTTCACACTTACATTCTTCTGAATTTTCTGTTGAAGAAGAATCTCCACCTTGAGCTGATGAATCTCTTAATTCAAAACCATATGGAGTAGGTCCTTGAATTAGATTCTCGCTGAAGCTCACTTTCTTAGTCTTCTTTACTCTCGCTTCTTTTGCCTCAGAATTGACTTCCACATTCTTGGCAACTTTGCCTTGTAGATAATAAAGCCCTCCATGATATTTTCCAGATATCACCTTCTTATTTCCCTTGTAGAAGTGAACTTTAAAGTGATTTCCTTCATATCTGCAACCTGAATTTTCCAACATCCCATAAGAGATCAGATTCCTACTTACTTCAGGCATGTATTTAACATCCTTTAGTATCACTTCAGAACCGTCTGGATTCTGAATCTGAATCTTTCCCATTCCTTTGATGTTACCGTAAGTGTTGTTAGCCATAAGAACTCTTCCCCCATCGTACTCCTTGAAGTCAAACAAGACTTCCTTGTCTAATGTACTGTGGTATGAAGAACCTGAGTCTAGAACCCAATTCTTCATTGTGTCTTGACTGCTCACACTCAACACAATAGGTTGTATAGGTGCTGCTGCAATATTTGCAGAATCTTTGCTCTTATTTCTCTCAGGACATTCTCTTTTCCAGTGCCCTTCATCTCCACATATGAAACACTCACTCTGATTTTTCTTGTTGAATCTTGGTTTTGAGTTAGACCTGTTGTCTCTTGACTTTGATCTCCCTTTGCCATTACTCTTCTGAGATCTGTCCTTTGTTCTTCCTCTTGATTCAACGTATAATCCTTCTGAGTTAGATCCAGATTTGTTCAAGAGTCCCTTCTGCTTCAGCTCAATCTCCTTAGAATATGCAGAAGTGACCACCTCATGAACTGTTAGGGTCTCTTTTCCTGTACCATACTTGAGAGTATGTACTAGAGGCTCATAAGGTGGAGGTAAGCTGGTAAGAAGCTGTATAGCCTGATCCTCATCACTCACATTGATGTTTAGGCTAGCTAGATCTGCAATAAGCTTAAGAAAACTGTCCAAGTTCTCTTCTATACTTCTGCCTTCATCCATCTTGTAGCTTGCAAACTGCTGCTTAAGATAGATCCTATTAGGAAGTGATTTAGTTTGATAATCACGTTCTAAAGCCTTCCACATCAACAAGGCAGTAGGTTCATGCATCACCTTTCTCAAAATCATGTCACTTAGACATGTACCAAGCAGATTCTTTACTCTAGTGTCTTTTGCAACTTTTAAAGAATCAACTTTGGGTTTCTCTCCCTCTTCTAGCTTAGCAGATTCATCAAACAATGTAGCACCCTCCTCCAATACTGATGCTAAACCTTGAATCTCTAGCTGTCCTAGAAGCTTGTATTTCCACATTCCGAAATCTCCCTTCCCATCAAACTTGTCCATCTCAAACTTTCCTCGGGTAGGTTCCATGACTAACGGTATGTGGCTGTTTTAGATTGATCTATCTCTCTAACACCCTAAGCCTGAAGCTCTGATACCACTTGTTGAGATTTCAACTTGTGTTCTAGGACTTAAGATAGATTTAATACTAAGTTGTGTTCGTCTGTTTGCGGAAATATAAACGACACAAAGAATTGTTCACCCTGTGTTCACCAATTGGCTACGTCACAGGGGTGGGAACGGTATCCCACAACTGATTCACTATATTCACTTGATTACAACTAGTTTAGCACAAACTCTTTGAATCAATGAATATCTCTTGTAAATCACTAGCACTCTTAGATCACTTAGCTCTTTAGAACAAGTCTCTTAGCTCTTTGATCTCTCTTAATGCTCTCGTAATATTGCTCGTGTTGTTGCTCTCGTTACACCTTTTATTCTTCTAATCTCATGCTCTCTTATTATGTCGCAGGTACACAAGATCCTAGGGTTCTTACTGATGGGCCAGTCTTCTTATCTTGGACAGTTCAAGCCCAGCTGGAAAACCAGCTCTTCATTTGTTACATGAGATGGGCCAGATTCTGATAATTGGCCCACTAGCTAAGTTTGTCCAAATCCAGAAGTCACAAACTCCACCTTTTGGACATAACCTGAAAAAACAAATCGGTGTCACTGCTCTACTCTCTCTCTCCAGCGGCGACAACAAAATGCGATCCACCATTTTTGTGTCTCGAGCTCATCCCTTCTTCGTGAGAGCTTAGGACTGCTCCAGGTACACTCTAAGCTTCTTCTACTCAAGCTCCTTAGTCATGTATAAATCGATTTCCTTTTCGATTTTATCTGACCCTTTTTTCTTGCTTGCTTGTTCTTCAAAGGAACCATCTTTCTCGGATTTAGCTCACGATTTCTTCAAGCATGTGGTCGTGAAGCCTCTCAGCTTCGACCGTGAGTTCTAAACTCCTAGGTAAGCTGTATGATTCTCATCTCCAAGCTTCTTACAATTATATGCGGTTCGATTTTCTCTTCTCTGTATAGCTCTAGCAAATCGTTTTCAAACCTGATACTTCTTGTTCTTCAGCTTTTTTAGTACACCAATTCATCTTCAATTTAAGATCTGGCCAATCCGATTTTAAGCTCTAACACTTCTTCTCTGTTTCAGATCGATTCAGAGTCTTAGACGAATTCTTTGTTGTTCGACCTCAACTCTTAACTCACTAGGGTAAGCTTCTGACTTTGAGTCTCATCTTCTTCTGATTTCGGTTTGTCTCTTTTTTTTTTTTCTTAAAAAAAAATTCTGACAAAACACTTTCATACAGATCATGTTCATCGATCTTATGTCTGATGCTTACTCTTCCTTGCAGACCCTTTTCAAGTCTTCGCGAGTCCTTGGATGTGAGTTTCCGACTCTTGACTTTCTCAGATAAGTCACTTGAATCTTTGTCTCTTTGTTTCCTGATATCAATTCATCTTCTTGCTCCAAGATCTTGATAAATCAATTATTATATTTGACTTTGTACTTTCGGCTCCTCTCTTACTAACTTTGGTCTTCTCTTTTTACATATAGATACTTTAGTAATCAGAAGAAGAATTGTCCTGTGCCTTACGCCTCCCCCTCAGATTGGGCTCCGGCAGCATAGGTTTATTCTTCTTGATTAGCTCCTTATCTATTTCTGCAAAAAATAACTTGTTAGTCTGATAAGTCATGATCCTTGCTTGTATACCATAGAATGTAAATTCTCTCTGGTCTTGCACTGTTGAATTTAAGTACTCAGCCTAGTATCTCCTTTTGATAAATGCCTTGACTATCATTGTTCTGTCTCTTAGATAAGTTGCGATCTTATCTCTGTAATCAGCTTCTTGTTTCTTCCATGGCTTAAACTGATATACTTTGGACATTAGTTGATAATCTTGAATTATCTGAGATACACTTATTACTCTTGAACTTGCGTTTAGTACCTTAGTCACTCCTTGTGACCTTAAGGCCTGACCCTGATGATCTGTGAATAAACCAACTTCCTTGTGATCCTTAATTCTCGACTGAATTCTTTTGATCATAAGTACTCATCTTGTACTTCTTTTTCTTGCAGGTACTGTGTTTCATCTAAAGTTGACAGTGTCTGTGTCAACTTACTACTCCACCTGGAACTAAAGTCTCAGTAATTCAGCTCCTGTTATGCTCGCAGGTAACACATCTCTTCTTATTCTGTTTTCTGCCTTGGTTTCACTGTATTTGAAAGAACCCGAGTAACCTTCTTCAGAACTTGATTCATCTGTAGACTTATTAATTCATCACATGTGCGCACTGACTTTTGAATTAATCTCTTCTTGAATCAACTGTAGTTACTCCACCTGAAGCTAATGTCTGTTCTTTTAGCTTTAGAATCCTTATGCTCTTCTCTCTATTCCTTTGCATTATCATATTTACAAAAGCTTTTAGAAACTGACTTGTTTCTCTTTCTTTTGTCTATGCTAGCGTCTTCGATAATGACTTTGACCTGAAACCGTAACTCATTTTGTGGCTATCAACCACGTAAATACTGGTATCTTCTCAGGTTTAAGATACTCTTTCTCTTTCTTTTATCACAGAGATACTTTGAAAACCTTCATGATTTTTTTTTTCTTGTTTTCCTTCAGTCTACAGCTGTAACTGATATCTCTGAGTCTCGCCTCAAATTCTCACAGGTAACTCTTCTAACTCCATACTTATTTGAGTTCTTCCATTATTGATTAATATTGATAACCAGAAACTTGCATGTTTCTCTTTTCTGTCTCTGCGAGATTGAGACGTCAACAATGGAGTTACCTGGAGCTTCTTCCCTTCTCAGGCAAGGTTGCAGCACACCTGAAGATCTTGTTCAGGTACTGCCTTAGTTAGAACCGCCTTAGTTTCTGCATCAGTGGATTTTAGGCCTGTCTGAATCTTAGATAGTGTTACTGCTTCTTTAACTCCATCTCCAAAGATTCCCAGCTTTAATATCTCTGAAACTTTGCCCAGAATTTCCATCTCATGTTGCTTGTTCAAAATCCCCTCTTCTATAGCATACTCCCAATGATTGCTTTCCACAACCTCCTCTTTAGGCTCTTTTCTGCTAATCTCTTCAGCTGTAGCCATAGCACAGGTCTTAGGATCAAAATCTCCTTCTTCTTCACACTTACATTCTTCTGAATTTTCTGTTGAAGAAGAATCTCCACCTTGAGCTGATGAATCTCTTAATTCAAAACCATATGGAGTAGGTCCTTGAATTAGATTCTCGCTGAAGCTCACTTTCTTAGTCTTCTTTACTCTCGCTTCTTTTGCCTCAGAATTGACTTCCACATTCTTGGCAACTTTGCCTTGTAGATAATAAAGCCCTCCATGATATTTTCCAGATATCACCTTCTTATTTCCCTTGTAGAAGTGAACTTTAAAGTGATTTCCTTCATATCTGCAACCTGAATTTTCCAACATCCCATAAGAGATCAGATTCCTACTTACTTCAGGCATGTATTTAACATCCTTTAGTATCACTTCAGAACCGTCTGGATTCTGAATCTGAATCTTTCCCATTCCTTTGATGTTACCGTAAGTGTTGTTAGCCATAAGAACTCTTCCCCCATCGTACTCCTTGAAGTCAAACAAGACTTCCTTGTCTAATGTACTGTGGTATGAAGAACCTGAGTCTAGAACCCAATTCTTCATTGTGTCTTGACTGCTCACACTCAACACAATAGGTTGTATAGGTGCTGCTGCAATATTTGCAGAATCTTTGCTCTTATTTCTCTCAGGACATTCTCTTTTCCAGTGCCCTTCATCTCCACATATGAAACACTCACTCTGATTTTTCTTGTTGAATCTTGGTTTTGAGTTAGACCTGTTGTCTCTTGACTTTGATCTCCCTTTGCCATTACTCTTCTGAGATCTGTCCTTTGTTCTTCCTCTTGATTCAACGTATAATCCTTCTGAGTTAGATCCAGATTTGTTCAAGAGTCCCTTCTGCTTCAGCTCAATCTCCTTAGAATATGCAGAAGTGACCACCTCATGAACTGTTAGGGTCTCTTTTCCTGTACCATACTTGAGAGTATGTACTAGAGGCTCATAAGGTGGAGGTAAGCTGGTAAGAAGTTGTATAGCCTGATCCTCATCACTCACATTGATGTTTAGGCTAGCTAGATCTGCAATAAGCTTAAGAAAACTGTCCAAGTTCTCTTCTATACTTCTGCCTTCATCCATCTTGTAGCTTGCAAACTGCTGCTTAAGATAGATCCTATTAGGAAGTGATTTAGTTTGATAATCACGTTCTAAAGCCTTCCACATCAACAAGGCAGTAGGTTCATGCATCACCTTTCTCAAAATCATGTCACTTAGACATGTACCAAGCAGATTCTTTACTCTAGTGTCTTTTGCAACTTTTAAAGAATCAACTTTGGGTTTCTCTCCCTCTTCTAGCTTAGCAGATTCATCAAACAATGTAGCACCCTCCTCCAATACTGATGCTAAACCTTGAATCTCTAGCTGTCCTAGAAGCTTGTATTTCCACATTCCGAAATCTCCCTTCCCATCAAACTTGTCCATCTCAAACTTTCCTCGGGTAGGTTCCATGACTAACGGTATGTGGCTGTTTTAGATTGATCTATCTCTCTAACACCCTAAGCCTGAAGCTCTGATACCACTTGTTGAGATTTCAACTTGTGTTCTAGGACTTAAGATAGATTTAATACTAAGCTGTGTTCGTCTGTTTGCGGAAATATAAACGACACAAAGAATTGTTCACCCTGTGTTCACCAATTGGCTACGTCACAGGGGTGGGAACGGTATCCCACAACTGATTCACTATATTCACTTGATTACAACTAGTTTAGCACAAACTCTTTGAATCAATGAATATCTCTTGTAAATCACTAGCACTCTTAGATCACTTAGCTCTTTAGAACAAGTCTCTTAGCTCTTTGATCTCTCTTAATGCTCTCGTAATATTGCTCGTGTTGTTGCTCTCGTTACACCTTTTATTCTTCTAATCTCATGCTCTCTTATTATGTCGCAGGTACACAAGATCCTAGGGTTCTTACTGATGGGCCAGTCTTCTTATCTTGGACAGTTCAAGCCCAGCTGGAAAACCAGCTCTTCATTTGTTACATGAGATGGGCCAGATTCTGATAATTGGCCCACTAGCTAAGTTTGTCCAAATCCAGAAGTCACAAACTCCACCTTTTGGACATAACCTGAAAAAACAAATCGGTGTCACTGCTCTACTCTCTCTCTCCAGCGGCGACAACAAAATGCGATCCACCATTTTTGTGTCTCGAGCTCATCCCTTCTTCGTGAGAGCTTAGGACTGCTCCAGGTACACTCTAAGCTTCTTCTACTCAAGCTCCTTAGTCCTGTATAAATCGATTTCCTTTTCGATTTTATCTGACCCTTTTTTCTTGCTTGCTTGTTCTTCAAAGGAACCATCTTTCTCGGATTTAGCTCACGATTTCTTCAAGCATGTGGTCGTGAAGCCTCTCAGCTTCGACCGTGAGTTCTAAACTCCTAGGTAAGCTGTATGATTCTCATCTCCAAGCTTCTTACCATTATATGCGGTTCGATTTGCTCTTCTCTGTATAGCTCTAGCAAATCGTTTTCAAACCTGATACTTCTTGTTCTTCAGCTTTTTTAGTACACCGATTCATCTTCAATTTAAGATCTGGCCAATCCGATTTTAAGCTCTAACACTTCTTCTCTGTTTCAGATCGATTCAGAGTCTTAGACGAATTCTTTGTTGTTCGACCTCAACTCTTCACTCACTAGGGTAAGCTTCTGACTTTGAGTCTCATCTTCTTCTGATTTCGGTTTGTCTCTTTTTTTTTTTTTCTTAAAAAAAAATTCTGACAAAACACTTTCATACAGATCATGTTCATCGATCTTATGTCTGATGCTTACTCTTCCTTGCAGACCCTTTTCAAGTCTTCGCGAGTCCTTGGATGTGAGTTTTCGACTCTTGACTTTCTCAGATAAGTCACTTGAATCTTTGTCTCTTTGTTTCCTGATATCAATTCATCTTCTTGCTCCAAGATCTTGATAAATCAATTATTATATTTGACTTTGTACTTTCGGCTCCTCTCTTACTAACTTTGGTCTTCTCTTTTTACATATAGATACTTTAGTAATCAGAAGAAGAATTGTCCTGTGCCTTACGCCTCCCCCTCAGATTGGGCTCCGGCAGCATAGGTTTATTCTTCTTGATTAGCTCCTTATCTATTTCTGCAAAAAATAACTTGTTAGTCTGATAAGTCATGATCCTTGCTTGTATACCATAGAATGTAAATTCTCTCTGGTCTTGCACTGTTGAATTTAAGTACTCAGCCTAGTATCTCCTTTTGATAAATGCCTTGACTATCATTGTTCTGTCTCTTAGATAAGTTGCGATCTTATCTCTGTAATCAGCTTCTTGTTTCTTCCATGGCTTAAACTGATATACTTTGGACATTAGTTGATAATCTTGAATTATCTGAGATACACTTATTACTCTTGAACTTGCGTTTAGTACCTTAGTCACTCCTTGTGACCTTAAGGCCTGACCCTGATGATCTGTGAATAAACCAACTTCCTTGTGATCCTTAATTCTCGACTGAATTCTTTTGATCATAAGTACTCATCTTGTACTTCTTTTTCTTGCAGGTACTGTGTTTCATCTAAAGTTGACAGTGTCTGTGTCAACTTACTACTCCACCTGGAACTAAAGTCTCAGTAATTCAGCTCTTGTTATGCTCGCAGGTAACACATCTCTTCTTATTCTGTTTTCTGCCTTGGTTTCACTGTATTTGAAAGAACCCGAGTAACCTTCTTCAGAACTTGATTCATCTGTAGACTTATTAATTCATCACATGTGCGCACTGACTTTTGAATTAATCTCTTCTTGAATCAACTGTAGTTACTCCACCTGAAGCTAATGTCTGTTCTTTTAGCTTTAGAATCCTTATGCTCTTCTCTCTATTCCTTTGCATTATCATATTTACAAAAGCTTTTAGAAACTGACTTGTTTCTCTTTCTTTTGTCTATGCTAGCGTCTTCGATAATGACTTTGACCTGAAACCGTAACTCATTTTGTGGCTATCAACCACGTAAATACTGGTATCTTCTCAGATTTAAGATACTCTTTCTCTTTCTTTTATCACAGAGATACTTTGAAAACCTTCATGATTTTTTTTTTCTTGTTTTCCTTCAGTCTACAGCTGTAACTGATATCTCTGAGTCTCGCCTCAAATTCTCACAGGTAACTCTTCTAACTCCATACTTATTTGAGTTCTTCCATTATTGATTAATATTGATAACCAGAAACTTGCATGTTTCTCTTTTCTGTCTCTGCGAGATTGAGACGTCAACAATGGAGTTACCTGGAGCTTCTTCCCTTCTCAGGCAAGGTTGCAGCACACCTGAAGATCTTGTTCAGGTACTGCCTTAGTTAGAACCGCCTTAGTTTCTGCATCAGTGGATTTTAGGCCTGTCTGAATCTTAGATAGTGTTACTGCTTCTTTAACTCCATCTCCAAAGATTCCCAGCTTTAATATCTCTGAAACTTTGCCCAGAATTTCCATCTCATGTTGCTTGTTCAAAATCCCCTCTTCTATAGCATACTCCCAATGATTGCTTTCCACAACCTCCTCTTTAGGCTCTTTTCTGCTAATCTCTTCAGCTGTAGCCATAGCACAGGTCTTAGGATCAAAATCTCCTTCTTCTTCACACTTACATTCTTCTGAATTTTCTGTTGAAGAAGAATCTCCACCTTGAGCTGATGAATCTCTTAATTCAAAACCATATGGAGTAGGTCCTTGAATTAGATTATCGCTGAAGCTCACTTTCTTAGTCTTCTTTACTCTCGCTTCTTTTGCCTCGGAATTGACTTCCACATTCTTGGCAACTTTGCCTTGTAGATAATAAAGCCCTCCATGATATTTTCCAGATATCACCTTCTTATTTCCCTTGTAGAAGTGAACTTTAAAGTGATTTCCTTCATATCTGCAACCTGAATTTTCCAACATCCCATAAGAGATCAGATTCCTACTTACTTCAGGCATGTATTTAACATCCTTTAGTATCACTTCAGAACCGTCTGGATTCTGAATCTGAATCTTTCCCATTCCTTTGATGTTACCGTAAGTGTTGTTAGCCATAAGAACTCTTCCCCCATCGTACTCCTTGAAGTCAAACAAGACTTCCTTGTCTAATGTACTGTGGTATGAAGAACCTGAGTCTAGAACCCAATTCTTCATTGTGTCTTGACTGCTCACACTCAACACAATAGGTTGTATAGGTGCTGCTGCAATATTTGCAGAATCTTTGCTCTTATTTCTCTCAGGACATTCTCTTTTCCAGTGCCCTTCATCTCCACATATGAAACACTCACTCTGATTTTTCTTGTTGAATCTTGGTTTTGAGTTAGACCTGTTGTCTCTTGACTTTGATCTCCCTTTGCCATTACTCTTCTGAGATCTGTCCTTTGTTCTTCCTCTTGATTCAACGTATAATCCTTCTGAGTTAGATCCAGATTTGTTCAAGAGTCCCTTCTGCTTCAGCTCAATCTCCTTAGAATATGCAGAAGTGACCACCTCATGAACTGTTAGGGTCTCTTTTCCTGTACCATACTTGAGAGTATGTACTAGAGGCTCATAAGGTGGAGGTAAGCTGGTAAGAAGCTGTATAGCCTGATCCTCATCACTCACATTGATGTTTAGGCTAGCTAGATCTGCAATAAGCTTAAGAAAACTGTCCAAGTTCTCTTCTATACTTCTGCCTTCATCCATCTTGTAGCTTGCAAACTGCTGCTTAAGATAGATCCTATTAGGAAGTGATTTAGTTTGATAATCACGTTCTAAAGCCTTCCACATCAACAAGGCAGTAGGTTCATGCATCACCTTTCTCAAAATCATGTCACTTAGACATGTACCAAGCAGATTCTTTACTCTAGTGTCTTTTGCAACTTTTAAAGAATCAACTTTGGGTTTCTCTCCCTCTTCTAGCTTAGCAGATTCATCAAACAATGTAGCACCCTCCTCCAATACTGATGCTAAACCTTGAATCTCTAGCTGTCCTAGAAGCTTGTATTTCCACATTCCGAAATCTCCCTTCCCATCAAACTTGTCCATCTCAAACTTTCCTCGGGTAGGTTCCATGACTAACGGTATGTGGCTGTTTTAGATTGATCTATCTCTCTAACACCCTAAGCCTGAAGCTCTGATACCACTTGTTGAGATTTCAACTTGTGTTCTAGGACTTAAGATAGATTTAATACTAAGCTGTGTTCGTCTGTTTGCGAAAATATAAACGACACAAAGAATTGTTCACCCTGTGTTCACCAATTGGCTACGTCACAGGGGTGGGAACGGTATCCCACAACTGATTCACTATATTCACTTGATTACAACTAGTTTAGCACAAACTCTTTGAATCAATGAATATCTCTTGTAAATCACTAGCACTCTTAGATCACTTAGCTCTTTAGAACAAGTCTCTTAGCTCTTTGATCTCTCTTAATGCTCTCGTAATATTGCTCGTGTTGTTGCTCTCGTTACACCTTTTATTCTTCTGATCTCATGCTCTCTTATTATGTCGCAGGTACACAAGATCCTAGGGTTCTTACTGATGGGCCAGTCTTCTTATCTTGGACAGTTCAAGCCCAGCTGGAAAACCAGCTCTTCATTTGTTACATGAGATGGGCCAGATTCTGATAGTTGGCCCACTAGCTAAGTTTGTCCAAATCCAGAAGTCACAATGGGCAGTTTAGAAAATGATGATATATTTTTTTTTTTTTTTTTTGGTAAAATGATGATATATTTTTTAGTAGAGTAATCGGTATATTATTCCATATAGTGCATTCATCACGATATATGTTTTCTCTCCATCATCACAAATCAGTAGTGTTTTTGAAACTCATGTTTACTTCTTAGTTGAACCTTCTCTGGTTGAGAAAAAAAAAATCCATAATATTTACATCATATTTTTAAATATACAAAATCCATAATATTTACATAAAATAATTAAATATATTTCTTCTTGTGTAATGTGAGTCATTGCGTACAAGAATATTTTCTTTTTCAACACTACTAATCTTTTCAGCATTTAAATATATTATAAGATATCATATTTTGACTACGCTTTAAAAAGATATCACAATTCAAAATTGTTGATTATCAAAAACAAGATATAATTTTCTTACTCACAAAACATAGCTAATCCAAAATTGTTGATTATCACAATTTATGTTTTTATAGTACAAAATAAATAAATCATATTTTAAACACATTTTAAAATAAAATAATTTAGTAAAATAATGATAAAAATGTAATAGATTAGAAAAATTGTTAATGTGAGCGTAGTCGTGGTCAGAGCCGTGCTCACCATTGCAGAAAAAGGGCATGAGCTCTAGGCCTCCTATTTCTTAACAATATTTGGAGTTCTATTTATACAAAAATATAATAGTTCATGTTGTAGTATAGAAATTGTATACACATGTTTATAAAGAGTTTGGATTGTTCATATATTTTGTTCTTTACATTTTAGCTTGGTCTCTTTTTAATAGATTCTTTTTTTTGTCACAAACATGTATATTGTATCTAAAATTTTAATTGTTTATAAAGAACATCATGAAGAAACCATGTTATGATTTTAAAAAAAAAATTAGCCCTAGGCCTCCAAAAGTGTAGGCACGGCACTGGTCGTGGTTGACTTGAAGAGAAAGAGATAGATTAAAAAAATTGTTACATAGCTAATTGTAATTTTTCTTCATTTTTATGATTTTTCTATTTTCTACTTTAGTTTTTGTCGTTGTTTACGTTTTCTTTAAACAGCTCTTAGAGCATCTTCATCAATGAGATTCTAAAGATGGGGTTTTTAACAATATTTAATTAATATTTTTAGTTTATTTCTTTTATATAATTAAAATTTAGTTTTGAATTTTTTTTCAACCAATTGTATGTTGACACGATAGCATGTGAGTATGTAAGGAAGAACTCATGGGTTCTTTAGAGCAACTCCATTAGTGAGATCCTTAATGGGTTTCTTAACCATATTTTAATAATAAATTTGTTGATTATGAATAGTTAAGAAACTGTGATTTTTTTAAGGGTCCATTGGTGAACCTGTAACTGAGGGTCACATCATCACTAATTATTTTTAAAATACAGAAGTTGAGTTTATTCGTTTTGTTAACTCAACTAAATACAAAAGTTGAATGGTTTTGGCAAACCTAATCTGTAAGGACGTGATAACACCATCTTATGCTCATTGCTCTCTTAGTGATATGCTTTTAACATACAAAATTACAAATAGATAGTAAACAAATAAAAAAATCAAAGTGATTTGTTGACACTTTTCACTAACTTAGTCGGATCTTCATCACACCATTCACCATTCTTCCTTATCTCAACATTTTGACTTCCTCACTTCTCTCCCACAACACAATTCTTCTTTGCCTCTGTTAAACAACCCCAAGTTAATACAAAATCTGATCTTGATTGATCATTATTCTACTATGGAAAGTGGTGAGAGATAATCCTGACCTGGCTTTGGGGATTGTTCTCTTGTTTTGAGAACCTAGAACTTAGCAAACTTTGCAATTTTAGCAAGTGCAGTTCTTAAGCTTCCTATGCCAGCTCCTGATCTTGAGCTCACCATCATCTGTAACCATTAAACATTAAACCACTTCTTAGGTCTCATCTTCTTCTACAGCCAGAGAAGCAAACACAAACTGCTAAGTACATATTCATATATACCAGAGGTTGGACAATTGATCTGTTTGCCTTCAACTTCTGCATTTTATATAATTAAAATTTAGTTTTAAATTTTTTTTCAACCAATTGTATGTTGACACGATAGCATGTGAGTATGTAAGGAAGAACTCATGGGTTCTTTAATAAGAACCCCTCTCCTTTCTCTCTCTTATTTTCTAATTTGATTTAATTATTTTATGGTAAGATACCCATAAGAGACACCAATGGACCTGCTCTTAATAAGAACCCCTCTCCTTTCTCTCTCTTATTTTCCATTGGTAGGTGCTCTTAGTCCAGGGCCTTCAGGCTGAGAAGAAAAAGACTTGATTACATTTGCAATTTTACTTTATCGTATTACTATATTAAACAGTAGTATATATACATGTACTTTATATCTTTTAATGTTGTCAAGTGTAAATGTAAACAATTATTATGTTAAAATAGTCTGAATATATATTCAGAATTAAACAATTTTTTATGCGTGTTATATTGTAAAATATGCCATTGAAATTTAGTGACGTGGTTATAATTTCATTAAAAGTATTTTTATAATTCTTTTGGCCTAATTATTTATTTTCCTTAGTCAATAGATTTTTTGGTATATATAATTATGATAGAAGTTATTTGAAAATATGAAGATTTTCTAAATAATTATTGACTAGATTTGTGTAACAATGATTGTTAAAATAAATCTATATAGCTTTTAGTACTAAATACATAAAACCTAAGATTTTGAATTTTCTTAACCGTTATTATAAATTTAGATTATAAGGTTTAATAGGATCGGTTTACCTATCCGTTGAATCCTCCGCTACTAATATTGTCTCTCGCGAAATGGCATAATAACAAAAAATGTTAACATATATAGTTTACTAAAATTATAGTTTTTAGAACTTACAAATAATTTTAAGAAATAAAGCTAATACTTTGATTACCATTCGTTTTATTATAATATTGATTAACTTTGACAATTCTAAGGATCTATAAATAATTATAGCAAAACGTTAACTTACAATTACCTAAAATGAATAATTTGGATTTTCTGGATATTTATTGGGAACAATTATATTGAACCTCAACAATAGTTTCTAATATCATTATTTTTTTTTTTGGCAATTCCGGCTAAACACAAAAAAGTTTGGGTTTAATGATCGCTAATGTGCATGTGTAATAACATCATAGGGTATCATAATGTATTTTATTTTATTGACATATAAAAATATATATATGGAGAAGAAAAAATTAAAAAAAAAATTATTTATCAAATAGAGAAAATCTTATCAAACCTTTCAAAAATTTCTGATAGCAATAATTAATAGTTTTTAATCTTTGCTTCAAGTCTTTTTTTTTGTAAAATAAAATCTTTATTGTTCTTTTTATGCTGTTAAATTAAATTCTGAAAAAAATCTTAAACCTTCACATCTACTTATGAAAATATATAAAATATAATATATTAGCATTTAAAAATATATATCACATCCGTCTACGGGTAAATGAGAACCATCATATTTTCAATATTTTGTCATAATATGCTCAATAATATACATTTTTAAAAATTAAATATAATTTCAAGCCATAAAGAGATAATTTAGAAACTAAAATTAGTTTGAAAGATATAAGTTGTTATTTACAAGTAAATTAAAATTCATTTTTACAATAAAGTATATTATAAGTTTTTATTAAAAAAATTTCAAGTCTAAAAAACACTCCAAACATAAAATAAAAATACATATAACAAATTACTTATATTTGGATTAATAATATATATTCACCACCATATTACACATATACACTTTATATATTATACTAACTATTGCATAAAGATAAAAATGCTCAAATCTTTAACAAACAACAATAGAATATGTATTTTAAAAATAAGATAGATTAATTTTACAAATATAAATGTATATGCTATAAAAAAAAATTGTATGTCTTTAGCGTGGATTATTATAATTTACAAAAAAAAACTATATAAAACCTATATATGTTCAACATATCTCAAACATTTAAATTTAATATTAATAATATGTTATAAAAACATATTATCATTTAAAAATATAGTATTTATAAACAAGCAAAAATATCAATAAATAGCAAAACAAAATTATACCCGCCGATCGGCGGGTCAAAATCTAATCTAGTATACTTTAAATTATATAGTGTAATGCGTTCTCAACCACAAACAAACCGTGAACACATTAACCCGGTTTTGTATTGGATAAACAAAAATGGAAGCCCATTTTGACAAGAGCCCGAAACCCTAATCCCCATCCTGACAAGAGCCCGAAAAAAAAAACCGTGTCTTATTACCCGTCGAAAATCGCCCTCCATTGACGGGTTTGGGCGAATGAAGTGAATCGAAGATCAAATATTGTAAATTGCTAGTCAGCCTCTCTTCTCCCAATTGCTCACAATCTCCGCCATGGCCTTCTATTCTTCTTCAGTTTTATAGAAGAGGAAGAAGAAAAGCTGAGATTGGTTCTCACGTACCATAACCAGACGAAACACTCCTTCACCAGTTATGCAAGAGGACCTCGAGGTCTCGACTTGGCCAATCAGCCTAATCCCTTTCGCAGGTACCTCTCTGCTCCTCTGCTTCCTCTCCAACATTAGAATCAGTCTCATGACTCAGACGACGACTCTCTTCTCTATTCTTCTCTGTTCGATTCACTTTCTCCGCTCAAACCCATCTCTCTCCACCATCCTTCACCCGTCGATAGTGAAGAAACCACTGTTAATGCCATTAAACCTGTTACCTCCTTGCTTATTAAGATGTTTGATTTGGTTTGTGTTTTGTGCAGTTTGATTGTGGTATTCATCATGCATACTCGGGAATGGATGTGTTGCCTTACTTCGATGAAATTGATCCTTCCATCATTGATGTCCTCTTGATTACTCAGTCTGAAGAGATGAATTGGGAGGCTACTAGAACAGAATCTTCAAACTTTAAGCTTATTTAATACAAAAACGAAGGCATGATGTGTAGAGGAAACATGTTGTTTTAATAAAAGAATCTTAGTGTATGGATAAATTAAGATTCTGCTCAAGTGTAAGCTAAATGTTTACGTCTATTATTAATAGTAGATTCATTTATATCTAAATGTTCACTCATCTGTTTTGTTTACATCTATTATTCATTTATAGCTAAATGTTCACTCATCTGTTTTTTTGTTAAAGCCCATAGTAGATTCATTTGGGGACTTATGAGAATTTAGTTAGTGACTTCAAGTGTATGGAGAAGCTGCTGGTTCTTTTACCCATAGATCATCTTCATTTGTATTCCATGGTTGGTATGCCTACTGCACCATTACATGACCAATTGCATATTTATCATTTATCATTCTCTATGTGTCGTACATGAAAAAAGTTGAGGCACTGTCATTTCTTTTATATTTGTTTATTACTCATTGGAACAACTTTCTTGAAGTGCTATTTGTTCATCATTTTTGTATCTCATCTTATTCCTCCCACTTTGTTGTTTTCTGCAGAAGTACTTTGAGTTGAAAGTTGAATTAAGCAGAACCGAGAGACATATATTGAAAGATATGGGTTTTGTTTGTCATGTTGAACTTCCTCACAAGTTCATATCAAACTACTTTGCCACACTTGAAACACCTGTAGAATTGAGGCAAGAAGCTTGGAACTTGGAAAATGATCGGTAACCTCAAGTTTTACTAAGGATATTATTTTATATGCTTACTCGATAGTTAGCATTACATCATTATTTGTTCTCTTGTGATATGTCTATAAAAAAGCAGCCTGCGTACAACCCTTTGTGTAAGGTTCAGAAGTGAAATTGTGGCTTGTGGAGTTTGTGTATGTTGCCGCCCGCAGGATTCAAGTACCTCTCCCTGAGAATCGACCTTGGTGGAAAGCATTTGATGTAGATAAATCAAGTATTGACGAAGTGTGTATAATTCTTGCTCATCTTTACAGTCTTCCGAAGGCTCAGTATATCAATAGGAATAAGCCCGTGCAAACTAAATAAATAAAAGTTATCAATTTTCAGCTAATCAATAAGCCCGTGCAAACGCACGGGCCAAACACTAGTCTGTATATAAATTGCTAGTTTCTACAAATTCTCTATCGTTATAGAGGGACTACATCACCAATTCATCAATTAGAGTTTTGTCTTCCCTTTATATATGTCGAAGCTATGCTTTCCGAGACCTGTGTTGGTAAGATCCTCTCCGCGTATCTATGATGCTTTCTCACCTTCCTTCATGCAAACCCCTCCTTGTTCTATCATCTGTGCTGATCCTTGTGGAGCGGATCTCGGAAAACTCGTGGTTGTGTCTGACTGCCGCACTTGCTTGGAAAAGAAGGTACCTCTGGAATTGATGAAGGAAACGGGATCGATAGGATCATCCAATGGATGGGTGGCTACTCTGAAGGAAGACGGCATATTGCGTCTCCAAGACGATCTAAACCCTGCTGCATCAGATTCAGATCCGAAACGCATCTCGCTGCCTCCGCTTGTAACTCTGCCTCGCTGCCAAACCAAAATCGTGACCAACGTGTCCATGTCCTCATCTTCTCCAGAGGATGACGACTGTGTTGTGGCTGTCAAGTTTTTGGGACCTCAGGTCAGCTTTTGCCGACCCAGTCGAAGTAACTACGGGTGGATCAACGTCAGGATGGAGAACCCCTGCTTCTACTCCTCCCGTGTCATGTTTTCCAAGAAAGATGACATGTTTCGCATTCCAGGATCTGGTGGCCACCTCATTGCATCATGGGATCTCCACAAACACAAGCACATTCCCAAGCTGCAGAGCTTGCGGTTCCGAAAGCTTCCCAAGCTACCCAAGGCCACACGCGAGATTCTGGATTGGAGCTGCACGAGCGAGCACTTGGTTGACTCACCATCCACCGGTGAAACTTTCTTGGTCAAGTGCTACAGGTTTGCCGTCCCCAACAAGGCTACTTCGAAAATGAAAACAATATTTTTGATGGTCTTCAAGCTAGACGAAGAAGGAAACGCGGTTTACACTAACGACATTGGAGATCTCACCATTTTCCTCTCAAAGTCTGAACCCTTTTCTGTCCCTGCGGGCTCGTTTCCTGGCCTGCGCTCTAACGAAGTTATATTCTATGATATCGACGAAACTGGATTCTTCTTTCTGGAAGATTCAACCATCCATCGTTGCTATTCTACGTTCAGGGTCCCTTACCATATTCCACCTCAACCTGTTATATAGACTATTACCTTGTTTTTGTATTTTTATATATTCTATGTGAGATTGATATGCTGCCGAGTTCAAGTATTAAATGACCTTCTTCTCTGAACGTGACTGTAGAGAACATTGGGGCCTTGCGAGTTCCGACATCCAGGACAAGAACAACAGATATATTATTTTATGGTCTTGGCCAAATAAGTAATCTGTTCTTTACAGAGTCTTGCGAGTAATATAGTTGTCAAGATTTTTTCCAGAACTCAACCAAAAAAAAAAAAAATGATGTTTACATAATTCCCAATCACCATGTCGGAACCTACACAGAAAGTTGTTGTATAGACTCCTCCATCTTCCAAGTTGCAACACCATATATATAATGATTCTTTCAAGGTTTTTGTGTCTCCTTGATGTCTAGTAGAGGTGAATACAGGTTCTTTTGAATCGGAACAAGTTACTTGAGATGTGGTGATATGAGAACCTGTATTCACAATGTGATATTTTTTCCTCATTTGATTGCAGATGTGAATCTACTGAGAACGGTTGTTATTTTGCTCATGTGTGTATTTTATCACACTCTCTTCACTACCAACACAAACCCATCTAGGATCAAAATTTGTTTATATATCAAAACACTGAGCCCTTGGTTGAAGAATAAATAAACAAAGACTAATGAGAGATGATATTATAGCTTCCAAACTAGTGTTGTATTTTTTGAGGTGGAATGTAATAAGGGGCAGGGAAATTGTATGCCATACTACAGAAGGGGGAGAGATGAGTTAGATAGGCAACCCCGAGTTCGTCTACGTCTAAGAATTCGATTTTGTTAGGGCACATGCCGGGAAAGGAGCTAGCAGTGACACAGAAAGGCTCAGAATTCGAGAGGAAAATGGCGACATCTCCAATGTCATTAGTGTAAACAGCGTTTCCTTGTTCGTCTAGCTTGAACACCATTAACGCTTTTGTTTTCATTTTCGTCGTCTTGGGGACGGCCTTCTTGTACCACTTAACCAAGAAAGTTTCACCGGTGGATGGTGAGTCCACCAAGTGTTCACTCTTGCAGCACGAATCCAGAAGCTCTCGTTTGGTCTTTGTAAGCTTGGGAAGCTTTCGGAACAGCAAGGTCTGCAACTTGGGCTTCTTACCGCGGAGATCCCATGATCCAATGAGATGGCCTCCAGAACCGGGAATGCGAAACATATCATCTCTCTTGGAAAACATGACTCGGGAGGAGAAGAAACATGGGTTTGCGATGTTGACGTTTATCCACTTGGAGTTGCTCTTACCGGGTGATCTGCAAAAGCTGAGCTGAGGTCCCAAGAACTTGACAGCCACAACACAGTCTTCATCATCCTCAGGGGAAGATGAGGACATGGCCACGTTGGTGACGACTTGGGTTTGGCAATGAGGCAGAGTTACAAGAGGAGGCAGCGCGATGCGTTTCGGGTCTGTATACGATGCAGCCGGGTTTAGATCGTCTTGGAGACGCAGGATTCCGTCTTCCTTTAACGTAGCCACCCACCCATGGGATGCCCCGATGGTTATCGTTTTTGAATCACTAAGATCATTATAAACCAAATCATTAGGCACCCTCTTATCCAAGAGCGTACACTCACGTTCACCATCATACTGAATCAAGAGTTTTCCGTCAGCCGCGAATATCGCTCCAGAGGAGTCAAGGCCAACGATGGAACAAGGAGGGCTTTGCAGCAATGAAGTTGACAAGGCATGAGAGACAAGTGGAGAGGATCTTACCAACACAGGTTTCCCAAAGCATAGCTTCCAAGGATGGTTGACAAGCAGAGACATGTTTCTAATTAGCAAGAGATCGGCAAGAAACAAACCCTAATTAGAATCAAGAGATCGGTAATATTATCATTAGTGATTTATAGAATCATAACATTGAAATTAATATTAATACAAATATATATATATGATTAGTGATTTATTATATCAATCAAATATGATACATTCATAACATTAAATAGTAATCAATTATAGGAAATATATATATATATATATATATATAGCTTGCCATTTTGAATTTGCCATCTACGAATTTTTTTTTTCTGTCTATAGAATATTGCTTGCCATTCTCATCCTCTTCTTGTTTCTTTTTTTTTTTTGTACTGAATAATCTTTAGAAGGGTAAGTTTCTATTAACATGGAATATATATTGAAATATAAGCTTGATTTGGATCAAGTACAATTATTGGGCTAATGATCCAATACAAATCCAAAACCTTGATCCAATTTCTAGAAACTCTTTAGAAAATATCTCACACATCCACCTCCTCAAATCTTCTAGAGAATTCACTCACCTCCTTAAGAATAAAAATCTAGATTTTTTTATAGAGAAATCTAGATAATTGTAATATTTTAATCTAGATATTATTTTAGAACTATCTAGATTTATGATTAAAATATTCTAGATATTTTGTAATTTGGAGGCTATAAATACCTCCCTCCACTCTCATTTGTAACCAAGTCTTCAAGTTGTTTTCTAAGCAATAAATAAACACTTTCTTCTTCCAAAAATTCTCTTTTTTTCTCTTAAATTTTTAAACACTTTCTTCACACTTATAAATTTTCATTCCAACAAAGTGGTATCATTATGATACATTCATAACATTAAATAGTAATCAAATATAGGAAATATATATAGCTTGCCATTTTGAATTTGCCATCTACGGAATTTTTTATTCTGTCTATAGAATATTGCTTACCATTCTCATCCTCTTCTTGTTTTTTTTTTTTTTGTATTGAATAATCTTTAGAAGGGTAAGTTTCTATTAACATGGAATATATAGTATCAATAACATCCGGTGATATATATATTTATATATTTTTGGTCATTTTTTTGAGAAAAATAATTACCAAATTTTATTTTCAATCCAGTAAATGAAATTTTTACGTCTCTGAGAACAGAAAGATCCAGAACATGACATAATTCGGGTCCATATGTTTTTTTAACGCGTGGTGCAAAATTTTATATTAGGGTTGGAAAAATAATTCAAAACGAACCAATTGAACCGAAATCAAAATGAAAAAGAAGTTGTTGTTGGTATCGGATCATAAATAAATAACTAATTGGATATTGTTTTGGAAAACATGATTATTGGTTACTAACCGAACCGAAAATCGAAAAAGATCTAGTAAAACCGTAATTATTAATAATATTTATAATTTACATTTAACGTTAGTCGTTAAATAATATCAATCTAAAATAATATTAAATTGTAAATCAAAACATTATATTATCAAATAGTTTTTTACAGAATTCTCATATATTCAATATGATTTTATTATTCTCTCAAGTTATCATATAAACAATCATACACGATGATTATTTTTGGTTTGTTCGGTTATATATTATTATTTTAGATAATCGAACCAAACTATAACCGAAAATAATTTGGTCCATCTCAAGTTATCATTGAATGATTTCTTAATATCGTATTAAAAGATGTATGCATGGGATTTGAAAAAAGACGGATCAACTAATATGTAAATTATTATTTTCCATACATTTTCTTTTTTATTAATGATCATGCCAAGGGACGAATTGTTCCAAATAGTGGACTAAGACGAGAAGATATATTTACATAAACTCTGGTTGTTAATATCCGAAGAGCGGAAAGAGACAAACCGGTATTGAAGTGTTAGATATTTCTTTAAAATTACATATTTTATGTTTGAGACGACAATATTTAAAGTTGATATAGTTTTAAGCGAAAATAGATGTTCATGTAAATCACAAGACTCCAAGAATTTAAATGGTTTTGAAACAGCACATAATACACTATAAAAGATCGATTATATAGGATTTTGTATGATTTTCATAAAAATCTTATTAAAAATAATTGATTTGATGAGAGAGGACTTGCCAACCAAGTTTTCCGGGTTTATTGTACCCAATGTATCTTTTTATTTTTTCTTCCAAGCTTGTATCTTTTGAAATGTTTGTGCAGTTTTGTACCTTTTGTTGATGAGAGAGAGAATGAAAAGACAAGAATATCCCTAGACTAAATGAACTAACCAATTACTAATCTTCCTAACTAGAAATTTTACTGTTGGGTGGTTTTTTATGATGGGTAAGAGTTAATTAATTTTAGGTATGAAAGAAAAAAATACAGAAACTCCCAATGTCTCTCTCGATCGTCTCTTTGCCCGATCGTCTCTCTCTGCTCCATTTAGACCGGCGAAAAGCAGAACCAACTTCGTTAGGGTTTAGCAAACGAAGGTCGTGTATGGATTCCCTCTGGTATTTCAACTCCTAGTTTTTCGTTGTATTCCATGATTCTTGGAGAGGAGGCCTGACCATGAATCAAAGATGAATTTCATGGATAGTTTTTTCGAAAGGATCCCGAAAAACAACTGGATTAGCAGTGACACTGTACTAGACATCGAGTTTGGACCTGAGGTATCTGTATATTTGTATCGTCCATACTTATACGAATCTATTTACCCATTTAGATGTGTTATTTAACTATGTACATGTAAAAGTGGTTCCTTATTTAAAACCCCAAGTGAGGCCATTAGGAGAAGGTTGGGGGAATGGATAGACGTGATAAAAGATAAAAAGGTTGTTTATCTTGAAAGCCTCGTGGATAGTAATCACGAGTTTAAGAAGGATGAGTGGTCTGATGGTGATTCTTCTCATGAGCTTATTGAACACGTCCACAAGCCTTTTGTGGAGAACAAGAAAAAGAGAAAGGTGTTTCTTGCAATTGAAGATGGGGCCAGCAGTGAAGCCGACTCTGTTGTTAATGACAAGTTTAAGAGTTGGGTAGAGGATTCAATTAAAGATTTGAAAAAGGAAGTGATGTGGTTGAAGCGAAAATTGACGACCAAGGATTGTAGGTTACGTGTAAGTAAACATCTAAACAACCCCTTTCAGAAGTGCACTATGACAGGAATGAAGAAGTATTCTTAGGGGCAACTAAAGCGACAAAGAAGCAAAAATTTAATGCTGGAAGGCCTGAGAATCTTAATACTGGAGTTGGTGATCAAACCTTTGAAAGTCCTGCCACCAACAACGACCCAATTTGGAATAATGTGAATTCTATTATTTCTTAAGTTAACAACTATGTTGATGAAACTTTTTCGATCAAGAAAATCTGGGATCTGAATTTAGCACTGGAAACTTTGTACGCAGCTGGTTGTCTTGACTAATCCTTGTAAAACAAGTGATGAATCCATTGTCGGTAAGGACAAGCAGGCTGTGAGTTTGACTACATAGGGGAAGGATGAAGAGCAGTTGAAAGATGTTATGTATGCAGCTGAAAGCCTAGAAACACTTGGAAAGGAGGCAGTAGATACAGTGTGGTTTTGCATCTAATAAATCAGTTGATCTGCTGATACATTTGGTAGTTTTATTTTTTTTAGAGGTTTACATTCACCTTAGTTAGGCTGTATGACTCATTTTTCAAAATGTTTTCTCTCTCCTTGGAGTTAACGCGTTGATAAGCAATAAATCAGTTCCTCTTCCACTTACTTCAGTTGCAAGTATACAACCTAGTCGTTATAGTTTTGAGATGTCAATCCACTCGGGTGATTAAACGCACTAAGAATACAGGTGATATCTAATCTAAGTGCAACCAAATAAGTTTGTAGATTTTGTTCCTAAAAACTAACAATAGAACCAAATTCCAAATATGATAAGTACACAAAGCAGAGCAAAAACAGAGCAAGATAGTTGTTAAAACAAATGATTAAAAGCTAAGTTCCTTGGGTTGAGTTTCGGTTCGGGTGATCAATATTCAGTTCAGCAACATTCAGTTAACAATGGGTGATTTCTTAGGCTAAGAACAACGATTTCTAGTTAATCCACTCTCGTGATAATAACCCTATACCTATCAAGCATTAACATCAACTCTCGTTGGCAATTTCAAGATAGCTATGCAATAAGATCAAGTTCTTACTACCACTAAACACCTTAAACATCAACTCTCGTTGGCTAAGAATGTAAAGCACTTGATAGAGATT
Source organism: Orychophragmus violaceus (assembly GCA_030180135.1). Taxonomy (NCBI): domain Eukaryota; kingdom Viridiplantae; phylum Streptophyta; class Magnoliopsida; order Brassicales; family Brassicaceae; genus Orychophragmus; species Orychophragmus violaceus. The sequence continues at coordinate 90,745,502 of CM058240.1, forward strand.
CAAACATAAACTACACCTCTCGGTGCTAGCAACATTTAGGATCAAGGAGTTAAGTGGCCAATTCAATCCCAGCATTAAGAACTTCTAGCAAGTAAGAAATCAATACTCCCAAGTTATGAAATAACCTAAACCATTCCTAGATCACCCTTACCTCTGCTCAAACCCAGAAACTTAAATGAAACTACTCACTAGCCATAGAAACAATAAGACAAGTCATGATTTAGATGAACAGAAATGAAACAAGTATGAAGAACTCAAAGAAGAACTTAAGAACACAACTCAAATTGCATAAAAGATCAAAAAAACTAAATTGTTTGAAGTGATTGTTTTACAAGAAGTGATATGGCTCTTCATACACACCAAGAGCCTTTAAATAGATCATAGAAACGTGCATTGGTCGACCACAAACACATGGGGTGGTCTACAAGCCGAAAGCAAAAAGGAAAAGAGCATGTGGTGAAAAGTTGATCGCACAGCGACCTGTGGACGTCGCTGCACGACGTCGCTGCACGACGTCGCTGTGCATGATTTCGTTCCACAGCGACATGTGGACGTCGCTGCGCACGTCGCTGTGGTACACGATCATTCTTTCGACATTAGGCTCACAGCGACATGTTGACCCCGCTTCACGACGTCGCTGTGAGTGTTTTCGTACCACAGCGACTTGTGGACGTCGCTGTGCACGTCGCTGTGGTACACGATTTTTTTCGCTTAATCTCACAGCGACATTGGGACGTCGCTGTGAGAACCCGCTGCGTGCCTTCTATCTCTGCAGCGACGTTGTCACCCCGCTGTGGCACGTCGCTGTGGATCTCTGGTCCGATCCTTAGCTGTTTTTCCACTCCTTCTTGGTTGTTCTTAGGCCCTACCTCCTCCTTTGCTCTTCAGTGCTTCTTTGGGTCATCCACCACCTACAAAAAGAAAGAAACAAAGCAAATCAAGCCTAATGATGCCTAAATGCACTAACCTAAAGCTAAGACACAATAATGTTGTCTAAATGCTTTTCCTAAAGCTAAATCTCACTCTTGAACATGCCTAAAAACACTCAAAAACACAACACATCAACTCCCCCAAACTTGTTTTTTTGCTTGTCCTCAAGCAAACAACAATGTGAACAAGGGAAGGGGTTTGGAGTTGGAGACTCATAACCAAAGAAATCTACTTTAGCCTTCAATATGATGTCCTTAGAGAATAATAACATGTTGCACAAACAAATTCCCTAACCCACTCTAATTTCTCTAGGCTTATCAACACACCAAATTTTATTCTCTTAAGCACATTGTCAAGATTCAACACTCCACCAACTCTTACATTCATTCATTTTATCAAAGTGAAGTCTCACAAATGGGGATTAGACCTCAATCAATTGGCTTGGCATTAAAAGGCTTCAAATGGTGTTTAGAGGAAGGCTTTTATCTTTTATTTTGGTGGCTAACTCTAAAAAAAAAGGAATGCTAGACATTATGCAAAATGTGGCAAGACAAGAACAATTTACGCATACAATTCTTAACTCTCAAAATCTTACCCAAAGTGTTTCCCATTCCCAATTAGCTAATCTCCTTTCAATCTCTAACTCAACCATTTTGACTTTTTTTCATTTTTGGGTCTTGAGAAGTTGATCTTTTTGTTTCCTTAAACTCTTTATCTTTCAATTTCTTTTTCATCTTACACTTAGAGTTTTCCTATTTCATGTCTTTTCCCAAGTGTTTCCCTTTTCTTTTTACATGCCATTGGTCTTTCATTCTTTTACTCCCCATTTCACTCTTTTTCTTTTCTCATTCCCAATCCCATTTCAAGTGCTTATACCCCAAATGCTAAACCAATATGTGAACTCCTAGACTAGCCTATGAGAGCTAATCATTGTCGTTCTCATACTTTTAACCTTTTGCACATGTTAGCATTATCAAAAAGAGGTCTCACTCTATAAATTCAATGAAAGTTTGAAAGAAAAGGGTAGGGTATTAAGGTGTGGAAACCATTCTAAGAGTGAGAATGGCCACTTGGATTAACAAAGAGTGGTAAAATGAGGTAAAGATAATCCAAGTGTGGATGTAGTGACCATGATCAAGCATCTAAAACCCATAAGTGAGAAGGTTAAATTCATTTAAGTCCAATAAGTGAGCTGGTTTCAAAGTTGAAGGTATCCTACTTGACAAACATATTGGAGTGGTGTGATCAAAGCTCGAAATTTACAAGTGTTTTAAGGGTTGTTTAAGCAACATGGTATGATTAGCAAGGGCATCATATTGAGTTCTAAAATCTAGACTTCTTGCAAGGCATTTATATCATTGTCTCCTATGCAAATGCTTCCTAGAATGCTACTAGACTCGATCCTAAGAAAGCGAGAAATATGAAACTAAATGCTCTTTTTTTTTCAAATTTTTCAATTTTTTTGGGTTTTTTTTTCAAAAGCATAGCTATTCACAATGCACCACACAAAATAAAAGACTCAAGAGAAATAAAATGCGGTTAGGTGATCACCCCCCCAAACTTACTTCACACCGTCTCGGTGTGAAAGCAAGACTAGGAGAGCTAAAGATGGTAAAAGAAAAACAGAATGAAAACTATGTACAAAGTGGTGGTGGTTACCTCAATAGTCAGGAGGTGCGGTGTCGTCCTCGTCCTCTCCTAAGGATAGGGACTCGTTGCTTGAGCCGGGTGATGGCGGTGGGATGTGGCGTCTGGCTCTGCGGCGTCGCTCATCAAGGGGTACGCGACCAGGGGCTCTTCTAGATGAGCTGGTACCCTCTCCTTGGTACATCTGCCTCGGGAAATCCTCCGAGCTCGCCTCTTCCTCGCTTGACGAGTATCCATCTGGTTTTTTCACTTTTCCCTTCTTCCCTGTCAATATGTAGGCCATGTACTTAACCTGACGCTTCAGTGCCTTCGTCTTCTCCTTGTACACCTTCTTTGTCCTTCGTCCAAGATCCACCAGCTTCCCAATGGTCCGGTCTTGAAGCTTGTTCCATCGTTCCAACTTCCGGATGTAGCTATGAGCCCTCCTCAACTGTGCTCCCTGAATCACTTCGTCGGAGGCGTGTAGACGATAACGGGCTGTCCCGTACACTGGACTCTCTGGCATGGTCTGATCCGGGCTACCACCTGCTCCTGTTGTAGTGCCTGCACTTGTACCAGCATCTTGCGATGAGCCTTCAGGAGCTCTTCTCTTCTTCTTCCTCAGTGATTCCAAGGGCTCCATAACTGTACTGTGATAGTGTCGGGGATCAGGTGAGAATGGGATGTTGTCCTTGTTCTGAAATGATGTGATGGAGGGGTTTGGTAGAAGGACGTTTGCCATTTGATGCCCATTAACCCGGAATGTGTAAGCATACTTGTCCTCAATCTTTCCAGCCAGGTAGAGTGACTTCCTCAGGTGTGCTTCATCCAGTCGAGATGATGATTTTCCGTTGTTCAGCGAGATTCCTACCGCTTGGAAGATTGGTGTGAGCAGTCCTCCGAATCTGAACACTGGCGTCTTATCCACTGATGTCATCGCCTTTTTCCTGAATATGTTCAACTGCCTCATGAAATAGCCAACCACGCCCATTATCTGATAGTTCCCAAAGTTGACTTTTTCAACCTCAAATTGATTTAGTACCGGTTGGAGCCCCATAGCCATGAATCGCAGTTCCTCTTCTTGCACTTTGTTGTTCTCCCTTCTAGCAAATAATGTGTGTGCTAGCATTTTGTGAACATACCGAGTAGCAGGATGGGCAATGTCTGAATTCTTCATATCTCCAGTGTGATAGTTTGCCCTTGCTATAGTCCCCCACACAACTGTTGGCAAAAGATCAATATCCGGCAGCCTGTTGCACCAAGCGTCTCTAAACCCAAGCAATTGCGATATCTGCTTGTATCCCACCTTGTACTTAGCTCCATTGTAGCTGAAGGTCAGGTATTGATATACCATGAATTTTAGGGATTTTAACCATGGTATATGTGTCATTTATCGAGTCTTTTACTATGTTTTAGAGTCTTTTCAGGTATTTATTAGGTACAAGCACAGTTGGAGCATATTTGGTGATTATGGCACTTTCTGGAGCAAATTGGAGAATTTGGCCGAGACATAGAGTTCACTGTCCAGTTTTGAAGACTGCGTCGATTGTTGCACACATGCATCGATCGTTGCACCAGCGAGATGGGCCAAACGACGGTTTAATGAAGAATGATGAAATTGCAGTTCTGCCCAGAAGTTCCTGATATTTACAAAGAAGCCCCAATTCGTGTTTTAGGTTATAAATAGAGTTTTTAAGCCATTGTTTAGGCTACGCTTTCATTAAGTCTTATTTTATTTTCAGAGAGCCTTAGGGGCTGATCTTGCTCTCGAAAGAGAGAGGATTTCGAACCCCTGTTGATTATTCTGTTTTATGATATTTGGTTTTCTATTCAAGATGTTTTCTGTTTCGATGAACATGTCTGAGTAGTTTACCTGTTAGGTTGAAGGATTCTCATTAGGGATTTCAGAGAATTATAGTTTAATTAATCTGTAGAGATTTATATCTGCTAGTTCTTTATCTAAGTTGTTCTTAATGCTTAATCTGAAGTAGCTAATCAGAGTTATGATATTAGGTTGATTAATTCAGCGGAAGTTGGTTAATTTAACTAGAAAGAACTTAGATAAGCAATTAAACTTTGCGCAAACGGAAGTTTGGTTTAGGATAATTGTGAACATATCAAACTTGGAATTAAAGCTGGTTTAATCTGTTAGTTCTCGCAAACGAAAGTTTGGTTTGCTGCACTTAGACTTAGAGAATTATCGCAAAGGAATTTGGTTAATTCTATATCAGTGTTTGAGTTCTAGAACAGTTATTGATTAGATCTAGATAGATTGATTGCTTGCGTTCCTGATTTCCTGAGAGCTCCTGATACCTAACGCTTTGCCCTCTTGCTTACAAACTCACTTGATTCGCTTTGATATTTCGTTTACTGTTTTCACATCTGCTTCGCTTAATTTAATCCGAATTACTAATAATCTATTGTGTGACTGAGAGTCCTCGTGGGATTCGATACCTTATATACTACGATTGCATTAACTGTGCACTTGCAGTAGAATAGGGAAAACTATACACCTATCAAGTTTTTGGCGCCGTTGCCGGGGACTCTTTGAGTTCACCGATAGATTTAGTACTAGGATTTAGACTAAGCATTCTTTTTAATTTTCTTGTTTACTCACGTTTTTGATTTTTGGGATTTCAGGAAATCGCACTGCATCGATCGTTGCTCGCCTTGCAACGATCGACACTAGGCGAAGACAGCAATGCTGAGATCTGAGACGTTCGGTAGGTTCCGCGCCATGGAACCTTTGATTTTGATTCAAGGTGAAAACGGCGTTTTACGAGACCAAGAGGGTCACATATGCAACGCAAAAGGTCAGAAAATAGATAGGGAAGGAAACCCCATCTTACCAGATTACCATGTATTGGTTGGGCAAGTAGCTGAAATGCAACATAAGATAGATGACATCCACGACATCTTACTTAGGGAGAGACAGTTCCGAGCAGAGGCAAACACTGATAAGTTTGCAGAGGTACGCTACATGGCTGGAGCCGACTCTTACAGACATACCTTGGAACATCAGCAAAGGCAGGATTCTAGGCACGCTCTGGGATCAGGAGACCACAATTATACTTCTAATCTGGCATCTCCTACACAAAGGAGCAAACTGGAGATGATGTTAGAGCAAACAATTGAAAGGCAACAGCAGAACTCAACTTCTTTCAGCTCGAAGCTAGAGAACCTGTACACTAATTTGAATGAGAAATTTGAATCCTTGAGCACTCGTATAAAGCAGCTGGACACACAGATGGATCAAATTCCAAGTTCTACCCCAACAAAGGATTCTCATGAAGCTCCTGACAACAACATCCTCACTCAGGATCACACACAAATGGATCATGGATCATGTCTAGCAGTTAAAGCTGTGGGATTTGTGGAAGACAGAGGGGGATTTGATGTTGAATTACCAGAGCTCGAAAGCTTCGATGCACATGACTCAGCAGAGATTGACATGGATCTTTTGACTTGGATAGTCCAGATTGAAACAGGACCGAGCCAAGAAGAGAAATTTGAGTCCGAGACGGCTGGAATGGACCAAGAAACAGATAAACCCGAGACTACAGTTGAAACCCGAGTTGAGACGACAGCACCGATCGTTGCATCACACGCACCGATCGTTGCATCCCGAAAGGAACCAGTTTCACCCAAATCTCGAGAACCTGCTAAGGAAGGAACCTACAAACCTCCGTTTCCATTCCCAAAAGCTCCCGTTAAATCTACAAATATGGCTCAGCGCACATCGGTGGTTGACAAGAAGATGGTGGTTCCACAAGAGCCTATTCTAGCATCATCAAGACCTAAAGCTACTCATAAACAAAAGGCCCCGAACATCAAATCTTTGCCAAAGGTAAAGCATAAAACCTCTAAGTTTAAGCCTCCTGACTCCACTGTTTTGAATAAAGGAAAGAGCGTTAAAACACCCAAGTGTCAATCTCACCCTACATTCCTCCCGACGTTCCTTGGACGACATCATGCTGCTACTGCTTACACACCACCATGGATGATAAGGCATTCACAGAGACACTCAAAGTCTCTGTTGAAACCTCCATGAGTCTGACCCCTTTCCAAAAGTCAAGCTAATGACTTAAAACAAGCGCTGAGTGGGAGGCAACCCACTGTTAGGTTTAACTGTTTTTCTTTTTCATTTTTAGTGTTTTTCTTAGGATTTCACGTTTTTATTTGTTTTTACTAAGTTTTTCAGATACAGAACCAAGTCTGGAGAGGAGTAACGATCGTTGCTCACATGTGCAACGGTCGTTGCAATTGGTCTTAATCGAAAATTAAGGTACATGTCGCTAAACCGGAATCGATTAGATTCAACCAGCATCGATCGTTGCTGCCCTGCAACGATCGTTGCAGCCACGACCAGGTAAGTTACCTTAAAACCCTATTTTCTCTTTTTCTTCTCAAAAACTCCTTTGGTCGACACTCCGAGCCTCTACCCGAAAAACACCATTTCTCCATCAAATTTCCCGTTTTCAAGTTCTATTTCACTCGTTTTTAACCGACCAATCCATTTCCTTTAGCCATATCTCAAGAAATCAAGGTAATGTTCTTCAATTTTCAAGCTTTCGGATTGGGGTTTTAGGGGTTCTAGATTGTTAGATTTTTGAGCCGAAATTGATCAATGCATGCCCAAATAGGTATGATTTAGGTTGCTAGATGATATATTGTTGCCGACTGTGTGATTGATTGCATGATTTGGAACGAAATTTGTTGACTGTTGATTGCGGCCAGAATCGCCCTGCAACGATCGCTGCCTTTGATGCAACGGTCGATACTCGACGATTCTGGGGAAATGTTCGATTACACGGAATCGCCCTGCAACGATCGCTACCTTAGTGCAACGGTCGTTGCACGACGATTCAACAGAGAGTCGCCGAGACTAATTTGTTCAAATTTTCTGTTTTGCAGATGGCAACCCGGAATCAACCCCGCAAGAAACGAGCACAAGCTGCAAGCGCCTCACGACAATACATTCCGCCACCGGAATGGTTACACAGGGAATCAGATCCTCCACAGCCGTATAATTTGGTTCATGCGACCATAGGACAGCCATGGCCAAGGCCAGAGAAAGTTTTGATTGAGTCTGATCGCATCTGGAGCGGTTCTATTAAGGGGATACTAAAATCAGTTGACTTCACAGAGAGGCCGCTACACGAGTACTGGGATGAATACGATACCTTGCTGTATAATGGTTGGTGTGGTATGGAGATAGCGCCAACAAAGTTCGCTGATTACTCAACCTGCAAGAGTCTCGGAATGGACAAGAAGGTGATGGAGCTGTGCAGAGGTATTGGTCTGGGGACAATGCCAATGCAGCCTTACGATTTGTACCCAGAGCTTGTGAGGCAGTTGCTTGCCACGTGCAGGGTTGTATACCCAAACCCAGAGAGCAGGAATGCCCAAGGAGGCACCTTCACTTTCATGTGTCTCGGAGCAAGGTATCGAGTGCCCCTTCTCGATATCTGTAAGATCTACGGGTTCAGCACCACGCAGCCACGCACCGATTTATCCCTTCCGTGGGAACCACCAGAGGCTCGTGATTTCTGGGAGTACATTGGAGGTGGACGATATCACTCACGGCTTACACCAGTGATTCAGGTTAGGAATCCGGTTCTCAGATATGTCTTGCGTATCTTGGGACGCACTTTATTGTGCAAGCATGAGGCGAACAAGATGCGCAAGACCGAGATGGAGATTTTATTCAGAGGGCTGAGGGAGCAGTTCAGGGGTACTGACGTGAGGAACCCGGCTGAGAAGGTAAACCTAGGAGCTGTATTTGCCCATCACCTTTGCGAGCTGCAGAAGAAGCCTTATGAAGGCGCGCGCAAGGAGACAGTAGGGAGTCTTCTCACTCCTATTTTCAGACACTGCAGGATCCCTATGGGGGGTATAGAGTGCGTTACTGAGCGCGAGTTCTTGGATCTCAGTCACTTGCAAAGTGCTACGTGGCTGAAGGAGGGGCGAGTGTGGGTGTACTACGACCCTGAGGATACACAGTATGGCATCGATCTTCCTGCTGCCAGGTACACTCGGATCGATACCATTGATGATTTGAGCTTCCACCCTTCCGCTAGAGATCGATGTGCAGTACCTACTATGGCTCATCCGCTGGGAGAGCCTTCTGCGAGAGCTTCATCCTCCTCTGCGCCTGCGCCCGCCCCAGTCGACGATAAAGGTCCTTTTCCAGAGCCTACGATGCCTTACGGTGCATATTCTGATGCCGAGTGGAGAGAGAGATCCGATGGCATGTTTCGAGTTGTTTGGAACTTCATGCGCACTTGCAGCTCCAGGAGGCCACCACAGGTCCATCAGCCCGTACACGTTTCTCGACGCAGACATCGATCCCCGACTCCTCCTTCCCCGACTGATACTGATCCCGCAGCTGAGGCAGCCGATGACGATGCACGGTATGGTGGGATAGATGATGAGAGCGAGTGAGAGTGATCCCCATGTTCAGACTTTCGGTTCTGTATTCTGGTTTTTTATCTTTTCTTGCACTTTTGTTTTCCGTTTATTTTTAGGATTTGCTATGTTTGGATGGTTATGCTTGATCAGACATATTTGTTGTTTCGATTTTACTCTGTTTCTAGTGTTTTCAGCTTGCAGGATTGAAAATTGACATAAACCGACGGACTAACCTGCTAACTTGCTGACTGATCCGATATGCGCATTGCAACGATCGTTGCTGCTTTGAGCAACGATCGACACTCAACGAAAAATCGCCAAGCAACGGTCGATGCACTTAGTGCAACGATCGATGCATGAGCGACAGAGGTAAAACCCGACAGAACTAAAACATCCATTAATAATTTTTCTTTCTTTTTACCAATCCTTCGCTTGACACTACTGAGGACAGTGTGTTTTAAGTGTGGGGGAGGTGCTACTGACTTATATCTTTCTGTTTTCTTAAGAGTCAGTCTAGTCAGTCTGTTTTTCAAAATTTTTGTTTCATTGAGTCAAAATTGTTTAAGTAAGAAACTATGATTTTCTGAGGAGATTTACAAGACTTGCAGGAACTTAAGTAACCATTGGGATAAAGTTGCAGGATCTATCTCTGACTATTAGAAAACCCCATCACAGATCAACCTACTGGGAACACCCATATCACTTCAGGTACCAGAGGATCCTTTACTGACTTCACCCCTAATACTGACTTAGATTTTCTCACCTAAGGGCTTGGTATACTTTATGTCGGATTCCCTGTTAGTTCTGACACAGCCTGTAAACCTGTCCTATTTAGTCCCCTTCTCCCCTTCTATAAAGTAAAAAAAAAAAAAAAAAGATAATAAACTGAGGATGAGTTAGTAACTCCGAAGTGGTCATGAGAATGGTAGCAAACACTATTTTCTCTCATGTGATCCATGGAATGTGTCCAAAGTACACCCCATAACGGGAAGAACACTGATAAAAAAAAAAAAATGATACCCAATGTGGGAAAAATCAGTTGTTAAAGAAGGGAAAGAGAAGAAAGGGACTAGAGAAAGATAGTATGGTGGTCTAGAGCTGACTAGGTAAGAATCCATGTGCCTTTAGATCGATACTCCTTAGGTGAGACCGCACTTAAATATTTGCAGAAGTCAGTAGGGAGAATTTGAATGCTTGAATATGATTGTGGAGTTTACCTGGGACAGTTGCTAAGTGTGGGGGAAGTACATGTTGGTCTTGATATCCTGTGATTGATTCTTTCAGTGGTTTACTAAGGGGAATCTGAGTATTGTAAGCTTCTATGACAAAATGAGTTTCTGAAGAGTTTTCAAACCTCTTGACTACATTTAGTTCTTTGTCTTGCTTGAGGGCAAGCAAGAGCTAAGTGTGGGGGAGTTGATATACCATGGATTTTAGGGATTTTAACCATGGTATATGTGTCATTTATCGAGTCTTTTACTATGTTTTAGAGTCTTTTCAGGTATTTATTAGGTACAAGCACAATTGGAGCATATTTGGTGATTATGGCACTTTCTGGAGCAAATTGGAGAATTTGGCCGAGACATAGAGTTCACTGTCCAGTTTTGAAGACTGCGTCGATCGTTGCACACATGCATCGATCGTTGCACCAGCGAGATGGGCCAAACGACGGTTTAATGAAGAATGATGAAATTGCAGTTCTGCCCAGAAGTTCCTGATATTTACAAAGAAGCCCCAATTCGTGTTTTAGGTTATAAATAGAGTTTTTAAGCCATTGTTTAGGCTACGCTTTCATTAAGTCTTATTTTATTTTCAGAGAGCCTTAGGGGCTGATCTTGCTCTCGAAAAAGAGAGGATTTCGAACCCCTGTTGATTATTCTGTTTTATGATATTTGGTTTTCTATTCAAGATGTTTTCTGTTTCGATGAACATGTCTGAGTAGTTTACCTGTTAGGTTGAAGGATTCTCATTAGGGATTTCAGAGAATTATAGTTTAATTAATCTGTAGAGATTTATATCTGCTAGTTCTTTATCTAAGTTGTTCTTAATGCTTAATCTGAAGTAGCTAATCAGAGTTATGATATTAGGTTGATTAATTCAGCGGAAGTTGGTTAATTTAACTAGAAAGAACTTAGATAAGCAATTAAACTTTGCGCAAACGGAAGTTTGGTTTAGGATAATTGTGAACATATCAAACTTGGAATTAAAGCTGGTTTAATCTGTTAGTTCTCGCAAACGAAAGTTTGGTTTGCTGCACTTAGACTTAGAGAATTATCGCAAAGGAATTTGGTTAATTCTATATCAGTGTTTGAGTTCTAGAACAGTTATTGATTAGATCTAGATAGATTGATTGCTTGCGTTCCTGATTTCCTGAGAGCTCCTGATACCTAACGCTTTGCCCTCTTGCTTACAAACTCACTTGATTCGCTTTGATATTTCGTTTACTGTTTTCACATCTGCTTCGCTTAATTTAATCCGAATTACTAATAATCTATTGTGTGACTGAGAGTCCTCGTGGGATTCGATACCTTATATACTACGATTGCATTAACTGTGCACTTGCAGTAGAATAGGGAAAACTATACACCTATCAGGTATCCGCTACCATCTTCCTCAGTTGGCTCATCCATAAACTCCTTTGTATGAAATGTGTACAAGAATTGGTAGCACGGCCCTTGATACACCGGGTATGCTTCCCCCATCAGGCTTTCTAAACTCAGACCTCTTAATATTGCCATCACATCATCATAGATCCCCAGCTTTCCGCACATCTCCGGATCTCCGTACTTAGTTCCTTCCCAAGTAAAGGGTCTCAGCCTAAGTTTAACCTCCCTTAGCGTTAGTGCTTTCGGCGTATCCTTCTTCGGCTTTGCACGCTTCTTGCTCTTCCCTTTCTTCCTTTTTCGTTGCTCCATCTCGTCTTCACTGCTTGGAAAGTCAATCATTTCATCATCCTCATCATATTCAGCTGCGGTCTCTTTTCCCGGACGATGAGTTTGTTCCTCTTGCTGCTGTCTTCTAGCTTGCAACCGCTCTGCTCTCGATCTTCCTGTCATCTGCACATTCATAAATCAAAGAAATCAAACCAAGTTTTAACTAACAACACAAGAAGCTGAACCAATAAAATGCTCAAGGCCTGAAAATGATAATCATCATCAATGCAGCTTCAATCGTTCTCATTTAAGCATTTATAAAGTTCAATCAAGCACTCAAACTCTCCCTTGATTCCATAAATCTGATTTCTCATTATTCTTCATGGTGTACTTCACTTTTTCACAAATAACCTCAATCCATTGCGATTTTGATATTGTTTCTTTTGCAAAGTATGTTCAATTCATTCCAACATAGACATAGAAACAATCAAATCATGTTTTCCCCAAAATATTTTATCAAGAACCCTAGAATCTGAAACTTCAATTTCAGCAAGATTTAACCGATACTCTTTCAAATTGACGTTATGGGTGTGTCTATAATCATCAAATGAACAAGTATTGACCCATCAATTCCCTTAAAACGCGAGATCAAAAATCATCATGAAGAACAAGGGTTTTGGAATTCATACCTTGGAGTGATTAATCGATGAATACAAATCCTAGATGAGACTATGAGTGAAAATCGTGAACAATGGGCAGAGAAATCGTTAGAAATGATGGAGGTTTGAATGAGTTAAGAGTTTTGAGCCTTGAGAGTGAGCAATGGAGTTTTCTTGTGAAGAAGAGATGAAAAAGAGAGATGGTGGCGAAGGTAAGTTCCTCTCTCCCCTTTTTTTTTTTTATTCGCGGTCAAAGGGAAAAGTATGGTCAAGCCTGGTTCACAGCGACATGTGGACCTCGCTGTGCAATGTCGCTGTGAATTTTCTTACCTGAAGCGGCATCGGGACGTCGCTGCGCAGGTCGCTGCACTACACGATAATTTTTCGTCATTTGGCTCGCAGCGACATGTGGACGTCGCTGTACGATGTCGCTGTGGCGATTTTTCATCTGCAGCGACATATGGACGTCGCTGCGTATGTCGCTGCACTACACGATCTTTTTCTCTTCATTTGGCTCGCAGCGACATGTGGACGTCGCTGTATGACGTCGCTGTGGTCTTTTTTGTCTGCAGCGACATGTTGACGTCGCTGTGCATCCCCGCTGCGAATCTCTTTGCCTGCAGCTACTCCGTTTGTTCAGCCCGCGGTGTCTAATTTCCTTATTTGCTTCTGCTTGTTTCCTCATTCCTGAAAACTCACACATAAAACTAAAACACACATAAAAATCACACAAGAACACACCAATCAAATCAAATCAAATAAAATTCACGCAGTATATACAAAGGATAACATGGGAATGCCTCTCAAGCGCGCTTGTTTTAAGTCTCGAGCTTGACTGTCTTACTCTCTCAGGTTGGGATTGGTTCCGTTAGAAGAATCGTTACCTCCTCTTCCACGGGGTTTGATGTTGAGTAGATCTTGAGCCTTTGTCCGTTTACAGTGAACTCACTTCCATTCTTGTTGAGAAGAACAATGGCTCCGTAGGGTCTTATTTCTTTGACTGAGAATGGACCTGACCATCTTGATTTGAGTTTCCCGGGAAACAGTTTGAGCCGGGAGTTGTACAACAGCACTCGATCTCCTGTCTTGAATTCCTTCTTGACAATCTTTTTGTCATGAAATGCCTTGGTTCTTTCTTTATAGATCTTTGAGCTCTCGTAAGCATCAAGTCGGATTTCGTCAAGCTCGTGGAGTTGAATGAGGCGCTTTTCTGCTGCAGTCTTTATGTCGAAATTCAGAAGTTTAATAGCCCACATTGCCTTGTATTCCAACTCGACTGGTAGATGACATGACTTCCCATACAAAAGATTGAAAGGTGTTGTGCCAATAGGTGTCTTGAAGGCAGTCCTGTATGCCCAAAGAGCATCATCAAGTTTCTTTGCCCAGTCTTTCCTTGAGTTCCCAACAGTCTTCTCTAGTATAGCTTTGATTTTCCGGTTTGAAACTTCCACTTGTCCGCTGGTCTGAGGATGGTAAGGTGTTGCTACCTTGTGTTTCACTCCATACTTCCTAAGAAGACTTTCAAACACCTTATTGATGAAGTGAGTTCCCCCATCACTGATCACCACTCTTAGGACGCCAAACCTGGGAAATATGATTGATTTAAATAGCTTGATAACTACCTTTGCATCATTTGTAGGACTTGCAATTGCCTCTACCCATTTCGACACATAGTCCACTGCTACCAGAATGTACTGATTCCCATAAGAGGATGGGAAAGGTCCCATGAAGTCAATCCCCCATACATCAAAAACTTCAACTTCTAGTATCGGGTTCTGTGGCATCTCGTTCCTTCTTCCAATGTTGCCCTTCCTTTGGCAGACATCACATCTTGTCACATATCCGTGAGCATCCTTGAACAGGCTGGGCCACTAAAAACCTGAGTGTAGCACTTTCGTGGCGGTTTTGAATGAAGCGTTGTGTCCCCCATACTCTGAGCCGTGGCAGTGATATAAGATCCCTTCTATCTCTTCCTCTGGAACACATTTCCTGTAGAGTCCGTCTGAACATCTTTTGAACAAGTATGCCTCTTCCCAATAGTACCGAGTAACATCCCTGTAGAACTTCTTTCTGTGGTAGCTGTTGAGGTTGGGTGGTTCTTTTCCACATGCTAGGTAGTTGACAAAATCTGCATACCATGGTAAATGCTCGTCTTTTAAGCTTTTCACTTCCTCCATCTTCAAGACTGTGTTGTACCCATCTCTCAAACTCTGAATCATGAAAAGTTGTTCTTCCGGTAAAGAATCATCTATTGGTACTTGCTCATCAATCCTCAGCCTTGACAAGTGATCAGCCACTCCATTCTCAATGCCCTTCTTGTCTTGTATCTCAAGATCAAATTCCTGGAGTAAAAGTATCCATCTCAACAACCTTGGTTTAGCATCCTTTTTAGCCAACAAGTGCCTCAGAGCTGCATGGTCTGTGTATACAACTACTTTTGATCCCACCAGGTATGATCCGAATTTGTCGAATGCAAACACTACCGCCAAGAGCTCTTTCTCCGTTGTTGCATATCTGACTTGAGCGTCATCCAAAGTTCTGCTTGCATAATAGATCACATGGAGCTTCCTGTCTTTCCTCTGGCCTAAGAATGCTCCAACTGCATAGTCGCTTGCGTCGCACATGATCTCAAAGGGAAGGTCCCAGTCTGGAGCTTGCACTATCGGTGCACTCACAAGCGCACCCTTGATCTTGTTGAACGCTTCTAGGCACTCTTCATCGAAAATGAACTCTGTTTCCTTGCACAGCAGCCTTGTTAAAGGCCTTGCGATCTTTGAAAAATCCTTGATGAACCGTCGGTATAAACCTGCATGACCCAAGAAACTTCTGATGCCTTTAACTGAGTTTGGTGGCTGTAAACCCATCATCACATCTATCTTGGCCTTGTCCACTTCAATCCCCTGTTCTGGAATTTTGTGCCCAAGACCTATTCCCTCCTTCACCATAAAGTGACACTTCTCCCAATTCAGCACTAGGTTTGTCTCCTCGCAACACTGAAGTACCCTGCACAAGTTAGACAAACAAGCAGCAAACGAAGGACCATACACAGAAAAATCGTCCATAAATACTTCAACCATTTCTTCAATCAGATCGGAAAAAATTGACATCATGCATCTTTGAAATATTGTTGGAGCATTATAGAACCCAAATGGCATCCTTCGATATGCAAAGGTGCCATAGGGACATGTAAATGTCATTTTTTCTTGGTCATTTGGGTGGATGGGTATTTGAAAGAATCCACTATACCCATCAAGGAAGCAATAATATGGATGGTTTGCTAAACGTTCAAGCATTTGGTCAATGAATGGGAGAGGGAAGTGGTCTTTTCTGGTGGCTGAGTTCAACTTCCTATAATCAATACACATTCTATGACCGGTTATAGTTCTTGTAGGGATTAGTTCATTCTTTTCATTTTTAACCACAGTTATACCTCCCTTCTTTGGAACTACATGAACAGGTGAGACCCAAGTGCTATCTGAAATAGGAAAGATAATCCCTGCATTCAAGAGTTTCAGAATTTCTTTTTTAACAACCTCTTTCAAATTAGGATTCAGTCTCCTTTGGTGCTCAATAGAAGTCATTGTTTCATCTTCCAAGTGAATTCTATGGGTGCAAAGTGTATGTGATAATCCTTTAATGTCATCAAGTGAATACCCTATGGCTCTCCTATATTTTCTCAGTTTAATTAGGAGTAAGTTCAATTCATTTTCATCAAGGTTCTCACTCACAATGACAGGGTATGATGAGTTTGGTCCCAAGAAAGTGTACCTTAGCCCATCCGGAAGTTGTTTGAGCTCTACCTTTGGTGCTTTCAGCTCACACCAGTCATCATCTAGGCTAGACTCACCATTGCTAGCTGGTTTGCTTGCTTCTTCTCCTTCCATGGACTTGATATTGTGGACTTCTTGAGGCAGTTCCAAGAATTGATCGTTTTCCTCCAACACCTTGCGAGAGTCAAGAAGTTTCGCATACTCCTGCACTTCCTTGTCTACCAGCTCAATCATGCTCTCCTTGGTGGTCAATACTGTCTCTAGGGCGTCCTCCATAGCAAGCTCTTCCAAGTACTCATCAGCTAGAGCATCCAACGTCTCAATCCAAAAAGCCTGCCCTTGAATTGTTGGTTTCTTCATGACTTCATTAATGTCAAATTTCAGGATGTGGTTCTTTCCCAAGTGCAAGTCAATCTTCCCTTTCTTCACATCAATGATGGCTCCAGCAGTAGCCAAGAAAGTTCTCCCAAAGATCAGTGGGTCTTTTGGTTCCTCATCCATCTCCAGAACCACAAAATCTGTTGGTATTTCGAAATTACCAACCATTACCGGAATATCTTCAAGCATACCAACCGGAAGTCTCACTGACCTATCAGCCAACACAAGTGAGATTCTACACTCTTTGTAGCGTGTGAAGCCAAGGTTCTTTGCTACTGAGAGTGGCATCAAGCTCACACTTGCTCCAAGATCACACAAACATCTCTCAAAGGAGAGTGGTCCCAAAGCGCATGGTAGAGTGAAGCTTCCTGGATCTTCTAGCTTCCTTGGACTGGTCTTTCTCTGGATGATGGCGCTACACTCGTGGGTTAGGACAACCATTCCTTCCATCTCTTTTGTTCTTTCCTTGACTGCATCTTTAAGGAATTTGCTATATTGAGGCACAAGCATGAATGCATCCATCAATGGCATGGTGAGCTGAATCTTCTCCATTTGCTTGTCAAAGAGTGCTCTATACTTCTCCAAGAGCTGCTTCTTAAACCTTCCAGGAAAGGGAAGTTTGGGTTCATAGGCTGGTGGCACAAAGATTTTCTCCTTGGATGTAGAGGCTGAACCGGTTTTTGCTTTCTCCTTTGTTTCCTCATACATTTTGCCTTTCCCTTTTATATCTTTGACTTCTTCTGCGTCATGCTTCTTCTTCTCATTGGTTTCCTTCTCTCCTTCAAGTTCAAAATCCATCCCCCCAGCTTGATCCTCATTGTCCTCAATGACTTCTTTGGATGGTAACTCTCTTCCACTTCTTAGCGTGATGGCATTGATATACTCTTTTGGGTTTTGCTCAGGTTTTCCAGGGAGAAAACCTGGTGGTCGGTTTGATGATGGTCCGGCTTTGTTGGATTGCTCCATGGTTCCAACTCTTGATGCTAGGCTTTCAACTTGTGTTTTGATTTCCACCATGGCTTTGTTAGTGCTCTCTATAAGCTGCCTCAGTATTTTTGTTTGATCATCTGCCTTTTGGTAGTTGTTTGAACTTCCTTGTCCCTGAAAATGTTGGTTACCTTGATAGTTACCTTGGTTGTTGTTGTATTGTTGGCGTTGTTGGAAGTTGCTTTGGTTGTTGTATGGTTGCCTCTGCTAGAAGTTTCCATTGTTGTTTAAAGCTGGTTTTGTTTGGAAGTTTCCTTGAAGTGTGGTTTGGTTCTGTTGCTTGAATGGGGGGTAAGACTGATCTTGTGGGTTCTCCACATTGTTACTTCGGTATGAGAAGTTGGGGTGATTCCTATAGTTCTGGTTGAATCTTTTGTTGTAGCCTTGTCCTCCAATATAATTCATCTCAGTCTGTCCATCAAAACACATCTCAGCATCATCTTCCATGTAACCTTGGTGTTGATCAAGGTCTCCCACAAAGCTAACATTTCTTTGGTTTGCTTTAAGCAACTTGTCCAGCTTCTCATTGAGGGCTTTAATCTCTCTCCTTGAGTCATCTTTGTCTCCTCCTTCTCTGTAGGTTCTGTCATATTCCTCCCCATAGTTGGTGTCACTGATTGCCAAGTTTTCCACCAGTTGCATGGCTTCTCTTTCATCTTTTTGCAGGAAGTTGCAGTTGCTAGCTGTATCTAGCATCATCTTGTACTTTGGTAGTATGCCTCGGTATAATGTGCTGAGAAGACTTTCCGTGGTGAATCCGTGGTGAGGGCATTGGTTGGTGTAGCTCTTGAATCGTTCCCAAGTTTCTCCAAAATTTTCTGTTGTTTTTTGTTTGAAGCTTGAAATGTCATTTCTCAACTTTGCGGTTTTTGATTTTGAGAAGAACTTGGACAGGAAGAGTCTTTTGCAATCATCCCAAGTAGTGATTGAGTTCGGTGGAAGGTTTTTCTCCCATTCGTGGGCTTTGTCTCCAAGTGAGAATGGAAACAGTATGAGCTTCATTGCATCTTCAGAAATTCCATTGATGCGGACTGTCCTACAAGCTCTGTCGAAGTTGTGGAGGTGGTCTAGTGGATCCTCCATAGGTAGGCCATGGAATTTGTTTCTTTCCACCATGTTGATGATGCTGGCTTTAATTTCATAGTTGTTGTTTTGCACTGCCGGTGGGATGATTCCAGAGTTTTAGTCGTTGATGCTAGGTTCGTCATAATATCCAATGGCTCTAGTTACTCTAGGTGGATGTTGTGGTCTTCTTCCTTCGTTGTTTATTTCACCTTCCTGTTGTTGGTGTCCTTGGTCAGCCATATTGATTTGTTCTCCTGTCGAACTTTGTTCTGCTCTTCTTTTCCTTAAAATTTCTCTTTCTAGTGCTTTGATATCTTCAACTCTTGGTACAAGGTTTGTTGGCCCCCTGCTCCTCAAGTTCATTCACCTGCAAAACAAAAGGAAAGAGAGCAGAGAAGATTAGTATCTTTGTAACCGAATGACTTAGTCTCAAGCAAACACCAAATCCCAATGGCTTGAATAACACCCAAGATGGCAACGGCGCCAAACTTGATAAGCAATAAATCAGTTCCTCTTCCACTTACTTCAGTTGCAAGTATACAACCTAGTCGTTATAGTTTTGAGGTGTCAATCCACTCGGGTGATTAAACGCACTAAGAATACAGGTGATTTCTTAATCTAAGTGCAACCAAATAAGTTTGTAGGTTTTGTTCCTAAAAACTAACAATAGAACCAAATTCCAAATATGATAAGTACACAAAGCAGAGCAAAAACAGAGCAAGATAGTTGTTAAAACAAATGATTAAAAGCTAAGTTCCTTGGGTTGAGTTTCGGTTCGGGTGATCAATATTCAGTTCAGCAACATTCAGTTAACAATGGGTGATTTCTTAGGCTAAGAACAACGATTTCTAGTTAATCCACTCTCGTGATAATAACCCTATACCTATCAAGCATTAACATCAACTCTCGTTGGCAATTTCAAGATAGCTATGCAATAAGATCAAGTTCTTACTACCACTAAATACCTTGAACATCAACTCTCGTTGGCTAAGACTGTAAAGCACTTGATAGAGATTCAAACATAAACTACACCTCTCGGTGCTAGCAACATTTAGGATCAAGGAGTTAAGTGGCCAATTCAATCCCAACATTAAGAACTTCTAGCAAGTAAGAAATCAATACTCCCAAGTTATGAAATAATCTAAACCATTCCTAGATCACCCTTACCTCTGCTCAAACCCAGAAACTTAAAGGAAACTACTCACTAGCCATAGAAACAATAAGACAAGTCATGATTTAGATGAACAGAAATGAAACAAGTATGAAGAACTCAAAGAAGAACTTAAGAACACAACTCAAATTGCATAAAAGATCAAAAAAACTAAATTGTTTGAAGTGATTGTTTTACAAGAAGTGATCTGGCTCTTCATACACACTAAGAGCCTTTAAATAGATCATAGAAACGTGCATTGGTCGACCACAAACACATGGGGTGGTCTACAAGCCGAAAGCAAAAAGGAAAAGAGCATGTGGTGAAAAGTTGATCGCACAGCGACCTGTGGACGTCGCTGCACGACGTCGCTGTGCATGATTTCGTTCCACAGCGACATGTGGACGTCGCTGCGCACGTCGCTGTGGTACACGATCGTTCTTTCGACATTAGGCTCACAGCGACATGTTGACCCTGCTTCACGACGTCGCTGTGAGTGTTTTCGTACCACAGCGACTTGTGGACGTCGCTGTGGTACACGATTTTTTTTGCTTAATCTCACAGCGACATTGGGACGTCGCTGTGAGAACCCGCTGCGCGCCTTCTATCTCTGCAGCGACGTTGTCACCCCGCTGTGGCACGTCGTTGTGGATCCCTGGTCCGATCCTTAGCTGTTTTTCCACTCCTTCTTGGTTGTTCTTAGGCCCTACCTCCTCCTTTGCTCTTCAGTGCTTCTTTGGGTCATCCACCACCTACAAAAAGAAAGAAACAAAGCAAACCAAGCCTAATGATGCCTAAATGCACTAACCTAAAGCTAAGACACAATAATGTTGTCTAAATGCTTTTCCTAAAGCTAAATCTCACTTTTGAACATGCCTAAAAACACTCAAAAACACAACACATCACGCGTTAATAATTGAATACTACTTGTTGGGATGTAGTACTCCGTGCGAGAGAAAATCGGACGAACTATCCACAGAGAGTCAAGTGTGTACTACCAAAGACAGTGAAGTGGATCCTCAGGATCAGGTTATTTATGGATACATTTGAATGCTTTTGAGGAACTAGTGTATTATCGTCTTTGTTATATTTAGCAAATATACGGTTTAAGTAGATAAGTACAAATTATTTGTATCCATTTGGGGCAGGGTCCCTGGGCAAAGCCCAATGAAACAATTGCCTTGGCCCCCAATTTTTAGCAAGCCTTTAAGATTAAAAAAACTTATGATAATTGAGTAGTGACGCAGTCGAACCCCAACACACTAGCGGAGAGCATCCCTGCTTTTCCAACTGAGCTAAAAAAGATATCAGTAGAAAGTTGGGCTCTTACATTTATAAATTATTAGGCGGTTTTATTACCAGTTTCAAACTTTTGTTTAAAACTTTTTTATAAAACTTTTTTGTTTTAGTAAACTTTAAGGTATGAAATACCGCCCCCCAAAATTATTTTTGTTTTAAGCCTCCAAAATTTAAGGGCTGACCCTGGGCAGGGTAACTCCGAGATTCCGTGTGAAGCAAAGATTGATGGTTTATTCATAGAAAGCCAAATGGATACTGCCTCCGACGAGCCAAAAAAATAGATGCAGTGATGGCTTTGCCTGCTGAAAAACAAATCACGAAAAAGCCTGAACTATCCACAGAGAGTCAAGTGTCTACTACCAAAGACAGTGAAGTGGATCCTCAGCATCAGGTTATTTATGGATACATTTGAATGCTTTTGAGGGTAGTGTATTATCGTCTTTGTTATATTTGGTAAATATACAGTTTAAGTAGATAAGTATAAATTATTTGTATCCATTTGGGGCAGGGTAACACCGAGATTCCATGTGAAGCAAAGATTGACGGTTTATCCATAGAAAGCCTAATGGATACTGCCTTCGACGAGCCAAAAAATAGATGCAGTGATGGCTTTGCCTGCTGAAAAACAATCACGGAAAAGGCTGGGACATCAAGTGAAGGAAATCAAGATGGCGTATCCATAGAAAGAAAAATGGATAACAGCTGCGAGCAGGCTGAATTAGGAGATGGAAAGATGTTTGTGACTGAAGAGAAACAATCCACGATAATTGATTTGAAAATTTAATTTTTATGAGCTATTGTTGTGGACATGAGCGAGTTATATATTTTTTATTAATAATGGCCAAAGTGACTCCGATGTTCCTTGTGAAGTAAAGACCGATGACATACCCATGGAAAGCAAAATGGGAACTTCCTTAAATCAGGATAAAGAGTGAGATGGACAGGAGGATGTAACGGGCAATAAATAATCCATGGTAGTTTAATAATAATTTTTTAAATAGGTGTTCGACAGTTCATATGACCTATTTAATGTGTTTGCCAGGAAACAATAGATGTAGTTATAGGTAAAGTTAATGAAACAAAGAAGAAAGCTAACAAGAAGAACAACGAAAGTAAAAAGAAGTGTGACTCAATGAAAGTATTGGTTGCTAGCACTAAAGAACCGGTGGACTAAGAGATTCTTCTCCTCCACGAAAGCGTGTTAAACCTACTCCAACGAATGACGAGGTTGAGCTTGCTCGCGTATTTGCAAGGTTAAGGAAAATCGAAGATATATATATTGAGCATAAGAACGCCTGACAGGAAACGCTGAGACTCTGTCCTACGAGGTAAGACAGAACTGTGGTTATAGAAACGTTAAATATGTTACATGTAGTATAATTGTCGCATATTTATAGGCAATACGAGCTGAAAAACTTGTTATATGTGGAGGTGGACATAGATAACAAATTCTTGCTTGAAATCGCAGAGCCAAAGAAATGTTTGAACACAACGGTTAGTATGGTGTTAATTTGTTGTATATATTAGCATATGTTGTTAACATATATGGTATCTGGGTACTTCGGCATATGCAGGTATTTGCAGAGTATATATACATGAAACATGCTAGGTACTTCGCAAAGGAGAGGGTGATCTTCCTTCCGCCTTGGTTTTCAAACCATTTGCAAGGGTGGCATAGGAGCTTCTCCTCGTCCAAAGAAAAGCGAGAGTACCATTGGACAAACAAATCATTAAGTTTGTGTACGGCGACTGGACGCACGGCCGTGTTAAGGCGAGGTGATTTGAAGATGTGGCAACATTTTATGTTCTCATGAATTGGAACAGAGATCATTGGGCCGGAGTTGTTATTAACATTGAATTGCGGTCTGTCGAGCTATTATACATGTTGCCAATCCATAACCGTGACACCAAAACTGACAAAAACTTGCACCAATTCTAAAAATGTTGCCTTACATTGTGGAAGCCTTTTTAAAGCCGGACCCTGAGACTAAGTGTATGAAGCCAAGGGAACCAAGCAGAGCGAGTAAACATGAGCTGAACAAGATTTTACCGCCTTATTCATGGACTCGCATGGTGCAAAATTTTATATTAGGGTTGGACAAATAATTCAAAACAAACCAATTGAACCAAAATCGAAATGAAAAAGTTGTTGTTGGCATCCGATTATAGATAAATAACCAATTGGATATTGTTTTGGAAAACATGATTATCGGTTACTAAACGAACCGAAAATCGAAAAAAGACCTAGTAAAACCGTAATTATTAATAATATTTATAATTTACATTTAACAGGTTAGTCGCTAAATAATATCAATCTAAAACAATATTAAATTGCAAATCAAAACATTATATTATCAAATAGTTTTTTTTACAGAATTCTCATATATTCAATATGATTTTATTATTCTCTCAAGTTATCATATAAACAATAATACATGATGATTGTTTTGGTTTGTTCGGTTATATATTATTATTATTTTAGATAATCGAACCAAACTATAACCGAAAATAATTTGGTCCATCTTCGGTTTTTAAATTTCATACCAAACCGGCCAAAATTGAAATATAATCGAACTGAAACTGAACCAAAATATAAAAATAACCCAATGGATACAAAACCTCTACAATTAAAAAAACCAAAACCGAACCGATAATCCAAATGGCCATGTCTATTTTATATAAAGGTTTCTTATTAAAAAAAAGTATATGAAGTTACTGTGTCAAATATTAAAAGGTACGCCCAAACATTAATGCTAAGACGTATCCGAGACTTTTATCCATGGGAAACTTTTCGACCAAAAAAAAAAAAATCCATGGGAAACAAATGTATGAAAATATTCTTATAAATTGGGAAATGTTTGATAGTCTCATAACAAACAAATCATGTAAAAGGAAATTTACGGTAGAAAAAAAAATGAATATTAGCAAAGATTACTAGAATTGAATGATTTCTTAATATCTTATTAGGGCATCTCCGATGCACCTCTATATTTGCCTCTAAAATAGAGTTTAGAGGCAAATCTATTCCAACCCACCTCTATTTTCACCTACGTTGCATAGAAACGGAAACGGGTATGCGGAAGCGAAACGTTTGAAAACGCGGAAACGGAATTTTCGAAAATTTAAAAAATGGAAACGCTTTGGAAACGTGTCTATATATATTAGTATATATATATATATATATCACTTGTAAAAATATATGATAAACACCAAATATAAAAAAAATCATAAGTTCAACATAATATTTAAAACAACATAAGTCCAAACTAATTTTAAGAAAAAAAAGTAGAGAATAAATCCAATAATATAAATATTGAATTAAGCTAAATATAAATTGTGTAACACTCAAAGTTCATCATCTTCATTCTCATTCTTATCGGCTATAGCAAACAAAACTGTCTCCAAATCTGGCTCGTCAAGAGAGATCTTCAAACTCAAGTCTCGCAAGATCAATATCATCTAATGAATCAAATTGATCACCTGCAACATCCCACATATGATTGGGACCATCTTTCTAAGCACGATTATATATTCATATATAAATCAAAGTTTCCAAAAAATGGCGTTTCCAAAAATTGGATACGCGTTTCTATCGCGTTTCCAAATAACAAATTTTAAGAAACGCGTTTCCATCGCGTTTCCGTCACGTTTCCGTTTCCAAAACGTTTCCGAAACGGGAAACGGTCCTCAGACGGAGTTTCCATGCAACGTAGATTTTCACAGCTAAAATAGAGATCTCTATTTTTTCCTCTATATATAGAGGAACTCTATTTTTTCCTCTATAATAGAGGTGAACTTTTTAATTTACAAACCAGTCCATTAATTTTCAAATATTTTTATTTATGACTAAAATAATTAAATATTAATATTTTAATAACTAACAATATAAAATTAATAAATTATAAATTACAATATTTTAATAACTAATATATAATTTAAATAATATTATAATTTTATAATTGTAAAAATAAAATAAATGGCCTAATTTGTAACTTTTATAAATAAAAAGTATTATTAGTAAAATAAAAAAAGAATATTAGAGAGAATATTCTTTTTTAGAGGAAAATATAGAGGAATACATTGGAGCAAAACCCACCTCTATTATAGAGTTCCTCTATTTTAGAGATAAAAATAGAGGGATACATTGGAGATGGTCTTAAAAGATGCATGCATGGGATTTGAATAGAATTGAATGATTTCTTAATATATATACTATAACAACAGGAAACCGTTCTTGGTACAAAAATGTTGTATTTCCGAAAATTGCTCTTAGAGTCGTTAGGAGTGTATTTTTCATTAAGGGTAAAACCTGAAATTTTTGGGATATTTTGTCACGTGAGCGCGCGGATCCGGGCCGGGTTTTTTTTCGCAGATCTTTCTTTCTAATCGTGTCCGTCTATTATCGTGTGTTCTAATCCGACCGTCCGTTGAATGTTTCTCATTTTAAATTTTGGCACGCAGATCCTAATCGGGTTTAGCGCGGATCCTAATCGGATATAGCGCGGATCCTAATCGGATATAGCGCGGATCCTATTTTTAAATCTCCCCTGTTCATTATTAACGTTTTAATCTGGACGTCCAATCTAGGGGATATTAAATCGATATAGCCCGGAACCCGTTTTTCGGATCAAGGCCGTTCGTTTTAAGCATTCGAATCTAACCGTCCAAGTTGCAAACATTTATTTCGCATTAAACCATTTGATATCTTGCATAACAGATTAGGAATCTAAATATATTTATCTTATCACCCAAGTCGAGCTAATACATTCGAATTCAAAATGTTTCTAAAATCAGTTACGATAATATATTCAATATCAGTTAAAGATATTTATGATTTAAACTTTCATTCGAATATGCCAATAATATTCTAAACATTTTCTCCGCCCATTCGTAATGTTTGAATCTTTCCCGCCCATTTCTTTTAAAAAAAAAAATATTTTGCATTAAATCGGTTGATATCTTTCATTAACAGATTAGGAATCTAATTATACTCGAGAGTGCATTCAAATTCAAAATGTTTCTAAAATCAGTTACCATAATATTCAATATCAATCAAAGATATTTAGAATTTAATATTTCATTCGAATATGCCAATGATATTCTACCGAAAATCTTGACCTAAAAAAACTATATATACGAACATCTATCATCAAAGTCTTCAGTCTCTCTTAACGCATTTTGTTACTATTTTCCTCTCTACCAGCCGACAAAATGAGTTCTACCAAAAATGTCTCATATATCTCAAAGATGTGAAACCATTCAAAACCACATGGCGAGTTCAAGTGAAAGTCCTTCACTCTTGGAAGCAGTTCACTGCTGTTAGTGGAGAGTCATTGGAACTCGTGTTGGCTGACAAAACGGTAAGGAAATTGATTATGTTATTGTGTTAAACATTTAACTTTAATGGTTTTGTCATGAATTCTTAATTATTTCATTGTAGGGTGTCAAAATTCATGCTTCATGCAAAAAACAATATTTGGTACGAGTTCAAAGACATCTACCCATTGGAGAATGAAGGGTTATTGAGAATTTTTCAGTAACACCTGCATCTGGCCAATATAGACCAACCGACCATGTCTACAAAATGTCTTTCTTGAGTAATACGGTTATTACTCGATCTGAACTCAAGCTGGATGATAGTTTTATGTCACTGGCAAGTTTTGAATCCATTTCCAATGGGAGTTTAAAAACACATCATTTGGTTGGTAAGTTTAAGAACTAAACCCCAATGTATCTATCATTTCAAAACCTCTTTATGGAATTAATTATTTGTTTTACTTTTTTTATTGTTGCGATTAGATGTTATTGGCCAAGTTATGGACGTTGGCGGGCATGGATTCTGTTCAAGTAATGGGTAAAGAGAGGAAGAAAATTGAGTTTACTTTGAAAAATACTGAGTAAGTTTCGATGGTTACTGGATTTAGTTTTATGATTACAAAATGAATGTACTAATGCAAATTTTTTATAGTGATCAAAGATTGGCATGTTTTCTTTGGGGGAATTTTGCTGAAAAAGTTTTTAATGCATGTCAAGAAGCTAATGGTAACCCATTGATTTGTTTGATCCGATTTGCAAAAATCAACACATACAAAGGTTTGTAACCATGGACAATGCTTCTTGATTAAACGATTCAAAGAATCAATGCTTCTTGATTAAACGATTCATAAAATCATACTTTTCTATCAATGTTTTACCAATGTCCTATATGACCAATGATTGTCTGACATTTAGGAGAACTTCAAATCACAAATGCATTTGACGCTTCTAAAGTCATTATGAACCCAACTTGCGCGGAAGCTGAAGAATTTCTGACAATGTAAGTTTATGAAGGTTATTTTTCTAATCAATTATAATATTTTGCTTATATATCGATTAAAACTAATTCTAATTGTTTAAGGCTACTCGATGATGGCCTTGCTCTCGCTGTGTGTGAACAAGAAGAGGCTTTGGTCAATAGGAAAAAAAAAAACAGATCAGTGGGCAGAGTTTCCTGAGCTCTGTGTATCAGAAATACTTATGGCTACCGAGGTACCCATATCGTAATTTATTTAGTTGCATTCTATTTATAATTTACTTATGTTTATATTATGTGTATTGTAATGGTTAAAGGAAGGAAAAGTCAGGGTTAAATGCACCATATATGCCAATGATACGGATTATGCATGGTATTACTTTAACCATACAAAATGCAATAAAAGGGTCATCAAAATAAAATCAGCCGTCCAAAAATATTTGTTCCGTTGTGACGAATGCAAGGACAATATCACAGACGTTTCATCCAAGTATGTTCTCTTTAACCAAGGTTTTTATTGCAAATTGTTTTTATGTTTTGAATGCTATATTTCACTATTTATTCTATGCAGGTTCAAGTTGCATCTTATGGTGAAAGATGAAACAACAGAGATAAAGTTCATGCTACTTGATTCAGTTGCTGAGAAACTTATTTTCATATCAGCTGATACACTGCTAGATGGATCGTTGGATGAGGTTATTATCCTAAGTTTCTATGCATTCAACCTCATTTAAACGTTCATATTAAATAGCTGCTTTTGATATTACAGATGGAGGATCCAACGATACTGCCTGATCCTATAAAGGATTTGGTTGGAAAAGCTTTTCAGCTTGAAGTGTTGGTAAACAAGGACAACGTTTTTTGGGGATCAGAAATCTATAAGGTTGGAAAAACTTGGTCTATTGACGAAGTTCTCAAGATCGAGGAAGGATTAGAGCCTCTTAACCCAATGGATTCAGCTATTTCCAGTGAGCAAGTAAGTTCATCCTCTAATCAAGTAATTTGATATATACAAACTATTTATTATGCAAATGCATGATTATAGTGTGACATTGAAAGGATTATTCTTATAAGATCATATTATGTTATTTTTCAGGTTTTGTTGATTGATATTAACAGTCAAGA
Source organism: Orychophragmus violaceus (assembly GCA_030180135.1). Lineage (NCBI taxonomy): Eukaryota > Viridiplantae > Streptophyta > Magnoliopsida > Brassicales > Brassicaceae > Orychophragmus > Orychophragmus violaceus. The sequence continues at coordinate 90,774,067 of CM058240.1, forward strand.
AAATTCAGATGCATGTTTGACTCCATTGTCCAAGCCCAAAATGCTAGGAGATTTGGCTGATATCAACTCAGCTACTAAAGAGAAATGCTTGAAGACTATCAAGATCGAGAAGATCGATGATTAGTCATTTTAATTAATACTTTTTCGGATTGTTCTATTCATTATCGGATCATTTTTGTGTTTTTTAAACAATGCTTTGGTTTAATTATGGGTTTTTTTATATACATTTCGTTTATATTTTTGCTCATTTTAAATTGCTTAATATCAATAGTTATTAGAAATTAGCTCTTTTTTTTTTTGGGTCGAGTATTAGAAATTAGCATAAATAGATAATTCATGGTTGTACAAAATCAATTATTTCAGTTGGACTAATTTATTAATAAGTTAGTCATTAATTAAAGCCCAAATTAATTATGGCCCATATTAATAAGCATGAAGTTGAAACGATATCTGTTTTTTGTCATTGTGAAATTAGCAAAAAAAAACGGTAAAGTGCAGTTGGGATTGAAATAAAAAATTTCAATCTTGGCGCTGCAATCTAGAGAGTGGTAGTAAGAGAATGGTGATTTCTCAATAACTCATCCAACAAGGTAACCCTGAATTTTGCAGTAGATGCAGTTATAAAGAATTAGGGTTTGTCTCTTATGCGTTCCAGATTTATAGTGATATAAACCGATGGTGTTGTTTTAATCAAATCATCTGTTCTGCAACTTGGACATAATGCCTTTAAAAAGAATTCTCTGTTCGAAGTTGCAGTTTAATTCATATTTTTTTGTTGATCCATGCATGTAATGGTTTTGATTTAGACTTGCTTATAAAAACTTGCAGACAACGATAAGAAGATGAAACACCCACGGTTTTTCGTGTCGTTGCTTCCAGGGAGGTGTACAAGGAGTTTGGTATGTAATCATAGTATGACTATCTTATTAAGGCTTAATTTTTAATGTGATTTTTCTTCGGGCAGTAATTGTTTCAACTTGTGTTACAGATTTTACCGGACAAATTCTTTGATAGCTTTACTTGGAAAAACATATGTTATTGACGGTGTACTCACATCTGATTTAAGGGTAGAAGATTTTCCTATCAAACTAGATGGTAATAGGATTAGAGATGGTTGGAAACGGTTCTTCAAAGCTCATGCATTAAAAGAGTTAGATCTTCTAATCTTTGAGTATCATGGAGGTGCTGACTTCCATATGGTACACCAATTTCAATCAAACGGTTGTGAGATCACTTATAAAAAAACGCCATAACTATTGGAGACTGGAGAAGGTTTAACGAGTATGTGTTTTTATCTAGGAGATTTAATTATGATTTCTAATGTTTTGACTAATAATCGAGATGATTTTTATGTCTCAATTTAGCACCTCTGAATGAGACTGGAGAAGGTATCACGATTAATTGTTTTTTCCACTAATTTTTCAGACAATTTCTAATGATGTATAATATTTTGACTAATAATCGAAATTGTTTTTAAGAATATACAATTGTTCCTATGGAGACTGGAGAAGGTAGCACAAGTAAGTTGTTTGATTCAACTTATTTTCTGGACAATATTTGATGGTTTATAGTGTTTTCAGTAATAATCGAGTTGATTTTTGAAGGAGCTGGGAGAAGTTTGTCACCTTGAACGTCACAACTGACGGCATAAAGCGAAGCAGAATGGTCAGTTATTTCTTGGTATTTTGTTGTGTTTTAAGTATTGTTATATGAACTATATGGGTTTGTTTTGTAGTGTCTTCCTAAGTCTTTTGTTGATGCAAACGACTTGGGGACTATTGGTGGCAAATCCATTTTGATGGTCAATGATGATGGACAGAAATTGTCTGTTGAGCTTGTGTTCTATTCGGATACGGATAGGAGACGTGTTCGTTTGGCTAGCGGCATAAGAGAATTTCTAACAGCAAATAATATCAAGGTCAACCAAAGTATCACTCTTCAGCTTTTCTGGCAAAATGTCAATACTCCAGTCTTGATCCTCTCCTCCAATAATGTCTGATGTCGTCTAACTCTTTAAGAATCTACATTTCGTTTTGTTTTTTCAAAAACTTATGTTGTCCAAAAATGGTTATGTATGTTTGAACTAACGTGGTACTATTCTTTTTTTGCTTATGACTTCTTTAGCTCATGCCAAGTACTTTTTTGTGTATTAAATTGCTTTCTAAATCTGTTATGGATTGTTTTAGTTAAAGAATATTTTCCAGGACAAAGAATAACAAATCAAGAAATTTACATATCAAATCTAAATGAATTATATGAAATATAGACTAAATTTGAATCATTAAAAAGTGAAAGTTTCGTAATTTACTTTTCTTTATCTTGAGCGTGCAAAATTCATTTAACAAGAAATGTTACATATTAATTTTGGTTCACTTTCCAATATTTGTAATCATGATGTTTACTGATTTGACTTGACAATTACCATATATACTAATCCAATAAATGTTTCTCATTCAATTTTTGTAACAAACAACTAACAATATGCTTGATATTTGGGCTTTGATATCTTTTACATATCTAAACTAATCATAACTTAACTAAATTTAATGAGAATTATATTATGAATACAATAATTATGAGTATATTGAAAGATATCGTCTTTATAAGAAGAGATATTGAAAGATATTACTATATAAGAAGAGATATTAATATAGAATTTATATTTGTGATAACTATTTTAGAAATGAATATACATGAAGATAGGTACTGGAAAATATTTAATTCACTTCCAATATCTAATTAAGTTGAGTTGACGACAATGTGAATATTCATTTAACTTAATAAATGTTACACATTGAATTATTCCATCAATCAAAATATTTATTGTTAATTTATTTTACTTTAACAAAAAGTAAATTTACATGTTCAATTAACACAATAAATGAATATCACATTCAATTTACACCTAACATTTATACATAATCAAAATTATAAATTTTCTATATATATATTGGCATAGTCAACGTTTTTTGGCTTTATCATAAACAAAAAAAGTTCTTTCGAAATCATAACTTATATTGTTAAACTCTTCAAACACCAAGATAAATTATGGGTGATTTTATAAACTTCTATGATCTTGATGGTACTGAACCCTGTCTGAGTATTCGAGGAAAGATCATACGGAAGTGATTCACAAGTCATTGCATGAATGGTTTACAAATCCATGTAATCATATCCGATGAATACGTAAGTTTTCTTCGCCCAAAAATTTAATAATACTTTGCTGTTTTTGATCTATAATATAAACATGTTGTTGAGGATAACTATTTGTTTTCTAAATTATTTTGTTACAGGGTTACAAAATCGAAGCTATCATACCTCAGATGTTTATAGACAAATTCAAGGACAAATTTGAAGAGGGGTCTTGGATGTGTATGAAGAATTTCGAAGTGATCCATATCAACCGAAAGTTTAGAAACACTTATGCTGAAAAGAAGATTTTGCTTGAGGATTCCACCCAAGTTGACAACCACTACAATATCTCTGATGATATGTACTATGAATTTGTGATATTCAAAAACATCTTGCAAGGCAATGTCGAACATCTCTACACTATTGGTATGTTTGGTTTAATTTTCAAATTATTAGTTTGTTGCATGTTTATACTCTTTATTATAAAAATCGTGATATCTATTCAAAATTCTATGTTTTTAGATGTAATAGGTGCAATCATGTGGGTTGGACCTCTCACCACACCTCAAGATTACAAAATTCATTTTAAGATCAAGGAAAGAGAGTAAGCATTTAATTAACAAAAGTTATGTTTTATTTATGATATTTTAGTGATTGCATGAATTATATCTAATTTTTTTAAAAATTATGAAGCAACACATACATCAATTGTGTTGCAAATGGTAGGGTTGCTATGAAATTCAATGATCTTTGGAACTCAAGTGGAAATTACAAAAATGTTGTGTGTTTGAGATTTTGACGCGTTGATAATTCCCCAAGTAAGCAAAATTCAAGTTAATATATTTTATTTTGATAATTTATAGAATACTTCTAAGCATAATCTTAATATATCACTGAAACAAATTTGTTTAACTATATATTTAGGAGTACCAATACTTGAAGATTCTGGTGATATCTCGGATGTTATCTTTGATCCAAAAATTGAAGAAACCACTTCCATCAAAGAGTGGTAAATTATTTACATTTAACTATAAAATTTAGCATCATTTTAACAAAGTATGTAATTATTTATATTTTGTAAATTTTCTCAGGATTTAATATTGGCGAATGCAAGAACTCTTCAAGTGGTTACTATTCCAAGTATTGTGTAACTACTTTCTTATTCCATAACTCTTTTGAACTTATCTTTAATTGGCATGTAATATTTTGGTGAATGTTTTTTGATACAATTCTCGGTATTTATTAAGGTACTTTTTATGCAAATGCTTTTGTGTTTATGATAGATGTAGTTGTTATATTTATTTATCTTAACATACATTGCATGTTTATTTGAAATTTGTTAATTTCAAATAAAATAATAATATTAGTAGGTAAATGTCAACTCAGTATTTAGATCATGATATTTATAACGTCAATTAATTTAATATTTTTACATAATTTAAAAAATATCATTATTAAAACAATTACATAATTTGTCTGCAACAAAATGGTGAATACAGGTATATATCAACTCAAGATTTAATTAATAATTTTTTTCTAATCCATATATATAAATAATTATTTTCCTATCAATATATCTACATGATTAGTAATTTTGAAAACTCATTTTGACTATTGATATATTATTAATATTTGTCCGTTAAATAAAAATAATTGTATCTATAAGAAACTTCAATTTTTAATTAGGAAAGTAGATATTATAGTTTAGATTTTGTATAATGATTTACATATTTTGAATATTATGCATCATAGATAGTTGTTTTTTTTTTTAGATTTTGCAGGATATGTTAATATGTATATTGTTATAGATATTTCATGGTATCCGTTTATTTAGTTGAATACAAATATTTTGATGGTCATTTCTAAGTTTAAAAAAAAAACTTAAATTTGGTCAAACAATAACAAACTTAATCCACTTACAAAGGCACATTATGTATAAATATGGTCGAACATCATTTAAGGCCCGATTTTGAAAAACAAATCAAACAAATTTTAAGTTGTCTAAAACTCATTCAAAAACAAACCAAAATATATCATTTTAATATCTAAGACTTAAAAACACCAAAAAAATAATTACAATGCATATATCTATACTAAAATGGATTAACATAAATCAAATGTTGTATACAACTCATTAAAACACAAATAAAAATAATAATTTAAACCTACCAATCATTGCTAAACTACCATACATCAATACTAAAATTATGATATTAAATTAAATTTTATAAATCAAACAATTCTAAAACGTGAATAAAAAGAAGAAAAAAAATCTGCACACTTAGTACGGATCGGATTCTAGTCTTAAAAAATGCATGCATGGGATTTGAAAAAAGACGGATCAACTAATATGTAAATTATTATTTTCCATACATTTTCTTTTTTAATTAATGATCATGCCAAGGGACGAATTGTTCCAAATAGTGGACTAAGACAAGAAGATATATTTACATAAACTCTGGTCGTTAATATCCGAAGAGCGGAAAGAGACAAACCGGTATTGAAGTGTTAGATATTTCTTTAAAATTACATATTTTATGTTTGAGACGACAATCTTTATATTAATTGAGAAGTATATTTCACTTTATATTCGTTATCAAAACGGCTGATTACTATTTTACCATTAATAAAATAAGGTTAATTACTATATTAACCTTAATATTTTAAATATTTAAATTTGATAGATATTAGAAACTTATATATCCTCCACTTTTATTAATAGATATATATCGTATATATATCTTGCACTCGCACTAAAACGGAATTAATAACAAATAATTTTATTGATAGATATATATCATATCGTACACAAAAATACACTAGATATAGTTCAAATATTGAGAAAGAAAAATATATCTACAAGATATATCGTACACAGAGATATACACATTGATACTAAACCCTAAGGACAAATATTTCTAACAAATGAGTATATATATATTTCACTGCACATTCATAATATCATATGAACATATTGATAGTTAGGTATACGTTTCCGATTTTCTTCAAACAAATGTCTAAATTGAGAACAAAAACTTCTTTAGTTTCTCTATCTGATGTCAGACCTATTGCTTTTCAATGGAGAATTAGGGTTAGAATTATGACTCTTTGAAAAAAACTCAAAATCAATTGAGATGGTTTTGGTGGATGACAATGTAATTATATGAGATTTTTCCTATTCCTATACTTGGTATAATATGTTTAACTCAAATCATTTTTGTTGTTTGTTATTTTTGTAGGGTATTAGTTTATGTTTTTGTGGAGAATGAATTAAAACCAAAATATGAAGTAGATTCGGTAAATAAAATTTGAATGTTGATAAATATAAATGATAATTAATATGTATGCTGATGTTTATAAATATAATTATAATTTATTATAACTAATATAAAATATGTTTACAAAGTATATTTAAATAATAATTTTTGTTTATTAGTTAGGTTAAATATAATTATAACTAATATGATATAAATATATTTTTTATTAATAATATTATTGTTTTAAATTAAATTAATGATTTTAAAAAATTTATTAATGGTTGTGTTCGCACCATGTGCGAACAAATCATACTAGTATTTAAAGTTGATATTGAGTTTTAAGCGAAAATAGTTGTTCATGTAAATCACAAGACTCCAAGAATTAAAATGGTTTTGAAACAGCACATAATACACTATAAAAGATCGATTCTAGAATCAAACGAATCTTATCACTTATATAGGATTTTGTATTATTTTCATAAAAATCTTATTAAAAAAAAAAACACCCAGTACTCCTTTACACCTCTCAATTCATTAGGCGTAGGAATTTTTTTTTGGTAAATTCGTGTGCTGAAATAAAATGGTACGAATAATATCCGAACCAAATAAAGCACTTGCTTCACTAACACTGGTCATTGCTATTACAAAAGATCTTCCCGATGTTGAAGGAGATGGCAAATAATTGATATCTTTGTCCTGAATTGAACAGCTCATCTGATATATTATCTGTACGCATTTGTTCAAGCATGTTTAATTAAACAAGCGTGTTCTTTGGATTGATTTTGAATAAGTTCAAGCATGTTTAATTAAACAAGCGTGTTCTTTGGATTTTGATTTTGAATAAGTTCCAAATATCTCACTAGCTTGGAGTGAGGAACATTGCATTCCTCGGTTCTGGACTTGTACTAGTGAACTATATTTCTGCCATAATATCATGCCTCATGTGAACACATCTCCCTCCAATTTCGCATCAACTCTTTCGGTTAATCTAAGCATGCACGTCATTACTACATTCATCTTGATAATTTGTTTCCACAATGTTTTTTGCTGGAATACTATCACTTGCTCGATATGCAGCTTTGAAACACCACCCACCCATCTATCTATCCTAGAACATTTTACAGGTTTTCAGAGGTAGTTTGATGATTCCTGCACAATATGATCTTGGCTTCATGCTTGATTTTGCACATATGATCTTGGCTTCATGCTTGATTTTCCAGGTAATGCATCCCAAGATACTCTTATATAGCTTACAAAGCATGATCAAGCTGAGATAATAATGTCCCAAAAAACATTATAACTATATGTTTCTAATATCACTATTGTTGTTGTTTTGGTAGATATGGACATGGGTACTAAAAAAAAAGCAAACTACACAAAGGTAAAACACTTGTGCAATTCTTCTCACGAAATGAATGCAGAAGATGATGATGATGATGTTATTAAAATTATTGCAGGATGTTACCAGTTTATATGGAATCTCTTCTACGCAGAGTATTTGTTATTCCCCTTCTTCTAGTTTTCATGGTTGCAGTTTTCTTTGTATATCTTTCTTCTTCTTTGTAGCTTGGGAGTCAAGATCACTTTGTTCATGTACATACTAAGAAGGGTTTATTGGATTGAGGATTTGAGAGATTTTTTTTTCTCTCAAATTTCTTGTTATTGAATTAGGATTTAGATGGATTTGAGAGATACTTATAGTGAAAATTTAATGAATACAAATACCACCTCTTACGATAGTATTTAAATTTTTTTTTTAAAAAAATAGTTTTTTAATCTTATAAAAAAACGAAAATGAATTAAAAAAATATTAATTGAAAATCAAAAATTATTAGAAAAAATCAAAAATTTAAAATTTCCAATATCAAATTCTCATTTCATTAGAAAATAAAGTTTTTTAAAAAACTAATAAATATTATATATCATTTTAACAAAAATAAAAATTCTTAAATATCCTAAATCTTCAAAATCTTACTAAATTTCCATCCAAATCCTCAAAATCCATTTAAAATTCTATTAAATCTAAATCCCTTTAAATCCTCTAAATCCTTAATTCAATAAGACCCCTAAGAAGATATTGTATGTCCTTTTGAATTTAAATATCTTGGAATAATAATGATTGTACCAATACAATACCAATGCAAACACCAGCTTCTTTGGTTTGATGATCACTGATTAGCTTAAACCGTAAAAGAAAGAATAATCAAATTGAGAAACCTAAATCCATTCTGCAAATATTCATGAATTCAAAACATATCAGTGGTAATTCTAAAATATTTAATTTTATTCCTACGAAAATTTTAAATTGTTATAAATACTAATTTATTCGATAGTTTTTTATATAAGTACTTTTTTGGTAAATTAATAAAATATTATGATGTTAATATTATTAATTTATAAAAGTTTTGCTGTATTTTTAAAAATTGATTAGAATAGTCCTTCAAATTAACCAGCTAACCCGGTTCTGTACTGGATGGACAAACAAACCGTGAACACATTAACCCGGTTCTGTACTGGATCAAAAAACCAATTTTTAGAAAGGCCCAAACCCTAATTCCATCTGTATATAAGTCGCTGTTAGTGTTTTTCTCCGTCCTCTTGAAGCTTATTGTTCTCTCTGCCGTCTCTCTCAGCTTAACGATTTCAGGTGATCATTTTCTCCAAATTCTCTATCTTTACTCGTTCTTCTCGTATTTGGCTCATACTCTGTTTCTCTCACAGCCATGGCCTCCGTCGAAGAAATTGACGCGGAGATTCAGCAGCAGCTCACCAACGAGGTCAAGCTCTTCAACCGCTGGACCTATGATGATGTTACGGTAAGTTCCTCACCAATTCATTCTCTCTTTGATTCCCTTAAACTCGGCTCGATTTGATGTGTCAGACCTGGATGGAATCGAGACTTTTGTATATGCAACATTTTCTCTGGATTTGATGAATATCACAATCACATTAGCTTCAATTTATAACCTATCGTGCATTGCTTGGTATAACCTGACGCTCTTGTTTTGGTAGTAGCACTTGTTATGGGTATAGAGATTCTTCTCATTGAGCTCAGTAGATTAGTTTGAGTTACCTTAACTTCTGCTAGACTCTTTGGCTTTGAAATTTGTTCTTGGTATTCAATGAAGGGTCCTTTTCGTGTCATGAAGTCTGAAGTGTTGTAGATAACAATTGTTTTTGTTATCTTCAATACCTTGTAGGTCACAGACATCAGTCTTGTTGACTACATTGGAGTTCAGGCAGCTAAACACGCGACCTTTGTCCCCCACACCGCTGGAAGATACTCTGTTAAGAGATTCAGGAAAGCTCAATGCCCCATTGTTGAGAGGCTCACAAACTCTCTCATGATGCACGGAAGAAACAATGGAAAGAAATTGATGGCTGTAAATATCATCAAGCACGCCATGGAAATCATCCACCTCTTGTCCGACGCAAATCCAATCCAGGTCATCATTGATGCCATTGTTAACAGGTACAAAAGGCTTGTCATTGCAATTTGCAAAGTGAAACATCGTAGAACCAGTATACATTTTTTTTATCCTCATGATTGTTTTGTTTATTGGTTGAGCCAGTGGTCCTCGTGAAGATGCTACCAGAATTGGATCTGCTGGTGTTGTTAGGAGACAAGCAGTTGATATCTCCCCTCTAAGACGTGTTAACCAGGCAATCTTCTTGCTTACCACCGGTGCTCGTGAGGCTGCTTTCAGAAACATTAAGACTATTGCTGAGTGCCTTGCTGATGAATTGATCAACGCAGCCAAAGGCTCGTCCAACAGGTAAACACACTAGCTAGACACATCTCTTAACAATAGTTTCTTATGTGTTATCAATTGAGCTAATAATCATACCAAAACTGATTGCAGCTATGCCATCAAAAAGAAGGATGAGATTGAGAGAGTTGCCAAGGCCAATCGTTAAGGAGTTTCCGTTTGCCCTGAAGGTTATATAATCTTATATCAATTTTATGTTCTGTTATCAACTAGATTGGAATATGTTTCAGATGTTTTGTTCTTTTGAAGTTTATTTGTCTCAACTACTTTTGAGTTGATAAATTTTGAGGCTTTAAAACGTTCATGAATATGATTACAAGGAGAAATACAATAACAAGTGCACACAGCTTATAATAAATTACAACCACAAGTTACATTGCTTCATTTATTCGACTCGATTCATATATATGTCATTGACATACTCTTCAATACACACGCATCTTCATTAATAGTCTTACTATTATATCATTTATCCAAATTAACTACTTTCAACACACACTCTTCATAAAAATATGATTAACCATTCATGTAGAACTTGTTACTTAATTAGTAATCTCCTTTGGTGGCTTCACAATAAGGATGGGACAGTTGGCGTGATGAGCACAGTAATCGCTAACGCTCCCAATAAACGCTCTTCCAAAACGCACAAAAGCAAACAATTGAAACAGCGGTCATAAAACTTTTGATTTTTTTAAAAAGTGAAGAATTTGTGTTATACCTTCTGATCTTGCCAAGGCCACGACTACCCACAACGAGAAGATCAACATGTATTTGCTCTACCGCCTGGCAAATCATATCCTTTGCGTCGCCTTCAAACACCAGAGTTTCAGTACGTATCTGCATAATATCACACAAGATTTGTATACCAACTTATGGTTATAGCCTTATAAGTTACAATTAATTAATAGAATTATAAGTAAAAAAAAAAAATCAAAGCTGAAGTGTTGTAACCTGTTTGGCTCGGCACATTTGGAGTGCGCGCGCGAGCAGCGCTGCAGTGGTCTCTTGTTGTGCTTTTTTCACTGACTCTATCATCGCCGAAGATGCATAAACTGCTGCCGTACGTACTTCCGTTCATAGAACCAAGTTATTCACCATATAGTAAAATAACAAGTGAAAATAATGTTCTCTCTATATGAAATTTGTTTATTTATTTATTCGACTAAAACCAACCGAATCGGTTATTCATTTAATTTAATGTAGAGATCAATGGATCGGACCTGTTGCGCCGCCGGGTCCAGCTGGAAAAGCAGCAAAGTGATGGAACGGCGACTGGACATGAACCACCGTGAGCAAACCACCTTCCGGTTCAGCCGCTTCAGTGGTCATTAAGAGGTTAGAGAAATGGTCAATGACCCATTGAAGAGCATAGAAGCTCGAATCGCTCTCATCGATCGCTACCATCAACCTCTTTGTCGTCGTCACTCTAGGTGCTTCAGCCTCTGTCGTCTCTGGCTGCTTCTCCACCGCCGATGTTTCCATTGCCGCCGTTGTTTGATCCTCCGCCATTAATCTCCGTTTATATAGTGGGTTTTTTTTTTTAACTAAATGATAATAATGTGACAAACTGTTTCATTTGCAGTGCTTTATATACTGCATGTAAAGGATGATACGTCATGTAACGCATACGACACGTGGCATGCATGGTTGAGAATTGTAACGTGCAGTAAGATAGACATACCTTTATTTATTTATTTGATCAAGGATTACAGACATACTTTTTTTTTTTATATATATGTTCAAAGGCAAGATTATGAAAAAGTTGTGTGCTATATGATTTAGTGGTTTTATTTTTCTTTGTTTATATGTTCAAAGGCAAGGTTACACCGATATAAAAAAAGTTGTGTGCTATATATGATTCAGTGATTTTTATTTTATTTTGTTTATATGGTCAAAGGCAAGGTTATGCGGATAAAAAAAAAGTTGTGCGCTATATGATTTAGTGGTTTTTATTTTATTTTGTATATGTTCGAAGGCAAGGTTGATGTAAAAGTAAAAGTTGTGTGCTATATGATTTAGTGGTTTTTTTTATATATGTTCAAAGACAAGGTTATGGTGATATAAAAAGAAAAAAGTTGTGTGATATATGATTTAGTGGTTTTTATTTTATTTTGTTTAAAGGCAACGTTTTTTTTTTTTTTTTTTTTTTTTTAAAATGTTTAAAGGCAACGTTACACTGATATAAAAAAAAAGTTGTGTGTATTTAGTGGTTTTTATTTTATTTTGTTTATATGGTCAAAGGCAAGGTTATGCTGATATAAAAGAAAAAGTTGTGTGCTATATGATTTAGTGATTTTTTTTAATAAATATTTTCAAATACAAGGTTATGCTGATATAAAAGAAAAAAGTTCTGTGCTATATGATTTAGTGGTTTTTATTTTATTTTGTTTATATGTTCAAAGGCAAGGCTGATATAAAAGAAAAAGTTGTGTGCTATATGATTTAGTGGTTTTTTTATAAATATTTTCAAAGACAAGGTTATGCTGATATAAAAGAAAAAAGTTGTGTGCTATATGATTTAGTGATTTTTATTTTATTTTGTTTATATGTTCAAAGGCAAGGTCATGCTGATATAACAGAAAAACTGTGTGCTATGATTTAGTGGTTTTTATTTTATTTTGTTTATATGTTCAAAGGTAAGGTTATGCTGATATATTAAAAAAAAAAAGTTGTGTGCTATATGATTTAGTGGTTTGTAATTGCTTGTGATTATGGCTATCTCTATCTTGATCCTTTTGTTACTCTTTTTTAGACGCCACTCAACATAAAGAAGAGGGAAAAAGGATAAGAGAACCAGAAAGAAAGTTTAAGTTAAATTTGAAGAGATCAAAAAGAAACGTCTGCTTTTCGTAAACTAGTTTATTGATATATACTATTTTATTAATGTTTGATCATTTTTTTTTTTTAATGGATACACCACATAATTGAATGAGAACTCGATATGATCAATTCATTCACTTGATTATGTGATGAATTGATTGTCAAGTGAATGAATTGATTCACATAATAGATTTGTAACTCTAACATAAATCCTTATAATGCATTGATATTAAATTTTAAGTATGAAATATAATTAGAAGAATGCAATTTGTTAATGTTTTTATCACGATTAGAGACATGTTGTATGTATAATCTAAGCTCGAGATTATGTTTTTATAATAAAACAGCATGAATCAATGATTATGATAGTAAATTAGCAATGTATTTTATTCTTTATCTTGTTTAAAACTATATAAAATTGAAGTGTTATGGGAAAATGAATAAATTAAAGTGTTATGGGGAATATAATTACCTATATATATATATATATATATATATTATTTATTTTTTTTTGTCACGATATAATTACCTATATAACACTTGAAAGTACACAAGAAGATCGTGAGTTTGAAGTTAGATAGTTTCGTAAATCTATTTGTGAGTATATATGTGACGGTTAAAAATAAAGTCCATATTAGACTATTAGTGGAAATATGTGAGGTACCTATGGAAACAAGAAATCATCTATTCTTCTCATGTAGGTATTCAACTGAAATCTGGGGCGCCCAGGCCAACAGACTCCTACAATCAAGCTTTACTACAGATTGGGACAGCTTAATCTCTATAATCTCCAACAGCAGTAAAAAAAGAACCTCCACATTTCTCATTTGGTACGCTCTACAAACTGTTGTCCATGTAATTTGGAGGGTAAACAACAACTGTCGACATGGTGAAGATGCCATTCCGGCATTCATACTTTTCTGGTGATCTTTCTTATGAGGATGGGCTGGAGTGTTGGTTTGCCACAATATCTTGAACGCAATTGATTGATTCTTAATTCTTTCACTTATATCATTTAGTTCTAGACCAGTTTTCCTTTCGATTAAAGGTTATACTAGTTGTAAAAAACGATTTTTTTTTTGTTTGAATTAATTTTATATTCAATTCAAAAAAACAATGTGAGGTAAAATTTGTTAGTATATTCTCCTAGGATCCTTATCTTTGGATAAGATACTCTAGTTCAAATATATTAATCTAATTGTCCAATAAATATATTACTAGTTGCATCTAAAACCATCTTCACTGTTTATTTATAAAATTTTGAATAAAATCACACTGCTTATTTCTACTGTTTATGTTTGAACTGATTATGTGAATTAGTGACGTTTTTAATATTTTTATCAGTGGATTCGGTGGTTTCAGCAGAATATATTTTATCGGTTGATTCGATCAATTTTGATAGAAACGCATTGAAACACTATAAAGTGGATTTCTTCTTCGAAGAACTATCACACAACCTATTCCAAATTTGAAATGTCTTTCGACTAATATTAGAGGTAGCCAAATCACACATTACAAGAATATCATGTAAACCGTCCGAATCAAAGGAGATTCAAACCTAAACTTCTCACATAGTTCCTTTTTTGTATATAGAGAAAAACGAATCTGGAAAAGTACAGTCAGCATATTACCAAAATTTCCATTACCACTAGACCATAACCATATGGGCAATTTATTGACTTTTTAGTTAACATTCTCATCATTTCTCGAATTAGCTTAAACGGAAGGCTTCCATACCAAAGATAGTCTAAAAGGTGAACAAAAGCAAGAAAGGGAGAAAAGCAAGAGGATGTTCAATGTTGATACGATAACATAAAAAGCGCCCTAAACATTTTTTGGTTCAGAAAAAGAAGCAAGTGGCCAATTGGTCCATAGATGATGATAATTCATAAATCATTATCCGAAAAGGTTTTTCTTTTTAAAATAAATTGCCTGTATCACTGCTGCATTGAAATATTGTGATTGTTGTAGTATCAATGCATTGCCAGTGAATCATGCATAAACAAAAAGTCAAATCACATGAATTCAATATAAAATACCAATGATATATATGGATCATTAGTTATATACTAGTTTGTATTAAAATCTATGGGCTTCCAACCTAAAATCAATTGGTGATAAGTGGATTGACCCATATCCTTTATATATTAAATGAGATCTCTTCCAACTTCCGATGTGTGATAATATTCCCTAATACGCTCCTTCGAGATAATGGTAATTTGACCATTAATCTCGGAATGTTCGGATTGGATCAACAGCACCGGTTATGGGCCTGGTTTGTCGATGGTTGGACCACTTTTGGGTCGGATCGGGTTGGACTGTATGGATCAGGCTCTGATACCATATTAAATTGTATGGGCTTCCAACCTAAAACAAATTGGTGATAAGTGGATTGACACATATCCTTTATAAATTAAGTGAGATTTCTTCCAACTTCCGATGTGGGATAATATTTCCTAATAGTTTCAACTGTTGATAGACCAATCATAATCTTGGCATACGATGTGAACAGAACCTCTTCCATGATCACTAAGAAGATGGGTTTATAGACATATTTGTTTGCATCTACATAACTCATTACCCACTTCAACATTTTCTTCTCTTCACTCAAATCCTCTTAATTATATCTATACATTTCACCACAACAAAACATATATGTTCATAGTTATAAGATTGTGAAGTCTTTGACGGATTTGAGCATATAACTACAAGCTAAACTCTCGGTTTGGCTAAATCCAAATCCTTCTACTGCATGAATCCTCTCTTGGTCCATTAGATTCGTGAATATGGAAATTTATAGAATTTGTTTTATAACTAATTATAGCTACTATAATTGATGTAACTTATTTATTCATATGAATATCATTGATCAAGTCTCGTATTAATCTAACTTCTATTGTAGTAGTTATTGTAAAGAGAATTAGTTACCATTTGATGATTCTTGATAAATGAACGACTCTCTTGTCCATTTTGGAGAAATTCTCTAGTTTGTGTGTTCAGTCTTTTTAAATTTGGGGAAAAAAAAAGGTTACCAAAAAAAAAATTTGGGAAAAAATATTTTGATTTTTCAAATTATAGAGAATAAGAAGAGACTGAAAAACTGTGTGCATCTACTGTTATACGATATTTCTGATGAGGAAATATGTTGTTTTCTGTTATTTTTACTTGTTCAATTTAACATTTTTTTTTTTTTACTTTTCTAAACTCAGCCACAATATTTCTCTATCCATGATCACAGAGAAAAGTGGTTGTTTTAGAAAAGGGAATGTTATGGAAGAGCCACTGACAGAAAAAATGAAACACAATAAATATGCTTAAAAAGTCTAGCAAGCTATATCTTCATATAGTACCACAATGAAATTAAAAAACACACGATAAAAATGTTGATGAAGTTTTGTGCTCACTGTACTTTGGAAAATTGGAATCATCATCGATGAAGTTGACGTCGTATGGGTCCAATAACAGTCCTAGAATTTGATCCAAAAAAATAACAGTCCTAGAAAAAAAAAAAAAAAAAAACCCGACCAGCATAATTGTCGATTTCATCATCACCATTTTAATAAAATGAAATATGAAAAATACAATAATGTAGATCAACTAAGAAAGGTGAGTGCAAAGAACATTTAGAGACTTTAGTAAAAAAAAAACATTTAGAGACACTTGTTTTTCTTTTGTTTAACTTGAATATCTTGAACATATAAAAATGTCCAAACTAATTTTTAAGGGAATATGTAGTCCACATATATATAATATATTCAGGAATATAAATAGACTGAAAATAAAGATTTATATTTGTGTGTATTAAAAATAATATATTATAGTTTTTCGCAACATGTGAATTGAATTTGAAACATTGTAATATTTCGAACATATTTTTCTATCACTAAACAAGAAAGTTCCGGATAATAGAGACACTGTTGGTACGTAGCGAAACACACATTCGACTACAACATCCCAATAATGCAAAGTTTACATATTTTTAAAAATGGCATAAGTAGCTGATCTTATGGGATGAATTGAGTTCTGTTAGTTAATGTAGTCGCTTGTCAGTGCCAGATCTAGATATATCTGTTGAGCAGTGCAAGATTCATATTGGAGTACTATTTTTCTTTGGTTTTGGCTTGGATTATTGGATTTTTCTTTTGTACAAAATAAATAATGTTTGTAAAATTAGTAAATATTATTTACATGGGCTTGTGCTTCTCATGTGACATAGTATTGGATTATCATGTATGCTTTAATAAATCCAAAATTTAAATTGCTGATTTAGATTCAGTTCAAATTTAGCTTTTTGGCAGGAATGTTAAGGAGTCAATTAGCTGGAAAATCCAAACGGAGCGCAAAACTACATGACTATCATAGATGTGACATAAGGTTTTGCCAGAATTGCTAAAATGACCATATTGCCCTCCCTGTACGAAGCTGACCTCACGATACAAGTTGTTTTTTTTCTTCTTTGTCTACTTCTCTCTGGATAGCAAGGAAAAAGAAGCACATTTCATGAAAAATCCACAACAATTTAATGGATTAAATATATTCTCTATCATAAAATCAATTTAATGGATTAAATATATATTAACATAATTATAATGTTTGTTAGCTTAATTATTAACGAGTTAATTTAAAATGTATATTTTATTGTATTATATATAAAAAGGTATAAGATCATGTTAACGTGTTAACACAATTAAAATGTGCGTTAGCTCGATTACTAGCTAAATAATTTCTATGGTATATGTCCAAATTATTATATATCATATAAAATATATAAGTTAATCTATAATTATTTAGTTAATGCGCTAACAAAATTATTATCTATTATTTTTTTTTTTGCAAATATTTTTGAAACATTAGTCATATTCACAAGATAAGCTAATTATATACATATTTTATGTTACACTTTAACTTAATGATTAACCAATTAATTTTTAGTTACTTGTTCAAATTAGTATGTACTTATTAAACTGATTCAGTAAATTAAATATATGTTAACAGAGGTATACTTGTGTTAATTTAGTTGTGTTAACACAATTAGTCACCTTATTAGCTAGTTAACTTTATGATTTTGTGTTCGTAGAATGCATAATTTCATTGATAAATATTTTTTTAACCCTATAACACAATTGTTATCGTCTAATAACCCATAAAAGTATTAATAACCTAAACACGTTGATATCTCGAGAAGCCGGTCCGGAGCCTTTTTTGTAGAAGAAGCGACGGACCATAGCCATCTAATGGCGCTACCTCTTCTCAGCCGACCCAACTCGTTCCTCACTCACCACCACCATACTTGAATTCGAAACGGAATCACACCCAGTTTTCCTCAACTCGTCTTCTCCAATCACTAGATCTTCACTCCCGAGACACTCTCATCGCATCACAGCACAAGGACTCGCTGCTTCCTTGTACTGAGTCGACTCGAGCGAGACTCATTCCGAGTCGCTGGAATCACCGCCAAATCGGAATCGCCGTCGAGGGTAACAACATCCGATCTCAATCCCGTTCACAAAGACGAAACCCGCTTCCAACCCGGGGATCTAGCTACACCTGTCGTCTCCGGAGCTAGTCAAGGAAGCAGCGAGTATTTCTCGCGAGTTCGTCTTCCACGGTGCGATTTTCTAAAAGTCTTCGCTTGTCGCTCTCAAAAATTTCTCTAGGCGACGGATCTTTCACCATCGGAGAAGACGCAACCGATAGGGTGTGGTCACGATAACAAAGGTCTTGGGTGAATGATGGAGCAACCATTGAGAAATGAAGAAGATAAGAACTTGGGAAGAAGAAGAAAAAAAAAGAGAGAGAAAACAGAGATAAAAACGACAGTTAAGCGATATAAAAATCTTTAGAAATCTTTAGATACATAGGGGCATTATTGGAATGAAAATATGGATCAACACTGTCTTCCCATTATTCAAATTAACAAGAAATGTGTGTATATGGGATGCAATTTCTCTATTTTTTAATAACTATCATTATGACAAATAAAAGTTGAATTTTATTTTTGTAAAAAGGTACAAAACTTGTAAATGAAGGTTTATACTATTTATTTTGTGTTTTTGATAAGAAGGGCATTCATATTATACAGGCTATTCATGTTTTAAGTAGTAACTGGATAGGTATATTAAAAATAAAGTATTAATTTTTGAATAAATAATAAAAGTACTAAATTTTGGTATGTATTTTCCTAAAATATATGAAACCTGTATTTTTGTTTACCTTACTAGTGTTCATTGCTGAGCTTGAGGAGTCCTTCGATCCCTTCTCTCTTTGTAGTTTTTGTATCTCTTAAAATAGATAGTATAAAAATGGCTAATCATCTCTAGTAAACTATTTTATCATAATTATACGACCTTTAAGTTATAACTAAATTTACGAAATATATTCCTTACATTTTTAATATAATATCCTTTACATAGGGGAATTTATAGAAGAATTTTTTTCACAATGTACCTGCTTTGAAAACAATCTTGTGTGACAAAAAAAAAACAGTTACGGTAAAGAAAATTAAAGCGTAGATTGCTAATTCATTGTACAAGTTAATCGTTAGAGGATTCAAATCCCTCTCTTTCCCTTCCGTTTTCTATAAAAAATTATATTTTTCAATTATGATACGAAAAAACACAATTACGACATATGAAGATGTCAAACTTATTTCTTTGTGAACGATATTTATTTTTAAACAAAATATAACGAGATTTTGCAACGGTAATTTTCACTTTTTGATTTTTTGTAACGAGTAAAAATTATTAATATGACTTTTTGTTGTTTTTCATAACCTTTGACAAGTTATATAGTCTGTTACATTTCAATAAATATGTAAACCCTTTATAAAATTAAGAAAGACATGCGCAATTATTTAGATGAAAAATAAGACACTGTTTATCTGCATATTATTGACAACAAAATATTTATTTGTTTATTTTTCTAAAGCAAAAAGTAAGACTGTGCAAGGACAAAAACATAATCATAAACTAAGTCATCGAAGTGATCATTCAGAAGTCCATTGACTTTCAGCGAGAATCTCCGCTTCTTCTTCAGGTGTAAAATCACTTTTGATGTTAAAAAGAGTATGAACCTCTTCTCGAGTTTTATCTTTGATCATATTAGCAATTGTTCGACAAGTGAGTTCAAGAAGATCTTTGATGTCTAGGAAATTAGCAGCTGAAATCAGTTGAAAGAGAGTCGATTCATCGATAAACGTTGTGTCCCAATTTTTGAGTTCATCATTCGAGGAAGAAGACGAATCATCATCACTATCGGGGATGACAACGTGTTTCTTGCAATACTCGATAACTTTGGAGAGGTTCACGGCGGTGACGTTGGCAAGAGGGATTCCGTTATCGATGCAATCATCTTCAACCATGTGAGCTATGGTTCGTGACTTGAGAGCCATCGCTTCTTCTACTTCAAAGGTCTCGCCATCGGAGCTCTTCAATACAACAATTTTGGATGTCGACATCATTAGTTCTTTGTGGAGATTGATGAAAGTTTGTAACTAGGCTTTAGGATGTTTAATGTGATGAAATGATACAAAGGATGTACCAATGTATCTCTATTTATATGATTTTTTTCTTCTTCTTGAAAGGTCATAAGATCTCATGAAACATATTTTATGTTGAGTTGTTAATCCAATGTGAAAGGAAAGAAATATGTGTGTTTTAAATATATATATATTACTTGATAATATCAAAATTTAGAAAAGGAAAAAGATACATGTGCTTTTATTTTTCTACAATTAAAGTTTTAAAATCTAATCTTGAACACAATTTTAACCACAAGCATTATGCACCCGTCAAATTTGGGATATTCAACTTTCCATATATATTATTTATATGTTTCAGAAAATCTTATAATTTATAATTACTTAATTTTAGAATCAATAAAATAGGTAAAATTATAAATATTGTTATGTAAAATTTAAAATACAAGTATTATAACATTATTTTGTATGAAATTATTGATATTTAATATACAATATTACTATGCATTATGTAAACTAAATAAATCATTAATATTAACTTTAATATTACTTTTTATTTTTGCCGATGTAAATAAGACATTTCAAAACTAGGTAGTGATGGGCCCAGAGTCTGTTCTGATGACATGGGGTTGTCACTGATCAAAGATGATCTTGTCATTTTCGACTTCGTCTAAAACGTAGAAAAATTTCTAATCCCCACAAACATCGTCAATTGTTGTTATGGGATTTGACCAAGTTCGAGAGAGAGTCAAAGTTATGATCAAAAAGGTCCGAATGAAAAAAGAAAGAAAGATTAAAAGTAGGGTTAGAAAACTCTCTGTTATTAATAACTAGGCGGAAGATGAAATGTGAACATGAATACGAGATGAGAGGTCGTCGAAAGACGAGCTCTTTGGAGATTTCTTAGGCTTATCCCTTTATATCAGTGGGCTTATGGATGGATTACTAAACCCATATCCAATATTAACGATACATTGTCTTAAGAGTGGAGGAGACATATGTTACATAAAAGTTATCGATATGACTCTTATGTTGTTTTTTATAATCTTTGACAAGTTATATAATATGTTATATTTCAATGAATATTTAAACTCTTTATAAAATTAAAAGACATGCACAATTGTTTAAATAAAAAATAAGATATTGTTTATTTATATATTGTTGACAACAATATATTTATTTGCTTTTTTATCTAAAGAAAAGAAGCACGACTATGCAAGAACAAACATAATCATGAACTAAGTCATTGAAGTGATCATTCAAAAGCCCATTGATATTCAGCACGAATCTCCGCTTCTTCTTCAGGCGTAAAGTCATTTTCGATGTTAAAAAGAGTACGAACCTCTTCTACACTTTTATCTTTGATCATATCAGCGATTGTTTGACAAGTGAGCTCAAGAAGATCTTTAATGTCTAGAAAATTAGCAGCTGAAAGTAGTTGAAAGAGAGTCGATTCATCGATACTATTCATAAACGTTGTGTCCCAATTTTTGAGTTCATCATTCAAGGAAGAAGACGAATCATCATCACCATCGGGGACGACAACGTGTTTCTTGCAATACTCGATCACTTTGGAGAGGATCACGGCGGTGACGTTGGCAAGAGGGATTTCGTTATCGATGCAATCATCTTCAACCATGTGAGCTATGGTTCGTGACTTGAGAGCCACCACTTCTTCTACTTTAAAGGTCTCGCCATCGGAGCTCTTCAATACAACAATTTTGGATGTCGACATCATTAGTTCTTTGTGGAGATTGATGAAAGTTTGTAACTAGGCTTTAGGATGTTTAATGTGATGAAATGATACAAAGGATGTACCAATGTATCTCTATTTATATGATTTTTTTCTTCTTCTTGAAAGTTCATAAGATCTCATGAAACATATTTTATGTTGAGTTGTTAATCCAATGTGAAAGGAAAGAAATATGTGTGTTTTAAATATATATATATTACTTGATAATATCAAAATTTAGAAAAGGAAAAAGATACATGTGCTTTTATTTTTCTACAATTAAAGTTTTAAAATCTAATCTTGAACACAATTTTAACCACAAGCATTATGCACCCGTCAAATTTGGGATATTCAACTTTCCATATATATTATTTATATGTTTCAGAAAATCTTATAATTTATAATTACTTAATTTTAGAATCAATAAAATAGGTAAAATTATAAATATTGTTATGTAAAATTTAAAATACAAGTATTATAACATTATTTTGTATGAAATTATTGATATTTAATATACAATATTACTATGCATTATGTAAACTAAATAAATCATTAATATTAACTTTAATATTACTTTTTATTTTTACCGATGTAAATAAGACATTTCAAAACAAGGTATTGATGGGCTCAGAGTCTGTTCTGATGACATGGGGTTGTCGCTGATCAAGTATGATCTTGTCATTTTCGACTTCGTCTAAAGCGTAGAAAATTTCTAATCCCCACAAACGTCGTCAATTGTTGTTATGGGATTTGACCAAGTTCGAGAGAGTTAAAGTTATGATCAAAAGGGTCGAAATATTTTTGATGACGTGGCACATTTCAATGGGCTTATGGATAGAGTGCTAAACTCATATCCAATATTAACGATACATTGTCTTATGAGTGGAAGAGACATATGTTACATAAAAATTATCAATATGACTCTTATGTTGTTTTTTTATAATCTTTGACAAGTTATATAGTTTGTTATATTTCAATGAATATTTAAGCTCTTTATAAAATTAAAAGACATCCACAATTGTTTAAATGAAAAATAAGATATTGTTTATTTTGTATATTGTTGACAACTATATTTTTATTTGCTTTTTCATCTAAAGAAAAGATGCACGACTACACAAGAACAAACATAATCATGAACTGAGTCATTGAAATGATCATTCAAAAGCCCATTGATATTCAGCACGAATCTCCGCTTCTTCCTCAGGCGTAAAGTCATTTTCGATGTTAAAAAGAGTACGAACCTCTTCTACAGTTTTATCTTTGATCATATCAACGACTGTTTGACAAGTGAGCTCAAGAACATCTTTAATGTCTAGAAAATTAGCAGCTGAAATCAGTTGAAAGAGAGTCGATTCATCGATACTATTCATAAACGTTGTGTCCCAATTTTTGAGTTCATCATTCGAGGAAGAAGACGAATCATCATCACCATTGGGGACGACAACGTGTTTCTTTCAATATTCGATCACTTTGGCGAGGATCACGGCGGTGACGTTGGCAAGAAGGATTCCGTTATCGATGCAATCATCTTCAACCATGTGAGCTATGGTTCGTGACTTGAGAGCCACCACTTCTTCTACTTCAAAGGTATCGCCATCGGAACTCTTCAATAAAACAATTTTGGATGTCGACATCATTAGTTCTTTGTAGAGATTGATGAAAGTTTGTAATTAAGCTTTAGGATGTTTAATGTGATGAAAAGATACAAAGGATGTACCAATGTATTTCTATTTATAAGATTTTTTTTTCTTCTTGAAAGGTCATAAGATGTCATGAAACATATTTTATATTGAATTGTTGATCCAATGTGAAAGGAAAGAAATTTGTGTGTTTTAAATATTTATATATATATATATATTTAGATATAAAATATTACTTGATAATATCAAAAATTTAGAAAAGGAAAATTATGTGTTCTTTTATTTTTCTAAGGTTAATGTTTTAAAATCTAATCTTGAACACAATTTTAACCACAAGCATTATGCACACGTCAAATTTGGGATATTCAACTTTTCATACACATTATTTATATGTTTCAGATTTTTTTTATAATTTATCATTACTAAATTTTAGAATTAATAAAATTGGTAAACTTATAAATATTGTTATGTAAAATTTAAAATATAAGTATTATAACATTATTTTGTATGAAAGTATTTATATTTAATATACAATATTACTATACATTATGTAAACTAATTTAAATCATTAATATTAACTTTAATATTATTTTTTATTTGTGCCGATGTAAATAAGACATTTCACGGAGCATCTCAACTCGTCGCCCTAATTTAAAAACTCTCAGGCACGTTTACCCAGGAGCCGCCACCCAGCCTTTGCATTGAAGTTTACTCTCCCCGGTAGCCGGAAAACGATGACGGTGCCGGGGAGGGGTAGTGCTTGTTGTTTCTAGGAGTAAATCGGAGTAAATCGCCGTCTCTCTCCAGATCTCTTTCTCTCCTCTGACGGCGTCAGCGTAGGTCTCGGTGTCACTGGTGGCCCCCCAGGCGGGTCTCGTCGGGTTTGTTTGAATCGGTCGCCGATTCTCTTGTGCCGGAGATGGTGTGTGGTTGGTTCTGGTGGTACTCATCCGGTCTACTCCGGCTGTGCTCGTCCTCGACTTTGCGACGGTATTCTTCTCTCTGGCGGGTCGTGGGGTTAGCCATGATTAGATTGGTCTCTGGTCTATGGTCAGTGAGTTTCTACGCTCAGCTTTTAGTCGTAGGATGGTTTGGATCTAAAGGTTTCTGGTTTGGTTTTTGGTGGTCTAGCTAATTTGATTGTCTGGTTTATATGTTGTTTTTGGGCTAGCAAGTTTGGTTAGTTTATGCTTTCAGGCTCTTTGGTCAGATCTTGGTCTCTGGTCTTAGCCTTGGGAGTTTGGCTCGTTCTGAGTTGTTCTTAGCTTTGCGGGTTCCGGCTTCGTTCTTGGCTGCATTTGTTGTCTAGATGTTCTTCGGGTAGCATGGGTTCTCCATCCCAGTCTATATTTTTTGGATGTTGGTTCTTGGTTCTTCTTGCATCGTTTTGTCGCTCGTCGATTGGTTAATGGTGTGTTCCTTCGTCTTCCTTGGTTGGATCTGCATACGGCTTGCTCGTGGATTTTGGTTAAAGCTTCCTAGAGCGTCGGTGGATCAACCTCAATAATCTCGACATTGGATGCTTCTCCGGTTTGTTCTCGTTTCATGAGTTCCATGCTTCTTGAGTGCCTTGTTTGATTGACCGTGATCTATTTCCGAGGCACCTCAGCTACTACTACTACAATCATGTTTAGTTGTTGATTCGGTTTTAGTTTGGTTATCTTAAGTTAGTTTCCCTTGTTTGGGATTTTGTATCCAGTATCGATGTGTGATAGCCGGCTAGATTATTTCAAAATCGTATTCCAAAAATGTATCCCAAAAATGTATTCGATCTTTGTTATAAATGATATTTTCAGACAGAAAAATAAGATATTTCAAAACAAGGTAGTGATGGGCTCAGAGTCTGTTCTGATGACATGGGGTTGTCACTGATCAAAGATGATCCTGTCATTTTCGACTTCGTCTAAAGTGTAGAAAAGTTTCTAATCCCCACAAACGTCGTCAATTGTTGTTATAGAATTTGACCAAGTTCGAGAGAGTCAAAGTTATGATCAAAAGGGTCTGAATAAACAAAAAAAAGAAAGATTAAAAGTAGGGTTAGAAAACTCCCTTTTATTAATAACTAGGTGGAAGACGAACAATGAACATGAATACGAGATGAGAGGTCGTCGAAAGACGAGCTCTTTGAATATTGCTTAGGCTCATCGCTTTATATGTGTAGCTCGGAGCTTAGCAAGTTACAAGATAGCGTAAAATAAACAGTAAATAGTCTATTTATAGTAAAAGTGGTCAGATTTCTTTTTGGACTGTTGACTTCTTGAGGGGTTTTTAATTTTTGGGTCAAAATATTTTTGATGACGTGACATATTTCAATGGGCTTATGGATGGAGTACTAAACCCATATCCAATATTATTGATACATTGTCTTAAGAGTGAAGGAGATAGATGTTACATAAAAATTATCGATATGACTCTTATGTTGTTTTTTATAATCTTTGACAAGTTATATAGTCTGTTATATTTCAATGAATATTTAAACTCTTTATAAAATTAAAAGACATCCACAATGTTTAAATGAAAAATAAGATATTGTTTATTTGTATATTGTTGACAACGATATATTTATTTTCTTTTCTTTTTTAATCTAAAGAAAAGAAGCACGACTACGCAAGAACAAACATAATCATGAACTAAATCATTGAAGTGATCATTCAAAAGTCCATTGATATTCAACACGAATATCCACTTCTTCTTCAGGCGTAAAGTCATTTTCGATGTTAAAAAGAGTATGAACCTCTTATACAGTTTTATCTTTGATCATATCAACGACTGTTTGACAAGTGAGTTCAAGAAGATTTTCATGTCTAGAAAATTAGCAGATGAAATCAGTTGAAAGGGAGTCGATTCATCAATACTATTCATAAACGTTGTGTCCCAATTTTTGAGTTCATCATTCGAGGAAGAAGACGAATCATCATCACCATCGGGGACGATAACGTGTTTCTTGCAATACTCTATCACTTTGGCGAGGATCACGACGGTGACGTTGGCAAGAAGGATTCCGTTATCGATGCAATCATCTTTAACCATGTGAGCTATGGTTCGTGACTTGAGAGCCACCGCTTCTTCTACTTCAAAGGTCTCGCCATCAGAGCTTTTCAATACAACAATTTTGGATGTCAACATCATTAGTTCTTTGTGGAGATTGATGAAAGTTTGTAACTAGGCTTTAGGATGTTTAATGTGATGAAATGATACAAATGATGTACCAATGTATCTCTATTTATAAGATTTATTTTCTTCTTGAAAGGTTATAAGATGTTCATGAAACATATTTTATGTTGAGTTCTTGATCCAATGTGAAAAAAAAAATTTGTGTGTTTTAAAGATTTATATTTTAGATATAAAATATTACTTGATAATATTAAATTTTTAAAAAGGAAACAAATATGTGTGTTTTTATTTTTACAATTAGAGTATTAAATTTTTATCTTGAACAAAATTTTAACCACAATGCATTAGCCACATGTCAAATTTGGGATATTCAACTTTTTATACACAATATTTTTTATGTTTAAAATTAAACAATTGTTCTAATTTACAATTGCTAAATTTTAAGATCAATAAAATATTGTTATATAAAATTAAAAATATATGTTTTATAATAATATTGTGTATGCTATAATGATATTTTGGATAAATAATAATATACAAATATGTAAACTTATTAAGTTATTACTTATTAATATTAACTTTAATATTACTTTTTTATTCTTGCTGATGTAAAAAAAAAAGTCCTAAGCAAACTCCCCACACCGTCACGGTCACTGCGACACTCAAGCCACGTGGCGATCTGTAATTTGGTTTCAGCATCTTAAGCGTTAAGAGTCGTGTCTGTCACATTCCCATTAGCCTGTCACGTTTCACCGAAGAACCATCAGGGGACTTAGAGAAATCTGAATCCGAATATAACTTGGAAGTTACATTATAAACCCTCAACTTTGTGAAAATTAGGCCTGGGCGTTCGGGTACCCGTTCGGATTCGGTTCGGGTCTTTCGGGTTTTCGGGTTTTCGGGTCTAGAGATATAAGACCCATTCGGGTATTTTAGAATTTCGGTTCGGGTTCGGTTCGGTTCTATTCGGGTTCGGTTCGGGTTCGGGTACCCGAAAAACATAAAACAAAAATAAAAATTAGTTATATTTAAATAAAAATTCGTTAAATTTTGATAAATATAACAAAACCCTTCATATATTTTGTTTATTTTTGATAATTTAGTTATTTTAGCCTAAAAATAACTAATATATTTAAGTTTATAATTGTAATTTTGGATAATTTTGTTATATTAAGTCTAAATATAATTAATATTTTAGGTATATAATTGTAATTCGGATATTTCGGGTACCCATTCGGTTTTCGGTTCGGGTCGGGTTCGGGTTCGGTTCTTCGGATATAGGAGTTTAGGACCCGTTCGGGTATTTTGTCGGTTCGGGTTCGGGTTCGGTTCTACTTTTTCGGTTCGGGTTCGGTTCGGTATTTCGGGTTCGGGTATTATGCCCAGCCCTAGTGAAAATATCGTAATTAGCCCTTCGAAAATAGCGATTGATCTCCACTCCAAGTTCTCTTTATTTCTTCCCTCACTTCTTCTTCTTCCCCCTTTGATTTTTTTTCCCTCTGCTCGGCGCTCTCTTTCACTTCTCGATCCGACCGTCAATCACTCTCAGAAGAATGACTATGTTGACTACGCCGCCGCTTGATGTAATCTCCGATTAACCTTTTATCGTGCTTGTGTCAATTTGTTGTCGTGTTCGTGGGTTTCTTCGCGTATTTTCTGCTTGGGTTTCGTCGTTCTCTTCGCTTGGCTGGTCCATTAGGGTTTCGTGTCCTTGTTTTTGTGTGTGTGTTTGTCTACGAAGCGGTGGAATCATCTAGAAAATAACGTGATTATGTGTATTTGGTGATTTCGGTTTCTGTTTTGAGTTTTTTCACGGGGTCGTGAGATTAGGGTTTATATTAGTCAGAAGTCTGATTTTCGTTCTTACAATTTTGTACAGCAGCAAGAGGACGAGGAAATGCTCGTTCCGCATTCTGATTTAGTCGAGGGACCTCAGCCCATGGAAGGTAAGGTTTTCGGGTTTAATTGATTCGATCCTCTTCTCGTATTCACGTCCCGTTTCTATTCTGATTGGATGGTGTTGATGTTATAGCACTTGGATAGTGCTGGAGGGTAGAAAATGATGTTTCACTGTGCCCTAGGGTTTTGTCAATTTTTGGTTTGTGGCTTTCTTAACAATTTTTTGTTGGTGTATTTATAGTTGCCCAACCTGATGCTGCTGCTACCAATGTGGAGAATCCGCCAGCTGAGGATCCTCCCACTATGAAATTCACCTGGCCTATCGGTCCTAACCCAGGTTTCACCAGGCTGAACACAAGGAAGCATTACTCTGAAGTATTTGTTTCTGGAGGTTATAAATGGTAATAGCTTATGCTAATTTTCAATGCACTTTTGCAATTAATTTGCTGATGTGCATTTTATTTGTTGACTGACATCGTGTAAGCTGATGTTTTCTCTTGCAGGCGAGTATTGATTTTTCCCAAAGGAAACAATGTCGACCATTTGTCCATGTACTTGGATGTTGCCGACGCCGCGAATTTGCCCTACGGGTGGAGCAGATATTCACAGTTCAGCCTGGCTGTAGTGAATCAAATCGACAGCAGATTTTCCATCAGAAAAGGTCTCTTGATTGAGTTCTTTCCCCATATATATAGCACTCTTACTGCATGCGTTAAATGAGCACGTACTGGCAAATGTTTTCATTTCTCTAGAAGTTTAAGTGTTGGATTTGTAAAAGGAGTATATGATAGACCTTGTGACAGAGTCAAGCTACTACTTTCTTTAACATCGACCATACTTTACCTGAAAGCTGAAGTGAGCATGATTAGTGACCAATATGAACCTTTTTTTATCTTCTCAACAGCCATTTACGTTGCTATTTTTTTTCTGGTCAACCTGCTGTTCTGATAAGTAGATGCAGTCTTCTTTCTAATTTCTTCCTCTTTGTATGGTTGCAGAGACCCAACATCAATTCAATGCAAGAGAAAGCGATTGGGGGTTTACATCATTTATGTCTCTCAGCGAGCTCTATGATCCCGCTCGTGGATATTTAGTGAATGATACTGTTGTGATTGAAGCTGAAGTTACTGTGCGGAAGGTTCTTGATTACTGGTCATATGACTCAAGAAAAGAGACTGGTTTTGTTGGACTTAAGAACCAAGGTGCTACATGTTACATGAATTCTCTCCTGCAGACGTTATACCACATACCTTACTTCAGAAAGGTGGGTGGATGCATGCCTTGTTTTATTCTTTTCAATTTGCTAAATCATTATTTCGCCAAATTCTAGATAAAAGACAGCTGAGTAATGCACTGTTCTTGTAGGCTGTTTACCACATGCCGACAACTGAGAATGATGCACCTACGGCAAGTATACCATTGGCGCTCCAAAGTTTGTTTTATAAGCTTCAGTATAATGACACCAGTGTAGCGACAAAGGGGCTGACAAAGTCGTTTGGTTGGGATACATATGATTCGTTCATGCAACATGATGTTCAAGAACTCAACCGAGTTCTTTGTGAAAAGCTTGAGGACAAAATGAAGGTGTGTCTTCTTCTGGGTAGTCTTTCTTCCATTATCAGATAGTTATTTGTGTTTTAATTTTTTTTTTTTTTTTGCATTTTCAAGGGAACTGTTGTGGAAGGAACGATACAGAAGCTATTTGAGGGTCACCACATGAATTACATAGAGTGCATTAATGTAGATTACAAATCTACACGAAAAGAATCATTCTATGGTATGTAGTTTTGAACAGTAACCTATATCCTGGCTTATTATTTATCAGAGGCTAATATAATTTATCAAACTAACTTAACAGCCGTGTAATTTGTCTATTGGCAGACCTCCAGCTTGATGTTAAAGGTTGCAAAGATGTATATGCTTCTTTTGACAAGTATGTTGAAGTTGAACGCCTTGAAGGAGACAACAAATACCATGCAGAAGGACATGATTTACAG
The DNA here is from genome assembly GCA_030180135.1 of Orychophragmus violaceus. Lineage (NCBI taxonomy): Eukaryota > Viridiplantae > Streptophyta > Magnoliopsida > Brassicales > Brassicaceae > Orychophragmus > Orychophragmus violaceus. Next base: position 90,804,905 of record CM058240.1, read on the forward strand.
GTCGGGTGCCTTCTTTCTTTTTATTTTATATGTTGCCCGAGCTTGTCTTCTTTTGTTCCTTATCATATTTTGGTTCTAGAGAATGTTGAGTAATTGTCTAAGTCCTTATTTGGGTACCCATCTATCTAGTTGTCTGTATATTATATGTTGTAGGAACTGTAATGCGTCTGAATGCTATCAAGCAAGCTATATTAGAAATTTATAGAAAGCATTATAAACTAGTATTATTCGTACTTATTAAAATTGTATTTGATTCATAGTTACTTAGTCCACTGATATTCTTATATCTGAATATTTTTATGTTTTCAGGATGCCAAAAAAGGTGTTCTGTTCATAGACTTTCCTCCCGTACTTCAACTTCAGCTCAAGAGGTTTGAATATGATTTTATGCGAGACACAATGGTGAAGGTTAGCATTTGAAGTTCCTCTGACCCAACAAAGTCAGCATGTAGTGCTGCCTGTGTGTTGACCTTATTTTAGGCTTGCACTAATATCAGTCTGTGAGTGCTGACGAAGTTTTATTTATAGATAAACGATCGATATGAGTTTCCTCTTGAACTGGATCTCGACAGAGAGAATGGAAAATATCTATCCCCTGATGCTGACAAGAGTGTCCGTAATCTCTACACACTCCACAGGTATATATTTCCTTTGTATCTTGGCTTTTGTAACGTGAGTTATAGTAGATTCAAACAGGACTATTCATAAATATGGTTGGCTGTTTTCTTTAAGTATCAAGTTCTTTTGATTATCTGTGAAGTTCCCCTTATCAGGGAATATGGTTGCTGTAGCTAAGAATTCCTTGATATATGGACAGTTAAATTTCCTTTTATGTTGCCTGATGTGCTTGTTTGATCTGTTTGCTCATTTCTATGCAGCGTCTTAGTTCATAGTGGAGGAGTGCATGGAGGGCACTATTATGCTTATATTAGGCCAACACTCTCAGACCAGTGGTATGTATCCTTCTACTGTCTCCACCTCTCCGTCCCTTGTATGCTAAATTAAGTTCTGTACATTGTAACCCTTGAAGTAATTTTATGGAAATCTAGTTTGCTCATCATCTAAGCTAGCAAGGTTGAACTCGTCTTGCCATACTTGATATGTTATTGGATTTCTTTTAAATCTTCTCTCCACATCTCTAAACTTGTATGTAGTGATATTTGTTTCATACTTGAGATTCACTGTATAAGTGATCTTTATAGTTTCTTTGTGTGTCCTTTTTCTCCCAATTTATCCCTTTTCTGTGGTTTCTCCCAATAGGTGTGGTCATATGGCACTCATGAAATAATTTGCTCCAAGCTTAAATGGTAGACTACCTAAACTTCTAATTCTTTCAGGTATAAATTTGATGATGAACGGGTGACAAAGGAAGATGTGAAAAGGGCACTGGAAGAACAATATGGTGGTGAAGAAGAGGTAGCGCTCTTGTTCTAGTTTTTTAATGTTTGCTTTGTAAGTCTTATTTTTCTCACTTCATGTACTGTCAAATTTGGCGTCTCTGCAGTTACCGCATAATAATCCTGGTCTCAATAATCCACCTTTTAAATTCACAAAATACTCCAACGCTTACATGCTTGTTTATATCCGGGAAAGCGATAAGGATAAAATTATCTGCAACGTTGATGAAAAAGACATTGCAGAACATTTACGGGTAAGCAATTCACTTGCACGCTTTTTCCCTCTGCATATCTGTCTTGGTTTTGCCTGAATGAGTTTCAAATGTTCTGACAGGTGAGGCTGAAAAAGGAACAAGAAGAGAAGGAAGATAAAAGAAAATACAAGGCTCAAGCTCACCTTTTCACGACAATCAAGGTTTTCTACTTTCTTAAATTGGGTCGAAAATGTGTTCTTATCTAAGCTAGTTCTGGTATAGATTTGATACTGATGTTACTAATGCAATATATGCTTTTTATACAGGTCGCAAGAGATGAAGACATGACTGAGCAAATTGGAAAGAATATATATTTTGATCTTGTTGATCATGAAAAAGTTCGGAGTTTTCGAATCCAGAAACAGACCCCCTTCCAACTCTTTAAGGTATATGCCTCCATCTTCCTATTTATTCCAAAATAAAATTTATCCTCAGCAGGATGTGGGTTTTGCGAAGAAAGTTCTTTTTGGTAACTTGAATCTACCTTGGAGCAGAGTAGTGATCAGGATCTTAATGAGAAAATCTCTGCTCTCGTTTGGAATCTAGTTTGTATAAGTTTTTTTATAAGATGTTGTCTTTGATGGGAATTTTCCAGTTTTTGCTAATTATATAGTTGCTTGTTTACTTGCTGTTCTAACTTTATCCTGATGTAGGAAGAGGTGGCCAAAGAATTTGGTGTCCCGGTTGCGCTACAGCGGTTCTGGATTTGGGCAAAGCGGCAAAACCATACTTATCGCCCCAACCGCCCCCTATTATCTCATGAAGAATTACAGACGGTAGTTATCCTCTTTTATATAAATAATATTTTTCATCAATACGGAGGTTGCCTCTTTCATATGGGATTATTTATGTTCTTGACATTTTGGATATACCACATTAAAACCGTCACTGATTTATGGTGTATAATTATTTGCTCTAAGAATATTTAGTTGGCATTATTCTTGTATTAGGTGTGAGGCCTTTTTGGGTCTCGTCATAAACTGCCATGGTTAGGTACTCTTTTGCTTCTCACGAACTGAAATGTCTTGTTCTCCATGGGCTCATATGTTTTACTGATTTCATAGTCATCGTTAGTGGACTAAGCCAAACCTCCTTCCCAATAACTGTATATGTTTAAGCCAACTTGTATCTTATAACAGTGTCTTTGTGTTAGAATACTTAATTCTGAAGATCTTATTGTAGGTTGGACATATAAGAGAGGCATCTAACAAGGCAAACAATGCTGAACTTAAGCTGTTTTTGGAAATAGTGCGCGGACCGGTAATACTACCTTGTTGCCTAGTTTAATTGTTGAGTTTAATTCCTTGAATGAAACTCTGAAACCAATTGGTCAAAGAGAAAGCAAATAGTCTTACTAATTCTTGAAATATTTAGGATGAGCGTCCGATTCCTCCCCCAGACAAGGCATCTGATGACATTCTCCTTTTCTTTAAGCTCTATGACCCTGAGAATGCAGTACTAAGGTAATCCTATAATACTGATTCAAAGTACACTCTTTCTTTCATTTTCCTCTTAAATGAAGAACCTGTCACCCTTACGCCTATTCTTATTTTTTATTCACTGGAATTTGCATTTTCCATCGTTGTTACAAAACTTGTCCATATGGTGCAGATATGTAGGCCGACTCATGGTGAAAAATTCCAGTAAGCCCATGGATATAGTAGGGCAACTGAATCGAATGGCTGGCTTTGCTCCTGATGAGGAAATTGAACTTTTTGAGGTAGGGGCTGGTGCCTTTTAATTCTACCTTTCATGCTAATTGCCATGAAACATTCCATTGAATTACTTCTCGTACCCATTTTCAGGAAATAAAGTTCGACCCTTGTGTTATGTGCGAACAACTGGATACGACGACTTCTTTCAAACTAAATCAAGTAATGTTGCTCTCATTGTTTCAACTGTAATGATTCATGATTTGGTGTCTCTTTCTTTGATATGGGTTTCTCGTGTTCAGATTGAAGATGGAGATATCATTTGCTATCAGAAACCTATTTCTATCCAGGAGAATGAATGTACATACCCCGATGTGCCATCGTTTTTGGAGTATGTACTGAATCGAGAGGTATAATTAAACTGAGCACTTCTAAAATGTGAACTTGGCTAGAGTGTTGTGTTAGAGCTATACTAACAGTCGAGCACGATTGTTATAGTTTATTAAGTTGCAAATAAGCATTTGTTAATTAATCATGTCAATTTAAAGTGAAATATATGAGGATACAACGTATGTTTTCTTCTGGTGTACAGTTAGAAAGTATTTCGGTATTACCCTGTCAAGGTGTGATGATCCGTGTCTTAATGTGGTGGTAACTTATGTGGTTTGTTCTTTTGTAGGTTGTGCATTTTCGTACTCTGGAAAAACCAAAAGAAGATGAGTTCATTATGGAGTTGTAAGTGCCTCTATGGACAGCATTAAATAGTTGATTCCAGTTTTGGATTTCATAATGCTTCTACTTTCAGATCAAAGCGGCACACATATGATGATGTTGTGGAAAGATTGGCTGAAAAGATTGGCCTTGATGATCCATCGAAAATTAGGCTTACTTCTCACAACTGCTACTCCCAGCAACCCAAGCCTCAGCCTATTAAATACCGTGGAGTAGATCATCTTTCAGATATGTTAGCTCACTATAATCAGGTGAGATTGGCCGATGTTTGAGTGAGCTTATATATTCTTATTTATATTCCAATGCGGATTTGCTTATTATAAATGCTTTTTGTTTTTTTCAGACGTCTGACATTTTGTATTATGAAGTTCTGGACATTCCTCTTCCAGAATTGCAAGGTCTCAAGACACTAAAAGTAGCTTTCCATCATGCCACAAAGGACGAAGTACGAGTTGAACTTATTCCTGTGCCACGTTGCTCTCTTTTTCACATGTGATTATCTTTCAAGCATTTTAACTATTGAATTTGCAGGTGGTAATCCATAATATCAGACTGCCTAAGCAAAGTACTGTTGGAGATGTTATCAACGAACTTAAAACAAAGGTGGCTCAGTCTACTTGGAATCTTGTTTTTTAAATTATTGCATGCATTTCTACGTGTTAGCCACATTAAGAGCTCTTTTCTCATCCTGACAGAGGGCTTGTTTTCTTAGTGGATTATATATTCCATATGATTGCTGGTTTGATGTTTTTTTGGTTTTAAATAAAATACACACTTGTGCATCAGGTGGAGCTTTCACATCAAGATGCAGAACTGAGGTTGCTTGAGGTGTTTTTCCACAAGATCTACAAGGTTACAGTCTAAATTCTTGTCTTTTACATTGTTATTATCTTTTTTTTTTTTTTACTATTTTAACATGATGGCTTGTTGACTGTACCACTTTGGCAGTCTTCTGAAATTTGGCAAATTTTGATCCAATGTACTTGGGTATGCTTGCAGATCTTTCCATCTAACGAGAGAATTGAGAATATCAATGACCAGTACTGGACTTTACGAGCAGAGGAGGTATATTCCCAGGCCTCCTTTCTTTGTCTCTAGTTCTGACATTGTCCACATTTACTATGTATTTTCTGTCTCTTGTGGCTTTTTGGTTTTGTTATTTGATTTATTCCTAGTTTCTCTGTGGATGTTGATTCTTGCTTCTTTGAACTTTGTGCCTATATTCTTTCTATAGTTTCAGATTTGACAAAGTTAAAATGATGTCATAGTCTTTCTGTGGTTGAAGTATATTTGTGTAGTGGAGCCTTTTCGGAGGTGTAGATCACATAGATTGCTTAAGAAGAGCACAAACCGCATTGTACCTAGTTGTGTAGGCTATTTAAATGCTTAATATGAATAGTTGTGCTTGAGCTACACAAATTAAAATAGTTGCAAGTGTATACGCTGGTTAATGACTTCAAAGATACTGACTCTCGTCTTTTACTATCTTGTGGAATCACAGATACCTGAGGAAGAGAAAGATATTGGTCCCAATGATCGGTTAATCCACGTGTACCATTTTACTAAAGATGCCGGACAAAATCAGGTGATTGTCCCGGTCAAGCTTATGCTACTTAAAAAGTTGTTTAATACCTATTAACCATTGTTTCTTCTGCATCAGGTACAAAATTTTGGCGAGCCCTTCTTTTTGGTAATCCACGAAAGTGAAACTTTAGAAGAAATCAAGACCCGTATCCAAAAGAAGCTCCATGTCCCTGATGAGGAATTTGCCAAGGTATGCATGTCTTTTGTCTGATTTGTTTATTATTGGTGGCTGAATTGGATTATTGTTATTAAGTTTTTTTTTTTAATCTTCCTTATGTTATCCAGTGGAAGTTTGCTTCTTTTTCGATGGGACGTCCCGACTACCTGCAGGACACAGATGTTGTTTATAATCGCTTTCAGGTAAACCGACTTTTTAGGTTCTGAAAAAAAAAAGAAAAAAGTCCGTGATTGTAAAACCCTCTTTTTATTTTTTTTAAATCCTCTAAAACGTATGGAAACAGAGAAGGGATGTATATGGTGCGTGGGAGCAGTATCTTGGGTTGGAGCATGTTGATAATGCTCCGAAAAGGGCTTATGCTGCAAATCAGGTAAGAAGCTTCTTTCTCTAAGAAGCTCATTAGCTCTATTTGAACTCTCTGTTAATAATATGTTCGAATGCTCTTTGTTATAGAACCGGCACGCATATGAGAAGGCGGTGAAAATATATAATTAGGAGAGGAGCAAGAGAGGAGACGTCCATGGAGGTGGTTTTGATGTAGTCTCAATTTAGATTTTCATGATAACCAAAAGATGAAATATAACTTCAAGGGAAAGAGGGTTTTGATCTTGGCCCTGACGGTAGTATGTATGGTCTATTTTGCTTACTCTATTGGTGTTGTCTGAGGCTCTCTTTTTTACTGCCCCTCCGTCTCTGCAAAAAAAAAATTCTTATCTTGAAGACAAGCCCCCGTTCTTGGATTTGGGAGGGCGTTGGCTTTTTGGGTTGTCAATTAGGATTTGTATTTTCAGGTACAGTTTCTTTCAGTTATTAAAAATTATATTTATTATTATATTTGAAGCTTCTCTTGTTAATATTTTGCTGTTAATTACTTCCTCTTGCTTTTTCAAAGGATGATCGTACCAGATCTTATTGGCTAGAACTAGGCATTTAACAATCGAAAACACGTTGACAACAAAAATATGTGGTTTTGGGATTCGGACAAAAGGTTTAGTTTTGGGTTCTGAGCAAACAAAAAAAAGGACTTATACTGAAGTCATTGGAATCTCATCTGAGAGTAAGAAATATGATTATAATATGACGGCACTAGCAACTACCTGCGCCTGTAGTTCAGTGGATAGAGCGTCTGTTTCCTAAGCAGAAGGCCGTAGGTTCGACCCCTACCTGGCGCGGATTTGTATGTCCATTTTTTTTTTCTTTTTTCCACACATTATCCCTCTCCCTTTGACCTACCTCGTGTATCAAAAGTGTTCGCGATTCAGATATGATTATTGGATTTTAGAGATACGTATTTGCATATTATAGCTATAGAAAATAATATAATATTAATACATTTGAAAATATCATCAACTGTGGTTTCATCCGGTCGGATCACATCAACTCGCAATCCAAAACACTTGTCTGGTTGAGTCGCCGGTCCAGTTTTAAGAAACATTGAAATATAGAAGCAATCATGCTTTTGCAAAAAAATTAAATGTTGCGAGTTGTGACCATTTCTCTTGACACCCATGAGGTAAATCATACAGCAATTTAAATTTTCCCACTAATCTTCCGATTTCATATTCATACAAAACAGCTTATACATTCCCGTTTTTGGTCTGAGCAACTTTCTGTTGCCGTGTTGATTTTACAAAGAATTCACTTACTTTCCTTTTCACACTCCAACGATCGTGTTGTATGTACCACAGACAGCAAAGAGCAACCCGCAAATCACGATGAACACATCAACGGATTTGGACCATAGATTTAGCGATGGACCGAGCAACGTAAGGTGATAAGAAGCTGGCAACACAAATGATATGAGCGCACACAGAGTACTTCCAACCAAAGATGCAAATGTACCAAATCCCGGGACTAATGACGCGATTGCTGCGAGTCCTACCACCAAAAGCGTCCTCGTGATGAAGATTACATATTTGGAAACTGAACCTGTTTCGTTGCTGTACTGATTATGCTTTTGAAGCCAATCGATCCTTTTCAGTTTCTGCTCTATGATCTCGTTAAGCGGATGTACCATGATCGGGAATGTAAACGTCAATCCCACACATAAGCCAATCTGTTTAAACCAAAGAAAACCGAAGGAAGATGAAGTATTGAGTTTCCACAAGCTGAAATTTCTAACATGATCAAGAGACACCATAAGCTGCAACTAAGTAGCATTGATACGGTACGGATACAAAAAAAAACGGGTATGGAAACGGGACCGAAAACGGCAAAATTAACATTTGTGGTTACGGATACCACGGGTATACGCTATGAAACATATATAAAAATATACATATAATTATAAATAAAATCACATTTCAATTTCAACATAACAAACTGTGCTTTAGTTTTAGTGCTTTAGTTTTATATGAAAAGCCAATTTTGAAACTTAACCGTATAAAAAACTTCCTAAAGTGTTATTTTCTGTTTTTGATCATTTTTTCTATTTCATCTATTTCGGAAAAGTTTCCGAACTGTCCCTAAGTTTCCGGTCACCGAAACATTTCCTATACGGGGACCGCATGCATTTAAAAGTACCTCTGCATATCAACCTTCTAAATTCCCAAGAACAAAATCATAACCAAGACAGAGAATAGATTTACCTGAACGGCAATGGCAGACCAATTATTTGGGAGGTTGAGCGTGATGATATCCTTAGTTTCATCGCCGTAAGCCATATAACCACAGAACCCGAACAACACATAAACAAACGTAATCCCAGCAAGCACTTTAGCTAACAACTTAGGGAAAGCTTCCCTCTCCTTCATAGAACCTTCAAGAGCCAACGTCATAGCAAAACCCTCAAAACAGAACACAGCAACTCCTCCTGCAAACGGTAAACCTCCAATGGTAGAAGAAACAGCTGTTCTGTCACTAAACGAGAAGTCTCCACCAATCACCATCTCAACATTTTCTTTCACAACGAAACACATGGCTATGATGTTGCATATATCAGCAAAGATGCTGAAAGGCGAGAGAGCTGATAAAGAAGTGATCCATGACAATCCAACTTCGATTGGAACCAAAATCAAGATGAAAGAGACCATGCTTAATCCATATGAACTGAATATGGATGACATATTTCTGCCTATGAAGACTAGATAAGCTACTGAACCACCACATTGAGCAGTGAATATGAGGAATTCGGTCAGGTATCGACCTTTTGTTCCCATACATTTGAATCCTAAATCACCATATGTTTTCGATTCTTCTTGCCCTTCTTCTGATTCTAGCTTGTCTCTGCACTGAATCTGCAATACATATAGGAAATACAATCCAGAGTGTGTTAGATGACGAACACGTTGACAATTGCAGCACAGAGAGATGAAATCTTATCCCGATTGATAATTGCAACCATAGAGACCAAATCCAATTTCAATTCAGCTGAGGAGGAGATTTAAGGAGTGGGGAGAAAGGAACTAACGAGGAGGAGCATGCAGTAATAGGTGGCGAATCCGACGATAATAACGCCGAGAGATCCGGCGAACCATCCGGCGACACGGAATGCGTAAGGAAGTCCAAGGACGCCTGTACCGACGATAGAGACGATGATGTTTCCGAGCGTTTGAATAGCTGAGGTTCTGTCACCAGTCGTTGAAGACGACGGAGAATTTATAAGAGGGAGAGATGGATCGTCGGTCGCCGCCAGGTCCTTGATCGCCATCGCCGAGATTCGCTCCTCTTGTTTATTATTTATTTAATTATTTATTTATATTTATTTGAGAGTTTTTGATTGCTTTCTAAATTTATGGAGACGTACGAAGTCCTCCGCCGCAATCCCTTTATAGGTGGCACGGTCACATGAACCCGCCAAAGATTCCCTCTTCTACGTGGCACCCCAAACGTCCCTTACATCTGACGCGTGCATATCACGCGATCCTATGGATAGATGAGATCTGTTCAACCATTAAATGCAAAAATCTGACGTAAATAATTGTGTATGGATGCTACCAAAAATGTAAAATAAAAACTCAAAATATCTGACACAACCTGACGTGTCATAGAGAGGTCCACCGTCCATTTTTACTGTATCATGTGGGACCCTATCATGTCTGCAACAACTCAAATTAGTATTAGTATATCGTTTTAGTCGTGTTCTTTACAAGTACTCTTCTACATTTATAGGGTTTTAGTCGTTTTAGTCGTGTTCTTTACAGATTCTTCTAACATTATAGATATCTAAAGCTGTTTGAGGGGTTAATCTATTTATTTTAGAAGTTTTGTTTCGTGTTACTACTAATTTAGTTTACGTAACCCAAAATTTTGACCAAATGATTCTAGTCTAATGGTTCCTATTTGTTGAACAAATTACCATGATGGCCTAGACCTAGAATTGATTTTACTCAAATGTGAGATTATCTAACTATTTCCATTTGGTTATCGAGAGGTGTTTTTAGTAGCAAGAAGAAATCAATTTTTTATAAATCTCGTAAAATTAGTATTTAGATCTAGAAAAACTTTTAATCAAAAACACTATCCTAAAATTTAAATTAGTTGAGAACATTTTTATGAAATTTGAACTAACCGGCATATATTATTATGAAACTAGTTTTTTAAAAAGTAAAAATTTAGTTGAAGGCACATAGCCCCATACATCGTAAAATCCATCCGCCCCATATAAAACAAAAAGAGAAAACTACACTGGTTTTTTTTGAAGATGGGTGGACTCAATCTCCACGTGAATATATATAGAGATTTGTTGTTGTTGCTGAAAGTTAGAGAGAATCAGAGGTTGAAAAAAGTGAAGAACATTTTATATTTTAATTATATTCGCTTAATGTCTACGTTTACACGAGTTCCACATTTATACTCAAATACAAATGTAAAACGCTAAACCCTAATTCCAGATGTCTTCATTTGATTCACTCATCTTCTGATAATACTAAGAAAGCATTAAACTGATTCACCGTCTTCACAGGCTCGATTGTACGATCCTGCAACTCCTTCTTTTTGGTTTGTAGCTCTGGTTTATTTTCTGTTTGCATAGACAATAAAGGAGAAGACCGTTGACAATCTAACTGCTGTGATATAACGTTAAATTCTAATGACTGAGATTATTTTCCATTTAAAACTTGTTTGGGCCGCCATTCCTGTTGGGTCTTTGTTGTCATGATCTTCATAACACTCTCCAATACGACATCGTTTGAACTCTGAGTGTTAACAAATTTTTGAATTTCGGTTGCAACACTTGCCGCCATTAGAGATGTCTTGATAGCCCCTCTCAAACGAGGTGTAGGAGGATCATCCATACCGAGTTTGAAGCGCAAAGAAGAGAAAGCAGAGAATGGTAGGGAATTATTGTAAATGTCAGCCAATTGCAGATGAGATGGAACATGTTTGACTGTGAGAAGACCAATGACGACACGCTCTCGAACATAATGATGATGAGTGCCAAAGTGATTTGTCCGACCATGATAAGCCGGATTGACAGTTAAGTAGACTGCAGACAGGTTGTCGCAGTAGAGTTCTGGAGTATTGATCAAAGGTATACCGGGTTCCTTCAAGACCGAGGCAATCCATGTAAGTTCAGAGGCAGTTTCCGAGAGAGAGAGAGATACTCAGCTTCTGTATAACTCTTAGCGACAGTGTCATGCTTGCGAGATGACCAAGAAATCAGATTATTGCCGAGAAAGGTACAAAAACCTCTAGTGGATCTTCTTGAAGATGGACAACCAGCCCAATCGATATCACTATAAGTGTTGGGATAGTGTCCTGAAATCACACTTGTACTCACTCCTGTGATAGTTGTGTGTCGAGATCAGACATTCGTATAATATTGGGCGGTTGCAAAGCTTTGCTAGAAGCCTCTTGCAATCTGTAAGTTATAGACTTACTGCCAATATTATATGATCCTATAGGGTCACACAACTAAGCAATCTGGAAGCTACGACATGGGAATGATCATTATGGTAATGATCATATTAATGTGTATTGGATACACATTATTATCGATAAAATGGTGTTGTGTCGATCGACACAACTTGTGTGTCGGTCGACACAGCTTGTGTGTCGGTCGACACAGTTCGGGTTTCGGGAAAAGGCTTTTCGAATTAAGACTTAATTAAGTCTAGCCCGTTAGGCATGTTTAGGTCGGATAAAACTCAAGTTTGTCGACCTAAACAGGTAAGCCGTCCACTTTTCTTGACAGAAAAAGTAGAAACACAAGAGAGATTCGATTCCCGTTGATCCGGCACTAGCATCCCGTTTCCAGCTTGTGTGCGTGTGTATCTGGTAGAGGCAAGGCATCTGCGTTGCTCCACTGATCTCGTTCACCATTCTCATTCCGCTGCCAGTTCAAAGGTAAGAACGAGGTTGGTTTTAATTCAATATATCAAACCCTAGATCCTAGGAGATCCAACAGTGGTATCAGAGCATGTTAGGGTTTAGGATATTGAATCTGATGCAATTAATTCGAAACTTGTTGTTGTTGAATTGAAAATTGCCTGCTAAAATCGTTTTTCTTATGATTAATCTCGGATTGTATGCATGTTGAAAATCGATGAAAACTGTTGAAATCGCACTGTGTCGATCGACACAAAGCGTGTGTCGGTCGACACGCCGCGGCTTAACGCGTAAAATTTTAGGGTTTGTCGCAGAGTGTCGATCGACACAAAGCGTGTGTCGGTCGACACAGAGCGAAAACTCGCGTAACATATTTAGGGTTTGTCGCATAGTATCGATCGACACAAAGCGTGTGTCGGTCGATTCAGAGCGAAAACTCGCAAATAATTTTAGGGTTTCGATCTGAGATCGAGTACCCGTGTTCCTGCTGTGTCGATCGATACACTGGGTGTGTCGGTCGACACAAGCAAAGCGATTAGATAGATCGGTTCAATTGGATTGAACCGGTTATCTCGCTCGGTTAATTTTAATTAACCAATTGGTTATGGTTTGGTAATGTCGATCGACACACAGTGTGCGACGATCGACATGGACCATTAAACCGAACCGGTTCAATTGGATTGAATCGGTTAAGTAAATTCGATCCGGTTTGACCGGTTATCGAAGATCGGTTTAAGTATGGCTGCGTCGACCGATGCCAATGGTTGGCGTCGATCGACACGACGTTCGCAGATGTGCTGGTTGGAACACAAATTTGCATATACCAGAACAATTTAATCCTAAAAGGTTCTAGTTGAATCCAAACTTAATAAAACTGAATGTTTTAAATAAATTAATAACTTCTTGGATGTATATTGGATATGCATCAAGATAAAATGGTTCCTTTCCTCAACTAAATATCAAGTGATCTTGATGTCTTTCCCGATCTTGTCTATTGTCAAGACTCGTGTCGTTTGTTGGATATTCTTGGAGTCCTTGATATCCACTTTAACATGAGTAAGGCAGGTGGTCATTGACAGACTTGCAGTGCAACTGTCAGTAATCACGAGACAGAAAAGGATTGGTTTTACTTGACTAGGCTGTCAGAAGTTCTTGGCCCAGAGACATCAGAGTGGATTAGGCATAGTTTGTCTTATCCACGACCAAGAGTTGTACTGAGTACAATTAGCAATGATTTGCTTAGATAACTAAAGTTTGAGTAACGGCGAGTCGCCCACTCGAATTTTAGTAATCTGAGGATCTTGGCTCATTGTATTCATCTGAGGAAACATAGTTTTGAATACAATGCGAGTTTTTCTTATTAGATAAGAATTCTCATTTCTTGAGCATTATAACTAAAACTCTACCTCTTTTAATTACAGCTATGTCTGTCTCAAATCACATCAACACTTTCTCACTAAGATCCGTCCTTGAGAAGGACAAGTTAAATGGATTTAATTTCTTGGAATGGTATCAGAACCTGAGAATAGTTCTCAGGCAGGAGAACAAGGAATATGTCCTTGAAAGAGTTCTCCCCGAGAGGCCACGTTCCAATGCCCCGCAGACAGAAAAGATTGCTTGGGATAAGCATTCAGCTGATGTCAAAGATGTTAATTGTCTAATGATGGTGACTATGAACTCTGAGCTGCAAAAGCAATATGAGAACGTGATGTCACCCATTGAGATGATTAACAACCTGAAAGCTTTGTTTCAGGAGCAAGCTAGCACAGAGAGATACCAGACGGTTAAATCTCTCATGGATTGCAAGCTGGCTAAGGACAGTCCAGTAAGTCCTCATGTCCTTAAAATGATGGGTTACATTGATAACCTGGGGAAACTGGACTGTGCCATTAGCCAGGAGCTAGCCACTGACATGATTCTGCAGTCTTTGTCGTCGTGTTTTGATCAGTTCATCATGAACTACAACATGCAAAACATGACTAAGACATTGACTGAGTTGCACGGCATGCTGAAGACAGCAGAGCCGAATCTCAAGAAGGCAACTCCCAGTGTACTGATGGTACAAGGGGGTAAAAGGTTTAAGAAACCTAAGAAGGGTAAGGGAAAGGCCCATGTTGTCAAGACTGAAAGTCAGTACAAGCCCAAGCCGAAGCCCAAATCCGGGCCTTCTCCTGAGGGTAAGTGCAACTACTGCAAGCAGTTGGGGCATTGGAAGAGAGACTGCAAGAAGTTTAAGGAAGATTACAAGAAGCTGAAGAAGACGTATGATGCGTCTGACTCAGGTATTTATGTTATCGAACTAAATGTTATGACTTCTAGTCCTACTTCGTGGGTATTGGATACCGGCTGCGGTGCTCATATTTGTACAAATGTGCAGGCATAAGAAATAGTAGGACGCTGAAGAAAGGACAAGTGGAGCTACGGGTCGGGAATGGAGCTAAGGTTGCTGCACTGGCCGTAGGCACCTACGAGTTGTCCTTACCATCGGGCATGGTTTTAATTTTAAATAATTGCTACTTTTTACCTGCGATAAGCAGAAACATAATTTCAGTTTCCGTTTTGGATTTGGAAGGTTTTGATTTTGCTGTTAAGAATAAAGTTTGTTTTTTTAATCGTGATGGTACATTTTATGGTAGCGCCCCATTAGATAATGGGTTATATGTTTTAAACCAAGAAATGCTTGTCTTTAACATAAATACAAAGCGGTTTAAGTCCAATGACGAAAACCCGACTTTCTTATGGCATTGTCGTTTGGGCCACATAAATGAGAAACGCATCCAAAGGCTCCATAGAAATGGGCTTCTGGGCTCATTTGATTTTGAATCACGTGAGAAATGCGAATCTTGTTTGATAGGCAAGATGGCTAGAGCCCCTTTCAACAAACCAAATGAAAGGGCCAGTGACTTATTGGGCCTTGTTCATACTGATGTATGTGGGCCGATGAGTACTGTTGCCAGAGGAAATTACAAGTACTTCATTACCTTCACTGATGATTTCAGTAGGTATGGCTATGTCTATTTGATGAGACACAAGTCGGAATCCTTTGATAGATTCAAGGAATTCAAGAATGAAGTGCAGAACCAACTTGGCAAAAGTATCAAATTTCTGCGATCGGATCGCGGAGGAGAATATTTAAGTCAAGAGGTCAGCGACTATCTGAGCGAGTGTGGAATTATTTCACAACTCACTCCTCCTGGAACACCCCAATGGAATGGAGTGTCAGAGAGGAGGAATCGAACCTTATTGGATATGGTTCGGTCTATGATGAGTCATTCAAATCTTCCATTATCCTTTTGGGGATACGCTCTAGAAACGTTTGCGTTTACACTAAATAGGGTTCCATCTAAATCAGTGGAAAAGACACCACATGAAATGTGGACTGGGAATGTTCCTAGTCTGTCTTTCCTGAGGATTTGGGGTTGCGAAGCTTATGTCAAACGTTTAATCTCTGACAAGCTTGCACCCAAATCAGATAAATGCTACTTCGTTGGTTATCCTAGGGAAACCAAGGCATACTACTTTTACAACCAATCTGAGAACAAAGTATTTGTTGCTCGGGACTGTTCTTTTCTTGAGAGGGAGTTTCTCTCTAAGAAAAACAGTGGGAGTAAAGTACATCTTGAAGAAATTCAAGATGCACAGGAGTCTGCTCAACCTGCTGAGGAAGAGCAGCAGTTGGATCCACAGAGTTCTGTGGAACCGGCGCCTGTGGAGCCTGAAGTTCGCAGATCCGGAAGGATCCGTCACGAACCCGAGAGATACTATGGATTTCTCGTGACCAATTCAAATGATCTGATGATCATTGATAGTGACGAACCAGCGACTTTCGCGGAAGCAATGATGGACCCGGACTCCGAAAAGTGGCTTGGAACCTCTAAATCCGAAATGGGATCCATGTCAGAAAACCAAGTATGGTCCTTGGTCGATTTACCTAATGGTGTAAAAGCCATTGAGTGTAAATGGATCTTCAAGAAGAAGATTGACGTGGATGGCAATGTGCAAATTTACAAAGCGAGGTTGGTGGCTAAAGGTTTCAAACAAATTCATGGTATTGACTATGATGAAACCTATTCCCCAGTCGCTATGCTTAAATCCATTCGGATTCTTCTAGCGATTGCCGCTCATTATGACTATGAGATTTGGCAAATGAATGTCAAAACCGCATTCCTGAATGGTATTCTGGAAGAGGATGTGTATATGACACAGCCTGAAGGTTTTGTTGATCCTAAGAACGTTGGAAAGGTATGCAAGCTTCATAAATCCATTTATGGATTGAAGCAAGCATCACGGAGTTGGAATCTTCGTTTTGATGAAGCAGTGAAACAATTTGGTTTCATCAAGAACGAAGAGGAACCATGTGTTTACAAGAACACTAGTGGGAGCAAAATTGCGTTTCTTGTACTGTATGTCGATGACATACTCCTCCTCGGTAATGACGTTCTGTTGCTTCAGTCTGTTAAGACTTGGCTCGGAAGTTGTTTTTCCATGAAAGACATGGGAGAAGCTGCGTATATTCTTGGAATCAGAATCTACAGAGATAGAATGAACAGGCTGATTGGATTGTGCCAGGACACTTATATTGATAAGGTACTGCACAGATTCAGGATGCACGATTCCAAGAAGGGCTTCATACCGATGTCTCATGGCACTAGTCTCAGCAAGAAGCAGTGTCCGGCGACACATGCTGAGCGAGAACGCATGAATAGGATTCCTTATGCTTCTGCAATAGGATCTATTATGTATGCAATGCTCTGCACTCGTCCAGATGTAGCTTACGCGTTAAGCATGACGAGTAGATACCAATCTGATCCAGGTGAAGATCACTGGACAGCTGTCAAGAATATTCTCAAGTATTTGAGACATACTAAGGATAAATTCCTGGTGTATGGAGGAAGTGAAGAACTTGTGGTGAATGGATTCACCGATGAGAGTTTTCAGACGGACAGAGACGATTTCCGATCACAATCTGGATATGTCTTCTGTCTAAATGGCGGTGCAGTGAGCTGGAAGAGCTCTAAGCAGAATACCGTAGCTGATTCCACGACGGAAGCTGAATACGTTGCTGCTTCAGAAGCGGCAAAGGAAGTTGTTTGAATCAAGAAGTTCATGACTGAACTTGGTGTGGTTCCTAGTATCTTGGAGCCAGTGGCTTTGTTTTGCGATAACAACAGAGCCATTGCTCAGGCGAAAGAACCAAGGTCACACCAGAAG
The DNA here is from genome assembly GCA_030180135.1 of Orychophragmus violaceus. Lineage (NCBI taxonomy): Eukaryota > Viridiplantae > Streptophyta > Magnoliopsida > Brassicales > Brassicaceae > Orychophragmus > Orychophragmus violaceus. The sequence goes on from CM058240.1 coordinate 90,822,180, forward strand.
TCCAAACACGTGGAGAGGAGATATCACCTGATTCGTGATATCGTCAATAGAGGTGATGTGAAGATCAGCCGAGTTCCAACAGACGAGAATGTCGCTGATCCTCTGACCAAGTCACTCCCAAGGCCTAAGCATGAGAGTCATACGACTGCTGTAGGCATTAGAGATCTTAAGATGTAATCTTGATTCTAGTGGGAGTTTTAGTTTTGTTAAGACGCTCTTGTAAACATTCTTTTGGAAATGTTTAATGAAATTTGATTTCACCATTATTTATTGTGATCTAAATAATGGTCCCAAAATAAGTTTATGACATATTATAGGTCATCAAGTTGAGGACTTGATCATGAAACCCTATAAGTTAATAAATTATGTTTTGTCCCTGGTCGAGGCTGTCAAAGTGGGACACTGACAACCGCGAGAGACTAGATTGTGAGGTGATTGTTGGCTAAGTTTCATAGAGCCAATGATATGATTATCGCAGTCAGTCACATAGATATATGTCAGTGAACATATGATCGGACATGACCCGCTAATGAGAAGTCTACAAGATAGTTATATCTGTGTCATAAGAGGTTCTCATTACGACTATAGAGTATAGTCCTTAGACCTGAGTTCATCATGCTTTCTTGCATATGAATTGGTACACTTTGACTTTGTCAAACGTCGACCTGTAACTGGCGACTATAACGGCACTGTTCAAGTATATCATGAAGTGTGCGTTGAAACAGGGATGGAACAAGATGGGATTTGTCCCTCCTGTATAACGGGAGATAAATATCTCAGGGCCTATCGAAGATTGCATACTGAGAGAATGTGTGGCCGCACTCAAACGAACTGTAGTTCAGTTGTTTGTAATGTTCAGTATGAGATCAGGAGTTCGATAAACACGATGTTGGCTTAATAAGGATGACACCAATCTTGTCTTATGCCAAATCGAGATATAGAGACAAAAGGATTATAGGAATAGATGATTCCAGTACAAGTGGGAGATTGTTGGGATAGTGTCCTGAAATCACACTTGTACTCACTCCTGTGATAGTTGTGTGTCGAGATCAGACATTCGTATAATACTGGGCGGTTACAAAGCTTTGCTAGAAGCCTCTTGCAATCTTTAAGTTGTAGACTTACTGCCAGTATTATATGATCCTATAGGGTCACACACCTAAGCAATCTGGAAGCTACGACATGGGAATGATCATTATGGTAATAATCATATTAATGTGTATTGGATACACATTATTATCGATAAAATGGTGTTAGTGTGTCGGTCGACACAGTTTGGGTTTCGGGAAAAGGCTTTTCGAATTAAGACTTAATTAAGTCTAGCCCGTTAAGCATGTTTAGGTCGGATAAAACTCGAGTTTGTCGACCTAAACAGGTAAGCCGTCCACTTTTCTTGACAGAAAAAGTAGAAACACCAGAGAGATTCGATTCCCGTTGATCCGGCACTAGCATCCCGTTTCCAGCTTGTGTGTGTGTGTATCTGGTAGAGGCAAGGCATCTGCGTTGCTCCACTGATCTCGTTCACCATTCTCATTCCGCTGCCAGTTCAAAGGTAAGAACGAGGTTGGTTTTAATTCAATATATCAAACCCTAGATCCTAGGAGATCCAACAATAAGCCCTCAATGTAAAATCAGTATGCTTTGTACATGAGATCCCCATAGCGATAGTACCTTTTATATATCTCAGTATTCGCTTGAGCAAGAGAAAATTAGATAGAGCTGGAGCATGCATTTTCTGACATATATAGTTAACTGCAAATTGAATGTCAGGTCTTGTTAAGGTTAAGTATTGTAACTTACCCGCAAGACTGCGAAAGTAAGTCGGATTAGAGAAGAGCTCATCATGATGTTCAACCTTGTTCAGTTGCAGAGGTAAAGGTGTGGGCATTGGTGAGCATTCACTCATAGATGCAATAACCAAAAGATCCTCAGCATACTTTTGTTGAGATAGGAACAGCCCCTCTGAGTGAAAGTGTGCTTGAATTCCAAGAAAGTAATGCATTTGTCCAAGGTCTTTCATCCGAAACTGCTTCTTGATATCATTGAGAAACTTATCCATGATAGAGGACTTGTTTCATGTGATGATCATATCATCCACATAGAGTAAAAGGATGATGACATTCTGGCCTTGAGTATAAACAAAGAGAGAAGAGTCTGGTTTGCTGCATATGAAACCAAATTCCAAGAGATAATTGCTAAACTTGTCAAACCAGACCCTTGGAGCTTGTTTAAGACCATATATAGCTTGATGGAGAAGACAAATATGATCTGGATTAGCCTTGTCAATAAAACCAGCAGGTTGTTTCATGTATACAACTTCTTTAAGCTCCCCATGTAAAAAGGCATTCTTGACATCCATTTGTTTCAAATCCCATTCCATGACTGTAGCAAAATTGAGAAACATCCTCACTGTTGCAGTTCTGACTACATGGCTGTAGGTATCCAAATAATCAATACCCTCTTCTTGATCAAAGCCCCTAGCCACTAGTCTAGCCTTCAATCCGTTTAAGGATCCATATGCATTCAAATTTGTTTTGAACACCCACTTGCTTCCTAAAACATCCATCCCTGACATATGTGGAACTAGAGACCATGTTTGTGTATCTCTACAGTTTTCTAACTCTTCACACATTGCACTGTTCTACCTTGAATCTTTTAGCGCAGAAGTTACTGTCTTCGGCTCAGGATAATCTACTCTGTTTACCATAAGCACATACCTAGAATTTGGTTTGGAAATCCCTGTTTTGGAACGATTGATCATAGGATGCTGAGAGGAACTCGTCTGACGCTTTATGATATTCAAGTGCAGCAGTTACTGATGTGGAGTTGTGTGATGGTGAAGCTGACTTAGTTGTACTAGCAGAAGACTGTTGATTAGAGAAAGTCTGTGATCTTTCAGCATTGGTCACACGGGGAGGAAAATCAGCTTCTGTAAAGATAGAAGAATCTTGTGAAAGAGAACCAGCAGATAAGGCAACAATTGATGAATGAGGTAAGCTAGACTGATATAGGTATAGGTGCCGAAACATTTGCAGAAACGTAGTCAGGGTGTTGAGATGAGTCAATCCCTAGAGTTTCAGTGGTCTTTGGAGCAGGCTCAAAACTCTTTTGCCAATCATCAAGAAGTTTGGAGCTTGTTACATTCTGAAGAGACAAGTATATATTCTGAAAAGTTATCTTCATCGAAAAGGACATGACAACTGAGACAACACACCCTGAAGGAGGATATAAGCACCTATAACCTCTGAACTTGGCATTATAGCCTAAAAACACACAATTCAAGGACTTTGGATCAAACTTGTTGGAAGAATAATCTCTGAGAGTGGGGTAACATGCACACCCAAATGTTCTGAGAGAGGTGTAGTCTGAAGCTGAACCAAAGAGCTTTTGATAAGGTGATATATTCCCATCTGTTACTGAGGAAGGAAGAAGATTTCCCCAAAAAAAATGATGTGAAGAAAGCTTCAACCCAGTATGTTTGAGGCATGTTGCTTTGAAACATCATGTTCAATCCAAGTTATGTCAAATATATGTGTTTCCTTTCAGCCAAACCATTTTGCTGAAGAGTATATAGGCATGATATAAACTGTTGAATCCTACTTTGCTGAAGATGAAAAAGAAACTTAGAGCTTGTAAATTCTCAACCACCATCACACTGAAAAATATTTATCTTTGTATTGAATTGATTTTCTACTAACTTTTGGAAGGCAAGGAAAATAGAATAGAAATCAGATTTATTCTTCAAAGGATAAAACCGACCAAAGCGAGACCAATTGTCAACAAGAATTACATAGTAATGAAACCCTTGAACAGACACAACTGGATAGGGCCCCCACAAGTCACAATGTATTATTTGAAGAGGTCTTGAAGCAACAAAATCAGAAGAGAAGAAAGGGAGACGATTACTCTTGCCTAACTGACATGCTTCACACATTGAAGTCATGTTTTTATCTAGAGTATGGCCATAAAATAAGATAACTGCTGAAGGAATGTCCTAGCCTCTTATGCCAAACAAGAGAGCTTGATGCATGCTGTCTAGAGGAGAATAATACTTGAGCTGCAAAATCCTTCAGAACATATAACCCATCACTGTTTTTTTTTCTCAGCATCAACAGCTTCTTTGTGACCTTGTTCTTGACAACAACTCCATCACAATCAAACTCAAGAGAACAAGGGTAATCCTTTGTGATTTTGGAAATAGAGAATAATGATTTTGCAACAGTATGACAAACAACATCCTTAAGAGGTAAAGTACCTGAAGTAGAAGCTATCATGCCTGATCCAGTGTGAGTTATGGGTAAGAAATTCCCATCAGCTAACATAACAGTATATGATCATGTGTATGATTTTGAGTGTTAAAGATGTTGGGGAGAGTTGGTGATGTGAGCGCTTTCTCCTGAATCTGGAAACCACTCATATCCATTGTGGTCAAAAACTTCTGTGATACAAAGAGCAGACATGGCTGAAGGCATATACTCAAGCTGGTACGAGTTATCGAATATACGCCAACAACCTAGAGCTGAGTGACCTTTGCGACCACATATCTGACAGAGAGGTCGGTTATCAACTTCAGAGACAACAGATTAACCAGGGGAGGATCCTTGATAAGAGGATATCTGCTGATGAAAACCATGACCTCTGGTGGTAAAGGATCCACGTCCTCTGAAGCCACGATCACGAGAGTAGAAACCTCTGCATATGCCTCCATAATAACCAGTGTTGGCTTGGACTACATTTAAAGCCAAATGAGGTGTAATATCAAATCCAACACTATAGCTTTGGAGACAAGCATCAAAGCTTGTGAGTCGTGGTATGATGTCTTCAAAGGTCGGTGCTTGAACAGTGTCTATGGACCCTTCAATACTTATCTTGATGGGTTCATAGTCCTTTCCAAGTCTATTAAGCGCAGCAAAAATCTTCATGCGTTCTGAAACATGACTACCAATGGAAAATAACTGATCACAGATGGTCTTTATCTCTTTGAGATAGCCGATCATAGACTTATCAGTCTTCACCACCGTTTGTATTTTCCGTTGAAGCTCGAACAGGCGAGAAGATGATGGCATATTGTAGTGGTTTGCCAACGCTACCCAGATCTCGTGAGACATACGGCAGTCTATGACTAAGCTTTGAATATATTCGGAGAAAGATCCAAGAAGCCATGAGATAATAACTGGATATGTTTGAAACCAGAGATGATAATCCGAGTTTGGTATTGGAGTGTTCGTCCCATTGATGGCGCATTGATCACTGGGGCAGGTCCTGGTAAGCTGCTTGTGACAAATCCAAGAAGGTGTTGTCAATTTAGAAAAGCCGTGAATTGATTTTTACAGAGGATATAGTTTTTTTCAGTGAGTTTTACTGTCACCGAGTTTACTATATTTAACGAAGGAGGGGTGTAAACATCTAGAGCATCCATGGCTCTGATATCATGAAAGTTAGAGAGAATCAGAGGTTGAAGAAACTGAATAACATTTTGTATTTTGATTATATTCGCTTAATGTCTGCGTTTTACAAGAGTTCCACATTTATACTCAAATACAAATGTAAAACGATAAACCCTAATGCCAGATGTCTTCATCTGGTTCACTCATCTTATGATAGTACTAAGAAAAGCATTAAACCGATTCACCGTTTTCACAAGCTCGATTGTACGATCCTGCAACTCCTTATTTTTGGTTTGTAGCTCTGGTTTCTTGTATGTTTGTAGAGATAATAAAGGAGAAGACCGTTGACAATCTAACGACTGTGATATAAAGTTAGATTACAACGGCTAAGATTATTTTCTATTTAAAACTTGTTTGGGCCATCATTCCTGTTGGGCCTTCGTTGCCTTGATCTACATAATACTCTCCAGTACGACATCGTTTGAATTTGGAGTGTTAACAGATTTTTGAATTTCTGTTGTAACACTTGCCGCCATTGGAGATATGTTGATAGTTGCCTTGTTGGTAATGAGCTTGTCATCTATAAATTAGCGTATTATCATATTAAAAACATGCTACAAGATCTTGAGATTAACTAGCTAGTTAATGATATTGCATATAATGATATTGCATATGGCATGTTATGTAGTCATTGAGATTGCATATGTCACGTTAACTTCACAGATAAGTCATACAAACAAGTACGATTATTAATTCTATCATAAACTCATATCTTTATTATCAAATAGTGACAAATATGCTTCCATTACACGTTACGACACTAAATAAGATAATGACATTGCTCCATTGACCACATACATTTTCCACATTCATCCAAATTTTCCCATCTACTGTTCTACAGGAAGAATTTTCAGAATCTTAATTTGATTCACTGACAATTAAGACAATAAGTGAACCAGAATTGTTAATCTCTTATCTCATCAAACAAGCGATATCAGTCTTTTTTTAATTGGACAATGTATTTTTAGTTTAAGGAAGCACGAAGACAATTTGGGTGATAGACCGCAATGTGGTGTAACTGAAGAGAAGCTCGAGGCTGAAACTTGTGATGGCAATGTGGTTTTCGCGAGAGAACAAATGGAAGACGGTGATCCTGATATAACGAAACTCTACATGAGAGTTCAAGCACTGGAGGCTGACAGGGAATCAATGAAATTGCCGCTTCTTTCTACGAGGACTGATGTGATAACTTTAAAAATAAAAATAAAAGACTCAAAATATCTTACACAACTTGAGACTCAAAAGACTCAAAATACCGTCCACTGTTACTTTATAATGTCTGCAACAACTCAAATAATTTGTCTCGTTTTTTTTTAGTCGGCAATTCCATTATGGATTAAAGGATTACAAGTGTAAATCAAGCTAGTGGGCTATACAAGCCCATTTACATTACTGAACCGAAAAGGAAATTTATCGGATTAACACGGGAAGCCACGCGTCACACCGATTGCCACGCGGCATGCAGCGAATTAACTCAGCATGCAGATCGTCCGGCAAGAATTCTGGTCTCAGTCGCTTCTACCGCTTCATCTCTGTGTTCCTGCCGATCAACCATCCACCCAAATTGCAAGGATAACCGGATCGTAATAAGAGCTCTTCTATCTGCACAAACTGCCACCGCTTTCTTGCGCCTCATCTCCTGATTCCATAGATCGGAATCATCACCGGAAGTAATTAGACCGCCAGGCCCATTCAACTCGATTGGGCATCGAACCATATTGGCCAAAGCGCACGGAAGGAGATGTGAAGATAAGAAGGTGTCGTCGGATCCTTGACATAAGAAGCACCGTGGAGGGAGATCGATCGATCCCAAAAAGGATCGAGAAAACCAAGAAAAGAATCGATAAAAGGATATAGGATATAAGATCGATTCTTACTTGGAGAAAAGACCGACAAAAGAGTCGGAATCAAAACCGAGTCCGACAAGTACCAGAAGTATTATTGGCGGCCGAGCCGCAGCGAAACCGGCATATCGCAGGAGTATATTACAGAACAAAAAGTATTAACAGCCGACCACCGGCAAAACACCGGTGGCCGGCAAATTTGTCTCGTTTAGTCGTGTTCTTACATTTTTTAGGGTTTTTTTGTCACACGATATCAAAAGCTGTTCGATGATTTATCTATTTATTTTAGAAGTTTTGTTTTGTGTTAGTACTGATTTAGTCTTTACGTAATCCAAAATTTTAGTAGTAACTAGACAGTTTGTCTTCAAGATATGTGGACTCAATCTCAGAGAGTACATATATATAGAGAGATTTGTTGTTGTTGCCTTGTTGATATAAGCTTGTCTTGTTGGTTTTAAAACCAACAAAGCTTACACAATTGTGCTCTTGAAGAATCTAACGGAAAGTACTTCCTCTCATATCGTCAAGAAATTGAATGCCGAGATTTTTCGAAGGGATCATAGGTTTTCTCAAGGATGTAGTGGGTAGTTTCAATCTCACAATTATCAAACTCAAGAGAGAGAAATAATGTACCATCAAAACTTGATCATCAAACTTGTAATAGAACCGAACCGAAACCAAACATGTATCCGAACGGCCAGCCGTAGCTAGAACTACAAAAGTATGCACTCAATGAGAATCGATCCCTCCACCTATCAATATGAACTTGTTTTCTATCATCAAGATGATATATATATAGTTAGAGATACATCACCAATTGAAATTGCTACAATGATTCATCCTCGTCTTGATCTAATTAAGCAAATATAATTACTCGAGTGTAACAAAAAACCACACTGAAATTTTACTTTCACAAATTGTATGAACATACGTCAAACAAACACAAACCCCACACTCAGTTAGCTGTTTGATTTCAAGATCAAAATTCAACAAAACCAAAATTCAGAGAAGAAGACCGCAAGTTTTGCCATAAAGAGCAAAAAAACTTATCGCCTCCTCATACCACGGCCACGACCTCCACCGCGTCCTCTTCCCATAGCACCTTGGGCAGCCTCTCCTTGTGCGCTCTCAGACTGCATTTTTTCATACACTTATCAATACAATAGATACACACATTATCAAAACATACACAAGAAAATGAAAGCAAATGTTAATTACTTTAGGGTTCTTCACGGTTTCATCCACACTTAGAATTAGGCAAGCTGCTTCAGTCGCAGCGTTTATAGCATTAATCTGCCACAACAAAGGGAAACAATTCATCATCATAAACCTTTATATGAAAGATATTCACACAAAATAGAAGATTCTCAAGTAGACATTTCTATAACTGGCACAATAGTCCCAGAAAAAGAAAGAGTAGAAGTTTATAGAATCTTCAATACCTTTACAACTGCTGGTTCCCAGACGAAGTTAGCGAATGAATCAGCTATTCCACCAGTGTTGATGTCCACTCCATACGAAGCTCCTTCACCTGTTATAACACAGAACGATGGCATCATCAAATGAAATTACGCTGCCTATCATAAGACTAATACACATCAAGCTTGTGGCTGTGAAATAAGACTCACCGCTTTGCATGGCGTGTTTTTGTCTTAATTTGTTCAGGACATCAGTTGCATCAAATCCAGCATTGTCACATAGTTGTCGTGGAATAACCTGTAATACATAGTGTGAGTTCAAACCAACAAATTTCAAATCCCAGCCAATATCAATTTGGACCCTCCTTTGTTGTTTACCAGATTTTTATTGTACACAACGAGCAAACAGAAAACCTCTCTACTCAATCAATGCCGAATAACACAGAACACAGCTTTGAAACTCATTTTGATATGTGCATAGACAAAAGCAAAACATCAAAGTCAACCAGAAGTGTACCTCCAGGGCCTTTGCATACGAGTTGATGAAAAGCTGTGACTTTCCAGCAATTGTTCGTGAATGCTGTCTCAGGTACTTGCTTATCTCCATCTACAACAAGGAGCAGTCTCTTTCATAGTCGATGTTATTAACCTATGTACCAAATTTTGAAACCAAACCATGGTTGATGAAGGATACTCACATCTATAGCTCCACCTCCCGGAACAACAGTTGAGTTCTTCACAGCTCTTCTCACAATCATAATCGCATCATGTAAACTCCTCTCAGCTTCTTCGATGAACTGCCATTAACGTTTCAAAGGAGTCAAATTAATGCGGATTTTTTTTGTTTCATTAAGCCTCCCATATTTGATGTATACCTGATCAGCTCCACCACGGAGGACAATAGTTGCTGTACGTCCAGAAGGGCAGCCACTGAATATGTTAAACCTCTCCCCACCAACTTGTTTCTCCTCAAATATTTCACAAGTTCCTAGAACCTGCACAAGATTAAAATCAATATCTGATAACATAATCAACACGTTTCTGAAAGCATGAAAGCATATCTAGATAGCAAACAAAGAAATTATTATTCACTAGCCTCAGCTATTATATTGTTAACACTTGTCTGAACGGTTCCTCCAGCCGCAGCAGCCACGCGATTAAGATCTTCTTCTGCTACACGGCCAGCGCAGAAAATATCACGATCTGCAAAATACTGCAAAAAATGCAAATTGTCTTCAATTAAATGAATAAAATACAGTCAAGAACTCTCTTGATTTATACGAAAATGAAACAACAAAATGCAAGGTATCGTTCTGAACAATACTGATTGACAAGAGCAAAAAATATGATAGGTTTTTGACGAGATAAAACATTTTCGTACACTAAAACATGGTACCTATATCCAATTAATTTAATTATATCTAAAAGATGTCGAGTGATTTCTCAAGAAATAAAGAAAGACGCAAAGGGCCAATCCAGAAATTAGGAACTAACAAACCTGAGTAGCTAGATCACCAATAGCCAATCGAGAAAGAACAACTTTTGCTCCACTTTCGACACATTTGTCTAGCTTGTCATAGATGATATTCCACTCTGCATCAACTATTGACTGGTACTGTGATGGATCTGACAGCCTGTGTGAAAATGAGAGAGAGAAGTCAAATAAGGCCAAAAGATACCTAATTGAATGGAGAAAATTACATAACGAGCCAGAATTTTAACCTAATCTCAGCGTTTTCCTTCTCTGATTTCAACTCCAACTCGATGTTAAGCAGGAGAATTTTCGGATTAACAAATTTCTTCGGCTGTTGTTCAAAACCTGCATATGAGAACGTCTTTTTGAAAGCCACGCCATCAACTAGGAAAGAGTCTCGCATGTTACCACCAGGAACCTGCAGAGCAAACCACAACATTAGCCTGGCTTTAAAAGCATAAGTACAAATGGAAATGTCTTTTAACGACTTGGATCTTGAAAAGTCCCAAAATAAGACTATGTTATAATCTCAATCATTTGCACCACGTAGAACTATGCCCATCTCCACTTCACCAAATCTAACTGGAACTTGGACATGAAATGCAGTGAATAGAGGCGGAATGAAACAGGAATGCCAGTTGTGGTACATAGTTGCGACTAGAAAACTGTTAGAAATAATGTACGTGCTATCCTCTTGGATTTTGAAAAATCCATGTAGAGATCAAGTAATGGCTAGAGTATAAGATGCAGGATAAACAGAAGATCACACAGGTTTGGACGTAGATGCCTAGTGAATTAAAAAAAATCATGTAACAGGAACAAAACTCCCAAAGCAAGGCCAATTTAAAAGCTTCAAAAAAAATCTTTTACCTTTTTGATACCAATCAAATTTAGCCTGTCGTCATTCCCAATCGCCATAACAGCATCAACAACCATTGTAGCAAAAAACTCCTTTTCTCCACCAATAAGCTTAGAAGAAAGAGTAGTAGCAGCACATTTAGCCAAAAGACCTTTCTTTTCCTCTACACTTTTCCCCTCAATGCTAACAGCGAGTTCTTTAACCTTCTCAATTGCCTATATGGTTAACAGTGGTTTATTAAGGTAACAAAAGATCCAGTATTTTAAAAGAGTTGAAAAATGAACTAAAGAGAAGGAAATACAAACCAAAGTGCTCGCAGTGCGGTAACTCCTAATCAGATTCTGGGAGTGAACACCATCCTCAATAAATGGCTTAGCTTCTTTCAAAAACTCTGATGCAAGAAGAACAACTGTAGTAGTCCCATCACCGACCTAACCAACAACAGAAAATTCAGAGCTCGTTAACTCAATCCCACATTTTAAAATGTGCATACTGGATCACACTTAGTATAAACACTGAAGATCCAAGATCCGGCTCAATGGTAATAATAAAAATCACAATTCAATTTAGAAAGGGTACACAAAATCATATTGCGTTTTTAGTCGCCAATCGCTGATTTGGAGTCGGTCGCCAGCGACTGTCAAACGAACATGACTGAGTCGCTGTCGCTGCCGCTGTAACAGCGACTGTCAAACGAACATGTTTCGAGTCGCTGTCCCTGTCGCTAGCGACTGCGAAACGAACAGGGCCCTTATCTCTGGAAAAAACGAGATTGGACCCAAAAAACTGAAGGCAAAGCGCACCTCGGAGTCTTGGGATTTGGCGATATCGACGAGGATTTTAGCGGCAGGATGGACAATGTCGAGGAGCTTCATGATGGTAGCGCCGTCGTTAGAAATGGTGACGGATCCCTTGTCGTCGTGGATGAGCTTGTCCATCCCTCGCGGCCCAAGCGTGGTTCGAACTACATCGCTAACCGCCATGACAGCGTTGATGTTGCTCACTAGCTGCGCTTTCCCCTGGGAAGTGTCTGTACCTTCCTTTAGCAGTATGATTTGCGGTTGCTGCTCCCGAAACCCAGCCAAAGTAGATTCTCGTCGGTCAGTGTCTGAACACATACAAATATATATGCACAGAGAGTGTAGATTCGACTTACCATCATCGACGCCATTGTAAATGCGTGAAGGAGCTACGAGAGAAAATGGGAAAAAATGGAGTGTAAGAGAGAGAGAGAGATTTAGGGTTTATTTTAGGTCTTGTGTGTCATATAGAAGCGACGAGATCGACCAAACGATTTTAGATCTAGACCGGCCGGTTGAACCAGTAAATTTGGAACCCATCGGATAATCTGATTCGGAACCATTTCACCCAGCATGTGACCCGGTCAAAACTCACTTCAAAAGTTTGAAAAGACGAGAGAGATATTTTCTGGTAATATTTCTGATTATTTGGGCCTCAATTCGGGCCAACTCTGACAACTGATTTCTCGTCTCTGTTTTATTTTAACTCCAATTTAAGTTGGGTGGGTATTCGGGCCAACCACGCGCTTTTCACTGTCACCTTCCTTTCTCCGCCGTCGTTACTTACGCAGAAGCTTCAAAGTCAACCATTTGGACTTTTCCTCTCTCTCTCTCTCTACCTACTCTCTTCCGTCGTTTAATAAACACCGTGTGGTTGAGAATCAGTAAGACTTTCTTCTATCCTTATTAAGTCTTTCTGTTGATCGATTCCGATCTGAATCTCTCTCTCGATTTTTTGAATTTTTAATTTTCGATGAACGATCTGTTTTCCAACTCATTCGCTCGCTTCCGCAGCGGAGAACCATCACCTCGCCGAGACGGCAGTGGAGGCGGCGGCGGTGGAGTTCAGATGTCGCAGCCGACGGGATCAACCGGTGGAGTGAACCTGGACAAGTTCTTCGAAGATGTGGAATCCGTGAAAGAAGAGTTAAAGGAGCTAGATCGGCTCAACGATACACTTCAATCGTCTCACGAGCAGAGCAAGACGCTACACAATGCCCAAGCCGTTAAGGATCTCCGCTCCAAGATGGACGCTGACGTCGGAGTAGCTCTTAAGAAAGCCAAGTTGATCAAGGTCAAACTCGAGGCGCTCGATCGCTCTAATGCCGCTAACCGGAGCCTCCCTGGTTGTGGACCTGGATCCTCCTCCGATCGTACCCGTACCTCCATCCTCAATGGTTTGAGGAATAAGCTGAAGGACTCAATGGACAGTTTCAATCGCTTGAGGGAGCTAATCTCGTCCGAGTATAGAGAAACTGTACAGAGGAGGTACTTCACCGTCACCGGCGAGAATCCGGACGAGAAAACCTTAGATCGATTGATTTCTACAGGTTAGTTAAATCGTTTTCTTCCATTCACATCACTCAATATGAAGAGCCAAATTCAACTAAGATTGTATAGTTCAGTGTTCAAGATGAATCTTCTCCGAGTTTGAATATGATGAACAATTCGTTGGCTAATAGTTTCATGATCCTGATTCAAGCTTAATGTTCTTTCAGCATCCAGAACAATATACACCTTTGTTGTGCTAGTTCTTGGTTGCTTAGAGCTGGATTGATCTCAGAAAACTAAACATATTCTTAGATGAGTGGTGTGTTAACATTGGGGGACTGTGTTTTGTTGCAGGAGAAAGTGAGAGATTCTTGCAGAAAGCAATACAAGAACAAGGAAGAGGAAGGGTCTTAGACACCATTAACGAGATCCAAGAAAGACATGATGCTGTTAAAGACATTGAGAAGAATCTCAGGGAGCTTCACCAGGTGTTTCTAGACATGGCGGTTTTGGTCGAGCACCAGGGAGAACAGCTAAATGACATCGAGAGCCACGTGGGCCGAGCCAGCTCATTTATCCGAGGGGGAACTGAACAGCTGCAAACCGCTCGGGTTTACCAGAAGAACACCCGTAAATGGACATGTATCGCCATTATTATTCTCATCATCATCATAATTGTTGTGGTTCTTGCTGTTGTTAAACCATGGCAGAACAATGGAAACGGAGGCGGTGGCGGTGGTGGAGGAAGTCCGCCAGTTTTGCCAACACCAAGTCCTCCTCAAGCAAGGCGTCTTCTACTGCGTTGAAGTGAGTTTCGTAATATGCAAATATATTCTTTCTTTGAAAAAAAAACTTTCTTCAAACCAACTTTGTGTTTCTAATTCCTACAGCTGTTTTTGTTGTTAATGGCCCTTTTATTTGATTTTCTGGAAGAATTTATAAACGTGGGTTAGATGAGAAAATTGGTAGAATATTTTCTTTGTATCTATCTATCTATTATGTTGCTGTATTGTTTTTTTTGTACACTTTATGTGATTTCACAGTTTATCGTTTCTTGTTTAGCTATATGAGCATTTTGAACCAAACAAAATGTGTTAGCGTCAATGGATTGTATATAATGATTTGATCTGGTTTCCGAGTTATTAGAGATGCTTTTGATCAATTATCCTCTGAAAGCAAACAATATACAACCCAAAAAAAAATATGAATGGATCCAGCATAAATATATGAATGGATCCAGCATAAATATATGAATGGATCATAAATTGATATACCAGAATATATCGAATCAAACTCGAATCGAAAACCGAAAACCAAATGAATATCCAAAAATATCCGAAATATAAATATATATCTAAAATATTAATCATAATAATACTTATCATAATTCAAATATCCAAGTAATTTGAGTATGTTTAGTATTTTGAATATTTTCTAGTAAATTTGGCTAGTTTGGATTGGATATAAAATACTCGAATCAAACTATATCCATGATTATTTTCAGATAAAAATAAGAGTTACTGTCTTGTCATTTCTGAGTACATCTGAGCATCTGACTAGTCAGTTCATGAGAAACTTACAAGCCAAGTAACAAAACACACTATATATATAGAATCATGCGAGCCAGAGACCAAGAATTGAAACAAACAAAACAGGCGATATAATACAAAGAAGAAATAAGCTCATCAGAACAAGTTTTTGAATTGGCTGCTTAGTGAACCCTTTAGATTAGAGTAGAGATCATAAAGCGAGTACTGTTTCAGATTTGCAACCTCGTACCACGAATTCAACGCGGTGTAATGCTTATCCATGCCTGAAAACGCCAATTGGATCCCCAAGCTACAATCTACTTGTCCACCTTGGTTCTTGCAGCTTTGTCTTTTGAAGGCGCATTCTTCTTTGTTGAGGCACACGAATTTGGCATCTCCAGAACATTTGGAGCATCCGTCTTTCTTCCAGAACAAGTTCTCAAGCCTGCCTTTCTGGAACTCAAGAACCTGGAACTTAACCAAGATTAGCATAGGTTTAGAGAGGTAGAAGTTTCTATAAGAAGACTGATATGAGCTTATATAATTACAAGGGTGAAGCTTGTCATGACGTGATCGTTGTCTGCAACCATAGTTGGAACTGATCTTGCAGCGTATTTTGCACCAGCAAATGCTACCATAGTAGTACCATATACCCCTTTGAGGAATCCTGGAATCACAAAGTATCATCATGAGAACCGGTAATTTCATAACACATTCAAGACCTCTACACTTCTGAGCAAAAACAATAATTTAGTAATTTCTGTTTGGCAATGAAGCTACTAAATCACTAGAACCCTACTGACATGCACATCATAAGCTTATTTTCTAGTTCTTAACTATCATTCTAGGAATCTGACATGACAAAATTCTCTGTTTTCATCCTCTCATCTCATTGAAACAACAAACGCAGAACGAAACCAGACCTTCCAAGAACAGAGATTAGTTCCAAAACATTTGAGACAGATGAGGAAACTAAATCTATCATGTAAGAGACGTTGAACATTCGCTTAGAATCCAGAGATCTACCAACCCATATAATCAGAGCAAAGTTTTTTGTTTTTTACTTTGATAAAAATCATCAGAGCAACCAAGCTTTCATAGCTCAGTTGGTTAGAGCACCCGTTTAGTAAGCGGGAGGTCTTGAGTTCAACTCTCAATGAAAGCATCGAGAGTCTTATGCTTACCTCTTTTTCATTCCAAGCAAAAAATGTATCGTCAGAGCAAAGTTTTTTTTGGTATGAATGTTAAAATGTAAATATGAAAATCGCCCACCGTGGGGCTCGAACCCACGACCACAAGGTTAAGAGCCTTGCGCTCTACCAACTGAGCTAGACGGGCTTGTTGTTCATTAAAGCAAAGTTGTCAAATTTCTAATGCAAGTCAACAAACTAAACTAATCTGGGCAAAGATTCCGATCCAAATGAAATTTCCCTAGGATGGGCCTCATCGTTTATAATCTGATCAAAGCTTGCAATCAAATTCACCAAGATAGATCATAGATCCGAGATGAGAACGAACCGGGCGGAAACTGGAGGAACTGGAAGAGGTATTGATGGTGAGGAGGGTGATCTCATCGACTTTAGGTCTGAATACGGCGAGCTCAGAGTTACCGTTGAGCGAGAGGCGGCGACGATCGCAGGGAGAGTACTGAACGGAACGACTGATACCAAAGAAAGAATCTCTCGCCGCGAAGGCAATGCCGAAAGTGAATCCATCGCCGATCGCGACAGTAGAATCTGAACATGGAAATATTATTTTTCGTTTTTATTAAAAATCTTCTTTTTTTTTTCGTCTAAATTTTATTAAATTATGAAAGTACCAAACGGATTACAAAGTTATATACAAAACATCGAAATACAAATTATTGCATAAACAATTATACGCGCCATCTACTGAAGACAAAATATTAGAAAAACGAATTTGAACGATGCTTTCTTTCGAAATAAGCCTTACGCGCTAACAAACATTATATGCTGTTATTTTCATTCTTCTTTATTTGTCTCCCTCCGGTACGATTCGTATGCCAGTTTGACATTGCTAAAAAAAAAATAAAAAAAAAATAAAAAATATTATTGTGGTATTTTCCAAAATAATTACTTTTGTGGTCTATTATTGAATAAGGTCAAATTATTATTGAATAAGGTCAAATCTGAGCTGGCAAATTCCAACTGTTTTTGGTGTCAAGCGGTAACCACAATTGAAACTGTAAGAAAAATTCCCACCTAACGGTTTGTTCACTGCTAAATCCTATGTAGATAAGCACACCTTATCAATTTTACTACAAAGTCTAAGCCGTCTATTAGCAGGAATCAAGGACCCACATAAATTAACGGTTAAGATCTATCCGACATTCCTTGTGAAATGAGAATCCCACCGATTGGGCATTGCTGTTCTGTCTCTTCCTTGTTAGTAGTCTCCTCGTCCTCCAAATTCAATCATCATCTGAAACTCTAGAAATTCGTTTCTTCTTTACTTGGAGAATCTATCAATCATGTCGAAGTTTTATCTCGCTATCTCTTATTTCCTCTTCGTCTCAACGATTGTTAGAGCCACCGATGTCAAGTACTGCGGTATGTTTTGTCCTTACGAGTTCTCCCTTGTTCTTCATTGATTCATGATTGCTTGTAGTGTTTTGATCAATTTTACTTTGATAATTCGATTACGATTGAGATATTGGGTTGCCAAGGATCCAGTTCTGGAATGATTTTGAGCCTTGCTGCGTTGAAACTTGATTTTCTTAAAGATGATTTTGAATTTTTACACTTAATTGAGTTTGAAATTCAATGTCTTTGATATTGATCCATGTTGGGTTTTAACTTAAGAAAAAACCCAGAATCTCGATCTAATTTTGTTATGTGTGTGTGGTTGCAGATAGTAATGAAGAGTATGCAGTAAAGGTTCAAGGAGTTGATATATCGCCTGATCCTGTAGCTCGAGGCAAGCCAGCCACTTTTAGCATTTCTGCTAACACAGGTACACTCAGTTTATATTCTTCTGTTTCAACTTTTAACACTTCGTTGAAGATTTGGGATGACACATTCATTTCATATGACGCACAGATCTTTGTTTTGTTCTATAAGAGTGTCTATAGTTGTTTTCAGTGTTACAATTTGAACTTGTTATGTTCTAAGAATGGAACTTTCATTGTACTTGTTCTTGTTTTCTAGTTGTTCTTCAACAAGTGGAAAGATTTAAATGGAGTTTCACTGTTATGGTGGTTTTTTGTTTCTAATTTGGGTTTACTTGTTATATATGAAGACAATGTGATCTCAAGCGGAAAGTTGGTGATCGAAGTTTCATACTTTGGATGGCATATTCATTCTGAGACACATGATCTTTGTGATGAGACCAAATGTCCCGTTGCTATTGGAGATTTCCTGGTATCGCACTCGCAAGTTCTACCCGGTTATACTCCTCCCGTAAGTTTATTATTTTGAAGCATTGTGGATCTAGTTACACATTGATCCATTAGGCTCATTTGAATTTGATATTGGCTTATAGCAAGCTGAACAAATATGGCCATATATTTGTCAAGATTGCTTAATATGATCATTAGTTTATTAGTAGCAGAATTTGTTATTCGGATTCTGCATTTTAAGGAGCAATCTAATCCTTTTATGTATCTCATAGGGTTCATACTCACTTAAAATGAAGATGGTTGATGGGCACAAAAAGGAGTTAACATGCATCAAATTCTCATTTGATATCGGATTTGGATCATCCCTGGTAGCCGACATTTAGAGCTACAATTTACTTGCTGGAATATACCATGGAATCACTCTATTTGCCTTTGTATAAAAGAAAAACACCTTTTCTCTTCACCATTATTGTTGATTAAAAACACATTTTAAAACTTCCATTATTGTTCTCATGTTGAGACCATTTATAAATTTTGATAAATTACTGGTATCATTCAACCAAACATCAGCCATTAATGGCTCTTTCCAGAAAAAAAAAGATGAGTTTTCTTCATAGCTTTATTATAGAACATCATGCTAATTGCTAAACATCTTTGTTCCTCTTTTGCTTTGTGTTCGGACAAGTTTGGGCCAAAAGTTGTGTTAAATTAAGTGTCTTGTCACCCTAACTGAGCTTCTGTTTGTTGTTGCTATGAGTGAACAAAATAAGGTCTGAATAAACAAGCATTGCTTGGCTAAAGAGTTTAAAAGACAGAGTTAACTCTACATTCACAAGTTAGTTAAAAGCTAAAGAGACCGTTACAAAACTTACAAGAACCTCAAAAACGTTAGCATTCTCTGCCTAACTTATTCAGACAGCTATATCTGTCTCTCTCGTCATCTTCGTGTAATGAAACTCAATCTGTAAACGTTGATGAACAGGCGCAGTCGAAGCTAACCCTTTCTTGATATCCTCTTGCAACTCCCTAATCGGTATCGCCGCCAAGAAACTCTTTATATACTCTTTACATGACTCCTTCCCTCTGCACACAATCTCCGGTTCAGATTCTGATTCTTCCTCTGCTTGAAGATTCTTGTGGATAACAGTTTGATCATCGAATTTCAATATGTAAGCTTGATCACAACCCTCATAAAGCCTTTCTCCAAGCGTGTCAATGATGTAGTAAGCTTCGTTTTCAACTTTGAGAACAAAGAAGTGATCATTCCAACTCACAATGTAAACACTCGGAGCCGACTCATTCTCATCAATCTCATCCCAAATACTATCGAAAGACATGGCGCCTTGCAGAAACTCGAATCTTCCCTCGTTGATCATCCCTTCTGGATGGAAAAACCCGACAAAAGACTTCCCGGGGATAACAGTTAGAGACCGGATCTTTGCTTGTAACACAGTGTCAAGATCAAAATGTTTGTCCGGGAATTTCTGCATATACGTTTCGTTTTCACAGAGGTTTCTCCACTCCAATGAACCTTCTCTGATCAAACTATCGAACTGAGACTTAATCGGCATGAGATTACCGTTCTTTTGGAACCAATCCGCGATAACCGCTACAAGAGCTGTGCAGGCACTCTCACCAGCTGCACGCTCGCTTCTCTGGTCGATTGAAGCAAGAAAGACTTTTGTCTGAAGCTTCATGTGTCCGTCTCTGCTTATCACTTCTTTCTCTTCCCAACTTCCGATTGCAAAACTGTCGTCTCCAAACTCTGAGAATGAAGATCGCGGATTAGCTGATGAATCTTCATCTGTTTTGCTCCTCTGCAAGTAAACATATGACACAAACTGAGACACAGAAACGAACAAAATCCGGAACATAGGAGTGCTGCAAAAACCAAACCAAAACCAACGTTCGAAAACTCGCTAGGCACTAGTCGGGGATTAAGATCTTACCCCAAAAGGACGATGAGCTTCATCTGAGCTAAGTTGTCTCCGGTCATAATCAATGTCATCGCCACCTTCTTCTCCATTATCCTTCTTTAACAAAGGCTCTCCTTTGGCCTTCGGCGACCTAAAGCTCAACTTCCTCTTCCTCCATGGCAATATACTACGACGTGGAAGAAGTGATGTCTCATATACCAAACCAGCAGATGAATCTTCAACGTCTGAGCAACCTCCAACGTCGGATTTCCTGTGGCTATAATAAATCCAATCTTCATCTTCATCGCTGACTTTTGTGCCACAGTTTAAAGAACTTCCTACACCGTTTGCATAAGACAAAGGTCCATAGGAGAAAGATTTCCTCACACTCATCAAATCTTCTTTGCCTTCATCAAAATCTTCCTCAAAATCGTCTAGTGATTCTGATGATTCAAAGCTTGAGAATCTGTCTTCTTCTTCTTCGCGGCAAGCTTTCTTGGCTTTTCTTGTGGAAACAAACTCTGTAAAAATCTTAACTTTCCTGAGACCTGCTTTGATTGCAGAGACGTCTTCCTTCTCAGTTGGGTGAGTTTCAATAGGCTGTTGTGGCGGTGGAGGAGAGGGGACAGGCACAACCGCGGTTTGTGCAGTCACTGAGTCCGAGGTTTCTGGAGTGGTTCTAAGCTCAAGCAGGCTCAATGATACCTAAAGAACAAGAGAATCCCAAAGTTCAAAAAACCGATATCGAGCAAACAAAGTAAAGATGTAATGAAAGAGAGAAGGAACCGTACAGAGAGCAACGGATGTGGCTCGGATGCAATACAAGCAGAGAGCGTGAGAGGAATGTTTAATTCAAACTCTCTTTGATCGGTTACACGGGCGTATTCAGCAAGATTCAAGATTGCTGTTCCAACGAGAGGAGCTTTATTCTTCTGTCCTTGCTTCATTCCCTGGAATCAAAGTTAATCAGACATGTCTCTTGACTTGTCTTTAAGGTACATTGACACCAACAGACAGAACCAAGAATGAAGAATCTATTGCAACTATGAAACATCACCAGAGAATATCTGGAATCATGTGTCTCCGGTTCCAAGTCTTATAACCAGATGAATCAAACAGAGAACACGGCTGAGACATGAAGGGTACCAAATCAATGTATCACAGTCTCTAGCTTTTATTACCGAACCTAGGGTTTCATAAGGTCTTGTAAGATCTACAGCCTAATTAAGCATTAACAATCAAATCTAAGACCTTTATGATCTCAAATCTTAAGATACTAATCAATCAAACCCTAAAATCCTTCAAAGTTTCGTTTTTTTTAATACTTACATTGGTGAAGACAGAGAAAGCAATCTCCCATGGATAAAACAAACTGTCTTCCTTATAAGAAGTGAGAGAACATAAGCTCTGAAACTCTTCATCTTCCCATGAAACGACGTCGCTATCTCCAACAGCTTCCTTGGTGAAGTTCCTCTTCACCGTCCTCCTTAGAGATCCCAATGTCGCCTTAGGTCCTTTCCAACGAATCTCAACCGTTAATCTCTCCTTCTCCGGTGAACTCTCCCTCACCAGATCCCAACCTTCTAGTTTCCTCACCGATAGCTTCACCTCGTATTTCCTCGTTACTAGAGGCGGCCATGGCCGCCACTTCATCATCTTCACCACCATTTTTTTCTTTCTCTTTCACGCAAATTGAAATTCCAGAGCCGTCAAGAAAAAGGATAGAAAGAAACGAAGAGACGTAATCAAACTCTTTCAAGTAGTTGAGAAATTTGGGGAAGTTTAGAATTTATAAATCAAAAAAGGTTTCTCTTTTTAGGCTTCAATCTGTTTAACTTGTTGATTAGATCAATGCCCAGAAATAGAAATCAAAATTTAGACTCAGAGAGCTTTTTAGGATGGGGTTTCTTGGAAAGTTAGCTAAGAGAGATCAGAAAAGGTATCAATAAACAAGACGAAGACTTGTAGCTAAGATTAGCTTGAAATTTAGCTTCTCTGCTAAAGATGAAAAGTTATGGTGCGTAGAGAGAGAAGGAAGAGTGAGAAAGTGGGCACACAGAACACAGCACAAGCGTGTAGTCAGAGAGAGACAACGAAGAAAGTGAAAAGAAAGATCCGAACTTCACAAGATCTGTCTCTCTCATTCACGATAGACTAGCAATAAAAAACAACAAACCGGTGTTAAATGTGTTAATTAGTTAACCGTGGTTAAGTCTTTCATCTGGACGTTAGCGTATGAACCGGGTTTGGTATCTATCAGCCAGCTAAACCTCACGTGGGGAAAGGACTGCTTAACGGTGTCAATTAATTCAGTTTTGTCTCTCTCTTTTTTTTTTAGTAAATTGAATCCTTTCAAAATATTTCAATGCTTATTATTAAATTTAGTAGCTCAAAGTTAAATTAGTTCAATACTTCAATTTTTGGCTTCATGTGTTGAGAATTTGTACACCATGTGTGTTTTGTCCCATGATACTTGAATTTAAAAAGTACTAATTTTAGTTGCACCTGTCTATTATTATTTTCCTTTTTATATAATTCAAATGTAAATAAGGTCCATACTAATCTTTTAAAGAGGTTTATTCCATGTATAAACTTTCACTCCAAATATGTAAATGTGCTAAAAGTAATAATATATCTGTATTAATATCTGAAACAGCGTATATTTTAGTTTCGTGCAATATGTTGATCAAATTCAAATTTTATTAGTGTTTCAAATTCATTTAAAACATATTCACTCTTTTTATTTGACTCTAAATGTTATTTTAGAGAAAAATTCACTCCAACTTTCGGCTTGGGACTCTCTATTTATTCCGGCGGCGTTCCTTTAAAGTAGAAGATCTCTATTTTTTCCTCTTATATAGCAGATCTCGTGAACAGTCTAAGAGTTTTTTTCTCTATAATAGAGGTGGTGGTTCCCGGACTTTTTAATTTACAAATTAGTCCTTCAACTTTTAAATACTTTTGTTTAGGACTAAAACAAATAAATATTGATATTTCTAATAACTAATAATATAATAATTAACAAATTATAAATAATACTATTATATATTTAAAATAAATATTGAAAAATCAAAATATATTTTGTTTGAGGAAAACATCATTTAGTCATTTGTGAAAAAAATTAGAGCTAGGCATTTTATCAGGATCCAAAGATCTGAATAAGTACCGATCCGAAAAATTCTTATTTGGTACTGGATCAGATAATATTTGATATCTGACGGATATCCAAATATATCTGAATTTATATGATTATTTTTAGATAAAAATATAGAATCTGCACCGGATCTGATTTAGTACCAATCTGAATCCTATTTGAAATATAATATTATATGATCGATATCATTTTATTCATATCCGAAATACCCAAAATCTGAAATACACGATCTAAACCCGATTCGATGTGCGAATGTTCATACTTAATGTTAATGGTTAAACAAAAAATTAATATTTTTTATTTTTTATAAAATGTAATATAATTTTTATATGGTATATATTTAATTTAAATAATTTTTTTTTTTTGATAATTCAGGCATCCCAACGCATGCGCTTGGACTAGCCACGTGGGCGGCCAAATGGCACTCCACGTGTCGGCTCCTGAAACGCTGCAGCCCGTATGTGAATACCGCAGTGGCCGGGGCTCGAACTCGTGATGGCGGGTACCTCAACTGAGGGTCTTTACCACCAGAGCTGGAGACTCCGATTTTAAATAATATTATAATTTTATAAAATAAAATAAATGGTTAAATTGTAATTTTTATAAATAAAATATATAATTAGTAAAATAAAAAGAGTATTAGAAAGAATATTCTCTTTTAAAGGAAAATATAAAAGAATACATTGGAGCAAAATTCACATCTATTACAAAGTTCCTCTATTTTACAGGTAGAAATAGATAAATACATTGGTGATGATCTTATTTATCATTTTATCAAAAAGTCTAATACTTCTACTTATATGTTCTCTTCCTTCCAAATTATCGCCAATTTATCAAATAAAAGAATACTAAATTACAAAAGCTGGTAGTTCGCCTTCCATTATTGAGAATTTGAAATATTGGCTGTCTCATAACAATACAATAATATTTACAAAAATAATCATGAAAAACAACACAAAACGATGGCTAATAACTCAACAATATTTACAAAAAATAAAGCAATATCATGAAAAAAAACACCAGGATGTAATATTATTGATCAAATTATTTAAGTAGGGTTTAGATTCTCCATTTTACGTATTAATCTAATACTTTATTAGTTAAGAACTTAAGTAATCTAATACTTTATTAGTTTAGATTCTCCATTTTGACACGATCGATCCTACCGTTACAAAATCACCATGTATATAAATAAATATGTCCACGCATTCAAACTGGGATCGTTGTGGGTAAATTTAGATTTCACTTTAAAATTAAAATGATTATTTTATGGGACAACGTTTGACACAAAGTGTTTTCATGCCACTGGAGTGCGGTGGTCACTGGCCATAGCTATGCTTCGCACTAAAGGAACAAACAGTATCTAATGCATCATGCATGATCATCTTTTCTTATCGCATGATAATTTAACCCACCCACTTTATATTTCAGGAATTATTTTAAAGTAAGTTTGATCATTTTCTTAAAACACTAATTGCAATTATCATTCATGGCTAAAGATTCATTGACTTGTTTCACGCACCACAGCCACATGATGCCCTATTATTCAAGCATCCAGACATACGGCGACGAGATGATAATACGACCCGAAATTCAAGCTTGATTTAAATCACAAAACAATCGAATAATTTTAGTGAGCGATATTATCGGGATATGAGTTGGTGGAACTTCAGCTTTGTCGTCACGCTAGAGTCATTGACTGCACAATTATAATAACTCAAATTAACAAACAAAAATAGCGAAATAGTAATATACAACTGCAATATGTTGATGTTGTGTTTTATAATGATAATTGACACAAAAAAATGTCTTAAATCATTTTTAGCGTTGAAGATGATGGGTTTTTTGTCTCAACTCTCAGCCACAATTTTAGGGAAACTTTTGCGAGAGCTTTTGCTTTTCTCTGGATCTTTCCAACGCCAAGAGTTCGTGTGACACTTTTTCTCATATCCCATTTACCCTTTAAATTACATAATAGCCCTTTGATCCAGCCTTTAACTACCATTTTTGCTGATAAATTGCCACAAACTTTATTTATTTTATTTTATTTAGACAGTGATTGTGATTAATTTATATGACTCATTCCAAATTTTGGAAGTTTGGTCGAGACGTGACTAGTATAGTACCACTAGTGGAACGTCTATCATGATAGCTAGCAACTGATCAGCGACGGCGATGTTATATAATTAATGTTAGCACAAACAATTGGTTATTTTGATTACTTAGTTAAGTTGATATATAGTTAAAAGTTAAAACAAAATCAGAAGAAGTGAAATTCTAAATATAGTAAATAACTACGGATCAACATCTCAGTTTTCTCGCTTCTGTTTTTTCTCTCCAACTTTTCTCTAAATACGTCTTTCATTTCTCCGATTTTGGCCGTTAACGTATTACCGATGCTCGAATTACTTCTGTTTTTTTTTGATGACGGATCCTTCTTTGTTTATCTATATCAAGATGGGATTCATTTTTTGTTTGGTTGTTTGAATAAACTCCAGCCTCTAAAGCCGGTCAGTATCTCGGCTTCGTTCGGGGGTGTTTTCCGGTTGTATACCGGATGTCGATCTCCTTTTACGACACTTCTTTCCATTACGTTGTTGTTTGTTTTGATCTCTTGCCTCCTTCACTATGTGCCGCCACTGTTGGTTCATTATCTTTTCGAACTGATCGGTTCTGTTGAAGCACATGGCAAGGTTCGCGATTGATTGCGGCGCTTTATTTCTTTGCGGTGTTTATGGTCAATTTCGTTGTTTTGCTTCTCTCTGCTCTTTCGGACTAATATTTATGTGTTTCTCCTCACCTTTTCGCCATGGTGCTAACGGTGGATAATAATCAAATGATTCAAATCTCTAGCTTTGAATTGGTCGGCGTGAAGTTTTTTTGGAGTTGTTAGATGCTTTCCGGCAAATCTATCAATGGTGGGAGGTTGATCGGCAGAGAATCAAACCAATTTTCAGATTCATGCTATGTGGTTGGAAATCGGCGACACTTTCCGGCGTCAGAGAAGCATGGCGAATGATTCATGGATGCAACTCATGTCATTTCTCCCTCTACGTGGTTTGCTCTCGGTCTTCTCGAGCTAATTAGGCTATAAATTAGTCTATTAATGACTCATTTGTACTTTATGATTTTGTAACCGGTTTAAACCTCTATTACTTCAAAGCTTATTTGGGCTTTTAATACAATCTGCTCGTTGACCAACAACAAAAACAGAAGAAGTAGGAAGAATAATTCAAGAAGCACTATATTAATGGATGTTCGACAAAAATCTAAGAAAAAAATGTAGTTTCCTTTTACAAAGTTGAATAACTAATTAACAATGGATATAAGATTGTGGTGTCACAAAACAATGTTTTGGTTAATACAATTAATTATAAACACGGTTTAACTCGTCAAATTCCAAAATTTAAGCTTGATCACAACTGTATCCTAGAGACTTTCTCTGAGTGTATCAAAATGTAAGCTTGGTCAATGTAACTCTCGAATCACATATCATTTATATACTACTTAATGTATGTTACTTCTCAATTCATATGTCAAAGTCTTAACATGTATCGATGAATTTATGGTCTAAAGAAAACAATATAGACGTTCAATGAAAGTGAGTGAAATAAAACTTCAAAAAGTGACTGAAAGACCTAATTCTTTAGGATCCCTAGTACAATTGGAACCGGGCCTGATGACTAACAATGCTGATTAATATACTTATTATAATATCCAGCATAGCTAAGCATATTAAGTGTAAGTAATCAAGGAAATGCATCCCAAATATGTTTCTAAAACATAAAAAGGTATGATATAATCTGCATGGTGTTCCTCTATTTATGAGTGGACTATTAGAAACGTTAATCATATATGATGACTAGTAACAAGTATAAATGCTTTGTTAGTCGTCATAATAATAAGTTGACACTATCTTTAGTAAAAAAAAAAAAAATCACCGTACAGGTTTACAAATTTTAGTACTGTTATTTTATTTGTAATAGTTTTCCGAAATATTCCTTGTCTGATTTTGAAGCTCTTGAAGTATAATTTTTTCTAGTTAATGCGTTAATCTCCATGGGGTATATATATTGACTAATTGGTCATGTAGGATATATCCTAGAAAGTTAACGGTTGCTGTAACGGCAGTGACTCCAGATGCAGGTGCTGGTGGTGTTGCTCAAGTTGGTAGAGGTTGAACGAAGAAGAATACTACGAATTAATGGTGGTTCGTTTTGATGGTTTCGGTTGAATAGACAACTAATGAATTGTTCATATACATACTTAAGTGACTTTTGTTCATATAACGTTACCTTTTCTAACGATGTTGTATATATTTTCTTGTCTTAACATGTTTCCACTACCGATTGAGAATTGTTGGGCAAAACACTTAAGACTCTTCAATGAATTAAGTCAGAAGAAAAGTTGGTGTGTGATGCTTTGAACAATGAGTGATAATAATGTGATATATGGTTTAAAGTTTTGTGGTTTAGTCAAACATAAATCAAAGACTTGCCTTTTGCTTTTGTTCAAATGTATGATTTCTGATTTGTAGTAAACTTTATATCTGGTCACTTGTGGATTAATCAAACACAAAATTAAGGTGACTGCATGCCTTTGCTTTTCTTCAAATGTATGGTTTCTCATAGTTAGTCTTAGAGAACTTGCTTTTGTGAATAACAAATGTTGAAATTTGGCTTAACTCATATGCCTTGAATTCGGTTCTTTATAGGAATAAACTTTTTTGTTTGGGCAATCGAAAATAAAATCATGTATAGTTGAATTTCTACTCAGATACTCCAAGTTAATAAAAAAAGTTCGGCTTATTGTTAAGTCACTCAGCTATATACATGATGATGATTTTAGAACTCAGATTAATGATTAAAAGCTAAATAATTTGTTTTAGTCACTATAACAATGGTTGATTGTGGATAATATTAAGTGTCTTTAATTAAATTTCTATATGATAATTACGGAAATAAATACATAAAGAAAATAAAATATTATATGGACCAGTAAGAAGAAACAAACACAAACCTTCTGACAAAAAAATACTACTTGTTAAAAGTTTGGTAAAAAAACATAAATGTTTCTCGGATTTTGGGCCTATAAATATCTGACATTGGCCCACCACATAGCCTTTCTGCCTGCTTCATTTTCCTTGCTATTTTAAAAAGAAAAACTGATTTCCTCCGATCACTCTCTATCTCTCACTACTCATCTAATCTTAAAATCTATTGCCGCGAACGGAGGAGAGATGTTCTGCTCACTTGAAACGACGGCTCCGGCGACGTTGTCACCGCGAGGTATATCCCAACCATTCCTAATTGCATGTCGAAGATCGAGAGATGTCGTAGAGGATCTGATGTTATTTCTTCTTTAGTTTCAATTAATTTTGGAATTAGTTTCTCTTGACATATGATTTTAGGTGGATCTATTCAGACAACACCAGTCATTGAATTTAGGTGGTTTCTTCATTATGTTAATTTTACAAACTGGTTTCTGGTAATGTTCTTTGTTGGCTGATGGAGATAAACTGGTTACTCTGTAAAATTGATGACATCAAAAGTTCAAAAGAGTTAGTTGTTTAATCGCTAGGTTTATCTCTAATCTTGTGCCTAATGGGGACTTAAAGGCGGATCTGTTGAGTTTATTACGGTAAATGTTAATGCATGCGTAAATAAGTAATCAAAGATAGCTGATCATTCATTCCTCTTGAAATTATTTAATAAATTTCATTTGACCATCCGTAAAAGTTTTTTTTTGAAAAAAACTCGGATTTTTATAGGTTTCGTTGGATTAGTCTTTAGACCTAAAAAGTTTTAGGATCCCACGGTTATAAAAAAAAAAAATGAAAATATCTGATCTCTTATCTTTTTGCAAGCTTGTGTGTATAAATTATGAGACACTTGCTTTGTAAAGCTTGTGTTTTTTCTTTTTGTTCTTAAGCCTTAAGCTTATATGCAGTTTTATTATATAGTTCGTAGAACAGAATCATCGGAGAAAGACATGTCAATAACTAAAGGGGACAAACTGATACTAAAAGGGTTGAAATTCTACGGTCACCATGGAGCGATTTCAGAAGAGAAGACATTAGGGCAGATGTTTCTTGTGGACATTGATGCGTGGGTGAGTCTTAAAAAGGCTGGTGAATCAGACAACTTAAATGACACAATCAGCTATGTTGACATTTTCAGGTTAGCTCTTACCAGTACCATTCATCCCTGTCCATTGGTGAAAACAAGGAGGAAATGTTAATATTTGCAGCATAGCTAAAGAAATTGTAGAAGGGTCATCAAGAAACCTTCTGGAGACCGTCGCGGAACTCATTGCGTCCAGAACGCTTGAGACGTTTCCTAGGATAACATCGGTTAGAGTGATGGTATCGAAGCCAAATGTTGCACTGATCAAGAGTACTATCGATTACTTAGGGGTTGAGATTTTCCGACAGCAAAAGCACTGATTCAAGGAACTGAATTAACCGTGGAAACTTTTGTGTTCAATAATCCTTTTGTCGAGACAAAGAGAATTGTATCCATGGAACATCAAGAATAAAATATGCTTTCCCTTTTTTTTTTGTTACTATTTCATATTAAATAACAAGAATTATTCAATAAGAATATGTTTAGTCTTCAGAATCTTCTCGGTTAATGTCATCGAGAATTACAATGAGAGAGACTATAAACGCATAATCAACATTCGGATAAACAGTAACCGAGAAATTACTCTTCCCTATTAAGATGCTCTGCGCGGTATGTTTCTTGTGCATCTGAAAAACCATAACACAGCCGGTTTAGATTTTAGAAACAGTTGAACCGGTTATCGGAACAAAGATTCATGATTACCTGAGCAACAATGGCATCTGATTTGCCGGCGTAGACAACACATGAACGGTCGATCCAACTTCCTTTGACATGGAAGTCACATATCTTCATTTCTTTATTATGAGCCAAGAAAACGTCTAGTTTTGGCTTCATTATTTGAATCATAGACGATCGTTTCAATGTGTATACCAGATTACTTTGGTCTGTACTCTTTCCTCTAAATACTTGCCACCTATCGTGAAGGCTCACCTTCTACAATTTATATTTTTCATTAAAAAATGTTAAATTATGGGTCATAAACGATAACAGATTTTAACTGATCAACAAGTTACAAAAGAAAGAGTTTTTGTTCTTACATTTTCTCTCAATGTTAAAATGGGAGTATCTGATGCATCAAGTAAGATCCTTTTGTCGGAAAGACTGAACATTGGTTCTTTGACTTTGAAAATGAGATTTCCGTTGACGTCTGTGACAGCGAAGTTACCATCTGTTATCGTCATCACCTTTCGTACGATTCCCAGATCTATCGGGTACGGTGCGCAAAAATGAGGGCTCACGATCGCCATCTTTTATTTATTTATTAATCTCTCTTCTTCTTTTTCTGAGTCTTGGATACGATTTGTGTATGTTTCTTCGTGAAGTTTATTTATAACAAGGATATTCCGCGTTAACGTGTGATGAAAAAAAAATATCCGTGTTTTCAACTTTTTGTTCTATATTTATTTTTGCTAAATATGTTTACCTGGCTACAAACGCGTTGATTAAAAAAATAGATTTGAAGGAAAAAATAGATGATAAATTAGGGAATAATCTATTTTGATTGGGAAAAATGTATATTCGCGAGTTAAAAATTACTTAGTTAACATTAGAGCCATATAATAGAGCTATAAACCTTAAAATCAGAAAAAGTTAAAAAAAAAAACGCTCTCGCCCCTGCGATAAGTCAAAATCCCTAGGTTCTCGTTGACTCTACCCTTCCGTCCTATGTCCGGTGTTTCGGAGCCTCCGCCGGCTCCTCCGTATCCTCCCGGTCTCGTTCCTCCGTCTCTACCCTCCGCTTCCTCTGCTTCCCTCTCTGTTTCCTCTTCGCTGGATTCTGTGATGTTGGAACCGATCATCTCGGTACCTCCTCCGGTTCGGCCACCCGCTTCGGCGGGTCTCTGTGGTGCTTCGCCACCCTCCTCTGCTGCCCCTCCCTCTGGGTTCTCGCCAGCGCCCTCTTCTACCGTCCCTGTTTTTGATTGGCTTTCTCGTGTGAAGAACGCCTCCAAGTTTCCTCAGTCGGACATCGCGGTCTCGACTTCAGTTACTGGCTTGCCTCGAGTAAAGGTCCCAAACGTGGTATTCGAACGTGGTGCTAAGGCTCACTCCGATTATATTGTCGGGATCTTTTACGGTAACGCTCCCTCTTATGGCAAAGTTTGGGGGGTGCTGAACTATTTGTGGGGACGGGACAAGCGAGTTACTATCCACAACCTTGCCAAGAATACCTTCTTATTTCATATCCCTTCGGCTTCCTTGCGGCAGAAAATTCTTCAGCAAGAGCTTTGGCGGGTGGGAGATTCGCCTTTTTTCGTTACGGAGTGGAAGGCCTCCTTCAGTCTTGACCCGCCCTCACTTATGAAGGCGCCTATCTGGGCTTCTTTTAATCAGGTGCCTTTCGACTTGATCACTGATGAAGGGCTAGCTATTATCTCTAAGCCTTTGGGTGTTATTGTGGATGCCAAGCCTTTCAAAAGTGTATCTTCTGTGGAGGTTAAGGTTGTTGCCGACCTCACTATCCCTCTCCCTAGTTTTGTTGAGGTTGAACGGGAAAATGGTCATGTTGATGTTCTTCAAGTTTCTTATCCCTGGCTTCCTCCCACTTGTCCAGTTTGTCATCATATTGGTCATAAGGAATCCTTTTGCCCGACAAAGCATTCTCCTCCGGCTGGGAAAGCGCATAAACAGCCTGCTAGTTCGGCGTCCTACTATAAAATCAAGACTCCTCTGAAGCAGGATTCTCCGGTTAGTAGTTGCTTTCATAAGATTTTGGGTGATCTTGACCAGAATAAGGCAGTCTCCCAGCCTCTTACGGTACCAGCGGTTGTCCCTCTGCCTCATGTAGACACAGTTGTTTCGGCCGAGGTCCTTCCTATTTCTTCTGGTGTGGTTTCTATGGACATTCCCACGGTTGATGGACAGGCTTCTAATGTTGCGGTCTCCCATTTGTCTACTTCCCTATCCACTGATGAGTTTCCTTTTTTGCCAGTCTCTAAGCCTACTCATCTGCCGGTTTTATCTGCTGCTCAGGTGACAGCTGCTCAAGTTCTTTCTCCTAATTCCTTCCAGGCGCTGCAGCCTGAGTCTGATCAGGTTTTCTCTGAGACTTCTTCAATGGAATTGGCTCTGGTCAGTCGTGAGCATGCTCTCGATTTGTCTCTGGTCCGGTCTTCTAGCCCGAAAATGAAAAAGCCTAAGAAGCGTAAGATTCACCAAATCTCCTCGTCGCCTGGTGGTGATTCTCCTCCTTTAGGAGGTTATCACCCCCGTTAATAGCTTTTTATGTCGGATACTTTTTTTTTGGAATGTGCGCGGCATCAATGATTTTAGGAAGCACCGGCCTCTTGCTTCTTGGATCTCGTCGAGAAAATTATGCTTTGGTGTCCTTTTGGAGACGCACGTTAAGGAGGACAATATGTCTAATATCTTATCGGCTTTAGGAGTGGACTGGCAGGTTTTTTGTAATTACCACCACTCTGATTTAGGACGAATTTGGATTTTGTACAAGTTTCCGGTTCAAATTTCAGTTTTGTTCATGGATGCTCAGTCTATAACTCTTCGTGTTAATTTGGAAGAAGGATTACACTTTTTCTGCTCGGCCATTTATGGATCAAATGTTTTAGAAGATCGAAGGCAGCTTTGGCTTTCTCTTAAAGATTCTTACATCTCTTTTGGCTTGGATTCTCAGCCGTGGTTGGTGTGCGGAGATTTCAATGAAATCAGGGACCCCTGGGACACTTCCAATTCCTTAATGATTTCCTCCACTCGAGCAATGCGTGAATTTGGGGATTGTTTAGCTGCTGTTGGCCTCTTTGATCTGCCTTCTCAAGGCCCAAAGTTTACGTGGTCAAACCATAATCCTTCCTTTCCTCTCGCCAAGAAGTTGGACAGATGTTTGGTTAATGATCAGTGGATGGTTTCCTTCCCATCTAGTCACTGTACATTTGAGCCGCCAGAGTTCTCTGACCATACTCCCTGCCATATCAGGCTAGCTTCTACTCAGCCATCATTTGGTACTCGGGCTTTTATGTTCCCCTCCTTTCTTGCTTCCCATCCGGCTTTCTTACCGGCTATGCAGGCAGCTTGGGAGGCACAAGGTGATATTGTCTCTTCCCTTACCCGTTTATGTGCTAAGCTTAAAGCAATGAAGCGCCCTATAAAGACTCTGTGCAAAGAGCATTTCAGCGACCTTGAAAAGAGAGTTGTGGAGGCTAAATCCTCTCTAGTGGCTGCCCAAACTATAGTTCTTAATGCTCCTACTGCTGCGAATTTGGCAGTGGAGAATAGCGCTCGTGACCATTGGCTCTTTCTCAGGCTTGCCGAGGAGCAATTCTTTAAGCAAAGATCTTGTATCAAATGGTTAGAATCTGGCGACTTTAATACCAGGTTCTTTCGTAGGGTAACTATGGTTCGGAATGCAGGAAATGGTATTAAGTATCTGCTCCGTCCGGATGGTTCGCGCTCTGGTTCTCTGCAAGAAGTTCACCAGATAGCTATCTCCCACTTCTCTAACATTCTTACTTGTGTTAGGGGAAGTTATTGTTCGCATCTTTCTATCTTTCTCTCGAGGATTGTGAATTCAACTTGTTCATCTGACCATCAACGTGTTTTGGGTTTGGGAGTATCATGTGATCTTATCAGGTCTACTTTGTGGCGAATGAAGCTTAACCGTACGCCAGGACCTGATGGCCTTTCCACTGAATTTTTCAGAGCTTCCTGGGATTTTCTTGGCCCTGAAGTTCTTGTAGCAGTCCAGGATTTCTTTGCTTCTCCTTTCATGCCGGCTGCTCTTAATAGTACTTCTCTTATCTTGATTCCCAAGCGAAGGGGCACGGACGTTATCTCGGAGTTTCGGCCCATTTCGTGTTTGAACTCACTTTATAAGCTTATCACGCGGATTCTTTCGGACCGTATCAAGATTGTTCTTCCAGCACTCATCCTGCCTAACCAAACTGGTTTTGTGAAGAATCGGCTCCTTTTGGAGAACGTCTTGCTTGCCTCGGAAGTACTTTCTGGTTATCACAGCTCTTGTTCTCCTCGGATTACTTTAAAGGTAGACATATCAAAGGCCTTTGATTCCGTGCGTTGGGATTTTATCTTGGAAGCTCTTGTCGCCTATAAGTTTCCTGCCTTATTCATTTCAGCGGTTAGGGCTTGCATCACCACTCCTTCCTTCTCTCTTTGTATTAATGGAATCACCGAAGGTTACTTTAAAGGGAAAACGGGTCTTCGTCAAGGAGACCCTATGTCTCCTCCTTTGTTTGTCCTGGCTATGAACATCCTCTCTATTATGTTAAATAACGCAGCAATGGATGGAATCTTCAACTTTCATCCGGGGTGTGCAGATCATCACCTTACCCATCTTGCTTTCGCAGACGATCTTCTTATTTTCCTTGAGGGGACTGAGACCTCACTGGCTGGTGTCTTTACTGTTTTATCTCAATTTGAGAAGCTTTCGGGCCTGGCTGTTAACGTCTCTAAGTCTTCCATGTTCTGCTCGGGCCTGCCTCAGGAGGTTCTGAAAAATATAGAACGCAAATTTCTTTTGCGGCCTGAACTTCTTCCAGTGCGGTATTTGGGGCTGCCTCTTTGTTCGAAGCGGCTTTCAGTTAAGGACTGTGATCCTCTCATCTCTCAGGTTAGGAGAAAGCTGAATGGTTGGATGAATAAGCATCTGAGTCTGGCGGGAAGGTTACGCTTAATCTCTTCTGCGATTCCGGGGATTTTGGGTTTCTGGTCTTCTGCCTTTTTTATTCCAGGTAAGGTTCTGAAGATTATCACCTCCCTGGTCTCATCTTTTCTTTGGCATGGTGTTTTGGATAAAAGTGTGGGTGCAAAGGTTGCCTGGACTGACATCTGTTTTCCTAAGTCTGAAGGTGGTTTAGGGTTGCGCAGTTTCCCTTCTTGGAACCTTGTCTTCGGTCTTAAACTTATCTGGATGCTTTATTTTCGTGCTGGATCACTGTGGGTCGCTTGGGTACGGCATAAATATTGCTCTAAAGGTTCCTTTTGGTCGCTAAGGGATGATGATCAGTCTATTTCTTGGGTGTTTAAGCGGTTGCTTAAGCTCAGGCCAGTTGCCCATTCCTTCCTGCGTATTAATGTGAGTCGAGGCGAGGAAACCTACTTTTGGTATGATCCATGGACACCCTTTGGTCCTTTGATCCGGTTTCTTGGTCCTTCTGGCCCTGCAAACTTGGGTATTCCTTCTAAGGCTCTTGTTAGTCAATGCTGCTCTCCGTCGGGCTGGCATTTGCCTTCTGCGCGTTCGGAACGACAGCTGCAACTTTTGATCTATATCTCTACTCTCCAGCCGGGGGTTGAACCAGACAGGCCTTTTTGGTGTATTGGAGACGTGGCCCAACCGAGTTTCAAAACTAAGCTCGTCTGGGATTTCTCTAGGCTGATAAAGCCGCGTGTTTCTTGGGCTAATCTCGTTTGGAACAAGGTTTCAGTTCCAAAACATTCAACTACTACCTGGTTATTTATGCTTAATCGGAATCCTACTTTAGATAGGCTTCTCTCGTGGGGTTTGGATGTGGAACCTTTTTGTCTCTTATGTGGTGACTATTTGGAATCTAGGAACCATATTTTCTTTGAATGTGGCTTCTCTTCTTGGGTTTGGCGTAAAGCGGTTTCTCTCTTGGGTTTCACTCAAGTCCCCCTCTCCTGGGATTTGGTTCTACCGTGGCTTTCCTCTGCTCCTCCTACTCCGCTTCTCTTCTCAGCGTTGATCTTACTCTGGCAAGGAGTCATTTATGCATTGTGGAGAGAACGCAATTTACGTTTTCACAAAGGTCTCTCTAATTCGCCTCTGGTTATCTTTTATAAGATGTTCACAGGTGTTAGAAACAAATCTCAGGCCTTACAAAATACTGGTTTCAAGTCTGGTTTAGAGCTGGTGAATCTTTGGCTTGGAGTTTAGTCTTCGTGCCCTTTGGTCTTTATCATTTTCACTTCTTTGTTTCGCTTTTGGAAGTGTTCCTCCCTTCTCTTTTCTTTTTACTTTATTGTTTGTTTCTTGGTCCTTCAACGTTGCTTTTTTAATACGAATGCCCTTTAAAAAAAAAAAAAAAAAATATAATAGAGCTATATCTATCAAAAAAATTTGGTCTCTAATGTTAATCTACCTATGTCTCAGTGAAAACTAATCTCACCAACCCGGATTCGGTGGATCGATCCACAATCATGGATCCCAACCGGGACACTAGATAACTACTTCTAAGTCCCAAGATTTGAGCCCGATCCACAATCTATTAAAAAGCCCATTCGAGTTTCAACTATGTAAAGAAATTAGTGAGACAAGGTCAAAGCTTCTTTATTGTCACGGGACAAATCTTAAATAATTATCCAATTTGAAGTCGTGGTGGGTTCAATGTTGTTTGCACTTAATTCACACGCCTAACCGAAGCTCTTTAATTTGTTTTGGTTCCCAAGAGAAGAAAAGAAGGAAAGCGTTTTCCTGGGAAATTTTCGTTTCCCCAATTTTCGAATCAATCGGAGCTTGAGAAATCATGAGCAACGAGTAGTAAGTGTTTGTCTTATTGCGCATTGTATTCGATTTTACTTCTGTCGCCACTACTCACACCGAAACCATCTTTGGGTTTTTTTTTTTTTTGGTATAGCGATTATCTGTTCAAGCTATTGTTGATCGGTGACTCGTCTGTTGGAAAATCATGCCTGCTTCTTCGATTCGCTGTGAGTTTCGATACCCCTTTAATTTGTCTGATTATAACCTCAACCTTAAAAACGTTTCCTTGATTTTGGATTTGTGTTTGTTTACAGGATGATGCTTACATTGACAGTTACATAAGTACCATTGGTGTTGACTTCGTGAGTTCCTTTTATACAATTCACGACCCTAGATGAGCATATACTATATGGTTTTTATATGTTGATTGGTTTGTTCATCACAAAGTTACTTATAAATGGCAGAAAATTAGGACGATTGAGCTGGATGGAAAGACGATTAAGCTTCAAATCGTGAGTTTTTATCTTCAAATGAGGATTTTTTTTTTTTTTTTTTTTTGTAATAATGTATCGGATAACTATATATGTTAAATCATTTACTGTTGCTCTTCTCTTCAGTGGGATACTGCTGGGCAGGAACGTTTCAGGACCATCACTAGCAGTTACTACAGAGGAGCTCATGGAATCATCGTCAGTTTCTTTCTTACTTAATTTTTTTGTTTATCTATGGAGTAGTGTTTTTTTTTCCAATTTATATGTCTTGCTTTAAGTGGTTTAGCCAACATCTATGATTGGATTTTATCATACTGCTCTGCTCTGTCTACTCTGAAGCATGTTTGTTAGTATTTTAATCTTCAATGTTCAAACCCACTCTTCAACTGATGAGACTTAATGATGATATACTCAACAGATTGTGTATGACTGTACCGAGATGGAAAGCTTCAACAACGTGAAGCAGTGGTTGAGTGAGATCGACAGATATGCTAATGAAAGTGTTTGCAAGCTTCTAATTGGTAACAAGAATGATATGGTTGAAAGTAAAGTTGTTTCCACCGAAACTGGAAAGGTAACATCGCATCCATTTCCTATGTGCATCTAGATGAGTTGCTAACATTGTTTCCATAGAACTTTTCTTCATTTGATCTAACCATGGTAGCACAAATCTTTAACCGTGTGATGATATTAGGATCGTTGAGATTGTTATACCACAACTGAAGGGGCTATAATTGCATATGATCATTGATCAAAGTCCAAAACTTAGATGATCAGATTCCAGCGATTAACATTTTGCTTATATATAGTAGCCGTTTCTACTGACACAGCTGTGACTTGCTTATCTTACGTTTCATCTATTACAAAAAATACTACAGGCCTTAGCAGATGAGCTTGGAATTCCCTTTCTTGAGACCAGTGCTAAGGATTCTATCAACGTCGAACAGGCATTCTTAACTATTGCTGGCGAGATCAAGAAGAGGTAGGTTCGCTAACTTTTATTTTTCCTCTTAGTTTATCCAATATGTTACTCTATGTTCCCAAATGCGTTTTTGGAGACTTGGTGATTAATGGAAAGCAAATCTACAAACTTGAGTCTGATCATATGATTACTCTTTATTTATTTTTGCAGAATGGGAAGCCAGCCGAATGCAAACAAGACATCTGGAAGTGGAACTGTCCAGATGAAAGGTCAGCCAATCCAACAGAACAATGGCGGTTGCTGCAGTAGTAGTTAAGCAAAGTGTTATAAAAAACTATGTGACACTTCTTTTTTACTTTTTCTTACTCTGTTATGAAAACCAATGGCTGTCTAAAACAACTGGCAAGTTTAACATTTCATGTCACTGTGTCCAAATAATATATGGTGTTAGTTGACTTTTAATTATATAATTCGTGTTTGGAAGACATGAATTTGATTGTATATAGAGTAAAGAAAATTCTATTCTTTTTAGGCTGGTCATGTTCATTATAATTCAGGTTTCATCTTCGTTCTCATTAGTGATATCGTATCTCATCACCTTTCCTTGTTATTTTTGTTCTCAAACTATGTACTTGATTGGAAAAGAATATGATATACAACTGATTTTTGCATAAATTCATAAATTTTTTAAAAATTAGTTTAAAACAAAAATTAGTATAATTTATTTGTTTTAAATAAAATATAGTTTAACTCATTTTTATATAAATTTCAGAATTAAAAAAGAATTTGGAATTAAGGGCCGGGCTTATATAAGCCCAAATTGTGTATTCAACCCCTGAAAAAAAAACCTAAAGAAGACGGGCTCATCTAAGTTTCATCTTGTTCGCCGTTTTAAACCGGTAGGGTTTCTTGCTTCTAATTTGGAGGAAAAAAAAACATTTTCTTCTTCTTCTTCTGTAGTCTGTACCAAGCTGATTTCTATGGAAGGTTCGGCTGATCAAAGTACGCAAGAATTTTCTAAATTATCCATGGATTCTGCTACTGCTGAGACTGGTGATGGAGCTGGAGCTCGGAGTAAAAAGTACGTTTTTCTATCTCTCGATTATTTTTCTAAATCTTCGTATGTAATTTGATAGGCATCGGATGGGGATTTTCATGTAGTGCTCTGAAGAAGGAACTGAAGATGAAGCAAAGAGAGGAAGAGAGGAAACGCAAGGAAGAGGAAAAGGCCAAACTAGTAAGCACTCTTTCTTCGCTTTCATCTGATTCGTCTCAGATTGATACTTAAATAGATTTGCTTTGGACGCAGGCTCCCAAGGCAAGCTCCCAGAGCCAGAAGTCAATGGCAGCAGATGATGAGGATATGGATCCAACGGTATACAATCGATTCAGTCATTTCTCATTATCTTATGCAATGCAGATAGATACATAAGTGTAGGTATGAATCAATTGCTCTCTTGTTTGCTTCTGTTATCTTTTGTAGCAATACTTTGAGAACAGATTGAAGTATCTTGCGGCTGAGAAGGCTAAAGGGGAGAATCCATACCCTCATAAGTTTTCTGTGTCAATGTCTATTCGTGAATATATTGAGAAGTATGGTAGTTTAAACAATGGGGATCATGTTGAAGATGCCGAAGTTTCTTTAGCTGGTATGTTAAAACTGCCAAGTGCCATTGCCTAATGTTTCTTAACAGCTTATACTGAAAATGATGTTCATTCGTGTTTTTGAAACTTTGCTAGGGCGGATAATGAGCAAGCGATCTTCCTCTTCCAAGCTCTTCTTCTATGATCTACACGGTGAGGATTTCAAGGTCCAAGTTATGGCTGATGCAAGGTGAATGCGTTATTTACCGGATTCTCTTCTTTGTTAGCTTAATGCTTTTATATTGAACAGATTTTCTTAGATATGTTGCTTTTTACTTGTCTCAGTAAGTCAGGATTGGATGAAGCTGAATTCTCAAAGCTCCATGCGAATGCTAAGCGTGGGGATATTGTTGGTGTCACTGGCTTTCCAGGTTTGTGCAGTCTCTATGTTTTCTATAATTTTAGTCTATCTCGTTATCCTTTTCACTGTTCACATTACTCTAAATTTCAGGAAAAACTAAGAGAGGAGAGTTGAGTATTTTTCCCCGGTCATTTATTCTTCTGTCCCATTGCCTCCACATGATGCCGAGAAAGGCTGAGAATGTTAATGCAAAGGTAACGCAGATCCACTGTGGCTCTTATATTGTTACCGTAAGAGTCACCTTATTTGGTACTAACCTGTTTCACTTTTCTTTATTACTTAGAAACCTGAAAACTGGGTTCCAGGTGAACCGAGAAATCCTGAAGCATATGTTCTGAAAGATCAGGTAACATCACTTTTTCTAAAGCTTAAAGATTGTTGTAGCATCTTACATTATTGTATTCATTATCTTTTGTTGGATCACTTCCTGGTTGTGTTTTAGATTTTGTTGCCTCTATTATTCTGTTTCTATCTAGGCAAGCGTTTGATGTTATTTCTTTGTTTCTCTGTCAGGAATCTCGATATCGCCAGCGTTATCTTGATCTGATGTTGAACGTGGAGGTTCGCCAGATATTCAAAACCAGAGCTAATATCATTTCCTACGTCCGCAGATTCCTTGACAGTAAAAGATTTTTGGAGGTTTCAATGTTTCTTATTTTACTGCCAAAAATATTTTACTTCAGTTCATTCTGAAGTTTTCTAATCACTGCATTTGATATTCTTAAATTTTTATTTAGGTTGAGACACCAATGATGAACATGATTGCTGGTGGGGCAGCTGCCCGACCATTTGTGACACATCACAATGATCTAGACATGAAGCTGTACATGCGTATCGCACCTGAACTCTTTCTGAAGCAACTTATTGTCGGTGGCTTGGACCGTGTTTATGAGATTGGGAAGCAATTCAGAAACGAGGGTATTGACCTGACACACAACCCCGAGTTTACAACTTGCGAGTTCTATATGGCTTTCGCAGACTATAATGACCTGATGAAAATGACTGAGGATATGTTGAGTGGCATGGTCAAAGAATTGACTGGTGGTTACAAAATCAAGTATCATGCTAATGGGTATGATAAGGAGCCAATTGAGATCGACTTCACTCCTCCATTCAGGTTTGAGTCAATCAATATCTTCATTGATTAAACAACAGCCTTCAAAATAAAGCTTATCCGTGAAATGATCTACGTAAATTTTGTATTTTTAGGAGGATTGAGATGATAGGAGAGTTAGAGAAGGTGGCAAACCTTAACATACCAAAAGATTTGGCTAGTGAAGAGGCCAACAAGTACTTGATTGATGCATGTGCCAGGTTCGACGTGAAATGCCCTCCGCCTCAGACAACAGCTCGTCTGCTAGATAAAGTAAGTAAAATCTTCTGTCTCCCTCTTTCATGTCTGCCATAGGAAATTGAAATCTGAGATGTTGTCTCTTTTCTTCAGCTTGTTGGAGAATTTCTGGAAGTGACATGTGTGAACCCAACTTTCATCATCAACCATCCTGAGATCATGTCTCCCTTGGCAAAATGGCATAGATCAAACAATGTTTTGACTGAGAGGTTCGAGCTGTTCATCAATAAACATGAAGTAAGTAGAAAGCTAATTATGAATTTGATTCCATCACACATCTTTTGTTTCACTAACATATTTTTAACTTGAACGCAGCTCTGCAATGCATACACCGAGTTGAATGATCCTGTGGTTCAGCGTCAACGGTTTGCTGATCAACTCAAGGATAGACAATCTGGAGACGATGAAGCGATGGCTTTAGATGAGACTTTCTGTAATGCTTTAGAATATGGATTGGCTCCTACAGGTGGTTGGGGGTTAGGAATAGACAGACTTGCCATGCTCTTTACCGACTCACAGAACATCAAGGTCAGTCCCTTGTCTCATTCTCTGCTCTAATGATTTTGATCTTTTTGAGTAAACTCTTGAATTGAAACTACTGTTGCAGGAGGTCATTCTCTTCCCAGCAATGAGGCCACAAGACGATCCAACATCCGTTAAAGGTACGGCCCAACTTATAATTTAGCCCATTAGATCGAATTTCATTGGTTTTTTTTTTTTTTTTTTTCTTGCAGCTTCTTTGCAAGCAGAGAACAAAGGAGAGTAGATCACACAATTTTCATCTCTATTGTCTCTAAAGTCTTTAAAGTTTGGTAGTCAAATTGCTATTATGCAACAAGCTGTTTTCAGTTTACTTTTAATTGCGGTGTTCGAACAACCATATTGTACTTGTTCCGCAACATTCTTGATCAATATTCAGACCTTGAGCCTATGATTTTGTAACATGTTATAGTCAACGTGGTTGAAATAGTATGCTATTGATAACCGTATTTTACTAAGATTTAAAGGAAACAAAAAAGTCATCATCGATTGAGAAAAAACAAAATACATTGTATCTTTGATTATTGATGATTACATAGAATAAGTCAAGACAGCCTTAAGCTTTGTGTTGTAATTGGGTATCAAATCATGGTGATATCCCACCCCACCAGACAGCCATAAGCCAACTCATCTCCTCTCTCCAACACATGTTTCACTGTCGCTCCTACCATATACCTTTTCATATTTATTTTGGTTATGCTAAAAAAATAGAATAATAAGTCATACCTTTCACCTATTAATATAATGATAAATACTATCACAAAATTCTTAAAAACAAAATTATGCATATCAGTTAACACATCTTTTTCGTTGGCACCACCAATTTCCTATATATCACCAATTCCTAAATGATGATGATAGTGATATCATTCAAGTGGAGAGTTGCCCACTACCAAACAATAACACTAGGTTCACACCGGCATGATAGAATGGTACGTGAGACTTGAAAATGCGTTAGCAACATTTTTTTGGATTTGAATTTCATTTGAAATTCAATTACGAAAGCAAAAAAAAAAATATGTATTTACATGGCTAAGGAATCACCTGAATTTCCTGTAATCGGGCTATCTGAAAATCAGCTAAAAAATAAACGTTTATGCGGTCTAACTCAAAACTCATGCTGTTTGTTGAACCAAACTATATAAGAAAACAATAACACCAAGTAAAAGAAGAGAAAATATCCTTCGGAGTGAAGAATGTTTTGGGTTCTCAAGTCTTTTTTCTTTT
This sequence comes from Orychophragmus violaceus, assembly GCA_030180135.1. NCBI lineage: Eukaryota > Viridiplantae > Streptophyta > Magnoliopsida > Brassicales > Brassicaceae > Orychophragmus > Orychophragmus violaceus. Next base: position 90,865,545 of record CM058240.1, read on the forward strand.
CTTCCCCACTTTATGATTCATTTTTTCATACAACAAATCAATAAAAAATTGTGTTCATATATCTAATTACAATTTTTATAACCCAAAAACCAAACCGCCCAAAACTATTTTTTATATATAAGAAAAAACCCAACAAACCCTCTTTCATATTCTTCGAAGAATGATTTGAACATTGATGTTCCTCTCTTGATTTTTTCTCTCTTCTAAATCTTCATTCTTCTCCTAAGAACCTGCGAAAATATAACAACTATATGAATACACATAGTCATTCAGACCGATCAATGATCGATAATCTATAACCACGAATCCTAACCTTTTGTAAGTGTTTACAGATACACTTCAAAGATTTGCCTTTGATAATCTCTTCGAGGTTTGTGAATTCATCAGCATTTGCTTAAATATGAGTCTTTGCCAATAGCTCCAAGCATTCTACATGCTACTTCCAGCAATTTCCCTGTTGATTAATTAAATAAACAACTTTAATTAGTAGTATGTCATGATCACAATCAATCAATTCCAATCACAATCTCCTGTCAGTCTGTCACCTAATTAAAAAAAAATCTGAAATTAATTTTGAAAAAGCTAAAACTCCCCAATAATTTAACCAATATAATAAGTGAAATTTTGGAAACGTGAGAAGATGCTATAGGTAATGTTGAAGAAGCTTCTAAATTCTACTCCCTCCGTTTCACAAAGATGCATGTTTTAGAAAAAAAATTTGTTTCACAAAGATATAATTTTTAGCTTTTCTATGCACACTTTATTAATTAATGATGATATTTTGAAAATTTTAAAAAGATTAATTAAATTTATTAAATTACTATTGGTTTAGAGATATTGGAAACTGTAGAGTAACAAAAATTGATGCATTTATAATTAAGTATTAATTGTTTTCTTAATATATGTGAAAACTCTAAAAATTGTATCTTTGTGAAACGGAGGGAGTAATGATTCTTTCTAATCTTTACTTTTAGTACATGATAAATAATACCTTGAGCATTAATCATGTAAAAAAAATCGAAATTCACGTTAACTTTGATCACAAGAACTACAATAAAATCATCAAAAACGATCATAATCAAGCTTAATTAGCACCATAACTACTGATTTCATCAATATGATTATGTGAAATTAATTCACCAAACCCCGAATCTATAAACCATAGACACACAACACATAATTAATCAAATAAAGATCAATTAAAACGTACCTCTTCTAGGCTGAACAACTTTCTTAACCGAACCACTCGGTTTCTTAACCGTCTCTTCTTCCTCCTCGGGGAACAAGACACCATCAATCCCTTGAACCGAAATCCGACCGTCCGTGTAAATATCCGGATCAAACAAGTAAGCAGACCGGTCACCTGAACCGAACTTAACCGAACCATCAGCTTCTTTAGCCGCAACCTTATGAGGAAAACGCAGCGTATCATACTTCACCTTCCCAAATCTCCTAACCGAATTATACATACTCTCCTCGGTTTGATACTCCGGTATAATGTGGTAATACACGATCTGCTCCGGTGCTCCGGGCTCACTCAATTGATCCGTCGTCAATTTCGCCATAGCCTCGTCGTTCGGAGCTAACACGGTGAGGACGTAACCTTCCGACACCAATCGACCCATCTCCGTCGCTAGTGATGTCAGATTCACGAGAATATCCGCCATTTCGTTGTATCCGCCGTAATGTAACAATGTGTGAATGAAATCTTTGACCTGAGCCTCGCCGTTGAAATGGTGGCGTGGACCTCCGGGTCCCGGAGCTGGTGCCGGAGCTAGTGACGGGCCTGGAGCCATGGCGGATTGGATCGGAAGAACAGGAGGAGATCCGTCGGGTACTGCGACGGATGCGGCGGCGGATTTCTTGAGACGGTTTGTTCTCGGGTCGATCTCAGGAGCTCCTTCGGGTAACACGGCGGAGATTGATCGGAGGTTTCTCCGTCGGTTGAAATCTTCTTGGACGGAGCGAGGGATTAAAAGCCGTTCGATTCCATGGATCAATCCGTCGGGTCGGGTCAAATCATCGGGTCGGGTGATTACGGCGGAATTCACCAATCTCTTTCCGTTTCCTTTGATTTTGCTCAAATGCAGCACTTGGTCGTGCCCTAGCGTGACGTGTTTGACCCGTCCCGAATTCTCTTCGGGCCATTGGTTTGACCCGACCCGACTGGGGATAATGTGGGACAAGAGTAACGTTTGGAGAGATTTGAGGTTACCTGGTTGGAGCAAGAACCGTTTGAAATCCGGGTCAAGGTCACGCTCTAGAGCTTCATTGCGAGGGGCAAAAATGGTAATATTGTGACGACCGACAGCGTCTTCGAGTGTTTGGAGGAGGAGAGCTTTCTCGACGAGTTCCGCGAGCTCAGTGTAACGAGAGTCAAGAAGAGCGACGAGGACAGAGTTTGAGTTTATTTGACCAGACCCGGTTATGTTGTGGTGACTCGGTTCGAGAGTCTGTGGTAAAGCCGATGCAGTGAGGAGGAGGAAGAAGAAGAAAGTTACGGCGGAGCAACCATAGATGCAACGATCCATGGTGCTCTGGAAGATTGGGATAGTCTCTCGAAGAAGGAATTAAAAAGAAAATGCTATTGTTTGGAGAATATATAAATACTTCGTATATTCTGATTAATTGAATCGTCGGCGATCGGAAAGTGGGAGTGAGAGACGAGCAAGAAGAAGAAAGATAGAGAGAGAGATGTGAGATTGGCTGGTCTCTGTTCTATGCTGTGTATCAAAACAGGTTTGGGTTTTCGGACAGGCTGGTGGTGGGAACCACACGGTGTCTGAAAGTGTTAATTATTTTAGCTGACTCTACCATTCTTTATGTCTCGACTCGGCTCAGCTTGGCTTCCATTACGTTTCAATGAAACTTTTAATCATTGAATAAACACCATTATGTTGTGGTGACTCGAGTCAAAATGAAATAGTTACTCTGCGTTTTGTTCTGTTCTTCAGTCAAGCTTTCCAGACCTTGCTTCCCTCTTACATTCCCCCCTCAAACTTGTGGTTGGGGTAACACAAACACCAAATTTGCTGCGTAAGAACTCAAATGGTAAACGAGGAAGGGATTTGGTAAAAATGTCAGCAAGCTGAAACTGAGCAGGAATGTGACATGTTTATATTACTCCCAGTGCTACCTTCTCTCGGATAAAGTGGTAATCCACTTCAATATGTTTTGATCGACCATGGAACTTCGGGTTGGCAGTAAGGTGTACAGCCGAAAGATTATCACAGAGGAGCTTAGCTGGAGTTGTCTGAGTGATGCGTAGCTCTCTGAGAACAAAGGAGATCCAAGTCATTTCTGCTGCTGTTTCTGCTAAAGCCATGTACTCGGCTTCAGTAGAAGAGCGAGACACAGTAGGCTGCTTCTTAGCTTTCCAGGAGATGAGATGAGGACCAAGAAAGGTGCAGAACCCGGTTGTTGAACGTCGTGTAAGCTTACATCCAGCCCAGTCACTATCACTGAATGCAAACATAGTTAATGCACTATCTGAACACAAGTTAAGACCCAGCTGACTTGTACCTCTGATATATCTCAAAACTCGTTTCAGCAATTGGAAATCTGACATAGTTGGAGCATGCATCCGTTGACATACCACATTCACTGCGAATTGTATGTCTGGTCTCGTGAGGGTCAGATACTGCAACTTCCCTGCTAAGGACCTGAAATATGTTGGTTCAGGGAACAATTCTTCACTTGCAGGATCATGATCAAACTGTAAAGGAAGCGGAGTTGGCATAGGATTACACATAGACATTCCTGCAGCCACTAAGATTTCCTCTGCATATTTGGTTTGGTGAAGGAACAAGCCAGATTGGTGAAACAAAGCTTGTATTCCAAGGAAATAACTCAGCTGGCCAAGATCTTTCATGGAAAACTTGTTGTGGAGAGACTTAATTAGGGACGGCATCAACAAATTGCAGCTTCCAGTGAGTAGAATATCATCAACGTACAGAAGGAGAATCAAGGTCTGACCATCATGATGATACACAAAGAGAGACGGATCAGCTGTACTGCATTTGAAGCCAAACTCAAGCAAGTAGTTACTGAATTTGTCAAACCAAGCACGAGGGGCTTGTTTTAATCCATAAAGAGCTTTCTTCAGAGAACATACATGAAATGGAGATGAAGGATCCTCAAATCCAGGAGGTTGTTGCATAAATACTTGTTCCTGAAGTTCTCCATGTAGAAATGCGTTCTTTACATCGAGCTGAGTGATAGACCAATGTTTTACAGTAGCAACAGAGAGAACAATGCGAATAGTAGCTGTTTTTACAACAGGACTGTAAGTTTCTGTAAAATCCAGACCTTCTTCTTGATCAAAACCCTTGGCAACAAGGCGTGCTTTGAGCTTGTCTAGTGATCCATCAGCTTTCAGTTTGATGGTGAAGACCCATTTAGATCCAAGAACATTCATGTTAGCCTCATGAGGAATCAGATCATAAGTGTGATTCAAATAGATAGACTGCATTTCCTCCTCCATAGCCTTTCTCCAACCAGGGTGCTTGAGTGCCTCAGGTACTGTTTTTGGGACTGAGGGAAGAGTTGTGCTGCTTAGAAGAGCATACCGAGTATTTGGTTTAGTGATACCAGCTTTAGATCGAGTCACCATGGAATGAGCAGGTCCAGTAGGTGTAGTCTCAGGTGGTTGATCAGATGAAACATTTTGTTGCTCAGACTCCTCTGTTGTTGCAGACAAATATGGAGAATCATCATTACAGGAGATAGAGTCTGAAGCATTAATCTGAGCAGAAGCTTCCAGTGATCGGGAGGAAGGTACCTCAGGTGCAATAGGTGTAGAACTCTTCCAAGCTGATACCAAAGGAGTGTATGTAGTTGGAGATGCAGGAGCTTGCCTTAGCTTGAAGGGAAAATAGACCTCATCAAAGATCACATGTCTACTGATATACAACCTACCAGTGCTGATATGAAGACATCTATATCCTTTATATTGATTGTGATAGCCAAGAAACACACACTGTAGTGAACGCGGATCAAACTTGTTGGTAGTATAGGGTCTCAAACAGGGATAGCAGGCACATCCGAAAGTGCGCAAGGTTGTATACACAGGGACTTGGTTAAGTAAAACATCAAATGGAGACTTGTTAGTGAGGGCCTGAGAAGGTAGAAGATTAATTAGATAGACAGCAGTGTAGAAAGCTTCAAACCAATATTGAAAAGGAGCACCACTTTGAAACAGCATTGCAAGACCCAACTCTGTGATGTGTCTATGTTTTCTCTCTGTTAAGCCATTCAGCTGAGGAGTATGAGGACAAGAAATGCGATGCAGAATCCCATGGTCAGCAAAATGATCCTTCAATCTGAGACTAGTGAATTCTCCACCTCCATCACTCTGAAACACTTTGATTTTCTTGTTGTATTGTTTTTCTATCAGTTTCTGAAAGTTGATGAAGGTAAGAAAGAAATATGACTTGAACTTTAATGGATATATCCAGCAAAAACGAGAGAAATTGTCTACAAAGATGACATAGTACTGAAATCCTTGTACAGACACATAAGGAGAAGGATCCCATAAGTCACAATGAATCCTTTCCAAAGGTTCTTTAGCTGAAAACTCAGACTCAGAGAAAGACAACTGTGAGCTTTTACTCATTTGACAAGCATCACGGATAGATCTACTACTACTTTTATTGCTGATAATAGACTTGTTGCTCTTTAACAGTTGGAGAATGTGAGTGTTGGGATGACCAAGTCGCCTATGCCATACTTCATTACTGGCCACCTGCTGGCGTGAAGAGAAAAAAGCTCTAGCTCCTCCTTTATTCTCCAACTGATACAGATGATCATGCCTTTTTCCCTGCATCAACACTCTCTGTGTGTTCTTGTCCAGTATACAGACGCGGTTAGCATCAAAATAAACCCCACATGAATTGTCATCACACAATTTAGAAACAGATAACAAAGGTTTTTGAATATCCGGACAAACCAACACATTTTTCAGAGGTAAGGTACCTGTATTTGTAACCAGAGAGGTTGAGCCCACGTGTGTAATCGGCAGAAAAGATCCATCAGCAGTCATAACACTTTCAGAACCATTGTAAACAGTGGTGCCTTGAAGATTTTCTGTAGAGTTGGTGATGTGAGAGGATGCACCAGAATCTGCAAACCATGGAGGTTGAGCCTGCATTGGAGTGGAGATTTGCATAGCTGCAAGTGCTTGAGGGATCTCTTCACTCTGATAGTTACTGTCAAACCTGTTCCAGCAGCGTAATGCCATATGACCCGTCCTTCCACAGATTTGGCACATTGGTCTCTGTTGAGAGGACTGATTTGTGGATCCTTGACCATTCTGACCTTGCCAGTTTTGAACCTGCTGAGTGAAACCACGCCCTCTGGAAGTATAACCACCTCTGCCACGATAACCAGTTGATTTTCCTCTGCCTCTGTAGTAGTTTCCATTATAAGTAGGCCTTGGAGATCCTGTGTAATAGTTTGGTGGTTCAGCAGTCTGAGGAACAGTGTTCTGAACCTGAAACACCATTTGTGGATTAGCAGAGAGAGGTGTGTAGGTCTGAAGGCGACTGTGAGCCCCTTTAAGCTGTGAAACAACTTCATTATATGTTGGAACATGCGGCTTATGCATAGATGTTTGGATCGATGTGACAAACGACTCATAATCTCGACCCAAGCTTTGAAGAAGACGGAATATCTTCATAGATTCAGACACTGGTTTCCCAATAGAACTCAGTTGATCACACAATGTTTTAAACTCACGGAGATGAACTGTTAAGTCCGTGTCCCCTTTCTGTATACTTTGAAGAGCAGCAAGAAGATCATACTCACGAGACATGGTTGACTGGTTGAAATTTTCTGCTAACACCATCCACACTTCTTGAGATGTACTCAGACCGAACGCATAACCCATAACCTCTTCAGACAACGTACCAAAAATCCAGGTTTGAATGAGTTGGTCCGTTTGTAATCATGCCTCATGATCCGGATTGCTAACCTCAGTGATTTCATTCTGAAACTTGACACGAATCTTCTCTGTTGGAGCTGGCTGACTGCTATTGACAAACCCCTAGAGCTTCTGACTACGAAGAAGAGCCTCAACCTGAAGCTTCCATCCAAGATAGTTTGAGTCGGTAAGCTTAGTGGAAACAAAACTCTTGACATTGATATGATTGGGAAACGGATACATATCTTCGATCTTTCCTCCACCACGCTCTGATACCATGATAATATTTGTGGAAACTTAACCAAAGGAGCTTAAGAATATAACACTTTTGTAAGAACAGAGAATATGGAGAAAAACATTTTCATTGATAAAAACTCTCTCGCACTTACAATGGTGGTTTTTGGTTACATTATAAAGAACAACGTCACTCTCATCACATTAGGTTCACTCTTCTTTGATCGACACCTGTCTTTGCTTGTCCCTTACACAGAGCCTCCTTATACGATCCAAATGATCGCGTATCTCCTCTCTGCTGCTTTACTGCAGAACTGGTCGTTACCGTTGCAGGTTTTTTCTGCTCACGTGATGTATCACTCGTGTGAGCTTTGCTCTCCTTGGGCTTTTCCACTTGGGCCTGCGGTTTCTTCTCATTCCAGCCCAATACATTATGTCTTGAACTCTGCGTTTTGTTCTGTTCTTCAGTCAAGCTTTCCAGACCTTGCTTCCCTAAAGTGAATTAAGAAATTCAACCAAGCATAAAAAAGGACACGTGAAGCTAAGAAGAAGCCGAGGGAAATGGAGACACACGTGGCTTGAATTGGAGCTGTCGGTGTATGAACTAAAACAACCAAATCATTTATTTTTATTTATTACACCTTTTCAAGTTGCTAGTTGCTACGCTACGTTCGTGAATCGTGTTTTGTCCCACCTCAACTCTACTTACCTGTTTTCACCACGCGCTTTAACGTGGAGCGTGCACTCTCTCGCGTTTCGAATAAGTGGTCATTATTCCCGCCTAATGAAAAGATAGGCTTTTAAGGCCCAATTGAGTTAAAACACACATCTTATTGAAGTTTAGCTTATCTCAGGCCCGAGTTATCTTTATTGCATCGGTACTCGGCTATATTAATGGGCCTAACTCGTTGCTTTCTATTTTATTTTATAACTCATTGCTTTCTTTTTTCTTTTTTCTTTTATAACACTGGATGTATACTATTACTAGAACAATTTTATGAGAAGTGATTATTCTCATTCTAATAAAGAAATCTATATCCAAGATTACCGAGGTTACAAATTTAGTTTAAAGGCTTTGATTTGTACGCTATAAGAAAAGCATTAGAGGCATACCGCTTTTTTTGTTACCAATCGCGAAAACGTTATCAAAAATTACAGTAAAAACGATTACTCTCTACTTTTTGTTACCGCTTTCGCTAACGGCTTTTACTAACAACTTTTACTTACAGTTTTGCACTATTCAACCACTTACTACTTTCGCTAACGGCTAATATAACTATTCCGTTTTGGTTCACTAATCGAACCCAAAATTTTTGTACCGCTATGTGAATTCATTTTGGTGACACTCATTTACTTTTCAAATTTCAATTAAGTATCAAACAGTCGATATTTTTATTTAAATGAAAGTAAAATTTTATTCAAACGAAAAAAAACTTTGTTACATCGACTGATTCTTTTTAAAATTGTTTTTAAAGAATAGAGAATAAGCAAATAAACAATGGAAGAATAGCTAATGATTCAAAGTTGCCGAAAGGGACCAAAGATAACTAAACATTAAAAAAAAAAAAAAGAGATTCATGAAATATTTATTTTATTTTGGTTCTCAATGGCCTCATCAAATTTATATTAAGAAAAACCAAAAACAAAAAACAATGGTTGAAGACGGGCTTAGTTGTTCAGTTGTTGCCAAAACACAACAACTTCTCCCCTTTGAGTGCCCCACACTTATTTTTTTTTCTTTCTCTTTAGCAGTTTTTTTTTTGTATCTTCTTTTGTTGGTGGTGGAGATCTCTCTGTGTCCGCGGATCTCTGTTGATATCGTGAGAAATATATGGCGGTTTCGTTCTTGGACTTACAGTTGTCGGATTAGAGTTGAAGGAGATCGGAAGTTCTGCTTTGAGGTTATCTTGTACGGCTGTGCGTGGTGGGTAGTCTTTCACGGCGAAGTTAGCGGATGGTGGTTCGGGATCCGTTGGTGTTCTCTGTGTCGTTAAGTTTAGGGAGCCGTCGAAGGACTGCAATGAGCTAAGGCAAGCACCAGAGACAGTGAAACGGACAAATCTTTCGCCGATTTCGTAAGTTAGCAAGCTAAGGAGGTCGTGCAAGGACAACGGCGAGCTAAGTCAGTCGCTGTAATCAGAGACGAGTCTTGTTAACAGCGGAAGCCGCAGTGGGAGTCGAGGTTGGAGTCGCAGCGAGTCGACAAGGAGCGTGGGAGTGCTTTGTGAGGTTTTCACGGTTGAGGAGGAGCCGATGGAGATAAGAGAGGTGGCCATGTCATTGTCGTCGCCTGCTCAGTGCCTCTAAGATCGGGTCAAGGTAAGGTTCGAGGCGGATCAGAGGATGTAAATCTCGACTGGATTTACAACCGCTGGGAAAGGGAAGACCAAGGGTGTCCGGACACCGCCAATTCAGTCCATGAAAACCTAACGTTGGAGTTCGAAAAGCCGGAGGCGCCGCCGGGGAGGAAGGTTGAAGGTCAAAGGTGTAGGCCTAGATTAGGTTGCCCTAGTCCAGTTTGGTTTAGTTGGTCTAGAAGTTTTCCTTTGGTTCTTTTTGGTTCGATTTTGCTTCCGGTCTCTTTCGGTTTATAACTGGTTATCTCCGATTTTTTTTTTAACCTGAGGGTATCCCGAGCCTATGGAGGGGCTCCAGGTCTTCAAATGGGCCCCTAAAGCAAGACACATATCCATGTGGGTGTCTTTAAACAAATGTAACTTAGTTTTGTATGGCAGGAAGATCGAACCCAGAACGTGGTAGCGTACAAGACTCGTCCCCAACCACTTGACCACACGTGTCTGACAGTTATCTCTGATTTTGATCCATTTGACTTATAATATGATATTATTATTATAAAAAATTCCATATGTTTCTACTATTTAACTTTAAAAAAAAAAAAAAAAACAGTTACTGAATTTTATAAACATCTGAAGTATAAAGCCAGTTGCATGAGATTTTACCAAATAATAGGGGAAATAAAGAAGGGTCACATCAAAGCTGAATTAGTGAAGTCTTCTTGTAAAAGACAATTGAAAGCAGGGAAAAAAAAAAAAAAAGAGAGAGAGAGAGAGAGAGAGAGATGAAAAAAAGGAAAAAAGAGATTAGAGAGACGGAGAAGAAGATGGTAGTAGTGATAGCAACACCTGAGTTTAATGCTAAACACTTACACCAAGTGATTTTTGTGGTCTCCACGTTTAGCCTCACCACCACATCTCCTACCTACAAATTAATAAAACCCTTTGGGAAGGAAAAGGACAGTTTCCATGACGACTCTCCACTTTGTTAAAACCCTAATCTATTATTTACCCTTTCACTCTTGTTTAGTTATTAATTCTCTCACTCCATTGTCACTAATTATTTACCACATCACATTAACTTTTTGCTAGGACTGATTGAACATCCAAATGACCAGAGCCGTCCTCAGGGCTAACGCTATAAATCATCAGTTATGACTTTGAATGATAACATCGAGTACAGCAGATTAAATCACTTTGTTTTTAAAACGGACAATAACATGTTACTGACTAAATTTATTTGTTCACAAAAATATTATACACTTGATCTACATCAATTTTTTTTATATTGTTTTATTTTCAAACGGCCGCGGACTAAAACTTATGACTAGTAATTAAAAGCAGTCTTGACTAGTTATGAACTAATTCACCTTAATCAGTAGTATTATCCAAAGCCTATATAAGAATTTAAAGGTATCAAACTCGACCGAGAAATTTTATATACATCTTCTCATGTCATGTCACTTAATCGACAAACATATAATCACACCGGATTCAATTTTGAAATTTCATCTATGATCATCACAAAATCCCATAACATTTGAAATAAATCCCAAACCAAAGATCAATCGAACAACTAAGGCAGGACTCACACTTTGCTTTTGCACAAATCAAGAAATCAAAAATCTATTCACAAGATTTTCATACGCCTCTCTCTCCCCTTAATCAATGTCGCATGGCTCTTGGTGTCATCGCTGTCACCGTAGCTCCTCCTCCGCCTCTTATCGTTGTGTTCCGGAATACTTCACTAAACGACGGTCTCGGCGATGACGAAAGAGACTTTGAAACTCTCGGAGAAGATACAGATTCTCTCTGCGACGGACTTCGCCAGAATCCGGCGCCGTAAAATCTGTTCCACATCTCTTTCTCTAACGCCATCACCGCCTCGTCGTCTTCATCGGTCTCCTCGTCCGTCGTCAGCCCAGCCGAAGCCGCTGCTGATTTTCCCATGTACTTCAGATCCAAGAAATCGTCGTCGTCGTCGTCCGAGACGTCGTTGCTATCCAACGGATGAATCGCGAATTCTGAATTCTGGAATACTCTCTGTCCGTCCGTCGGAAGCGGCGGAAGGATCCCGTTCTTCACGAGCTTTTTACGGCGGCGATTGCGGATAGCGCGACGGCAGATTCCGCGGGGGACTTTGTAAACCGCGAGGACAAGGAGGTTGACAAGTCCGCAGGGACAGCAGCAACATACGGCGGCGCAACTCGCAGTCGTACCACCGCAGAACTCGGCTGGAGTGGATCCGCCGCAAGTGGCTCTTGGAGATGGAGAGGAGAGACTTCTCTGGAGCAGAGGATGTCTACGGTGGCTACGAGACGGAGAAGACGATGGAGTGTCTGACGGTTTGGTCTGCCTCGAGATCTGTTTCGGATCGTAACGTGACGTCGTGTTCATAATTCGGAGAAAGAAATCGTAGACCGGATACAAGAGTCGTAGTACAGAGCTCAGATCAAATGGTAGACCGGCCAAACGCAACACCACGGAATCTCTCCGGTGATGTCGACAGCGAAGGCTAATGAACGGTCTCGGGAAAAATCTGTTTAGTTTTCGGTGAGAGGTCGTCTGAAATGGAAGGAGAGAGAGAGAGAGAGAGAGAGAGAGAGAGAGAGAGAGAGAGAGAAAGATTTGGTGTATTTATATATACACAAAGAAAGTCCAGCAAGTTATTTATTTGTTATCTCTTCAGGTTGGTGTTTTCTCTGTTAATGTCATCACAATAAATTTACAAGTTGAGAATTGAAAGAACGGTTAATTACCACTAAGCACTGCCGTTAATTTATGCTTATCAAATTAATTCAGTGGAAACGAGGGGAACACACCAAACTCAAATCCGAACGAAGAAACAAAACACAATCGTATGAACCAAATACGATCAGCAGTGGACACTCTACAACATGCGACATTGGAGGTGGAAAGTTGGAGGATAACAAACCAAAAAGAATACGAGGTGGAAATGGAAAATCACACAACAATACCAGGGACAGAACAACCACATGAAACCCACCCCAACCCTATCTGCCAAATTGACGCATCTTGGGTCAATCATGCATGATACATTTAGTGGATTGGGATGGTGCCTTAGGGATAACACGGGCTGGATATTAGCGGGAGAAAAAGGATGTAGAAGAATTTTATCTGTTCTTCATGCCGAATTGGATGGACTTATTTGGACGATGAAATGCCTATGTGATAAAGGGTTCCTTCGAATTGGTTTTGAGACAGACTGTGAATATCTAGTAAAGATGCTTGAGAAACCGTTGGAGTTGCCGAGCTTTAGATCCGAGTTAGATAACATAGATAAGATTAGAGAGCGTTTTATCTTCTTCGATTTATCTTGTATTAGTCGTACGGAAAATGTTCGTGCCGATACACTTGCAAAAAGAACGAGAGCACGAGGCCAATTATTTACCCTTGTAAGTCAAGAATAGTTGGATTTCGGAATTTTACAAAAAAAAACCAAAATATCCAACCAAACTTAATTTAATAAAAAGGACGTAGTTGACAAAAAAAAACACAATCATTGTAAAATCCAAATGAAGATCATGCCAAACAAATAAAATGCATATTAGCTTCATGGATAACCTTCAAACTCACTATCAAGCAAGCGAAGCTCCGGTTGAACTGAAATCTATGGATCATCACATGATCATATCCTTGCAGATAATGGAATAAGAACTTATGTGCACCACCTTGAAGCAAAACCTTACGGCTTGCTGTGACTTGAAATCCAAACCCTTTCATTACCAATCTATAATTATTAGAATAACATATTAGTACATACTAACACATAAGATAACACAATTTAAGAAGATAACAAAAAAACATTGATCACACCTCAAAATTCGTTGTAATAGGGATATTATTGTATTTGTGGTAGTCTCTTCAATGCCTAAATTTACCGGGTACATAAAAAGTCATTCAATAGAGGTTTTCGCAAACTTAGTGCTTAGTTTGATGATATCATTATGTAGTAAGTTCAAACTTATGACCGTGAAAGCTTGCGGTGCGCTGGAGCTTTTTAAATTTGATATGCATAAAGATAAATAATACTACATCAGAGAAAGATTCAAACTCAACAAGATTTCACTTACCAATGAAATTTACTGGACACTTTTTCATCGACAATGTACGCATCCACATTCACGTTGTCATCAAATGAATTTTCATGCACTTGGTTTATCCACCATCTGTAGCTTCAACTAGATCTTGAAGCCCAACATGAAATGGATAATAATCATAGTATAACCCGTAAGAAGGGTTATGGTGAAACCATTATTCTGAAAACTGAAAACAAAATCATGCGGATGATTATTGGTGTGAACATCTTCATTAAACCGAAATGTAATCTCCATATGATTAAATTTTTGAAGAAAAAGAAAAGTCCATTTAGTAAATAATGAAAGACCAACCATATACAATAAGTGATTCTGCGAATGCAAAGATAATAGACAAAAACAATTGAAATTCACGGGACACAAAATTTCTTAACAAAGATAATGAGCAGCCAGAGAAAACTATAATGTAATCAAAGAACTGACATATCGAAAATGTGTAACACCACCATTGGTAGATCAAATCCAACTAAATAAGCAACATAAAAAGTTAAAAAAAAAACTACAACCATGAAGAGGTATAAAAACTACAACTATGTAAAACTTACTGTTTAATTTAACAGTACTAGTTGTTGTTTTTTGTACTGGATTTACACTTTCCATTACTATGTTAACTTATTAGTTGTAAAAAATGGTTGATCAAAAAAGTTGTTCTAAAAAGATTTGCCCACAACAAAATATTTACAATTCTGATGAAAATTCTAATTGTGATTAGTTCATTTCTTAAATATATACACTTAATTAAAATATAAATTATTAAAATTGTAGTTTATTATATTTTAAAAATATTTAGAATACTATAAAATGAACTGAAAATAAATATAAAAAATCATATAATTGTATAGGACCCTATTATAATATTCAAAATATTTAGATTATTATATAATTGATCCATAAATGTGAGAATTTTTACTTCTTAGACTTTAGGAGTTGTCTGTTTCCTATAAGTATATATTTTTCTGAAATCAGAAAAAATACTGTTAATTGAATTTTTTACTTCAGAATTCTATTTTGCTGATAAGAAAAAAGCATAAAGAAAGCATAAAGAAAGCATATCCTTGCTCTATTGAAATTTAAAATCAAACGAAAATGACATTTGTATATATTATATATGCGCGTATGTGTATTATCTGACTGTATCTGGATATAGACGTCATCTTCCCGCGTCCTTGTTTTTTTTTTTTGGACTGGATTCCCGCGTCCTTGTTAGATGTTGATTGGTTTGTTTTGTTTTATATATATATATATATATATTTGTTTGATCTTTAATTTTCGTCAACAATGATTTCGTTCTACGAACAATTTAATCCAAAAAAAAAAAATCAAATGTGGCGGACCACTATCAATTGAAGAATTATAAGAAGTATTGTATATTAATATTTGGGTTATATATTATCTCAATTCTTTTTTTTTTGGGGACTGGTTCATGCCCTCGAGGCACAACGTTAAAAAGGTCAATGCAAGTACTCATCTTAAGCATATTCGCATCTAATCAAGAAAAGAAAATGCTGAATATTTTCCTTGATAATTTTTTGGCAACAAAAAAAGTACTAATTTAAGAATAAATCATACTATATTTTAACGGGAACGAACGAGATACAAACGTCTTTCAGGTTTCAAGAAACAGAAGATGAAGACAACATAACATTAAATAATTAAACGTGGATGATTACATATGATATATCACCAACATCACAAGACTTCGAAAAGAATAAATATAGGATTAATTAATCTACATTTCATAACTAGCCAGGCCATGCAACTAAAATGTGAGGATCAATGGTCAGTAATCATGCAAACGGGTGTTTTTCTTTCTAGTGTGATAGATTTCCTCTCACATCAAACTACATTCGTCTATTCGAGGTACATATCGACAACTTGCATGGGTCCGGGTTGATAGACAAGAGTAGGAGCAATCAACAAAACCGGTATGAATTAACAAATATAAACCATGTTCCAAATTTGGTCTCTTACTCCAATACACACTAGTTTGTAGGCCATCTCTATGCATGTGGACATACGGTTCAGTTTTTTTCATCTTGTCTTCATCCAAATTTATACATTTTAAATTCTTAAATGGTTCAATCAAAGTCATTTTTTACTTCACCTGCGCAATCTCAATAGCACATCTGTATTTCTGTCGATAAGAGTCATATGTCAGCTTGATTCCAACAAAATACATCTAAAATTTCCTAATCGAATTTCCCTCAAGTAGGAAATGATTCAGAAAACATGAAATAAGAAGATGGAGTGGAGTAGGATAAGCAAGAGCACTAGAAGAAACATGGGTAAAACGACACCGTAAAGCATTCTCACATTCATCACTTTCAAGAAATTCAAGAAGACTACAAAAATTTATCTCACATCTGAATCTTGTTTTGTACTTGCACTTATGAATCGACTAAAGATTTTATATTTTATTTTCATTTAAACGACAATTCAAATAACTGAGAAGATGACATATAGGAGATTTGTCTGGTTGATTGATGGTCCCTTTCATTTTGGTGATATAAAATGGATTGTATGACAAGTGGAAGCTAGTCATGAAAAAGACATAAATGCAAATATTTCGTTTCCCGAACTAAGAGCACCCACAGCCGTGTTACCGGCGTGGGGTTCTTAACTATTCACTTTTTTTTGTTTTTTTTTTTTTTTTTTTTGTTAAACTGTCGAAAAAAAAAAAAAATTAAAAAAAAAAAAAATTAACCAATAGCATCGCGCCACGTGGCGTGAACAGTGTAAGGATCGATCCTTATATAAGGATTTTAAGAGACAGTTTCTTAACTATTCACGTGGGACCCACGTGAATAGTTAAGAAACTGTCCCCTTAAGGACCCCCAATGGACATGGTCTAACATGTCACTAAATAATTTAAGAAAAAACAAAACATGACACTAAAATGTAGAATATACAGAATTACCATCGACGTATATGTATAGGGTGGATACACAGATATACACCCAAAAGACGACAAGACACTAAGTCTATGATGGACATTAATGATAATTTGGTTTGGTTCGGTTCGATACTTCGGTTATTTGTATGAAAATTTATAGCTTTTTGTGGGATGCGTATACCTATATACAAACATTTAGTTTTCATTAACTATTTTGAATCAAATATATGGGTTTATATCTCATTTTGAAATCAATATGTCTTTATAATCAAGTCGGTTCGGTTCACCTGGTTTAATTTATTTTTGGTTTAAGTTTAGATAACGGTTAGCTAAAGTTTGAACACGTTAATGGATAAGCGGCCAAGCCTGAATCAAAATCACGAATTATGGGCCTAAAATGAGATCTGGGTCAAAGGTTCAGCCCAATTAGGCTGTAGCAATTGGTCGATTCTTTCTAGAGTCGGCCATAATCACTTTCTTTATAAAATGAGTGCGCGGATGAGTTTACAATTGCTTATTAGTTATTACCTATGTTGCATGGAAATTCCATCTGAGGACCGTTTCCCGTTTTGGAAACGTTTCGGAAATAGAAACGCAACGGAAACGCGTAGAAACTCGATGGAAACGCGTTTCTTAAAAATTGTGATTTGGAAACGCGATGGAAACACGTATCAATTTTCGGAAACACAACGGAAATGGCGTATTCATTTTCTAAAACACCATTTCTTTTTGTTTTTGAAAATTCTATTTTCTATTTTAATTGCAAATAGTTTAAAATGTAATGGTTTAATTGATAATATATAATATCAATTTTTGGAAACGCAACAGAAATGGCGTATCCGTTTTCTAAAACACCATTTCTTTTTGTTTTTGAAAATTCTATTTTCTATTTTAATTGCAAGTAGTTTAAAATGTAATGGTTTAATTGATAATATATAATTTGTTTAAGAAAAAAAGACGTCTACTAAAAGAAATATAAAATTTTTGCCTAAATCATATTTGTACCCTAAAAGTTATTAGAAAAATGTAAAGAAGAAGATTTATTTGTCACTTACCATGTATTTTCTCATATTAAGGTTGATAATTTCAAAATAAGTCAAATGATTCATGTTAGTTTGTATTTATAGATTTTTTCCAATTAAAGTTTGTGTTGTTCTAAATTATATTCCTTTTTCTAAATATGGTTGGACTTATATTGTTTCAAATATTATGTTGAAATTTATTTTATTTTTATGGGTTGTATTCATTATATTCTTATAAATATATGTATATGCGTTTCCAAAACGTTTCGCTTTCTATTTTTTTTTTTTAAACCGTTTCCGCGTTTCCAAACGTTTCGCTTCTGCATATCCGTTTCCGTTTCCATGCAACATAAATTATTACATTCGATTATCCGGCACTTATTATGTTATATTTATTTTAAACTATAAACAGTTATTTATATATTTGAGACCATATCTTAATTTAAGAAATTTCCTTATCAAACTACAATAAATTGATTTTTATTAGTCGCTAACAGAAATTATACGTAAATTATAATTTTTTTAGTTTTGAATGTTGATTTGAAATCATACTATTGATTATTTAAAATTCGACGTGGATATTTTTGAGGCATTTAGCCTCACCTTTAGAATGTGGAATGAAAGCATTAGTTTAAAATCCTATCAAGATAGTGTTAAAGGCATTTTAGCCTCAAATTTTATGATTTTAAATGGGTAGGTTCTTAGAGGAGGGGTCAATTGCACTGGGTGTATCTTTTTTATTTTTGTTCTTGCAATTTGGTATCTTCTGAAATGTTTGTTCAATTTTGTATTTTTTGGGGATGAGAGAGACAAGTAAAAGACTAAAATACCCTAAGACTAAATGACCTGACCAATAACTTATTTGCTAACTAGAAATTTTATAGTTGGGTATTTTAATAATGGGTCAGATCTAATAATTTTAGGTCTAAAAATTAAAATCAAAAATTGTCGTCTCTTCCGATCTTCTTTCTTCGTCTTAGAGTGAAGAAGGCAAAAACCCACATTCATCAGTCATTTCATACTCGTCTTAGAGTGAAGAAGGTAAGCTTGAAGAATTCATATATTTCGGTTGTTATACTCGATAGAAAAAAGTTATGGAATTAATTTTTATTTTGCAAGCGATGGTAGACAAAGACCTACCAGGTAGATTGTACAAGACAGATCAATATCCAGATGGTCGACTGAATATATATTCCAAACCGGAGATACTAAACAAAGTGTGGCAGATAATGAAGGAAAAGCCAGAGTGAGAAAGAATTCGGGATTCTAGTTTTGAAGATTTGTTCAAGCTCCCAGTGAAACAGTGTTCAATTTCTGGGAAAATGATACATGGGCTGCTGGGGAGGCAACTAATTACCAAGAAGAAGTACGAGTTGACTACAGTTTTTGCGGGCCAACCATTGCGATTCTCATTAGTAGAGTTTGGAATGATAACAGGCTTGAATTGTTGTGAGTTTCCTGAAGAAGAAGACATAGAAGAGAGAAGTTTGGTGGTAGCGAAAAGTACTTCTGAGTGGGAAGACTTATTTGGAAATATGAGTAAGAGCAGGAAGAAGGGGGACCAAGGTGTTAAGATATCAGACATTCTTGAAATGCTTGATGATACAAACATGGATGGAACTAAAAGGCTGAAGCTTGCGCTGATATGTATTGTTGATGGAGTCCTTATTAGTAGCAACCAGGTTGCAAAAGCAACGCCAGAGTTTGTTGAGATGCTTAGCGATGTGGAGTATTTTTTGAGCTATCCATGAGGAAGATTATCCTTTCTTAAAAAAATTAATTCAATGAAACCTGGTCCGAGAACGGGTAAAGTGAGTGAAGACCCTGTTAAAACATTCAGAACTCAGCTGCAACAGCAAACAAAGGTCGTGTATGGATTCCCACTTGCATTTCAACTTCTAGTTTTCCGATGTATTCCTGGATTTTTCGAGAGGATGCCTGACCATGAATCAACTATGATTTTCATGGATACTTCTTTTGAAAGGATCCCGAAAACAACTAGATTAGTAGTGAGACTGTACTAGACATAGAGCTTGGAACAGAGGTATGTCTATATTCGTATCGGGGATATTTAAACAATTAGGTCTTTCCATTTACATTTGTCATTTTTCTATGTACAGGTGAAAGTGGTTCCTTATTTAAAACCAATGAGACCATTAGGAGAAGGCTGGGGGGAGTGGATAGACGAGATAAAAGATAAGAAGGTGGTTTATCTTGAAAACCTCGTGGATAGTAATCACGATTTTAAGAAGGAGGAGTGGCCTGGTGGAGATTCTTCTCAGAAGCATATTGAATACGTCCCAAAAGATATTGTAGAGAACAAAAAAAGAAGAAAACATACACAACTTGCTATTGAAGATGGGATTGAACTCGTCACCAAGCCTGTTGGGGAGAACAAGAAAAAGAGAAAGCTCCAATTCCTTTTTGTTGAATATGGGAGTAGAAGTGAGGCCGACTCGGTTGCCTTCGCGAAATTCAAGGCTTGGACTGAAAAGAAAATATAAAGTTTGGAAAAGGAGGTGTCAGTGTTGAAGCTAAGAAACAAGTCAAAGGATTGTAGGTTACGTGTAAGGAAACCACTAAACAGCCCAGCTCAGAAATGCACTTTGACATGCATGAAGAAACTTTTTTTAGGTGGAAGAAAGAAGGTGACAACAGAAAAACCTAACCCTGAAGTGTCGGAGAATGTTAATACTGGAGTTGGTGATCAATCGGTTGGACGTTCTGCCACCGACGAGGGCTATAAATGGGATAATGTGCATTCTATTATTTCTCAAGTCTGTGTTGATGAAACTTTTTTCGATCAAGAAAATCTGGGATCTGAATGTAACATTGGCAACTTTTGTACTCAGCTGGATGACACGATTGATCCTTGTAAAACAAGGGATGAATCAATTGTTGGTAAGGAGCAACCGCATGTGGGAATGATCACAGATGGGGAGGATCAAAAGCACTCGAAAGATGTTTTGTATGCAGCTGAAAGTCTAGAAAACCTTGGAAAAGGAGGGGGAATAAACATTGCGGGGTTGCATCCATCAAACCAGGTGATATGCTGATAAATTAGAAAGTATTTTTTTGGGAGTTTGCATCGATCAGTGATGGTATTTTCTGACTGTTCATATGTTTGCCTTTAGCATGGCGAAACCAAGAGCTGCAGCCCGGTGGAGGAAAAGAAAGGCGATCTATTGTCAAAGAGTGAAGTTTGTCATAGAAAAGAGACTAGAGCCGTTGAGCATCAGGTATTGACGGATATGTTTGGCTTTTTTTAGTAGAGATGTCAAAATTTTATGTATCCATTTTGGCAGGGTAAGACCAGCACAACAGGGTTAAACGGGTTATCCATAGGTAGCGAAATGGACGAGGAAAAAGAAAAGGATGGAGGGATGGCTGATGAAAAACAACTAACGGTAAAGGATGATACACATAGTTAAGGGAGCTTGATGAATGTGAGACATTAACTAAGAATAAGTAATTGTTTATTTACAATTTGGCTAGAATGGTATCGCACATCCTGTTGAAGAAAATCAAGATAGCGTATCCACAATGACCAATATGGAGAGGTGGTGCACGCATGCGGAATTGATCGATGGAAAGATGTCTTTGGAGCAAACTAAAGAAAAAACGGTAATTGAAGGAAAAGAAAAAATTTGTTAACCTATTAATTTGGACAAGAACGAGTTATTAATGATTTACTAATAATATACAGAGTGAGCCCAAGCTTGTATTTGAATTAAAGACTGATGACATACGCATGGAAAGCCAAATGGATACTTCAAAGGATAGTGAGAGAGATGGAGAAGAGGAGTTAGGGAAAAAAAAAGAATCCACAGATATTGAACTGGATCTCCAACCTCAGGTATTTTGTGGATACATTTGAACGCTTTGTTGTAACTGTTGTTTTATTCTCTTTGCTATATTTGGTAAATAAAGTTTTAATTTGAGAAGTGGTTTGTATGGATGTTGGGCAGGTTAATAGTCAAGTTGCTTAAGAAATAGTTGACGTTGTATCCATTCCCGTGGATAATGCTTCTGACGGGCCTAAACAAAAAGATGGACATGTGCAAAGCATAGTGGAGACTACATTAATCCGGGATTTCGAGGGAGATGGAGAACATGAAGGACCTAGAAAAAAAGTATCCATTGAGGTTCAACTTTGTACTACCGAAGAGGTTATCAACGGCTTTTAAAAACGGGTGAAGAAAACATGTTGAATATATGACCTGAATTTGGAAATAACTAATGAAGTGTAAATTTGTTTGGCAGAGTGATAATGGAAATCATGTTGATGGAAACGAAGATGGCGTATCCATCGGAAGGAGAATGGACAGCAGCTGCAATTTCGCTGGAATGGAAGATGGACAGGAATCTTTATATGAAGAGAAACAAACAACGGTAACGAAGTGTGGTTTTTTTTGTAATTGACACCTATTATGTTGGACATTGTTGAGTTATATAGTTTGTACTAATAATTGCCAGATTGACTCTGAAGTTATATATGAACTAAAAACTGATGAGATACCCATGGAAGGTAAGGTGGATAGTTTATTAATGGATAGAAAGGAAGATGGACAGGAGAGAGACACGACAAAGAAACAAGCGAAGGTAGTTTAATTTTATTTTGTTAAAAAGTAGTTTTACAGTTTGAAAGGACATATTTTATGTATTTGACAGGAAACAGTGAACGTAGCCTTTAAAGAAGTGAACGCAACAAAAAACAAGGTTACAAATAAGAACAACAGCCGTAAAAAGAAGCATGGCAAAATGAAAATACCGCTTCATAGCACTGAAGAACCGGTCGAGCTAAGCGATTCTTCTCCTCCACCAAAACAGGTTAAACAAACTCCATCGAATGACGAGATTGAGCTTGCTCGGGTATTTGCAGGGTTAAGGGAAAGCGATGATATGTTTATTGAGCACATGAACGCTTGGCAGGAAACGCTGAAACTTTTCCCAACGAGGTAAGGATTTACTACGCTTATAAGAAAGTTAAGTATGTTAGATTTACTTAAGGGAAAAATAATTTGTAGGAAATACGACCTGAAGAACTTGATATTTGGGGAGGTGACAATCAATAACCAATTCTTGCTTGACATTGATGAGCCGAAGAAATTTTTGAACACAACGATAAGTATTTTGAAAAATTGTTATATGTAATGGCATATATTATTAACATGTATGGTATATCGGTATTTCAACATATGCAGGTACTGACAGAGTACATATACATGAAAAATGCTAGGTACTTCAAAGCAGAGAGGGTGGTGTTCCTTCCCCCTTGGTTTTCAAACCATTTGCAAGGTCGACACAGGATCTTCATGAAGTCAAAAGAGAAGCGAGAGTACCATTGGGACGAACGCATGAAGGAGTACGTATACGACGAGTGGATGCACGGCCGGGTTAAAGCAAGGTGGTTTGAAGATGTCTCAACAGCTTACGTTCCCATGAATTGGGACGCAGATCACTGGGTCAGAGTTGTTATTAATTTTGAATTCCGGACGGTTGAACTACTAGACCCGTTGCCAATCCATAACAGTGGTGCCAAAGCTGCAAAAAACATTGCGCCAATTGTAGAAATGCTGCCTTACATTGTGGAAGCCTTTTTCAAGCTGGATCCTGAGACTAACAGTATGAAGCCAAGGGAACAAAGGAAGGCGGGTAAACAGGAACTAAAAGAGAATTTACCACCTTATTCATGGAGACGAGTGGAGACTGTGTACACAAATGATCGAGTAGGCGATTGCGGACCTGTTACAATGAAGTTTCTTGAGCTCAATGCCCTGGCCAGATCAGAAGAAATGGATGGGATGAATGATGCATTCATGGACCAGTTTCGGCAAGAGTATGCCATGGAAATCTATAAAGAATGGATAGTCCCACAGATTTACGAATGAACTTTAAATTATCAACTATGATTTGTATGTTTTATGGATTGTTAGTTTTATATCTTTGAGACAATGTTTGTTTTCTCGGACGTTGAGTATTTGGTTTCTATAACATAAATTTGATGTTGCTATAACATCAATTTGATATGTTTACATTTCGATGAGGGGTGGATATGCATTTGAAGATAGGCAATGGGTGGAAAGTTAAAATGAAGTTGTTTTATCTATTATCGTTGTGACTGTTTATTATTCACTATATTTAACAATCACCTATCCATACGCGTTCCCTTTTAGCTATATACCTAAACATTATAAGAGAAATAGAGTTTATGGATACATACATAGTTTTTGAATAAAATATATTTATGGATTGGTACATTTGTACGTTATGACGGATGGAGATATTTATGAATGTATGAAACGACGATGGACTAAAAATGATAAATACACTAGGTGTAGATATAGATAGTAAATCAGTCAGGGAAATATCAATCGGTATGTCAAGGAATATTAATGCAACTCTTTAGAGTGATGGAAGTAGGGATTAAAGTGATTGATTAGATGGGAGGAGATATATCTAAGAAAGCTGTGTTGCTAGCCTCTGACTGGTTTTTGGATAAAGTGCCTCGATCAAGATGACTTTAAAATATCGATAAAAAGTATGTTGACGGTGAAAAACTTATTTCGTAAGAAAAATAATGAATGTGAAAATAATATAGGAAAATACTTCATAATGTGGACATACACAAATGGATAGCGAGAAGCGTAGTAACAGTAACCTATCCACCATTGGAAGAATTAAATTTTTGAAAGGAATAATTAATTTATTGTTTTTCCCAGTTATTGATTGTCCATAATTAAATTTTGAAAGGAAGATAAAGTTTTTATTTTTGAAAGGAAGAATTAATTTTTTGGTTTTTTTGTTATTGATTGTCCATAAGGATGGGTATAAGGGTTGGGGTTTCAAAGCGTTGTAATAATGACGTTGGCTACTGTAGTAGATTTTATTTTTTTGTAGAGTGAAGAAAGTAATTATGAAAAACACATGTATGGAGAGTTGATGACAAAGACGTGAGATGATTTGATAGTTAAAAAACACGGGTCTAGAGGAATTGCATATGTGGCTTAAATATTTATATTATAAATTTATTATCATGAATAATAACACATTGGAAGTTGTAACAATGATTTGACGGCAAACAGCAATGGGTTGTTCGAAGTGTCCGCGTGTGGAAAAGTTCTGGTGAGGTGTTTAAAGTTGTGTTTTATACTAAAGTCCAAATATTACTTTAAATTACAGTGGATAGTGGATAGGATAAATTAATAGTCGATGGATACATTGATAAATGGATGGATAACATAACAAAAAAAGAAAAGCAGTTATTAATAATATGAAACATATTTTATGGGAAAGAAATAAAATATGTTTATTTAGGCTTCGAGAACGACATAAACGCCGGCGTTTTGCATTGGGACATTTACCAACCGCCACCGTCTCCCCAGCCGCCTTCGTTTTCCTGTCCGGGGTTTTGTTCCCCACCGTTGTGCACTACGACCTGACCCAAACCGCCTCCATTTGCATCCTGACCCCAACCACCGACGTTGTGCTCTATCTCAGGCCAACCACCGTGGAGTGGATTGTCTTGTAGCACATGCCATTCAAGGAAAGTCTGGGGAATTATTTGGAAGAAAACATTTGTCTCGATAGTCCAGAAACAAGCATTACTCATGCCCCAACCTTTAATATCCTCGTCAGTGATAGTAACCCAATATTTATAAACGGAGCAAGGGCATGACCTTAAACTTCCAACATCAGTTTCATCCCTAATTTGAGCGAGATCGACGGCTATTCCGATACCCCAGGAGTAGAGTTCAAATTTCCTGACATGCCTCCTAAGAGCACGGATAGCAAAACAGGAAAGAAATGGGATAGTCGAACCTGAGTCAAAGGATGGGTAAATAGATCGTCGGATGACTTCGAAACAATAGATAGCAGATTTGTAACCTGCGATGGCAGAAGCTTTAATCTTTTGAAAAGCTTCTAATCTTCCACCGTATGTGTACATGAAGTCGGATATACCCTTCAAAAACATAGCAGATACGTTATTGGCATCCAAGCATGCATTGTACAGAAGCGTGATGCCTCTTTGGTCTCCTTCGGATGGGCCCTCCTGGATAAGGCTAATTTGAGAATGGGTATCCACGTGATCGTCGTCTTGACAAAGAGTCCTGCAGACAGCTCGGGCTTTAAAGTGTTCTCGAAGATGATCACTCGCATTCTTTGCAAGGATTAGTCTTCTTACTTCCGGCGGCAGGTTTAGAAGGTTAGCACTACTCATTCTAAAAGTGATGTATTGTGGTTAGGGTGAGAGTGAATGCGTAAACATATATTGTTTTATTTTATGGATGCCAAATGGGAGCAACGTTTCAATATCCCATGTGAATATAAATTTCCTAATAGAAACACGTATCCATAGATTGGATGCGGCATCCGTTTGTGAAAACACGTAAATTTGCAATTTAATTTATTTCAATAGATTGCTCATCTAATGTAGAGGGAGGTGATTGTTAAGGCCCCGAATGGCACTTCGATTTAAGTGTGACTGCGATTTGTATGTGGGAGCGATGTGTTTTGGAAGCGATGCAGTTAGTTAAAATTATGAATGTAGTTATGTTTTGGGTGCGATGTGATTACCCTACATTCTTGAATGAAAAAGTGATTGAGATGTGATTATGATAAAAAGTATCTTAATATTATTAATTTATTTATTAATTAAAATTATGTTTTTTGGTCAAACGGAATTTCGCGTATTTGACGGAAAAACAGAATTTCGCGGTTTTGGAGAAAAAATAAAATTTTGCGGTTTTGACCGGAAATGGACTTTGCGATTTTGACGGAAAAATAGAATTTCACAGTTTTGGCGGGAAAATGGATTTTTGCGGTTTTGGCGGGAAAACGGAATTTTGCGGTTTTGGCGGGAAAACTGATTTTTGCGGTTTTGACAGGAAAACGGAATTACACGGTTTTGGCGGGAAAACGGAATTTCACGGTTTTGGCGGAAAAATGGAATTTTGCGGTTTTGGCGGAAAAACGGAATTTCACGGTTTTGGCGGGAAACGGAATTTTGCAGTTTTGGCGGGAAAACGGAATTTCACGGTTTTGGCGGAAAAGCGGAATTTTGCGGTTTTGGGCGGAAAACGGAAATTTCACGGTTTTGGCGGGAAACGGAATTTTGCGGTTTTGACGGGAAAACTGATTTTTGCGGTTTTGACAGGAAAACGGAATTTCACGGTTTTGGCGGAAAAACAGAATTTTGCGGTTTTGGCGGAAAAACGGAATTTCACGGTTTTGGCGGGAAACAGAATTTTGCGGTTTTGACGAGAAAACAGAATTTCACGGTTTTGGCGGGAAAACGGAATTTTGCGGGAAAATGAAATTTTGTGTGTTTTAGTCGCGAAACCGTGAAATTCCATTTTTCCGTCAAAACCGTGAAATTTTGTTTTCCCGCCAAAACCGTGAAATTTCGTTTTCCCGTCAAAACCGTTAAATTTCGTTTTTCCCGTCAAAACCGCGAAATTCCGTTTTCTCGCCAAAACCGTGAAATTCTGTTTTTCCACCAAAACCGTGAATTTCCATTTTCCCGCCAAAACCGTGAAATTCAGTTTTCCGCCAAAACCGTGAAATTTCATTTTTTTGCCAAAACCGTGAAATTTCGTTTTCCCGCCAAAACCGCAAAATTCCGTTTTCTCGCCAAAACCGTGAAATTCTGTTATCCCGCCAAAACCGTGAAATTTCGTTTTCCCGCCAAAACTGCAAAATTCTGTTTCCCACCAAAACCGTGAAATTCTGTTTTCCCGTCAAAACCATGAAATTCCATTTTTCCGTCAAAATCGCAAAGTTCAAATTTTCCGCCAAAACCGCAAAATTCTGTTTTTTCGTCAAAACCGTGAAATTCTGTTTTCCGCCAAAACCGCGAAATTCTATTTTTCCGTCAAAATCGCAAAGTTCAGTTTTCCCGTTAAAACCGCAAAATTCCATTTTCCCGCCAAAACCGCGAAATTCCGTTTTTCCGCCAAAGCCATGAAATTCCGTTTTCCCATCAAAATCGCAAATTTTCAATTTTTCGTGAAATTGGAAATGAAATTAATAAATATTATATTTTAATTAATTATTACAAAATTTAATGTAATTAGTAATAGGATAAAAATATAGAATTAAAAAATATATATCTAATCGCACAACAAACGCAGCTTTTTGGTGCGATTTGAGTGATGCATAATTTGCAAAGAACTAATCACCTTATAAAAGTAAATGAATCGCATCACTGTCAAATCGGAATACCATTCAGTGGTAGACCATGATTAGGGTCATCACACCTCAACCGAATCGCAGTACCATTCGGGGCCATAATGTGGGAAGGAAACTAACAGAGGGGGAAAGGGAGCTGGTTGAGTGGTGCTCTTCGGTGGGCACACTACTTATAAAAAGAGTTGAATTGAACGTGTACAAAAATGGACTATAGACATTCGATTTAAAAGTAATAATTGGATGGATAGATGCGATAGTGCGGTAGAGAATGAGCCATCCATTTATATTTTTCTAACAGTCTCGCACCGAGAGTATTGTATGAAATGTTAAAGCTAAAATTATTTACGCAATGCATCAGATATTAAGCCAAAGGTAAGATGTATGTGTAGTACCCACTGGTCAAATCGTCAGAAGTAGGGTTTGACTAAAAAGAATGGACGTGCATTGAATATAAAATGTAAAGAAAATGTGAAGTCTTTGTCAACAGCGTCGTATGCTTCGGTTGGGGGGTCACGCGCCATTATACAAAAGATTGGGTTTGAGTTTAAAATTTTAAAATAAAATATCCTAAACTAGGCATAAGCCGGAGAGTAAAAAAAAGAAATGTGGTTACCAAGTTCGCTACTGGCCGAAATCGCAGCTAGGGTCGCAGAAGACGGCGTTGATGCTTGTGCGAATCTACTTAAAGCAGCCCTGAGGGCTTTAATGCTGTTTGTTCACCAGAGGTGTATTCAAGGATCCGACTGGACAGGCGGCATGACTTCACTTGGTTTTCAGACGAACAATATTCGTGGTATTACAAATTCTACAAGAAGTGCGTAGAGCACAAAAATCCATTTGCGATGTACACCGAAAGCTTGCGCACTGCATTCAATTTGGGCGATCATGAGGCAGCTATAACAATATTACATGGAGTGAGGGATGTGTATCCCCATGCCGAGCTAATGTATATTATTCTAAAATGGTGCGCAGGGAGAGGCTGCAAGGCCGAGTATAAGGTTTTCAGATCTAACCGATCATATGATGAGGCTATGGCTATTGGTGACATGCTGGGGTACCACGTGCGAGCGGTTGTGCCAAAACAAGTTGACAGTTGGCGTGATTCTTGGAGCTGCAGCGATTTGAAAGATTGTTGGTGGGTTCACACGATGATGGGTGAAAATAGTGGCGATAGGTGCGAGAACTGTTACTTCTATTTCCTGTCCATTAATATTAGGAAGATGTCGTAATTAGTATCCATGTAATAGATGTAATGGATATAATGTGTATCCATAACTTATTATAAAGAAATTTAAGTACATAAAGTGTTGAAAACATTATGGATAGGTGGGGAAATGTGGAGGTGAATATTTTATGCTAATTTGGTTAGATAACTTTTTAAGTAATTGTAGTTTTTGATAATAGTGGTTAGGATGATGTTTTCCCTTTACTGTCAATAGTGGATTTCGAAAGCACAGTGAAGTTTGATTTAACGAGATAAAAATATAGTTAGTCGTTTACATTAAGTTAATGTAGCTAAATGGGGAAAATAAATAGGTAACTATATAGTGATGTGACTGACGAAGTGGCCTAGGATCCATATATATAGGGGTAATGAGTAAAAGAAGAACAAATGTATTTATGAATTATTAATTTTATAAAAGTAATTAGAAGTCGTTGGGAGAAGTGATAAGCGGGAGTTTCGGAAAGGGTTAAGTGGGAAAAGAAGGAATCAGGTTCAAAGGACAAAATTTTAAACTGCGGTAAGTTACAAAACGGTATCCAGCATGTAAAATAAAATTAATTCATTTGATTTGATAAAAGCAAACAGGAAAATTATAGGGGAATGGTAATAGAAAATAGATACGAAGTAGTTCTGTATCCATATGTGTAAAGTGGATAGTAAGAGAAGGTTTTTTATTGTATATAATAATGGGTAAGTAGAAAAGTAAGATAACGACAGATTGAAAGGCGTAGAGCAACATTGTTTAAATCTCGGGAAACAATTTGTGGCCTTGGTAGTGGGTTGAGTACAGAAACTGCGATTAGACTAGTGAAGTGGCTGAAAAGAAATGACACAGGCGCCCTGACAACTAAAGTAGACTTTAATTAATGAAGAGCGTATAACTTTCCGAATTTCGAAGTAATTACTAATTTGAAAATTGTAAATTAAAAGGTCGTGAGGTATGCTGATGGATGTTATTATATATATTGTTGAGCCCGTGGATAGTCTGTTCTGTTTCTATTAGGAAAGGAGAATATAAGGTATTTTGTAGAACATGGATACTTAAGAATTACTATATTTGCTATGACACGAAGAAGAAGTTCGAAAATGCATTACTAACGGGTTTACATAGCCATCATAGAGTAGTGGATAGAATAACAAAAAAATAACGATGTTGGTTGATGATAATTATTAAATAGTAAAAAAAAACATCATCTCTAAACGCCCCAAACTGCAGGAATGACGTTTTGCCCATTAACGCCGGCTAAGACGGCGGCGCCTTGCTCATGATCAATGACCCCATCGACCATATCGGCCCAAACCACAGCGTCATTTTGGTCATGTGCTAAATATAGTTCGTCATTTGCTTCCCAGTCAATGAGGTCGACCCATTTGAAAAAAGTTCCTGGGATGACACGGAAGAAAACAGTAGTTTCAATTGACCAAAAACAGAGGTCGCACATACCGAGACCTTTGACTTTTGCGTCTTGAAAGTCAAGCCAGTAGCGATGAACAGAGCAAGGGCATGATGCAATTCTTCCATATTTAATAGAGTAAGATATCACGGTTAGAGCAGAAGAGATATTCATGGGCCAAGTTATACGCTGGAATTTCCGTACATGCTTTCTAAGAACACGGATAGCAAAACGAGAGAGAAAAAGAATCGTTGAACCTGAATCCAGCTCAGGAAATATGGAACGGCGTATGACTTCGTAGCAATATAAAGCGGGCTTGATTCCAAGGATGGCAGATTGCTTGAGGCAGGCAAAGGCATCAACTCTTCCATCTGTGTACATAAAATCCAATATCGCTTTCAAGAAAATTGTTGTTGGATTCTTCGCATCTAGACATGCGCGTTCAAGATGGAGTATCCCTTGATAATCGTGGTGAGTCTTGATAAGGTCAACCTGGATTAAGGTATCCACGTGATCAGCATCGTCGCGAAGAGTCTTGCAGACAGCTCGGATTTTGAAGTGTTCGAGTATGTTCTCGCTAGCATTTTTTGCAAGTATTAACCTCCTTAATGCGGCTGGCAAGTCGAGTAGATTCAGAGAGGGAACGATAAAGGGGTTGAGATTCATTGAGCTCATCTTGAACAATGCGAAGGGTAAGGGTGGACATATATAAGCTGATATAACATATTTATATATTGGTTTTGGCTTGTAGAATAATATTATAAACAACATAAACAAATGTTTAAGAAAAAAAAAAGTTATATATGACAATAAATGAACATGATTAGACTAGGAAAACCACTTATCAACGAAAATTTAAACAATAGAAGGGCTGGAAATTATAGTTATTTTTGATAATAAAGGTAAATGATTATCCATGGCCATATATAAAACGGAATGTATAACTTAAAGTATCCATAGAAAGTTTCTATACATTTCTGTGAGTTCAATATGAAAATAGGGTACCCATCGTAAGTGCAACAATTTAGGTACTAAACGAAAGACAGAATCAGTAAAAAGAGTTGAAGTTGATTGAATAAGGTAGTGGTACAAGTGCAGACGAAGACTACAAAAAGAAGCTAATGGAGTTGAATCCTGACTTATTATAAAAACACTACAATCAACCATGATATAGGTATTCCTTTAACTGGCCAAAAGTCCAAATAGCTGCACAAAAAGACATTGCTGCAGCCCAGATAATCTGCAGATTGTTCATCTGTTCCTTCACATGTGTTTTTGTAGTAAGACAGTTGTTGTTCCTTGCGACCTCGACGGAGATCTTTCTAGCAATTTTGAAGGCTAATTCGTCACCAACTTCCTGTGACCAATTTTGTAAAAGTTTAACGTCCTGTTGCATTTTCTTGACATCCTTTGAAACACTGTCTACTTTTTTCATAATCGCGTCGTCAACCCACTCACGAACATGACCTTCACCTGGGAACTGTTTAGGGAAATCGAAGTGTACTGTAGAGAACGTTTGTAAGAAAATAAAGTAGGAAAGAAGAAGAAGCTTATTTTAATCTAAGCCGGGTAGCTTGTGGGCATTTGAACCACCTCCGATGAAGGTTAGCACGAGTTCTAGCATATCCTACTTCAATGCGTTCACCACACCAACACATAGTTGGGGCTGCGATGCCTACCGATCTACAGGGTAATGGTTCATCAGAATCAGGAACAGTAGATACAGACGCGAGACTCATTTTGTGAAACGTTGTAACTACGTAATAGGGGCTCTGAGTGGTAGGACGTCTGATTTCTAAGACGTCCAATATATAGGAAATGATGATCAATCTACCAAAATGTAGTAAAAGAGCAATCCACAACAGGTAGCTTATATGGATAATTTGTAGGCAATACGAATGTTTGAAGACACATTGAAAGTAGTTAGTAGCCATGGGTAAATGTAATATAGTTGAAACTGTTTTGGCCAGCTTCTTAGGAAAGCGAGTAGTAGCACCTTTACGAGGAAACACTAAAACAATATCAAAAGTTTTACAAAAAGTCAACATCAAAGTCAAATCAAAACGAAGTATGCAACAGGTATCCATCACAATAAAAGGTGCCATCCAATATAACGAGCGTAATAGGTATCCATAATTAATTGAACAAAAAGCATGGCTCATTATAAGCAAAAATCGAAATTCAAACAGTTTGTTATTAGGTTTTGCAAGTAGCACGGTTGTGATTAACTCCACCGCATTTGGAACATCTGTTTGGGGTTGATCGAGGGGTCTTCTCCTTCTGGAAAAAATAGAGCAAGGATAGAAATTAGAACAATGATAAGACTACATGTAAATACACATCAAAGGGTAAGGGTATTGCCTGGTATTCACCGATCGATGGATACCTTCCTTCCTTAGGTCTACCAGATGGTCTGTCAACGTCTGGAGGATAAAGGTAACGGTTCCGAACATCAACCGGTATGTTGATGTCGTTAGGATTCCCACCTGGATTAACCACTCCTTCATAAGTCGCCCTCCAAGAGGATGTCTTATAATGAGAATCACATAGAGACGCGTATGATACGTCATCACTGTCCGCAGCTATTAAGGCGTGGCCACATGGAATTTTAAGCTTGTCAAATAACTTGCATGTGCATCGCTTGTCATCGAGAAGAACGTGAATCGATTCCCCCCCCACCCCCCCAAACTGGCCGACAATTTCAAAATTCCAGTTCGAAACACTAGCTATCTTAGAACCGTGGACTGACTGCATATGTTCATCCATTAGCTTATCAACCTCGATAGAGACTAGCTGTTGGTGTGCCGCTGATTTCTTACGTCTAGAACTGAACCACCTGGTCAACATAGACCGTATACAAGTGACAAGATCTACAATGGGTTCGCTCCTACCATCAAGCAACGCTTTGTTCAATGTCTCGGCGATATTGCTTGTCATAAGATTGTAACGTTCTCCTTTGAAATATGCTCTGGTCCAGTGTCCAACGCCTATATTGTCAAGATACTTAGCGCATTCTGCATTATTGTTTTTTATACGATTGTATGTTTCACGGTATTCACCAATCCTGTATGCATTCCCTGCCCACTTGACTAGTTGCGCAAGCCCTGCGGATTTAAACCTGGCTTTAACATTTCTATGGACATGCTCAAGACATGCTCCATGGTGAGATCGCGGGAAAATCCTACCCTTTGCTTTGTATATTGACTGGCATCTGTCTGATATGAATGTCAATGTGGGGCTCTCGGCAATAATCTTTTCAAGCTTTAAAAAGAAATATGTCCAGGACTCCTCATTCTCTTTGTCCATGATACAGAACGCAAGTGGAAAGACTTGGAAATTAGCATCTTGTCCACTTGCGGTAAGCAGAACTCCCCCGTATCTACCAGTCAAATGTGTACCATCCACTATAATCATTCTGCGCAGCTTCGCAAAAACTTTTATGGATGCGCCAAATGCTAATAATAGATATAGAAACCGCTCGCAACCTAATGCGTCAACCTCGGTTTCGAGATCAGCAATGGTACCAGGGTTAGCAAGTTTTAGCATATGCAAAAATTCTGGCAACTTCCTATACGATCCATCATCTGTACCTCGTAGCATCATCAGTGCCTTCGACCGTGCGCGCCAACACTTGTTATACGAAGCATCGATACGTAGCTCCTTCATCAATAATTCTTTGAGTCCAGTTGGTTTCGGAACAGATGCGAGGTCTGAATATTTATCTTTGAAAACAGAGGCAATGACCTTTGTCGTTCCCAGTTTCCGATACTTATTCCTAGTATCAGTACAACAAGAGTGATGTAACTCTGCCTTGCGTACCTCCCAATATCTAGTGTCCTTCGTCGCATGAACCATAACACGCCAGTTGCAAGTCTGATCCGGGCAATGGATAATAACTTTGTGAAGAGTGGACACAAGTTTTAAGTAATGAAACTTGTTCCTTATAGCATGGATTGCTAACCATACCAAACAATCGTCTTTGCTCTTGAAAAGTTTACCCTTGTACAGATCATCACCCATTGAGTCTAAATCTAAGTCAGGGACAGGATCTCGTTGATAAGTGGTGTCATCCACCATTGGCGGGATATCAGCTGGTTCTTCGACGGTAGGGTATGAGGTGCCACAAGATTCAGTACCGCGCCACCTGTACACGTAGTCTTGCTGGACAGGACAAGATTCAACAGACTTCTGTTTGGATCTATTACCTACTTCAACGGGAATTTCAGACATCACATCCAGTGCGTTGGAGCCTCCATATTCATCATCGATGAGATTGGACCAAAACTCACGATCCACATTGCCAACATCCACGGGTACCTCGTCTGACGATCCATGCTCATCACTATCTGGCGTACAGTTTTCTGCTTCACGTCCTACTGCCGTATCAGCATCGCAATTAGGATAGTCAGACACCTGGGGATTAACAGTTTCGTTATCCGTGGATACATCTTCTTGGCTATCTAGCAAATTGAAACTGAATGGCACCGTTTTGTCTGGACCAGGTGCAACAGAACTATCCACTAATGCAGTGGGAGTTGCGGGGGTGTGTAGCGTTATTTTATTTCTCCCGGAGTCATTGATGGCCTTCTCTTTGCTAGTAGAAACGTAATTAACTTCTATATCCACTAAATCGTCGCAAGGTGGAATGTTTGGTAGCGCTTTTGGTATTATATTTTCGTTGGGGAGGCCATCTTCTTGACTATCTATGTCCAACAATTCAAAACTGAATTGTGGCTTGTTATTTGGAAAACGTACGTTCCTTCTGTCCGTTAACTCAGCGTTGGATGGATAGTCTGAAACCGAAGACATTAAAAAGTTGGTTAAGTGGGATTTTTGTTGGAATCGAAGTTATTGAAAAACAAGGAATGACTGAGTAGCATACCACATTCGACCAGTGAATGGTTTCGAGAATTTGAAACTGAATCGACAAATTCTTGTTTAACGAATGGCCTTACGCCTGAAACTATAAATCCATCAGAGCGTTTGCCTGGAGGTGAACAAGAACGAAACATCAAGTCTAGCGCTTCAACATTGTCGTCGTCAAGCATGACCGGAGAGTCTCTGCTACCAGAGGGAGTTGAATCAACAAATAGTCTTTTAGGAGTCTGATAACAGAGATTTACTAATCTCTAAGGGTATCAATTCCCATGCTTATCGTGTAGCAATGAGAGATCAATCCATTTTTGAGACCGGAACTAAACCAAAATGAATACACCGAACCAAATTAGACAAGCTAATAACAATTCAAGCAAAGTTCTAACAACCTAGAGGCAATTCAAAACAATAAACTAGTAAAGGAACTAAACAAAACCAAGCAAGCAATCAATTAACTAGAGAATCAAGATTTAAGGATAAGGTTCATGAGCAAGGTCAATGGATTAGAAGATTCGGGACGATCTCGGGATGCTAATCAAGCTACAAGCAGCTAACCTCCTAGCAAGAACACAATAAGCCAATTAGCCTAATCTCTTAGAGCTAATTTCTTCACTTAATCCTAATTCAAGAACAAACTCTCATTTGTGAATTAAGGTCAAGCAAGCATTCAATCAAGTTCTAGACAGCTAATAATCACTCTAGACATTCATTCCCATGAGCTAGAATGTGAGAATCCTATCTAAGCCATAACTGGAATTTCATCGAACACTTGGTGAGCATGAAATCCTAAACATCCTAGTTTAACTTGATCAAGGTCAAATAGGCATTAAGCACACATAGATAGAAGAGATTTAAGAAGGATTAAACACTAGACATCCCTTAATCATCCCTAATCACACTAATCCTACCTAACCCATAAACCCTATGAGGAACTACTCACTAATCATCATTTGATCCACAAAATCTAAAGAGATAGTGTAAATCATTGAGGATTAGAGAAAGATGAAAGATTTAAACAAGAAATCTCAAAAGAAGTACTTGGATTAAGAAAAGATTAAACTTGTTCTTACAAAAGGTTTTGAAATCAAAAACAAGCTTAAGAGACAACAAAAATCAGGTTTTTGCCTTAAATAGTAAATGGGGTGCGAACCGGGTCAACCCGGAACAAACCGGGTGTTGACCCGGATCCAAGTGAAATTCAACTGTCTGTATCGGCCTGAGAAGCCGATATGATGGCCGATATGCTTCTGTTCTGGGGAGAGTATCGGGTTGACTGGCCGGAATGGAGGCCGATATGACTCAGTCGAATACTCATATCGGTCTGCTTGGCCGATATCCAGACCGGTACAAACTCTCGGATTAAATTCTGCACTTTCGTATCGGCCAAGCAGGCCGATATTGAAGCCGATATGATGTTGGCGAAGGTTCGTATCGGCCTGCTAGGCCGATATGGACACCGATATTGAGCCAGCATCCCTCTCCTTGGTCCCTTGAGCTCTAGACTTCTCTCCCAATGCTCCCCTTAGCTCCATGCACTTCAAATTACCTGCAAAACACCAAGGAAACACTCCAAATGCAACAACCTAACCTAAAATGATACTAAACTCTAAACAAACCAATAAACAAAGGAAAGAGAATCTAAATGAGGCTTAAAAGAACCAAAACAAAAGCTAATAAACATCCTAAAATGCCATGAAATACAAGTATATCAATTCCCCCAAACTTAAACCTTGCTTGTCCACAAGCAAGCATAAGACCATTAAGGCAAGTTGGGAGAAAGGTTTGAAAGCGGGGACTCAAAACCACAAGACTCACAACAAGATACAAGATCTTTCAAAGAAGTTACAAGTTGCTCTAATCACATTGACTATCCATGTACTTCCACATTACCGTTCCCTCAATCCCTACTCTAACTCCCGAGATCCTATAGAACACAAGCAATCATCAACCCAATCCCTACATTCATTTAGAAGTTAAGTGCAATCTCACAAAGGGGCAATCAATCAATCCCAATTGGCAAGGTTCAAGAAAGGCTATTTGAGGTGGCTAAGTAGAGTTTCTTTTGGGGTGGTTAACTCTCGAGAATAGGAGCAATTGGCAATACACAAAATCTATCTAAGAAAGGGAACAATTCATGCATACAAAGCTCTTTCCTCATTGTTCTACCCAATCCCTAGAAAATTCTTTCTAAACAATCCCATAATGAAAGATAACATTCACTAAACCCCCAAATCATTTACCAAAACACTCACCCATATAGCCCTTTTTCTTTCTTTTCTTTGTCACTAGGAAACACTTAATTGTTCTTTCTCTTTTTCAAACTTGAGCAAACTTTTTCATAACTAACCCCTCTTAACACTTGGTTTTTCTTTCTTTTCTTTTTTTTTTTTTTTTTTTTCAAATTCAATCTAGGGGACTTACTTCTTTTTCTTTCTTTTTGCACAATGCTCTCTTCTTATATGATTTCCTAGTGACTTTCTTTTTCTTATTGAACCCTTCTTAACTCTTTTTATTGATCTTTTTCATTCCCCAAACAACTCTCATCTCTCCCCCAAACTCATTTCCCATCCTAATGCTAGACTCTTATGGCAAATAGAGCTAGCTAAAATGAGAAAAGACCATTGTCGTTCCCGATACTCTCAAGTTTTTGCACATGCCAAAAGCTATCAAGAAAAGGCCTCACTCACAAATCATTTTGGCTTCAAGGAAAGGTTTAGGGTCTTTGGGAAGGGGAGCCATGATCATAAGATCAATGGTTGCCCGAGCTAATCAAGAGAGTGGTAAAAGGGAAAGCATAGCTCGGGCAAGGATCATAGGATTGCATTTCAAGCCCCTAAGCAAGATATTTCAATAGTCAAATTAAGTCCAATATCAATGGATTGAGTTTAATTCATGCAAGCTTCACAAGGATAGGGAATTTCGGAATCTCAAAGTCAAGCAATGGGTTTTCCTTTGTTTTGAAAATCAATTAAAGCAACGAGCAACTTAATTGGTGAGCCTCTACAAGGCAAAATCATCATTGTCCCCAATGCATGAATCCTAAACTACTAACTAGACTCAATCCTACATGCTTCTTTTTGTGAAAATTTTTGAAATTTTTCAATTTTTTTGGATTTTTCTATGCCTTAGATGAATGCATGAGACTCAATAAGATAACAAAGGAAAAATAAGAACAAAGAACACAAGATCAGTAACTTGGTCTCTCCCCCAAACTTAAATCACACGGTCCCTTGTGTGATCTAGGCAAGGAGGATAAACCGAAAACACACAAACAAAAAGCAAACAAAGAAAAGAGGAAAAATATGTACAAAGGTGGAGTGTAACCTGGCTAGTAGTGGAGGAAGGGAGGTGATGAGTCCCCCATTGAGTAGGTCGGGTTGGAGGAAGAGCAAGAGGGTGTTCTCATGGCTTTCCTCTTCTTTCTTCTGGCCTCGCGAGTAGAGTGGCGGTGAGGATCCGCGTAATATGAGTCATGGGCTATGCGTGCAGAACCTGATGTCTCGTGTCCAGCGACCGAGTACCTGCCACCTTCTAACTCAACCTGCTCAACCATGTCATCTGCCTCAGCTATCACCTCCTCAGTGGCTGCCCGGATCTCTTCATCTACACCAACCGGAGCCTCTCTGGACGTGGAAGGCTGTCCCGCAGCACTTGTCTTGTCCTTCTTCCCCACGATCATCTTAAGGACCTTGGTCACCTTCTTTAAACAGGAAGCCATCTTCTTAATGTTCCTCCCGTGCCATTTACTCTGCTTCTGGAGGTATTGGTTCTGGTCCCTGAGTGCGCACATCGTCTTGTTCGCGATTGGCTCATCAATGGGCTCAATCAGATATCTGTCCAACCCATACACCCCAGCAGGTGCGTCGGGAGAAGCTGAACTGGCTGCGGTTGGTCCCTTTGGTACATAAGGCTCAAACTGATGTGCCGGTCCCGGCATGAACTGGATGTTATCCCTGTTGGTGAAGCTGGTAATCTCGGGGTTTGGGAGTAGAAACTTCTCCTCATACTCCGCATCGGAACACATCCTGTAAAGGTGACGTCCCGGAGGTGACTTGGAACCAAGGTAATGAGTCCGAATCAACTGTGGCACATCCAACCATGCCACTGGTGTAGGCTGACCAAATGTCTTGTCCTTCAGACTGCCCTCAAGCTTTACCTTCTTCGCGCTGAGGATGGGTGTGATCAACCCGCCCATGGTAAACTTGGGCTCTGCATCCTTATTAGAAGTCCCCCAATCCCGGTGAATGGCAAACTGCTCGGCCAGAATCGAAGTGTAGCTCGGAAGGCGCTCCACTGGTGGCATTGGCCTACCGCTATGAAAGGTGAGCAAGAGAGGCTGTAACCCGATGTAGAGAAGCTTCATTTCCATATCTGTGACCTGATTAGCTTCCTTCCTGGCAAACAGGGTGTGAGCCAGTGCCTTGTGTACGTATCTAATGGCCGGATGCCGGAGCCGTGCAGCCTTCATACCCCCTGCCTTGTAAGGCCCAGCTGCTATCATAAACCACAGATCCCGAAGATCGTCCTTGTCAATGGGGATGAAAGTGCCTAACATGGCACCAGTCTCCTGAAATCCGAAGATGGAAGCAATTTCCTCAAAGGTCACAGTAATCCTCTTCCTGCCACCCATGAAGCTTATCTCACCCCTGCTTACCTCCCCTCTCTGTGCTGCTTTCCTCATAACAACTGTTATCTTCATGGTGGAAAGGAACTGGCAGGCAGAGCTTTGGTATCCAGCGCTGGAGACTGTGAAGAAGGTCTTAAGCCCCCATGTTCTCCACAATCTGATCGTAATCATTCAGCAATCCCAGGGCCGTGAGGGTGGGGATGTGAGGGTACCGCGTTGGCGCGAATGTGATAACCTCCAGCTTTTCACAGATTTCAGCCGGGGTGAACTTCAGTGGAGTCGCTTCAACCACTCTCTCTTTACCCGCAGGTGCTTCCTCAGCAGCAATTCCTTTTCCTTTATCTTGTGTGGAAGTCCCCACATCTTGTTCAGAAGCCTTTGCTGTTGGTTTGGGGGTGGCTCGCTTCTTGCCCATTGTCCTACAAAACAACAAAGCTTAAATGTGCCTTAGTAATAAGCTCAACTCTCCATCACACATATCTCATTAAGCAAAGCTGTATATTGACAATGCACAAGTTCATAGAAGCATCATAAATTCATCATTAAGCACAAGCAAAGGCTACAAGGCAACATTCTCAACTCATTCCCAAGCATTTGGTTAACTATCTCATGAAAAATTGCATATGGAAATTTTTGAAATCAAATAAGCTAGCAACCTCTTAAACAATACTCATTTCAACTTCCAAAATCATAATCAAACAAGCACCAAGCTCTAATTCAACTCTAGAATCATGTTCACTTCTTAAGGACACTCATTCAAGCAATTTCAAAAATTTTGTGAAACCAAACTCAATAAAATTGAGTAGTCTCACACATACAAGCTATAAACAACCAATTGCACCTCTAGAAACAAACAATTCTAGATTACCCCAAAATTCTCGAAATTCAAGTTTCCTCAAGAACCCTAATTTCCAAAGTTCAAATTCAAGCAATAATAGGGTGAAATTGAGTTGGGTAATCATCTAGAAGCATCCTAGCAAGTGTTTCTAACCACAATCATCAAACAAAAGGCCACAATTTCGAATTCTAAAAATCTGAAATTTTTTGTCCAAATTCGAAATAGAGAGAGAGAGTGTTATACCTTGTCTTGTTGATGGAGGATGGTAGAAGAGAGTGTTAGTGAGTGAAAAAGCTTAGAAAATCGTGAACTTAGAACTTGAAATCACAAAAATCGGTTGAGAATTGAGAGAGATATGGAGTGTTGGAAGAACTTGAGAGAAACCTTGGTGAAATCGCGTGAAAGAGAGAGAGGAGAGAGAGATAAACGATTTTGGAGGAGAAAACAAAGAGAAATCGGTTCATTAAGTCAAATTTCGGGTCAAATTTGGTTAAATCCGGTTTGAAATTGGTTTAGAATCGAGGAAACTTACCCGGGCGGAGAGCATATCGGCCTGGTTGCCCGGAATGAAGGCCGATATAATCTCTCGGTTTTAATTTTTGCGACCTGTATCGGCTTATCAGTCCGATATCGTGACCGATATTCATGCATTCCGAGGATCCGTATCGGCTTGGCCAACCGATACGGTGCCCGGTACAAACTGTCGGATTTATTTTCGAAACACCATATCGGCCAGGTTGTCCGATACTGTGACCGGTACTGACCCCTCGTAAATCAGTATCGGCTTAGTAGGCCGATACGGCAACCGATACAAAGTCTCGGATTTATTTTTGAGATTCTGTATCGGCCTACTGGCCGATATTGTAACCGATATTAGTCCAAAAACCCTTCTCTCCATCCCTTTGGCCTTTGCTTCACCCCAATGAGTCCACAACTCTCCCTAAAGACCAAAACCTGATGAAAACTCAAACAAAAGATCAAAAATAACAAGAAAAGCATCATATGTACAAGGATAAACATGGGAATGTCTCCCAAGTGCGCTTTTGTTTAAAGTCGGTAAGCTCGACTTTTCAAACCGGGCTTTTAGGCGGTTGGAGGGCTAGAGAGTGGAACCGAGGTCCCTTCCTCTATAGCCTCTGAAGCGGAGTAGTGTTTTAGGCGTTGACCATTGACGGTGAACTCTTCTTCTGACTTTCCCCAAAGGACAACTGCTCCATAAGGCCTTACCTCCTTTACCTTGAAAGGTCCTGACCATCGAGACTTGAGCTTCCCGGGAAACAGCTTCAACCGGGAGTTAAACAGAAGCACAAGATCACCTTCCTTGAACTCTCTCTTCAGTATCAGCTTGTCATGGAAGAGCTTGGTTCTTTCTTTGTAGATCTTCGATCTTTCAAAAGCCTCAAGTCTTATCTCATCCAATTCATTAAGCTGAATCAATCTCTTCTCAGTGGCGGTTTTGATGTCAAAGTTCAGCAACTTGACAGCCCACATAGCTTTATACTCAACCTCAACTGGTAGATGGCAAGACTTCCCATACAGCATATTGAAAGGAGTGGTTCCAAGTGGAGTTTTGAATGCTGTCCTATAAGCCCACAAAGCATCATCAAGCTTTTTAGACCAATCCTTCCTTGAAGCTCCAACAGTCTTCTCTAGGATAGCCTTTATCTGTCGGTTGGATACTTCAACTTGTCCACTTGTTTGAGGGTGATATGGAGTTGCTACCTTGTGCTTAACTCCATACTTCTTTAAGAGGCCTTCAAACAACTTGTTGATGAAATGAGATCCCCCATCACTAATCACCACTCTTGGGATCCCAAATCTTGGAAATATTATGCTCTTGAAGAGTTTGATAACAACCTTAGAGTCATTGGTGGGGCTTGCCACTGCTTCAACCCATTTCGATACATAATCTACAGCTACCAAGATATAGTTGTTCCCATAAGAGGATGGAAATGGCCCCATGAAGTCTATTCCCCATACATCAAACACTTCCACTTCTAGTATTGGGTTTTGAGGCATTTCATTCCTCTTGCCAATGTTTCCTTTCCTTTGGCAAGGGTCACACCTTGAGATGAAGGTTTGAGCATCTTTGAACATTGTTGGCCACCAAAACCCAGCTTGAAGGGCCTTTTGGACAGTTTTGAATGTGGCAAAGTGACCTCCATAGGGTGATCCATGACAATGTAGTAGGATCCCTTCCACCTCCTCATTTGCTACACATCTTCTGTAGAGTTGATCTTTGCATAAGGTATAGAGATATGGCTCGTCCCAGTAGTATCTGTTCACATCCCGGAAGAACTTCTTTCTTTGGTAGCTGTCAAGATTTGGAGGTTCTTTCCCACAAGCTAAGTAGTTTACAAGATCAGCATACCATGGCTCCTTATCATCTAGGGAGTTAGCCTCTTCCAGCTTCTGCTTTGTCTGATGAGCTTCTTCCACAGTCTTAACAGCCATTAATTGTTCTTCAGGCAGTGAATCATCAATGGGAATACCATCTTCGATTCGCAGCCTTGAAAGATGATCTGCCACTCCATTCTCTATCCCCTTTTTGTCTTTGATTTCAAGATCGAACTCTTGAAGCAGCAAAATCCACCTTAGAAGTCTCGGTTTCGCATTCTTCTTTGCCAACAGATACCTTAAAGCCGCGTGATCTGTATACACTATCACTTTGGAACCCACTAAGTAGGATCTGAACTTCTCAAAAGCAAAGACTACAGCTAGGAGCTCTTTCTCGGTTGTAGCATACTTCACTTGTGCATCATCTAAAGTCCGGCTAGCGTAGTAGATCACATGCAGCTTCTTGTCTTTCCTCTGCCCCAGAACTGCTCCAACTGCATAATCACTTGCATCGCACATGATCTCAAAAGGCAAATCCCAGTCAGGAGCTTGTACAATTGGAGCACTAATCAAGGCTTCCTTAATCTTGTGGAAGGCATCCAAACACTCCTCGTCAAACACAAAGTCAGCTTCCTTACACAGCAAACGAGTGAGTGGCCTAGCAATCTTGGAGAAATCCTTGATGAACCGTCTGTAAAAACCAGCATGTCCCAAGAAACTTCTGATCCCTCTAACTGAGTTTGGTGGCTGAAGACTTGTCATAACCTCTATCTTGGCCTTGTCCACCTCAATACCCTTCTCTGAAATCTTGTG
Source organism: Orychophragmus violaceus (assembly GCA_030180135.1). Lineage (NCBI taxonomy): Eukaryota > Viridiplantae > Streptophyta > Magnoliopsida > Brassicales > Brassicaceae > Orychophragmus > Orychophragmus violaceus. The sequence goes on from CM058240.1 coordinate 90,909,325, forward strand.
ACCCAACACAATTCCTTCTGTCACCATGAAATGGCACTTCTCCCAATTGAGCACCAAGTTTGTCTCCTCACATCGCTTCAGTACCCTGCACAAGTTCAACAAACAAGAGGAGAACGAAGAGCCATACACAGAGAAATCATCCATAAAGACTTCTACAATGTCCTCGATAAGATCTGAGAAAATAGACATCATGCACCGCTGGAAAGTAGCTGGTGCATTACACAAGCCAAATGGCATCCTTCGATATGCGAAGGTACCATAAGGACAAGTGAATGTCGTTTTCTCCTGATCATTGGGATGTATCGGGATCTGAAAGAACCCACTGTACCCATCGAGAAAACAGTAAAAAGGGTGGCAAGCAAGCCTTTCTAACATCTGATCAATAAAAGGCAAAGGGAAGTGATCTTTCCTAGAGGCTGCATTGAGTTTCCTATAGTCTATGCACATCCTGTGTCCTGTGATGGTCCTAGTGGGGATTAGCTCATTGTTATCACTTTTTACTACAGTAATCCCTCCCTTTTTCGGGACACAGTGCACGGGAGAGACCCACGTGCTGTCCGAAATTGGGTAAATTATACCAGCATCAAGAAGCTTAAGGATTTCTTTCTTTACTACCTCTTTAAGATTAGGATTCAATCTTCTCTGATGTTCAATTGAGGACATAGATTCGTTTTCAAGATGAATCCTATGGGTACATAAACTAGGTGACAGCCCTTTTATGTCTTCAAGAGAATAACCTATAGCCTTTCTAAACTTTTTCAATTCAGTAGTCGAGGCAATCAATTCATCATCACTCAGCATTTCATTGACAATGACAGGGTAAGTGGAATTAGGACCAAGAAATGCATACCGAAGCCCCCGCGGAAGGGGCTTTAACTCAATCTTCGGTGCCTTGAGCTCACTCCAGTCATCAGTTGCAAACTGCTCCCTTACAACCTCAGTCTCATAGGCGCCTTCAGCTCCCTTACCCACTGTGAAGACCTCTGTCTTTTCGCCAACTGAATCTGACCCCAACTCAATGTAATCAACTTCTCCTTGCAGAGGTTTGTGCGAATCGAGAGCTTTCATGTAAGCCCAACTCTCCTCTCTGAGATAACCATACTCTCCACATTCCTTTGTTAGAGCCACTTCCAATGGATCATGCATATTCAATTCTTCAAGAAGTTCATCAGCTAGCATATCCATAGTCTCAATGTAAAATAGCTGCCCCTGTATGGTTGGCTTCTTCATCACCTTGTTGATGTCAAACTTGAGTACTATGTCTTTCCCTAGGTTGAGGTCAATCTTCCCTTTCTTGACATCAATGATAGCACCAGCTGTGGCAAGGAATGGTCTCCCAAGAATAAGAGGATCCTTTGGCTCTTCATCCATCTCTAACACAATAAAGTCTGTTGGAACCTCAAATCCTCCCACTTTTACCGGGAGATCCTCTAATAGACCAATAGGATATCTAATCGATCTATCAGCCAACACCAAGGAGATCCTACAAGCTTTGTAGGTAGAGAAGCCCAGCCTCTTGGCTACTGAGAAAGGCATTAGACTAGCACTTGCACCAAGGTCACACAAGCAACTCTCAAATCTGAAGGGACCAATAGCACATGGTAAAGTGAAACTGCCCGGATCTTCAAGCTTTTTAGGGACAATGCTCCTTTGAATGAATGCACTACACTCATGAGTAAGCATGACCATACCCTGCACCTCCTTAGTTCTTTCCTTAATGGCATCCTTTAAGAACTTGTTGTATTGAGGAACAAGTAGAAATGCATCTATCAAGGGCATTGTGAGCTCTACATTCTTCATCTGTTTTTCAAAAAGAGCTTTATACTTCTCTAAGAGCTGCTTTTTGAATCTGCCCGGAAAGGGTAACTTGGGTTCATAGGGAGGTGGAACAAACTCACTAGCTTTCTTCTTGGGTGCCTCTTCCACTACTTCTTCTACCACAGCCTTTCCCTTTCTCTTGGCAATCTCACATTCACTTTCTCTGTTGAGAGCAGAATTCTCCTCCCCCTCTTGAACTTCAATGTCCTCATTGAGTTGAGGAATCACCTTAGGCTTGGGAACTTGATGAGGTTGCAGCTCTTTACCACTTCTCAATGTTATGGCATTGATATACTCCTTTGGGTTTTGCTCAGATTTTCCGGGTAGAGTTCCTTGAGTTCTAGAGGTTGAAGCATTTCTGTTCTCCATGTTGGTGACCCTAGATGTCAAACTCTGCAACTCATTCTTCAAATCTCGAACTTCCATCGCTCCTGAGGCTTGTCCCTGAAGTAGTTGCTGCATCATACCCTTCAACTCACTGTCCAAACCTGAAGAAGAGGAGGCTTGTGGCTGTTGTTGGTTAAAACCGGGTGGAGGGTATTGTTGCTTTGGGATAAAGGGTTGTTGGCTCTGAAACTGTGGTTTGTTGGCAAACCCTTGCTGATTAGTATAAGGAACAAAAGGCTTTTGTTGCTGAGGTTGTGTGAAGCCTTGTTGCCCTTGTTGTTGAGCTTGGGGTTGTGTTTGAGCTTGAGGATAAACCTGATCCTGTGGGTTGGCAACATTGGGATTTCTGTAAGAGAAGTTGGGGTGATTCCTGTAGTTTGGATTGAAACCCCTATTGAAACCCCCTTGGCCAGCAATGAAATTGATCTCCTCTTGGGTCATATCTCCTTCAATGCTGAATAGAACTGGTGGAGAATCATCATAGTTCTCTACAAAGCTGATTTGCTTTTGATTGGATGAGATCATCTTGTCTATTTTGTCATTTAGAGACTTGATTTCCTTCTCATACTTCTCATCCATTGAAGATGATCCTCTAGGAGTCCTCTCATAGTCCTCATTGTAATTCCCATCACTTGTGGCCAAATTCTCAATCAATTCCATAGCCTCATCAACTCCTTTGCCAAGGAAGTGTCCATTACTACAAGAATCCAGCATTGCCCTCATCCTAGGAAGCACTCCTCGGTAGAGGTTACTTAGTAGTGTCTCCTTGGTGAATCCATGGTGGGGGCATTGAGTGGTGAGCTTAGTGAACCTGTCCCAAGCCTCAGCAAAAGTCTCATTGTTTCTTTGCACAAAACCAGATAGTTCATTGCGAAAGCGGGCGGTTCTTGTAGGTGAAAAGAATTTCTTCAAGAAAGCCTTCTTGAGATCTGCCCATGTAGTGATAGACCCTGGAGGAATAGTGCTCTCCCAATCTTTGGCTTTATCTGCTAAGGAGAATACAAAGAGGCGCATCTTGAGACCCTCATCCGTCACACCATTGAGTCTTGTAGTATCACAGATTTTGTCGAATGTGTCTAAGTGCTTCAATGGATCTTCTGAGGAAAGTCCATGGAATTGGTTGTTCTGCACCATATTCATTACCATGGCTCTGATCTCGAAATTGTTGTTGTTCACCGGTGGTGGAATGATGCCCCTTCGAATAGCATTCGTATCCGGTGTATCGCCATCACCAATGGCTCGAGCTGGTCTCTCACGATGAACCGGGATCCTGTTTCCCTGTCCATCTCTAGCATCTGCATCCTGGTGATGCTGCTCTTGATGGCCCTGTTGGCCCTGTTCCTGATGATCTTGCTGATGCAGATCCATAGCTGGCTGCTCTAGAGGCTCAAGCTGAGGCTGATCTACTGTTTCCTGCTCCAACCCAAGTCTCTCCAAATGCACAGCTCGTTCTAGTGCTCTTCTCTCTCGTGCTAACTGTCTTTCAAGTGCTTTGATGTCTGAAACCCGCGCAACTAAGTCTGTTGGTCCTCTGCTCCGCAAGTTCATACACCTGACATCAAAGAGAGAAGAAGAAATAAGATTAGTAACCAAAACTTGATCTAAATAGGAAAGGAAATCGAATTGATCTATCCAATATCCCAAAATGGCAACGGCGCCAAATTGATAACAGAGATTTACTAATCTCTAAGGGTATCAATTCCCATGCTTATCGTGTAGCAATGAGAGATCAATCCATTTTTGGGACCGGAACTAAACCAAAATGAATACACCGAACCAAATTAGACAAGCTAATAACAATTCAAGCAAAGTTCTAACAACCTAGAGGCAATTCAAAACAATAAACTAGTAAAAGAACTAAACAAAACCAAGCAAGCAATCAATTAACTAGAGAATCAAGATTTAAGGATAAGGTTCATGAGCAAGGTCAATGGATTAGAAGATTCGGGACGATCTCGGGATGCTAATCAAGCTACAAGCAGCTAACCTCCTAGCAAGAACACAATAAGCCAATTAGCCTAATCTCTTAGAGCTAATCTCTTCACTTAATCCTAATTCAAGAACAAACTCTCATTTGTGAATTAAGGTCAAGCAAGCATTCAATCAAGTTCTAGACAGCTAATAATCACTCTAGACATTCATTCCCATGAGCTAGAATGTGAGAATCCTATCTAAGCCATAACTGGAATTTCATCGAACACTTGGTGAGCATGAAATCCTAAACATCCTAGTTTAACTTGATCAAGGTCAAATAGGCATTAAGCACACATAGATAGAAGAGATTTAAGAAGGATTAAACACTAGACATCCCTTAATCATCCCTAATCACACTAATCCTACCTAACCCATAAACCCTATGAGGAACTACTCACTAATCATCATTTGATCCACAAAATCTAAAGAGATAGTGTAAATCATTGAGGATTAGAGAAAGATGAAAGATTTAAACAAGAAATCTCAAAAGAAGTACTTGGATTAAGAAAAGATTAAACTTGTTCTTACAAAAGGTTTTGAAATCAAAAACAAGCTTAAGAGACAACAAAAATCAGGTTTTTGCCTTAAATAGTAAATGGGGTGCGAACCGGGTCAACCCGGAACAAACCGGGTGTTGACCCGGATCCAAGTGAAATTCAACTGTCTGTATCGGCCTGAGAAGCCGATATGATGGCCGATATGCTTCTGTTCTGGGGAGAGTATCGGGTTGACTGGCCGGAATGGAGGCCGATATGACTCAGTCGAATACTCATATCGGTCTGCTTGGCCGATATCCAGACCGGTACAAACTCTCGGATTAAATTCTGCACTTTCGTATCGGCCAAGCAGGCCGATATTGAAGCCGATATGATGTTGGCGAAGGTTCGTATCGGCCTGCTAGGCCGATATGGACACCGATATTGAGCCAGCATCCCTCTCCTTGGTCCCTTGAGCTCTAGACTTCTCTCCCAATGCTCCCCTTAGCTCCATGCACTTCAAATTACCTGCAAAACACCAAGGAAACACTCCAAATGCAACAACCTAACCTAAAATGATACTAAACTCTAAACAAACCAATAAACAAAGGAAAGAGAATCTAAATGAGGCTTAAAAGAACCAAAACAAAAGCTAATAAACATCCTAAAATGCCATGAAATACAAGTATATCAGAGTCATGAACCTCCCTCGGTGAACTAACTTGGACGCCTTTTTCTTTGCAGAATCGACTTCTTTCCTAAATATCTTCCCCACGGACATGAATAGTTTCGTTGACCGGTTAGATGACAGAAAATCCAGGAAACAGGAAAGCCCGAAATCTGTTGTGACCATGATAGGCGGCGAGCTGTCATTACAAATAAAGGACAAGGTAGGAGAAGGCGTGTAGCTGAGCTTTAACTTCGAAGCACATTCCAAACCAAACTCTGCCATAACAAGGACGACGAGCTCTTTCATCTTCATGCTCATCTTCATTGGGACGACCCGAGAGACCCTTTCAATGTCTACGATGAATTTCCAGGCTCCGTCGCTGGTGACCAGCCAAGAGCCGCAAACTACCACGCATTTCATAATCTCGTCTGGATAATCTTCGGTATCCATGGGTTTGAGAAAGTATATCACGATTTCTAAGCAGATCCGAAATATATTCAAATCCTTCAATTTGTATTAATCAATTTAGTTCAGATAAAAAGTAGTCCAAAACAAACTAAAATAGTATAAAAATGAATAACTAGTAAAAATAAATACACTACAAGAAATATGTACATTGTCGGCGCGAAAATAATGCTATCATATGTCTTTCGTAGTGTTTTCATAAATGCTATCTATGCGGCAGCTATCTTAGGTGCCAGCCCTACGATAGCATTTTTTCGAGATGCTATGATAGCGCTGATCTATTATAGCACGGAATTTTATTAGCTGTAATAATATTAATAATAGCACATAATTAAACTTATAGTATATGTTATTATAGCATTTTATTTTTGTTATATTTAATTTTACAGTTTTTTGTATGCTATAATACAGTTATTGATGTCTATTTTATATTGTTATGATATAATATTATAACGTTTATTTTGTTGCTATTATATTTGTTATCAACCTGCTATTAAATTATTATTATTATTATTATTGTTTGTATCAATAAAATTTATATTACAAAAAACATTCAAGATATTTATAAAATGACTTTATTATTAACAAGTGTTAGTAACAAAGATAAGAAATTTACAAGCTTAAATTTACATCTTAATAGTCTTCCAAAATCTCTTCTTGTTCTTTACCTTCAACTTATTTGTTGTTCTCAGCTCGCTTCTCCTCTGTCCTCATCAGCTTGCTTCAATGAAGGCGGTAACAATTGAGACAAACAAACCTGAGAGATTCGAGTAGAAATGTCACAGCTTTCCCTTTGTCCCAGTCAATAACCGAACGGATCTCTAAAACCTTTATAAGCAAAGACAAACAAACCCAAGAAACAGATCCTTGTCTGGAGCAGTGGGGTTTGGCTGTCCCCAAGAACTCCAAGCAACAGAAGAAGGCTCCTTGTTTTCTATGACAACATAATCCATCTGACCCGGTCTTGTTTCCCAGTTCGGTGTTGCATTTGCATCATCATCTTTTGTCTTTAAGACCCAAACGCCCCATGAGTCTGAGTTGGAAGATTCTGGAATATCTTCTTTAGTGTTCCAACCAGAGGAAGCATCTTCCTTCCCAACATTTGTTCCATAGGAGCTCAAACTGTGAACCTGTACCAACATCCATTCAGCCAATGGTGTAATTCCGACTAAGCTCAGTAAGAAGAGCCATCCCTGAGCCACAACAAGAATCATTTCTTGGGACATAACAAGAAGTAACGAAACCACTAACTTGAGTATTATGAGGGGAGATATCATCAATCCATGATGCAGAGGGAAATTCTCCTTCCCAGAAATGAACATGTGAATCAATAAGTCCAGGCACTACAACCTTCCCCTCCAGATTCACCTCCATAGTTCCATCTCCTAAAAAAAATCCTGTCTTTCATCAAATTATGAACTATATGAGAATGACATCTATCAATCTTTCAGATAGTATAAAAGCAGCAGACAGATTGATCAACCATTTGAAAAATACTAATACAACATCAATCACATTGAACACTGAAGTATCCTTCTACACACTGTCTTGTACGGATCCCATCTCCATAGAACTATCTTATGTATAGCAGAACATCAATATTAGAGTATCCGCTAGATACAAGAGTGAAAACAAAAGTGAAGACTGAACCTTGAGAGTGGAAAAGCTTCCGAGTTTGAGAATCCTGCCATTACGAATCGCCATGGAATCAGCAAACGGCAAAGAAGTATCGCTGGTGAAGATTGTTCCATTCCTCACTAGTAAATCAGCCACGATTCTAACCGGTGGTATAAGAGATGTCAGAGTCGATCCAATCTGCGAACATCAATCCAAGTTAACGACGCAGTAATTACATAGTTCGTTGAGCAGAGGAAGATACGCGACTGAGATGAGGAGCAAAATAAAGGTGAAAACATCATGAATCCATAACAAGCTTGTACGAATCAACAAAAAATGCGTTAATCTAAGCTTATTATATCCATGAACTAGAGAAACAATCACCAGCATCACTACAATGAAGATATACTTGCAATTTTTTTGTTCAAATCCAATTCGAATCTGTGTGATAACCAGTACTCGTGATAACCCAAATCTCTGCACAGCAATCAGGTAATATAGAGTTGAAAGGTTTGGACAGATCTGCAATATTACTACTCACCCAACCGCAAAAACTCTAAAATGAATAGATCTAGCTCTATTACTTAACATGAAACGAATGAAGAATGTCGTGAATAGAACACTGACAGGTGCCTCTCACGGCGATGGAAACCCTACTCCTGCATTTCGTGTGGATCTGGAAGAAACGGCTTGTCGGAGGCGAAGATCGCTTCGTCGCTGCCATTTTTCGATTAAATCAGAAACTGAAACAACGAGAATGATAAAGTGAGTGAGAGGCCGAGATAAAAAAAAAACAAAAGAGGAAGAATACAGTAGAGGATTGAGGAGAAACGGAGTAGGAAGATTAAAGGAGGAAGAGAAAAAAATCAGAAACCCTAGAATCTTGTTTGAAGAAGAAGTGAGAAAAAAGGGTTACGAATGAGAAGCGGGGAAGAGTATGGTGGAGGATCGAAGGAGAAACATGGTAGGACCGTAGGAAGATAGAAGGAGGAAGATAGAAAATGAGAGAGGATAGTCTCCTTAGAAGAAGAAGAACAGAGAAAAAAAAGGGTTAAGAGAGGTGAAGAGGGAAAATGAAATGTGAAGCGGAAAAATGATTCACGACCCTAAATTTTTATTAAGTGTTTGGCGGTTCAACTAAATTTATCTTTCCGCTTATGAAAAATTATTATAGCGTTTTTCTAATGCTATTATAGAATTTAGAAATTTCAAAAATATCTACGATAACAGTTCAGTAAAACGAGCTATAATAATGTGCTATGAATGAAGACTTTTTTTGTAGTGATAGTTAAGTGAACTAAGTACTTTGGTAAATTGAAATAAGAGAGAAGAGTAAAATTGACATTGTAACTTGCTAAAAGACAAAAAAAAGATACATAATTGAAACAAGAATTAAAAAGATACATGTTTGCTATTACTTTTCAAAAATGATATAGTGGGTGCAATTAACTCAGCTAATTTATCCTAATATAGGTTATAAACATATAATAATCATACAAAAAAATAATAATGCCAACTATACAAGTTGCAAAAGCATGTCTATGAAGTACAATATTCTAAGAATAAAATGAAATTTAAGGAAAAAAGTAAGAACCATAACAAAAACCGAGTAGGAAGTTAAGCTAACTTGTCATATAGTGATAAGCGGTTCCTTTTTGGCCGGTCTCTTCCGACCAATCCGACGTGAATTTTGATGTCCTTTTTTCTGACCAATCTTACGTTGCATGAGAGAAGACCCATGTTCCGGTCACATTGATCTTCTCCGTTTAGGACATAGTCACGCACTACGTTTTGTTGGAATTTAACAGCAAAACATTTTTTTTATTGAATGGTCATTTATTTGTCTAGAATTAACAAAAGTTCCGTGTAAACCTTGCAAATCGATTTGTGACACCCAAGCAGAATCCTATAAACGGAAATAATCAATCGAAATACAACATCTACAAGTAGTTTCCTTTCTCTAAGATGGAACTATATTAGTTTTTTTTTGTTTTTTTTTGTTTTTTTTAAATATGTGGTATCCTATCGGTTTTTTAGGCTTCAAGACTACAGTCTATGTGCGCGTTCCGTTTCATCGCAATTCTTTGGGGTGGCCAAGCGGAGAATGTAAAACAGGTGAATCGAATCCTGAGTGTGGTGCATCCATGTTCTGTTTCCTTACCACTACACCAAGACCACTTGATTACGTATATTGGTTGCTCTTGCTCAGTCATTCCATAGCTGCTTTACATTTGACAACTCACTCATAATGTATGTATATTCACTTAGAGACAGTGACAGCTAACCCTTAGTAGAAGCAGATGAAACATCTGCTTTCGACCTTATATCGTTTATCAATTTTAACGGCCCATTATTTTGCTAATATATTCAATGGCTCAGGTGAAAAGAGCATGTTTTTGTTTCATAAATACTGTGAGCTCAACTCGTACTTTTAATAAATTTATACTATTTTGGCCAACAAATATATTTTGTTTCTTACCCAAATTAGATGCACTGCTTAGAGACATTGAAATCTTTTATTCATTTTGATTATAGGTTTTTCTACTGTTTCCGTTACATATAATTCACAGCATAGTCATTTGGCCGGATAGAAGAAATTCATTGCAAATTCATCGTAAACTTTACAAGTTATAAGTTATAACTATTTAGTAATTCTTAATAGGCCTTTTGTTGTACATGACTCTGGACATGATAACGGGTGGTTGAGAGGTTGCAGCAGATGTTCAGGCATGCAAACACATCAAAGGGAATATTTTGTAAATCTTTTTTTACTTGACAACCACTAGTTACTCCTTACATATATTTCTTTTGAGCTTTGATATGAAATTTCATAAATATTGTGTTTCACTGTGGGTTCTACGAATATATTATTAACTAATCTCGTCTTCTATCAACATAATATATATTACAATTAAACTCTATCATTAATGTATTTGCAACGAATGTATAGAAACTCTAAGTCTCTAACCCCTAAGCCAAAAAAAAAAAAAAGAAATCGAAAACTTAAAATGAAATTTAAAACTATACCATTAAATTTAGTGTGACAGAAAAATGTGCTGTTGTGGTGATAAGTTATCTTGTCTCGTTTAAATATACGGAAATGAAACACAAGCATATGCTATATGTTTTGTCCAAAAAATAAAAGAATATGCTATATGAAGTACGGATTGGCGCAGAACTCAGAATGAAATCTCGATCATACATTCATGTAATATTCTTCGAATAATGCTTAGATTTAGTGCAAGCAAAATGAAAAAAATGGATTTTTACAAATTCTAGAACAAGAAAAAAAAGAATGGACGAAACTACCATAGATTAAAAATAGATCTTGCACCTAAATTCTTCTAACACCTTTTAAATTACAAAATCAATGGTTTTATAAAGATTGATTCGTCAATTTAATAAATCACTGAATCCTCACGCTTCTTCTTCGTGCCTACCATTTCTCAAATTTACAAATATCACTGCATCATTGTCATAATCATATTCATATATGCCATTGATATGATCACCTTGTTTTAGTCTAAATTTTGTAAAACTTCTAGATACAGAATAATATGCATCACTTTCCATAAAAAAATATGTATGAATAGTAGAGTTAATCGTATTTGATTCTAGATAATTTTTCTTTTTCAAGCCGTGAGAATTCCAGACTTTATACATATAATCTTCTTAAGTACTCAGAATTACATTTGACAACCTTAAAATGACTACACAATTAAGAAAATATTTTATTGTGATCAAACAGATTTCCATATCAAGCATCTAAGTTCTCTAACATTTCATCATTTCTATTCTTGGCAACTCTAATGTTCGGCTGATGCTATAGCGAATGTTGGATATGAGTTTAGCACCTCATCCATAAGTCCATTGAAATCTATCATTTCATCGAAAGCATTTCAGCCCAAAAATTAAAGTCTGGAAAAGAGTCAACAGCTCAACAAAAAGTCTAACCACTTTCATTATAATAAACTCTTTACTTTTCATTTCACAACTTTCTGTAACTTGCTAAATTCCGAGATACACATATATAGTGGCGAGCCTAATTAATTTTCAGGAAGATTGTTCAACTTCGGCCTAGTTATTAATAACATAAAGTTTACAACCCCACTATTTTTTTTTAATATAACCTTAATTTATACTTTCAACCCTAAATAGGTGAACTTTTCCAGTTTTTACAAAGATGATATTGGTGCCAAAACAAGTAGGCAAAGGTCCAGTGACATGAAACAGACGGCAGATTTGAAACACAAGAGAGTAAGATTTTACGGTTGGAAATTTGCAGACCAAGAGGATAGGAAGGTTGGCTCTGAAGTTGAAGGCTGCCTTATGTTGATTTCGTTCTGTTGAGACCTATCCAACGCTGCCAATTTCGCTATAATGAGCAGTTAGAATGTCTCTAATTAAAGCGTGTGCCGGCTTGGAGTTTGAAGAATGAAGTCTCGAGTTCCGTTCTCTCCAAATAGCATAAATTACAGCTTGTAGAACAATCTTGCAAATGATCTGAAGTTTTCCTGTAGAAGATACTCTTCCAATCCAACTAAGAATGTCTTCAAAATTGTTTACTAGAGATAGACCCGTAGGCGCCAGCAAGGAAAACCAAACCAGTCGCGTAATTACACTATGGCACTTACTTTCATCAGCAGCACCACAGAGAAGGCAATCACTTGGTACTGTTATTCCCCATCGTCTAAACCTATCACGGTTGGGTAGACGATTAAGAATGACTAACCAAACCAAAAAGGCGTGTTTGGGTATCCTTTCCAATCCCACTATTCGTTCTTCTTTCTTTGTTGATTTAGATCATTTTAATTATAATGTTGACTTCTCAGATTTGGTCGAAATTCCATAACAACATTGAAGAATGCCCTCTTTGAGGTCATTGTTTCTCCTTCTTTGATGTAGTACCAAAATTCTATTAATGAAATCTATTGTTTTTTTTTTTTGATAAAAGAATGAAATCTATTGTTAAAAAAGGAAAATATTTTATTGTAATCAATAAGAATAAGATTACAAGTTCTTTGCTATAGCATTTATCACTTATCAGCCATTTGATGATCAGTATCACTTTCTTATATGTTTCATTTATCAATTACCATTATCTAATCATCATAATACACATTGGGAGCACTTAGGTTGACCAAACTGAGGTCACTCACATGAAAGCAACTTAGAATTGACAATTTAACAATAATATTTAACCTTACACAAAGTTGTCTGAATTTTTTTTTTCCATCAAATAAACACATAATTAACTGCTGTAAAGTAAGAAGCAAAACATTCCCAACCTTTGGTTCAGAGAGCTTCTCTGCTGTCTGCTGAGCTCTAGTGGGTTCGATCAATTGGTCCTTTTCTTTTTCTTTTCTGTTTTTTGTTTTTCCATTTTTATACAACTTTAATCCTGTTTTCTGACCTGTGTGTTGCATGTAGTAGTGGAGCTCGTAAATGAATAAAATTAATATATTTTAAAATACTATTTGGTCTTATATATATTCGTCCTACGTGATAACAATTTGTACATCTATATTCTTACCTAGCTAGATGAATAAACAACCATCAATTAAATAGATCTTAAAAGTACCAAGACAACCAGATAAAATATTGGTTTAGATGCAAGCTTAGTCAGCAATGAAAAATCTGTCGTTTCACTTTCATCTACCTATAAATATAGCCCAAAACTATCCCACTAAGCACCACACACTACACACACCAAAACATTTTACGAATATAAGTCAACTTCACAAGCTTTAACAGTTTCATTGAAAATTTTCAAGAGAGATGGATATGAATGCTCAAGTGAAGAAAGCAGGATTCATGCAAAGGCTTAAGGATTTCCCTAGCAAGCTCAAAGACGGTGTCACCAACCGCATAAAGAACGTGCAACAATTTGGGAAAGATGATCCAAGACGGATCATCCATTCCATAAAAGTGGGACTCTCACTCACATTAGTATCAATGTTGTACTATGTCCGGCCACTCTATAATAGCTTCGGGGTTTCTGGTATGTGGGCGATACTAACCGTAGTCGTAGTCTCCGAATTCACTGTTGGTAAGTCTATTGAACCAAAAGTATTAATTATATTCATCATCTCTTTTAGTTTTGTTTTTTTTTTTGAATTTTATGGAAATTTCGGGTCTCAGACCCATAATCTCTTTCATATTCAAAAATAGCTTTTGGAAAATTTTATTTAAAAAATAACTTTTCGTATCAAACGTGGTTTGAACTCGGAACACAAAGTAGGCTAGCACTAGGTACCAACACCTTGGTTATTCATCATATTTTGCTAAAACCAAAGTTAACTAGAGCATTTGTTTCTTATAGGTGGAACACTTTCAAAAGGTTTAAACAGATGTTTTGCAACGTTAATAGCCGGTGCCTTAGGGGTTGGTGCAGTACACCTAGCTCGATTCTGTGGAGACAAAGGAGAGCCGATTGTTCTTGGGATATTAGTGTTCTCACTAGGCGCAGCTGCAACATTTTGGCGGTTTTTTCCAAGGATTAAACAGAGATATGACTATGGTGCTTTGATATTCATACTCACATTTTGCATGGTTGCGGTTTCGGGGTACCGTACAGATGAAATATTGGTTATGGCATATCAAAGACTGTCGACTATACTTATTGGTGGAACGATATGCATCCTTGTGTCGATCTTTGTTTTTCCTGTATGGGCAGGCGAAGATCTCCACAAGATGATTGCTAACAACATTACCAAGCTCGCTAATTCTTTAGAAGGTGAGTTACAATATCTAACATTTTGAATTGTTTTTTTATTGGTAAATAATGATATATGGATCTATAACTTATGCATGCATACGTGTTTTAATTTCCATAAAAAGGTTTCGAGGGTGAATATTTTAAACCATCGGAGAAGACTTCAAAGGAGACAAACTCGTGTGTTCGACAATACAAAAGCATTCTAATATCGAAAAGCACTGAGGATACTTTGGTATATATATTTAAATACTCACATGTACAATAATTGTAACTAGCATAAATTATTTGTATAGTCTCGGCTATGGATTTTCCAAAAAAAATTAAGCACGACGCTATGGTCACATAAATGTTACAACGTTTTTCCGTGAGTATATCATTGTGATTAATTTTTCGTAGCTATTTCAACTTTTGGTGTTTTTTTTGAAAAGTTCATGGAAAATCCTTGGCCATCGGAATAATATTTACCATTAATGTTGATGTTCTATTTTATTTGGGTAAAAGAGTTAAAATATAAGAAATGATCTCATACCATTTTTTTGATATGTAGGCGAATCTTGCAAGATGGGAACCTGGACACGGCCGGTTCAGGTTACGGCATCCATGGAAGAAGTACTTAGAGATCGCAGGGCTCGTTCGCCAATGCGCCTTCCATTTCGAAATCCTCAATGGCTATCTTCTCTCTGACGTTAAGGTTCGTCGGCAATCACATATATTCATTGGTTCACGAATAATAAATGGTTAAACAAAATATTGATAATCTGCATGCTTTTTTACGTGTGACGCAAGCAGGCACCGCAAGACTTCATAAGCAAGATTCAAGACCCAATGTCGATTATGAGCAGAGAAGCTGGTGAAGCCCTACAAGTCATAGCTAAATCCATCAAAACAATGAACAGAAACAGTGTTTGTGTAAATGCACACATTGAGAACTCCAAAAATGCCATAGAAACCCTAAGGATTGCACTCAAAACGTCTTTTCTTGAGACAGAGAAAGATTTACTGGAGATCATTTCCGGAGTCACAATGGCGTCAATATTGATCGAGATCGTTAATTGCGTCGAGAAGATCTCTGAAGCTGTGGAAGAATTCTCCGGTTTGGCACACTTTAAAGAGACTCCGGATCCAAAAGTATCACCGGAATTAGGACAACATCAACTACTTCACAGGGGAAGTGTAAAGCCGGTTCTAGAGGGTGACTACGAGGAAGAATACAATAGCTCTCCTCATGTTGTTATCATAGTCCATGATGAACAGCCTGCACCAACCACCAACGAAAAGAAAGTTTTGGGAGTAGAGAAGACGACGGTAGATGTCGTGTAGATATGTTTTCATGGCCCAAACTTTAAAAACTCTTTGAAGGGAACTGGTTTAACATTATCTAGTATATACAAAAATGTTAGAGGGATATATGGTTTTTGTGCATGTGTTAACTTTTCTGAATAAATTGTTTCTAATAAATTAAGATTAGTATCATACTGATATATGACGGTCCACTTTTCACTATATATATAGTTGGAACTAGGATTTCTGTTTTGTTACAAACTATTTAAAGTTAGTGAAGTTGGTGTTTAAACCAAATGAGTAGCATGTGTTTGCAACTTATTTAGAAAATTTCCAAAATAATTTTTCAAGATTGTCAAGATTTTTGGGATCACACAAGCCAAAAACACAAAGGAATAATCTAGTAAGAAGTACATGCGTTCAACTATCACATATTTTCTATGTTAATTATTAATCAACGATTTAGATGACTGAATCGTTTTAGATTTTTTAGGTTCATATCTTATCATATTCGATTTTTATAAATATAGTCAATATGATCACTATAAGTACTACAAGACATGAATAGTATATTGTGCAATACTATAAGTACTACCATATTACTACATAGGCGCAGCAGAAATCCAATTTGACTTAAAAGAGTGTCGATAGTAATTTTGTAAATTTCTCCTAGTTTAGAAGATTCTCTTTCGGTTATTAAGGGAAATGTCAAAACATTAAAAGAGGAAAAGGAAAATAGTGCAGATTTGAAAGTTATAAAATTGGCTAATTTTTTTTATATTTTTTTCTAAGTAATTTAAAGTAAAAACGAAAACCACAAGTGGAACTTCTCTTTCTAAAAAAAGAATTAAAGATCTATTAGATTTATCTAAGATATAATTACTCATAATGTGGTAAAAACAAAAGACAAAACAGATTTTACAAAAAAACAAATTGATGTCTTTTAATTTAACGTTTCTTCTTAGACTTTTAATGAATACACAAAGTGATTAAAAAACTAAAAGTTATTATTATTCAATAAGTGCTTTAAAGTTAATTTGTAATCCATTATTATTCAATTAATGCTTTTAAATCATGCTTTAAAATTCAATTTTATTGAATTCCATATTTGTAAATCATACCTAAAAGTTTTTAAAATTTGATGTTATTAGATTAATATTTTAAATACACTTTTAAAATCCAGTGTTATTCGAACTAAAAAAACTTTTAAAGTCTATGTATTTAAAGTTATTTGAAATGATTTCTGATGGAAATTCATGAGTAAATTATTTAATACAAAATATAAGCTACACTGCAAAGATTTTAAAATCCACACACATTAATACTTAAAACTAATACCAAATTTTTAAATCTTGAAGATTATAAAACTTTAAACAATTGAGTTTAAATCTATGATATCATTATTTCTTTATCGTCACGAACCAAGATAAGTTTTGGACATATGTATCAGCTTTGGTCCCAATGTTTTGATATGTCAATGTGGCTTCCACTTTCGAGCACCGGCTACTCATGACTCAAATCAATTCACCACAACTACGTTAATGATATTATAATTGGATCAATAATTTAAGCTAACAATGTTGATACGAAAATCTGTAAAATCATTCCAACTTAATATAGTGACAAATAATTATGCATTTAAATAACATTATGGAACTAAAAATGAGAGACCATACAATCAACATTTTACTGCAGAAGAAACAACGACACTACAAAGATTTCATGAAGTTGTTACAACATACATTTTTCACGAATTATCAAATCGAAATGACTATACATTTGGATCGCCTATACGACTTGGAGACTGTCATCACACTACTATGCCGTTCTATCTTACCCCAAACCTCATTTCCATGGTGTTTCTCTAATGCGATTATCGCACACCAAATTCTCCTTTTCCATTTAACTAACGTAAAATTGGGGACCCTCATAACTAAAAGTTTCCCACCATAGTTAAGTAATTCAAAAACGCACCCCTCTGCTAAGTTATCTGTTATACACTTACCCATATCCAAGCCCTTGATGTGTATCCAGTTTTTATTTTTGGAATCATACATAACAATATAACTGGATATTATATTATAACCATACGTTACATCCCCTATCACACACCAAGAAACAATAAAACCGAAGCTACGATTCGTTTCCACAACTTCCCATGTACCTTCTTTCGTGTCATAAGCATAGGAGTTTATGTGACCAATAGAGTGAATCTTTCCATCAAGTACAATCATCCGGTTAAACCATCCGATTTCGAACACATTACCTCTATGTCTCATTAAGGGACTCCAAGTCTTAGTCTTTATGTCCAATACTTCCATCCAAGTATCGTCTTCCCCGCAACCGCCCATTACATATATTTTATCATCGAGAAAGACCGCATAAGGGGACTTCCGAGCCATGATATTCTTGTATATTCATGCTTTTAGGATAGAGTTTGATCCTTATTTTGATCCTTTTCGCTTAGCATTCATGTTTCTTTGTTGTTCTTTGTTTGCATTTAGAGTATGTTAGCATCTAGGACTAGGATTTTGCATTTTAGGTTTGTTTTGGTGTGTTTTTGGTGATTTGTAGGTGCAAAAGGAGTTTCATAGGTGTTTGAGAACTTTGAGAATGGAGCATTGAAGGTTTTGGAGCTTGAGGGATTGAACAAGAAAAGAGAGCAAAGTGGACAATTGTACAGAGGAAAATACTGATCCGAAATACTGACCAAGCCGGCTCAAGATCGACTGATTTTCGCATGAATCACATTTTGGGACAGGGAGGTATATTGACTCCTAATACTGACCAGAGGGAGTCAGTATGCGCATACTGAGTGGTAATACCGACCATTCTGGTTCAGTATTGTCTCTGTCGAAGCCAAATGATCCAATTTGAATCGGGTCAATACCCGGTTTGTCCCGGGTTGACCCAGTTCGAGTTACTATTCATTTATAAGCTAAAAACCCTCATTTTGACACTCTTAAGCTTGTTTTTGATTCTAAACCTTTTTGTAAGAACAAGTTTAAATCTTTTGCTAATCTAAGTACTTCTTTTGGAGATTTCTAGTTTCAATCTTTCATCTTTCTCTAATCCTCAATGATTTACACTATCTCTATAGATTTTGTTGATCAAATGATGATTAGTGAGTAGTTTCCCATAGGGTTTATGGGTTAGGTAGGATTAGTGTGATTAGGGATGATTAAGGGGTGTCTAGTGTTTAATCTTTCTTAAATCTCTTCTATCTAAGTGTGCTTAATGCCTATTTGACCTTGATCAAGCTGAACTAGGATGTTTAGGATTTCATGCTCACCAAGTGTTCGATGAAATTCCAGTTTTGGCTTAGATAGGATTTTCACATTCTAGCTCATGGAAATGAATGTCTAGAGTGATTATTAGCTGTTTAGAACTTGATTGAATGCTTGCTTGATCTCATTTCACAAATGAGAGTTTGTTCTTGAATTATGATTAAGTAAAGAGATTAGCTCTAAGAGATTAGGCTACTTGACTTATTGTGTTCTTGCTAGGAGGTTAGCTTGTTTGAGGCTTGATTAGCATCCCGAGATCATCCCGAGTCTCCTAGTCCATTGACCTTGCTCATAGACCTTATTCTTATTATTGATTTCTAGCTATCTTTGCCCTTTGCTTGTTTAGTTCTCTTTTACTTCAATTTGATTGCTTAGTTATTGCTAATTGAACTTAGAACTATTAGAATCTTATCTTGAAACAGAATTTGCTTGGCTTTTAAGGATTGGTGTATTCCTATTGGTTTTGACCCATTCCCGAAAAGGTTCGATACCTCTTACTACGCGATAAGTAAGAGGAATTGATACCTCAAGGAATCCTAAATTCCTGTTATCAATTTGGCGCCGTTGCCATTTTGGGAACTTGGATAGATCAATTCGATTTCCTTTCCTATTTAGATCAAGTTTTGGTTACTAACTTTGCTTCTTCCTTTCTCTTTGATGTCAGGTGCATGAACTTGCGTAGTAGAGATCCTACAAACCTTGTTGCACGAGTCGAGGATATCAAAGCACACGAGAGAAGACTAGCGAAGGAACGCAGAGCATTGGAAAGAGCTGTTCACTTAGAGAGACTCGGGTTGGAACAGGAAGAAGTAGTTCAGCCTCTGTTTGAGCCTCAAGAGCAGCCAGTTATGGATCTAGAGGGTCAACAACACCAACAAGGCCATCAGGGCCATCAAGAGCAGCATCATCAGGATGAGGATGCTAGAGATGGACAGGGAAACAGGATCCCGGTTCACCCCGAGAGACCTTTTAGGGCCATTGGAGATGGCGATACACCAGATACGAATGCTAACCGGCGGGGTATCATTCCACCACCGGTGAACAACAACAATTTTGAAATCCGGGCCATGGTAATGAATATGGTGCAGAACAACCAATTCCATGGACTTGCCTCAGAAGACCCGTTGCAACACTTGGATACCTTCGATAAAATATGCGCCACTACAAGGCTCAATGGCGTGACTGATGAGGGTCTCAAGATGCACCTCTTCTTCTTCTTCTTGGCGGATAGAGCCAACGATTGGGAAAGCACTATCCCTCCGGGGTCCATCACTACATGGGCAGACCTTAAGAAGGCTTTCTTGAAGAAATTTTTCTCACCAACAAGGACTGCCCGTTTTCGCAATGAGTTATCCGGGTTTGTGCAAAGAAACAACGAGAGCTTCGCAGAAGCTTGGGAAAGGTTCAATAAGCTCACTCTCAATGCCCACACCACGGTTTCACCAAGGAGACACTACTCAGTAACCTCTACCGCGGAGTGCTTCCTAGAATGAGGGCAATGCTTGATTCTTGCAGCAATGGACACTTCCTAGGCAAGGGAGTTGATGAAGCTATGGAATTGATTGAAAACCTTGCTACAAGTGATGGGAACTACAATGAGGACTATGAGTGGACTACTAGAGGATCATCTTCTACGGATGAGAAGTACGAGAAGGAAATCAAGTCTCTAAATGACAAGATAGACAAGATGATCTCATCCAACCAAAAGCAAATAAGCTTTGTGGAGAACTATGATGATTCCCAACCAGTCCTATTCAGTCTTGAAGGAGATATGACCCAAGAAGAAATCAATTTCATTGCTGGCCAAGGAGGTTTCAACAGGGGTTTCAACCCAAACTACAGGAATCACCCCAACTTCTCTTACAGAAACCCCAATGTTGCCAACCCACAAGATCAGGTTTATCCTCAAGCTCAACCACAAGCTCAAGCTCAACAACAAGGGCCACAAGGCTTCACACAACCTCAGCAACAAAAGCCTTTTGTCCCTTATACTAACCAGCAAGGGTTTGCTAATAAACTACAGTTCCAAAGTCAACAAACCTTTGTCCCCAAGCCACAATACCCTCCACCCGGATTTGGCCAACAACAGACACAAGCCTCTTCTTCCTCAGGTTTGGACAGTGAGTTAAAGGGTATGATACAGCAACTACTTCAAGGACAAGCCTCAGGAGCTATGGAAGTTAGAGATTTGAAGAGTGAGTTGCAGAATTTGACATCAAGGGTAACCAACATGGAGAATCGAAATGCTTCAAGCTCTATAACGCAAGGAACTCTACCCGGAAACCCGGAGAAGAACCCCAAAGAGTATTGCAACGCAATCTTCTCTACTGTTGATCACATGAAACCCGACCATGAGAGAGAGGTTGATGAGATCGAAGCACTTCTCTATGGTTATGAACTACCTCCCGCTGCACCTGTGCTTCTCAAGGAGATGAAGGCCACTGTAGTTAAGCCTGCCTATATTGCACCAGCTAAGAATATAAGTGCAACTAAAATCCCTGCTGAAGATACTGTGCCTACTGTCCAAACAACACCACGGGTACTCCCAAAGCTCGGCAACCCGGGTAAATTTACCATCAGTTGTACTCTAGGAGACTTGGAGATTAAGGATGCATTGTGTGACTCCGGCTCTACTGTGAGTGTGATATCTCTTGACATGGTGGAAACCCTTGGGATTAAGAGCATGGAAAGATACCCATCTTCTATTACATTTGGAGACTCTTACTCAAAAACTCCAATGGGAATTATAAAGGACAATCCACTGAAGATTGGTGAGTGCACAATCCCAACTGACTTTATTGTCATGAAGATGAAGAAGAGTACCCAACTACCTCTCTTACTTGGTACCTCTTTCCTCAATACCACTGGAGCTTCTATGGATTTCAAAAAGAAACGTGCTGTGCTGAATAATGTTGATAGAATGGTTTACTATCCTTTGAGGAGCACATCTCTCCACACTTGTGGTGCCATCCTCTCTCCCAATGAAGATGATGTGCTAGAGGAAGCAAGGCTATTTGCAAATGTCGGCAAGGAAGTTTTGCCTAAACCCACTCTCTATGGATCATTGAGTGAGCACATGGGACGTGCTCAAAAGGAGGGGGTGGATAGAGCTATGGGAACTCCTCTCATGACCATAAGAACTGAATATGTTGGATCCATATCTTTGAAGAAGCTGAGCATCGATGAGGAAAAAGATCCAAAAGAGAAGGTTGTGGATATGGTGACAAAGATGTCTCCAAAGGTTGCAAAGGCTGGAAAGGATAAGGTTGTCAACAATCATCTAAATGCTCAAGAGTATGAAAAGGAGATGATGGATGGTGAGAGTCTACAATCTTTGTTTGATGAACATAATGGAAATGCTCTAACCAATGGACTAGATGGAGTTAAAAGAGCTGAGAAAAGACATAAGGACAAGATGCAAACTCTAATGGCTATTGAAACTCCTACATCTCTCAATTGTCTAAGCTTACATCCATTGGGTCTAAAGGGTGACTACATTGAGTACAAGGTCAAGTCTAAGGGAAAGTCTAGGCCATTTGCAAGTGCAAAAGCCCTAGCCAGTCAAAGGTCTCAAGGTGATTCAATCAATCTCAGTGGGCTAAGCTCTCAAGTCCTTACCATATATCTCGAGGGCAGGCCACGCTTTTCAACCGCCTAAGAACCTGGTTTGCAAAGTCGAGCTTAACGACTCTAAACAAAAGCGCACTTGGGAGACATTCCCATGCCTATCCTTGTATATATTAGTTTCATTTTACTTGTCATTTTTGATTTTTATTTGAGTGCATGTAGGGAATTTTGAACATTTTGGAAGTTTTGGGACAAGGATTTGGAGACAACCGGCGATATGGACCTTGTATGTGGAGCAAACGGAGTCGGTATCAAGGTATTTGAACATCAACCAATTCCCAGGGACCAGTACTGAGTCGCAATACTGATCAAACGAGTCGGTATCAGACAGTGTTAAGCTGTTGAGATTACTCCAGAAGCGCATACAGAGTCAGAATACTGAAGGCAACCGGTCAGTACAATCAATCTGGAAATTGAGCTGAATTGAAGGACTCGTACCGACTCATAAGACGGAGTGAATCATCTCGGTATTGAACATCAAGAACTCGACAAAAAATTCCAGGGAGCCATACCGAGTCGTAATAATGACGACATGAGTTCGGTATCGATCAGAATTAAATCGAGCAACACCGACCCGGACGTACAGAGCAATGGCAGTCAGTATTGATCTGCTCAGTAATATGCAGAAAATCACAGGGAGGAATATGGACTCGCTATACTGGCTCAAGTCAGTTAGTATTGGCAGGAAAAGCTCGAGCAAAAACGTGGGATCGATACCGATCCGTAATCCTGGACAGTCGCGATCGGTATAGGCGTTCAAAAAGTTGATGAAATTCTCCAGAGAAAAATGCCGAGTCGATGTACTGAGGAAACCAGCTCGGTATTCTCCATAGCGAAATCACAGCCGAATTCACAGGAGCTTATACTGATTCGTAATACCGGACGAACGTGGTCAGTACATGACGTACAAAAGCTCGATGAAATTCTACAGAGAGCTATACCGACCTGTGATACCGAGCTTGAGTGGTCAGTATCAGAGAAGGAAAGCCAGACGAAAAATCCAGGAGCTCAAACCAAGTCGCAATCCTGACCAAATGCAGTCAGTATCGGAGGAGAATTTCAGAGGAAAATTCTCCAGGGAGCTGTACAGATCCGTGATACCGGGTGAAAGGAGTCGATATTGATCATAATCTAAATCGACGAAATTCTCCAGGGGCTAATACCGACTCGAAATCACGATCAATCCATCTCAGTATCACAACATAACGAAGTCGGTATTAAACGTTCACAGTCGACGATATTCAACAGAGATTCATACCGAGTCATAATGCCGGATAAACCGGGTCGGTACGGCGATGTTTTAACTCGACGAGAATTGCACAGGAGGCTGTACCGACTCACCATCTAGACCAAAACCGTCCGGTATAGCATCCAAGTAAGTCTTCTTCACTTAAAAATTGATTTTACCAAACCGACTCCAAACCAGTTTCACTTGATTTTAACCGATGTAAACCCGATTTTGACCATTTTTGACCAGTCTCCCTTACCTTTTCTTTCTTTCACGTGAACTTACTCATTTATGCTCAAATTTTTTTTAAAGGTTTTGGTAAGTTTTTGAGAAGAAAGAACAACTTCAAAACCTCACTACTTTTTAATTTCTCAACCATTTTCACTCATCTTTGTTACCAAATCTTTGGTTTTTCGAGCTCTTTCAACTACACTCATTCTCCTCTCCATTCTCGCACAAGCAAACCAAGGTAATGACAATTTCTCTTTGAAATTCGTTTGTCCAAATGACAAAAATTTCAAACTTCATTTTTTGCTTGTTTCCATGGATATTGTGCTTTAAAATCATTGTGTGAAGTGTTTGTGCTGATTTCCCTAACCAATTTCAGCCTAGGAATGCTTGTTAACATGTTTGGAACACTTTTGTTTTACAAAACTTTGAAAGTTCATGTTAAGAGCTTAATGTCAAAAAGAGAGTGAAATTGGTGATAAATTGGATTTGCTTTGTTGATGAGTTGATCATGATGTTCTAGCTTGCTTGATATCATAAATTGACAAATTTTGAGACTAGCTAGTTAACACTTGTCTTGAGCTTAAATGAAATTGATGAGGTATAATCATTGTTTGTTGCTCCTATGAGATGATCTTGAAATGATGAGTGATGCTTGCTTGATGCATGATGATATGACTTGTGCTAATGGATTATGCAAAACACTTATCCTCTCTTTGAGTGATTCGCTGTAGGAAGATGACTAAAGCCTCCTCCAACCCTCCCTACTCCATGGGAGACTCCTCTTCTCACCACAACTGATCCAAGTAACACTCTATCCTTGTACATACTTAGTTTCTTTTCTTTGTTTGCATTTTGTTTGTTTTTGGTCTTTCTTCCTCGCTTAGATCACACAAGGGACTGTGTGATTTAAGTTTGGGGGAGAGACTAGTCGCTAATCTTGTGTTCTTTGTTCTTATTTTTGTTTTAATCATATTTGAGTCTCATGCATCTTTAAGGCATAAAAAATCCAAATTTTTTTGAAAAATTTCAAAAAAAAAATTCAAAAAGAAAACATGTAGGATCGAGTCTAGTTAGTGTTGTAGGATTCATGCATTGAGAGCAATGATTAAGCTTCCTTGTAAGGTTCAATTGGGTTAAACTTGTTTCATACGCTAGCTTTATGCTAGATAGACCACACTAAAGCTGTAACTCGAGAATCGCATTGAAAGCTAGAACGAACCATACTTGGATAACTTGCTTTGAAACTTGATTTGATGCTGAAACTCGTTGTGATTTGAAACTAGATCCATCTAAGTGAGAACTTTAATTGAATCATCTAATTATCCTTGTTCATGCTTTGTGTGATAAACTCATGGGTACCCCAAAATATTTGAGCAAGCTTATCCTTTCTACCCCTCTCTACTTGCTCAAATAGATTTCCATACCTTTCACCACCCTTATTTCAAACCCCAAACACTTTCTTGAGTGGTAGGCCTAATTGGAACAAGCTCGGTAAAAAGTGTTGAGTATGAGGCGACTAGGAGAAATTTCCATTATAGATGCAAGCTCATCATCTTTGGCTTTGCAATAGGCTAGAGTTTAAGTTTGGGGGAATATTTGGGAAAGAAAAAAGAGGGTGAAGAAAATAAAGAAGTTTGAATGGGATCAAAGTTGTTTGGTAACCAAGAATGAAAGCTCTTAAGTATTTTGAAATAAGAAAGTGTCTCATTGTTTTGAAGTGAAAAGAAGCCAATTGGCTCACCAAAAAGGAAAGAAAGTTTGTGAAAAAAGAGACCAAAGAAAAGAAAAGAAAAGAAAAGTTTTGAGCTAAGTTGAAAAGAGTGAAGTTACCAAAGTTTTCAAATTGTTTTTAATGATCCTTGGGGGTTTCTTGGGAAGATTCGAATTGTGAAAGAAAGATAAGGCAAGAATGACCTTGAAAAAGGGTAGTTCTCAATTAGGAGGGTTTAGACTAGGAGTTGAAGTTCTTGGGGTATGGGTAGATGGGAATCTATCCTAGTATGCGCCAATTGCCTCTAACTCTTAGCATTTGTCTACAACTTGTTCATATTTCCTCCGAGAGAACCTAAATGATTGTGGAGAAGCCTTTCCTTCATTTGAGACCATTTTTGTCTCAAAACCTTGTCCCTTAAACCAAATGAGTTTGATCACATTGCTTTGAATAAGGATTCACTTGAAAAATCTAATGAATGTCAAGGAGCTAGTGGATTTGAATGCTTGTGTAGGTTGAAGGTTAAGCTAGAAGTAATGTCTTGATGAGTATGGCTATATCCTTGGAGTAGGCTTTTCTCGGTTTCACTTTGGTTGTATAGACTTGAAACTTGTTGAAACTTGATTGAACCTTTGGATATGAGCTCCCACCTTCAAACCTTTTCCCCAACTTAATTTGATTGTCTTATGCTTGCTTGTGGACAAGCAAGATTCAAGTTTGGGGGAATTGATATTCTTGTATATTCATGCTTTTAGGATAGAGTTTGATCCTTATTTTGATCCTTTTCGCTTAGCATTCATGTTTCTTTGTTGTTCTTTGTTTGAATTTAGAGTATGTTAGCATCTAGGACTAGGATTTTGCATTTTAGGTTTGTTTTGGTGTGTTTTTGGTGATTTGTAGGTGCAAAAGGAGTTTCATAGGTGTTTGAGAACTTTGAGAATGGAGCATTGAAGGTTTTGGAGCTTGAGGGATTGAACAAGAAAAGAGAGCAAAGTGGACAATTGCACAGAGGAAAATACTGATCCGAAATACTGACCAAGCCGGCTCAAGATCGACTGATTTTCGCATGAATCACATTTTGGGACAGGGAGGTATATTGACTCCTAATACTGACCAGAGGGAGTCAGTATGCGCATACTGAGTGGTAATACCGACCATTCTGGTTCAGTATTATCTCTGTCGAAGCCAAATGATCCAATTTGAATCAGGTCAATACCCGGTTTGTCCCGGTTCGAGTTACTATTCATTTATAAGCTAAAAACCCTCATTTTGACACTCTTAAGCTTGTTTTTGATTCTAAACCTTTTTTGTAAGAACAAGTTTAAATCTTTTGCTAATCTAAGTACTTCTTTTGGAGATTTCTAGTTTCAATCTTTCATCTTTCTCTAATCCTCAATGATTTACACTATCTCTATAGATTTTGTTGATCAAATGATGATTAGTGAGTAGTTTCCCATAGGGTTTATGGGTTAGGTAGGATTAGTGTGATTAGGGATGATTAAGGGGTGTCTAGTGTTTAATCTTTCTTAAATCTCTTCTATCTAAGTGTGCTTAATGCCTATTTGACCTTGATCAAGTTGAACTAGGATGTTTAGGATTTCATGCTCACCAAGTGTTAGATGAAATTCCAGTTTTGGCTTAGATAGGATTTTCACATTCTAGCTCATGGAAATGAATGTCTAGAGTGATTATTAGCTGTTTAGAACTTGATTGAATGCTTGCTTGATCTCATTTCACAAATGAGAGTTTGTTCTTGAATTATGATTAAGTGAAGAGATTAGCTCTAAGAGATTAGGCTAATTGACTTATTGTGTTCTTGCTAGGAGGTTAGCTTGTTTGAGGCTTGATTAGCATCCCGAGATCATCCCGAGTCTCCTAGTCCATTGACCTTGCTCATAGACCTTATTCTTATTATTGATTTCTAGATATCTTTGCCCTTTGCTTGTTTAGTTCTCTTTTACTTCAATTTGATTGCTTAGTTATTGCTAATTGAACTTAGAACTATTAGAATCTTATCTTGAAACAGAATTTGCTTGGCTTTTAATGATTGGTGTATTCCTATTGGTTTTGATCCATTCCCGAAAAGGTTCGATACCTCTTACTACGCGATAAGTAAGAGGAATTGATACCTCAAGGAATCCTAAATTCCTGTTATCAAGCCACCAACATGCTAGGGCCATCACGCCACATGTTACTCTTACAATCAAGAATACGAACATCTGAAGTAGGCAGTAGACATAAGTCCTGACCGATTAAGTAGATTTCCGAACCAACTGCTACAATGGAATTGAAACTCATAAATTGTTCAGGAGAAGGTACCGGAAAGGGAATCAACGAATAGTCATCATACGGAAGATCATCGTCTTCAGTTAGTGTTTCATCGGGAGGTTTAAAAAAAAGAGCGAACAATCTAGGAGGTTGTTCTTTAGAATTTTCTAAGCATATATAGATGCATGGCTCTGTGGTTCCGAGGCGAGATCGTGTCTTGTAGAGTTCATGAGAAAAGAGGAAAGACCGGAATCTCTTGGAGACGAGAGAGACATTACAATAATACCATTTAGAAACACGAGCAAGAATGTTCTCTACGATTTCATTTGGAAGTGAAGAAAACAAATGAGGTGTTGGATTGAGCGGTGGAAGCGGCAGTGGGGGATTGGTGTTCTTAATTTCTTGCGGTGGTTCATCGTCGATGATCATATTCGCTGAGAAAACTAAAAAGATCGTGTTAAACATCAAGGAATAAGATTAGCTTTTATATGGGCCAACCCAATAAAATCAATTTATGAAGACATTTTCCCTTTTAGTAACAAATCATGCTGGGGGGGGGGGCTTATTCATGAATCTATGTAGAGTTGGTTGATTTGAAAAGTTGAGAGATTTGTTACTTTTTTAAAGAGTTTTATTAGATTTGGTAAGAGTTTGTATAATATCAAAATATTTTTTACTATATTGATTTTGAGAATCTTAAGGATATACATAGTATTTTGAAAATCTTGGTCTATGAATTAAATTGTTTAAAATCTATGTCCCAATAATCATAAAATCATTAAAAACTAAACTTTTTGGATAACAACGGATTTTGTATTGATTTTCAAAATCATCAAACCAATAACAATAGATTTTAATAAGAATGTTAGAATTCATAAACCAGAAACAATAGATTTTGAAAATTTTAACAATCATTTGAAATTCATTTACCAATAATATCTTCTTAGGTTTGATTTTTATTTTGGTTGTAATCACGATTGATCCCCGGTTATTATTAATAATAATAATAAATACTAAACCATTAGCGCAAAAGTTGTTTAAATTAAGGATTGATTAATAAATAACCACACGTAGTGTTTTGACTCATCATATCATACATATATGACATAAAGACTAGAATAAAATCAACTTTGGGATCCAAAAGCTCAATCTAAGAAAGCCATTGCTCTGTTTGCAATGATATTTTATAAAATGAAGAAAGAAAAAAATATTACAAAAAGAGAAGAATGTGTAACTGAAAGATCCGGTTTATACGTTCCACTAAAAAATGAGGAATACCTAGGTCAGCATGTGATTAGGCAGGTCAAATTGTGTGTGAGATTGTTGAGTTACTAATTATGAAATCAAACTAAACTGAAAATAGTAAAAACCACAAAATTAAAGTAAGATCGAGTCTCTGACAACAACTAATGGTAACTGAAAAGGAGATTGGATCCCCAAATCTGATTACGTAGTGCACTGTAATAAGGCTGACCATTCTTAAGCATGAAGTTTAATATTTATATTGATTCACTGTACAATACTATGGATTAAAAACAAAATTGAGTATTGATGTCTGAGATACATGTATGTTGTCTAATATTATAAAGAAATGAGGAAGATTCAACTTTTTAGTTTTATAAATGTGATGAGATCAAAGGTCAAACTGTAACTAAACAAAGTGAAGATGAAGCTATCATGGACAGTTATGCTAGATTGTGACTTATATCTCGATAAAGACATGAAGCCTAGCTCTTATGAGTAACCTAATATTCTTAACCAATATTGTAACGGTTCGACCGCTATCATTTGTGGGTTCACGCCGATTCAGTCCGTGAGTCCACTCTTATTCGATGGTCGGTGCATTTGTCCGGGAGTCTCGAAAGATTTGTTTATTCACGCTGCAATAACAACGTAGTTTTTTCCGTGTTTTATCTTCATTCGCATGATACCACGAATTACCTTCCAGTAAATCACACATCGTTTAATTATTCTAAAAAGTTCCTATTTTTTTATATTTCCAAAAAGAAAGATTTTGATTTTCCCCATTACTAAAATAATAAATAAAGATTTTGTACCTAATGAAGAAATACAAGATCGCGAACAGCCCAACCCTTGGAACACACTACAGCCCCAGGTCGCGAAGAGCCGACATCAAGACAGTTCTAACTATAATTCTCTCAAAACAAATTATCGAAAGATAATTGCATTTTGGTTAAATAGTCAAATTATTTTTTTAAAAAAGATTTTCCGCATATACCATAAACATAGACGTTACAAATATTTGTGCGGTTTTCCCAAACATCTGGGAAAAAAAAGTTTAGTTGAATGTTGCGTTAGCCTATGGCATATTGCACGAAAATGAGACAGAACATAACCGATTCAACTTTACATTATGTTTCTGTATATACAACTGAGCAAAACCAGTAATTTTTATACACATTAGATCAAATAAACTCGTATTTATATACTCTACAAAAACAGCCCACAAAACGACATTCTATAGTCTACTACCTATCTAGTAACAAACGACCTTCAACAACTGAATATTAGTAATAGTTAACGTAGTTGTTTACTATCGGAAAAGAAATCCTACCAGCCAAAGATTGGATTGTGAACTTGAGGTAGAACAAGGTTCAGATCTTTGCACTGTTGCTTATCATAATCTTTTGTTCTTGGTGTTGCTCCACTGCATAGTCTCAAGAAATCGTTCCCTGTCAAAACATAATGTGTGAGCGCCAATCCTCCATCGATTACCTCGTTAAAGTTCGGAACCGATCTTGATTTACTCATCCTTCTTCTTCTTCCTCCATCTCCATCGTTTAATATCTTATCGAGATCCAAATACTCCATGAATCTCTGTGTCGCTGCTTCCCATGAAAGATTGTACATCTGCCCAGGAGTGAGTGGTAACGGCTCCTTCGACATTGCTTCTTTCACTTTGTTCACAAACTCTTCGGAAGTTTTGTAAGTTAGACAGTTTGGGAATGATCTGAAGAACTTGTTTGAAGGATGGTCGGCACACACCACGAATTTCCCCATGGCCAATGCTTCTGCGGTTGCTGTGCACAGAACATCGCTGATGCTCGGGTTTATGAACACTTTGTACCTTCATTAAGGACGAGGGAGAAACATTAACATAATCTCAAGAACACATCCACACTTTTTTCAGAACTTACTTGTGAAGAGCATCGTCCGCATGGTCCCTTCCTTTGAGGAAACTGAGATTCAAATCGAGTTTCTGTGCTACAAGTTGGACCTCGACTGCATCTTCACCGTTTCCATACACATCTAAATTGAAGCTCCCGAGGTTGCTCTTGTGCTTACCCATTAGATCTATTAGTTCTTTGTATCCTTTGGCCCACACCATTTTTCCTAAGAAGTATGCGCCTTTTGAGAAAGCTCGTTCCCCACGGGATCTCTCTTCAGCAATTTTCTCACCAATCATAAGGAATTTGGGATTGACACCATGGACATTGCATACAACAGATTTTGGCAAATCTTGTGTTGCTCCAGAGAGGCGAAGAACCTTTCATGAGTGGAGATAATATGTATTAGCTACAGAACAAAAGCTTGAAGAGAGATCATAGAGAACTCACCTTGTCGCAATATGCTCGTGTGACCCAATTGTTTACATGGTTCACAAAAAATGCTTGAAGAACACCATGCTTGTCCCTCTTGATGTACTCTAAGTAGTTTGTGTGGACAATTCCAACAACATGGTTGAATTTATCAGTCCAGCGTTTGCCGTGATGGTACCAATTCAGATGTTCAGGCTCTTCAAGTATAGCAATGTCAGCATCTTTTGACGGTATGAATTGAGAAGTGTCACCAGCTGGAAATATGCTGCGATTTTCTTTTGAAAACTATAAGAAGCCAGAAATCTCAGTCACTCTCTCAAGTAGGAAAAGAAAAACATATTGGCAGTAATAGATATAGTATCCAAATTGATCAACTTACCTTTTCCGGGTAAAACGAGATTTTAAAATCAGCCTTGAAACCAATCCTTTCCTAGCTCCAACCATTTACGTATATAATACTCTTGTTCTTCAGGTGAACTGAAGGTGAGATTGTTTGGATAAACTAGTTCTTGATCAGATTCACAAAGCCAAGGAACCACGAGTGTAACACTCTGTTTTGCAGATTTTGCCAAATAGGCAGCTCGGAATAGCGGATTTACAGTTGTTCCGGTCATCCAAGGGAGACTAGCTGTTGTAACTATTGCCACATGCCTTTTGCTTTCTGACGTCTCAGGCTTTAGAAAATCAGTCCAAAAGCCACCATCATAATGGTGTCCTGTGCTCTGAAGAACGATGGCTATCCTCATATCCAAATCATCAACATGGTTATCATTTTCGATTAAATCGGATGCTTGTGTAGATGGCAGACGCCAAAGGTGCTGGCTCTTGTATTTGCAAAGGTTTTCTACTATTCGGTCGCACATATCTGAAAGACAATTCAGTGGAGCCAAATCAGGGGCTTAGTTTCTCATATAACAACCAAAACTAAATGATAATGTACAAGAAAATGTGTTTTATACCATTTACCTACACACCCAGAAAATTCATGTCTAATAGTCAACTTAATAGCCGATTTCATTGAAGTGATCTGTTCTCACACAAAATCTAGACGACTAGACCTAATTATATTTGATATCCAGAAAATGTTAAAATCCTACCAACTAAGCTTCTGACTATACTTCTGATGAAGCAAACAACCCAGTAAACAAAACCCTCTAATATCAGGGAGAAGATTTGAGGTTTTGTTTGCAAAATCACCAATGGTAGAGAAACACCAGATATTCACAACTCAAATACATACAATTAATCAAAAAGCTAAGCATCATGAAGAGAAAAATGCAATACGTGCTTACCCTTTTTACACCAATCTGATCAAGAAAAGGTTCAGACTGCCTAACCAAACATGCCAAAAGTTCAGGTACATCCAATGGGGGCACATTCTGCACCGAAAACAAAAGGAGACAACGTCAAACAACCAATTTAACACTGGACTTATGCCTACCTAAAATTATGGGGTAACATGACAATCGCAACAGATTAATATGTTAAACGTGAAAGAACAGCCAATGATATTAGCAGAGTTCCTACTTCAAAATACCAATCTTGGCCTCATCAGTTTCTTTGTAATTTGATTTCTGCAAATAGAACAAAATAGAGAAAACACCATTAGAAAAGTTGCCAAATACCATAAGAAACTCAACTAAATCCATTCCAAAAACAAAATCATCACGTCAAGCATTTGATGATGAGTGAGTACTCAAAGTGAGCGTAAACTACAAGAGAATCGACTTTTGCAGTAATCCCTAGGAGCTGATTGCAGAACTTAACTAGATTCATAAAATCCAGAATTGAAAAAAAAAAGTTCCAAAAAGTTGGAGAGTAGATATGGAGAAGCTTACAAAGCTGGTTTCGAGCTTCTCCACAAATTCGATGTTCTTGAATCCACTCAATATTTCTGACGAGCTTCGTTTCTCAAACTCTTTAAACCTATTCTTCAGAGACCTAATCGGTTCCCAATCTTCAAAATCAACTTCTCCCTCTCTCTCAGTCTCCGTGCTAAACTCGGCAAACCTAACCTTATCACTATTACGCCATCTCCTCAGTCTACCCATCTCTAAAACCCCTTGACGTTCATCCAGATCCATCTCAGACACAATCGCTTTCTTAATCGCCTATAAATCGATTCCCAGCTTCGCCCTCGCTGGTCCCAACCTCTCCATAACCTTACGGCTAATTTCCGTGTTGATGTATTTAACCTAATTCGATTGCTTAGAATTTAAGTAAAGAACACAACAAGATTGTTTACCCAGTTCACGGTCTCTAACCGCTACGTCTGGGGTGAGATCCTTCTCTCACAAGTTTCACTATAACCAAAGTGAATACAACCTAAGAACTCTTAGTCTCTTTACAAGCCTGAATTAGAGATCAAAGAGCCTTAGGTGAATAATGAAAGCCGTAAGGAATATTGTCCTTAGACATACATATATATAGGATTATTTGCAACTAACCCTAGATATATCTATTAGGAAATATTCCTTAAAGATTGAGTTTCCTAAACTCTCGTGGCTTTAACTTTATCTCCTTATTTATGAGATAATCATCAAAGACAATTATCCTCACAAATCTCCACCTTTGTCTTTGAACTTTTGAAGAATTTAGTCCAAATCTTCAGCCTTGAATAAATCCATTTCAGATAGCTCTCTAATCAAATTCCTTGATTCAAAACTGGCCGTTTATTGAATCTGCTTTATCCTTGAGTTGGCCCATACTTGATTTGCTTATTCAAATATACCACAGCTCCCCTTTTGTTACGTTGTTCTCGTGAATGAATTGGGCTCCCATTTAAAAATGGCCCAAATAGAGAACTTCAGCTTTCTAATTTCCCAAAGCCCATCTGAAAAAAATTACTCGACCACCTCATTCCTTTTTGGTCGGTAAGCTTCCATCATTTTTCAGATTCTTCAACTCCCAAAGCAAAAAACCAGTCGCCATATGTCAGAGTGATTCTCCGACGAATCTCTTCCGTGAGCTTTCCATGATCTTTCCTGAGCTCTATCGATCTCGATTAAGGTAGAAATCATTCATAAACTTCCTTATTTTGAATCGATTTCTTCCTCTTTTCTGACCTTAAAAAAATGCATGTCTTCGATCTTCCTTTTTATCCACTAGATCGAGACCTTGCTGAGCTTTGCCGAGTTCCTTTCAAACTCCATCGTGGCTAACGGGTCATCCTTGAATCTCGTCCGAGTCTATCCCCGAGTTGCAACTGAGTCAACTCCGAGTCTCAGCTGGGTCGACTCCGAGTCTCAGCCGAGTCACTTCTGAGGTGAGCTTTCTTCCTTTTATCTCTCTTTCCATTTTAATTTGACGTTATCCATTTAACTTCAAGACTTGTTCTCTGTTCCAGTGAGAGTAGGGAAGATCTTTCAGTTGTAATAACCTCCCTCTCTAATTGAGCTCCGGTTAAGCCGAATGACCTTCCCAAATAACAAATCTGTGAAGTCAAGTCTGCGTCTTTGAGTTCATGAGCTCCACCTCAAAGTGTGTTTAAGGTAACCGTGATACCTTCCTCCTTCTGTGACATGCCAATCACTTGATTTAGTGTTAGCGATATGCCAATCGCTTACTAACCCTTTCTTTGTTTCAGCTTCTGACAGGTGAAGATAGATTACTCCTTAGCTTCCAGCTTTCAGAGGGTAAAGCTTCCTTCATTGCGTCTGTTTCTGCTGAACCTTGTAATACGCCGATTACATTATTCAGTTTCCATGAACATGAAAACATGTCCTTAACTCTCGCCTTTCTCTCTTAGGTACACATGTTTCATCCTTCTGAAACATGTACCTGAGTTTTCTCCACCTGGAACCAAGCACCATTGCCTTGCCGGTTCCATCATCCAGCTTTCAGGTAACTCAATAATTCTCAATCTTTACTATGCGAATTTTCATCAACATGTTAATGTAAAAGACTTACACTTAACTTTAGGTTCCTGCGAGAGTTTCTTTGTTGATGATGAGCTACCTGAAGCCTGTCTAGCCCTCCTAGATGATGTTGAGCAAATCACAGCAGAGTTCAAACTTAGGCCCAGGTAAAGCCTTAGTTAAAAAATCTGCTGGATTTTTACTCGTATGAATCTTTGATAGTATGACATCTCCTTCTGCTGCAATGTCACGAATGAAATGGAACTTAGTATCAACATGTTTAGTTCTTTCATGATGTACATGGTTCTTAGCTAGGGCTAGGGCGCTTTGTGAATCACAGTGTATTAGGGCAGCCTTCTTTTCAAACCCCAATTCCTTGCATAATCCCTTTAGCCAAAGAGATTCTTTTACTGCTTCAGTAAGTGCCATATATTCTGCTTCAGTAGTTGATAAAGCTACAACCGATTGTAGATTAGACTTCCAACACACTGTATTTCCCCACACTTTGAATACAAAACCAGTTACTGACCTTCTCCTGTCTAGGTCTGTAGCATAGTCAGAATCACAGAATCCCTCAATGTTGAAATCTGCATGCTTTTTGAATGTTAATCTGGTCTTGAGTGTGCCTTTTAGATATCTCATTATCCACTTTACAGCTGACCAATGTTCTTTTCCAGGTTTGGACATGAACCTGCAGACCAGACCCACTGCGTATCCAAGGTCAGGTCTTGAGCCAATCATGGCGTACATCAGACTTCCCACTGCACTTGCGTAAGGTATGTTTTCCATATAGGCAGCTTCAGACTCGAATTCTTGCTTAGTTAGGCTTCTAAGTTTGAAATGAGTAGCAATAGGAGTAACAACCGCCTTACTTTCTGTCATGCCAAATGTACTTAGAACTTTGTTTAGGTAGTTTTCTTGTGATAAAACCAATTCACCTTTAGTTCTATCTCTGATTATATCCATCCCCAAAATCCGTGATGCCTTCCCCAAATCCTTCATCTCGAATTTTCTTCCTAAACTTTCCTTCACCTTTCTGATCTCTTTGATATTTCCTGAAGCTATCAACATATCATCAACATAGAGTAGGAGATATATTGCCTTGTCAGATCGTGTGTTTCTCATATAAACACATGGGTCTCTCTGACTCCTTGTAAATCCTTCTTCCTTCATGAAACTATCAAATTTCAAGTTCCACTGCCTTGGTGATTGTTTTAGGCCATATAGAGACTTTCGAAGTAAGCAGACCTTATTCTCATTCCCTTTAAGAATAAACCCTTCTGGCTGCTCCATTAGAATCCTTTCCTCTAAATCTCCATGTAAGAATGCTGTTTTGACATCAAGCTGCTCCAACTCATAATCCATGTTTGTTACAGCTGATAGCATTACTCTGATGGAAACATGTTTTACAACTGGTGAAAACACTTCGTTGTAATCAATTCCCTCTTTCTGTGAAAAGCCCTTAGCTACCAATCTAGCTTTATACCTCTGCTTCTCAACTCCTGGTATTCCCGGCTTCAATTTGAATACCCATTTGCATCCAATCACCCTTTGCTTCGATGGTTTCTCAATCAAATCCCAAGTATGATTTCTGTCCAAAGAATCAATTTCCTCTTTTGCAGCATTGTTCCAGTGCTTCCAGTTTCTGCTTTTCCTAGCTTCTGCGAAACTCTTTGGTTCATCAACTTCGATGTCCTCTGCTGCAGAAAGAGCATATGCTACAAAATTTTGATCCTCAAACCGTGCTGGTTTCTTTAGGTTTGTTCTCACCTTTCTATCTCTTGCAAGGATGTAACTGCGAAGAGATGCATCCACATTTGATTCCCCAAACTCTTCCTCTGATTCTTCAGAACTTTCTGAGTCCTCAGAATTTTCAGACTCTTCCGAATTTTCTGATTCTAGAGGCTGATTATCTTGCTCAGGAATTTCTGATCCTTCAGAATTTTCAGATTCTTCTGAATTTTCTGATTCCAGAGATTGATACTCTTGTTGAGACCCGGTTTGTGCTTCTGTGCCTGAAGGTCCCTGTATTAAGTCGTCACTAAAAGTGACTCTCCTTGTTCTGCGATTTTCCAAATCCTTTGCAGACTTTTCCTTAGTTACAGTGTCTTTAAGTGTGTCTTTGTAGACTTCTTCCTCATGAAATACTACATTCCTGCTAGTTTCACACTTTCCTTCTTCTGAGATCCATACCCTGTAGCCCTTAACTCCGAAGGGATAACCAACAAACACTCCTTTTACAGCTCTTGGCTTAGTCTTTTCCTGAACCCTGTGGACATATGCTGTGCAGCCAAACCGTCTAAGGTGTTTTAGGTCTGGCTTTGAGCCACTCCATAGCTCCTCTGGCAGTTTAAAATTCAGAGTTGAATTTGGTGATCTGTTAATCAGATACACAGCTGTGGAAGCAGCTTCGGCCCAAAATTCTTGTCCAAGTCCCGTCTCTGCCAACATACTTCTAACCTTGTCCATAATTGTTCTATTCATCCGTTCAGACACGCCATTTTGTTGAGGTGTGTAAGTGCATGTTTTGTGCCTTGTGATCCCAGATTCCTTGCACAGATTGTCAAACTGTGTATTGCAGAACTCAAGCCCGTTGTCGGTTCTGATATACTTGATCTTCAACTTCATTCGATTTTTAGTCTCCACCTTCCACTCCTTAAACTTCTGAAATGCTTGATCCTTTGATTTCAAGAAGTAAATCCAGACCTTCCTGGAAAAATCATCGATGAAGCTGATGAAATATTTGCATCCTCCTAGACTTTCTGGGGTAGAAGGAGAACCCCATAAGTCTGAGTGTATGTAGTCCAGAATGCCTTTTGTTGTATGTCTGGCAGTCGGAAAACTCTGCTTGTGAGACTTTCCCAATACACAGCCCTCACAGAAACCAAGCTTGTCGATCTCTTTCTTGTCAATGTACCCCTCTTTTACCAGCATTTCCATATTGTTTGAACTCATGTGACCCAGCCTAGAGTGCCACATTCGAGTCAAATCAATTTCTGCTTTTAAAGAGTTAGCCTCACCATTCAACACTTCTCCTTGTAGATAATATAGGCCTTCATTGTATTTGCCAGTCAACACCTTTTTATCTCCTTTATAGAAGTGAACCATAAAATCGTTTCCTTCATATCTGCAACCAGCTTTCTCCAGCAGCCCATATGAGATCAGATTTCGACTCATCCCTGGAATGTACCTTACATCAGTTAAGATAACCATCGAGTTATCAAAGTTTCGAATCTTGATCTTTCCTATTCCCTTGACCTCACTGTATGTGTTGTTAGCCATTAACACTTTTCCTCCATTGATTTCCTGAAGGTCAAACAAGACATCTTTATTCGGAGTTATGTGGAATGAGCATCATGAATCCATTACCCATTCCTTTCTTGTGTCTTGTGTGCTGACCGTAAGTACAGTGGGCTGTTCTGGTTCCTCAGCAATGTTAGCAGAATCCCTGCTCTTCCTCTTTTCAGGGCATTCACGCCTCCAATGTCCTTCTTTGCCACAATTGAAACATCCTCCTTTTCCAATTTCCAGATTTTTCGGTCTAGACTTAGACCTTCCTTTGCTCTTGCTTCTTCCCTTTTTCGAGTTAGAGCTTCCCTTGTCGGATCTCTTGTTTGACCTTCCCCTGGACTCAACATAAAGACCCTCTGTTTGAGATTTGGATTTGCCTAATAATCCTTTCTCCTTTAGCTCTGCCTCTTTTGAGTATGCAGAAGTTGTCACGGCACTCACAGTTAATGTGTCTTTGCCACTTCCATACTTCAAGGTATGAACCAATGGTTCATAGGGTGATGGAAGACTGATTAGAAGCTGAATGGCTTGATCTTCGTCGCTAATCTGAATATTCAGACTCGCTAGATCATCTATTAGCTTCCCAAAAGTTTCAAGATTTTCTTCAATGCTTTTGTTCTCCTCCATCTTGAAGCCTGCAAATTTCTGTTTTAGGAAGATTCGATTAGGAAGCGCCTTGGTTTGATAATCCTTTTCGAGAGCCCTCCATATACCAAGCGCCGTTGGTTCCTTCATGACTTTCCGCAAAATCATGTCACTTAGGCTCATCTTAATCAGATTCTTAACCCTCTTATCCTTTTTAGCATAATTTGGATCCTCCACCTTAGGGTTCTTTGTGTCTTCAGATTTCTCAGATTCTGAAGTTTGAGTTGAATCTTCTTCCAGAACTGATTCCAAACCTAGAAGTTCTAGCTGACATAGAACTTTATGCTTCCATAATCCAAAGTCACCTTTACCATCAAATTTCTCCACATCCAACTTAATTGTTTTTGATTCCTTCTCCATAATCGTAAGTTGTTAAGCCTTGATGTTGATGAAATTTAACTGCTGAGAAAATACGTACCCAAGCCTTTACGAGACGTAACCCCTGCGAGCCGCTTTTCTTCTTCACGTCTGATTTTAGATCACTTAGGGTTTGTGACCTAAAACCTCTTTCAGCCTTCTTCCCCTTTGCAATCTAGAACCTGGATTGCTCTGATACCACTTGTTGATGTATTTAACCTAATTCGATTGCTTAGAATTTAAGTAAAGAACACAACAAGATTGTTTACCCAGTTCACGGCCTCTAACCGCTACGTCTGGGGTGAGATCCTTCTCTCACAAGTTTCACTATAACCAAAGTGAATACAACCTAAGAACTCTTAGTCTCTTTACAAGCCTGAATTAGAGATCAAAGAGCCTTAGGTGAATAATGAAAGCCGTAAGGAATATTGTCCTTAGACATACATATATATAGGATTATTTGCAACTAACCCTAGATATATCTATTAGGAAATATTCCTTAAAGATTGAGTTTCCTAAACTCTCGTGGCTTTAACTTTATCTCCTTATTTATGAGATAATCATCAAAGACAATTATCCTCACATTCCGGCGCCGAATAAACCCTACGGAACTCAGATATCTTCGGCTGGAGCTTCTTCATGATTCCAATTTCACTGGAGAAAGAAGAGGCCGTTGGCGACCCAACAGGAAACGCAGACCTCGCCGAATTATTGAGGAAATTCTCGATTTCACTGTCGAACGTCGATGCTAGATTCTTAACAGAGTTAGCTCGGTCACGCATCAGCTGTAAATCCGCATCAGCTGAATCCCTTACCTTTCTCCACCCTTTCAACAAGAACGATAACGCGTTAGTCGAGGACAAGGTCATCGAAAGAGACGAAGAGGACGCCATCCCGGTCGTCGTTGACGTAGAAGACGGAGGATTTTGACTCTCCTTTACCATAATTTCAAGGTTTTACGTTTTGTCACGAAGATTTCTTGAAAGTGTTCTGTTGAGAATTGGAGAAGAAGAAGAAGAG
Source organism: Orychophragmus violaceus (assembly GCA_030180135.1). Lineage (NCBI taxonomy): Eukaryota > Viridiplantae > Streptophyta > Magnoliopsida > Brassicales > Brassicaceae > Orychophragmus > Orychophragmus violaceus. The sequence goes on from CM058240.1 coordinate 90,949,813, forward strand.
AGAAAACAAAAGGTGACGAATTGACGGCTAAGATTAATTTGGATGAGTCTTTTTAATTATTCTCTCTCTGTATTTGTAACACGTGGAAAATAAACAAGTCGGATGATGGCAGCTTATGAAGCCTTGACCCGCGGCTGACGTGGCATAAGTCCCACTGAACAGTGATGTGGCGCGTAGTAATTGGTTGATGAGATTGTCCCGATTATAGGAATATGCTGGATTCTAAAGAATCCGGTCCTACGGGACATGGGCTAAAGACAGTGACACCATAAAGAAAAAACATAGGAAAATGATGTCAGTGATTGGACTTGATGAAAGCCCATTTACGGCTCAGAATATTGGCCGACTTAACCCAAAAACCAACGGACGCCACGTGGAATATTTGACAGATTGTCAGAGACTCAGAAAATCAGGCTTTTCCGGTAAAGTTCCGGTTCAGTTAAACCGAATTGAAACATCTTTCATTAGGGGCTTGACTATTATTACAATATGCAAATTTCTAATGATGTTATATAACTTTCATATGATAGAGAGTAAATAACACTGGCTAAACAGAAAATTAAGTATAAGCTAAGTTGCAATAATACACATTATTGGTGATGGATTTTCCTCTAAGAAATCCGGCCCATTAACAAACAAGATAAATATTCATAATCATGAGCCTATTTCTTAATCAAGACAAAGAGGTCGACCGTCGTCCTTTCTGAGCCCATATGGCCAACATCTGGACAAGGCCCAGACAACGCCGAAGTAATAAGCGATCGAGCTCGATAAAAGACGACGCAGAGGTAGAACGACCCGGTCTCCGTCGGCTCAACCGATTCCCGCGAATCTCGGAGATCGTTACCATGGCGAGGCTGAAAGATCGGAAAATAGAGGTCAAAGTCGAGGGCTATTTAAAGGAGAAGTGGCGATTCACTCAAGACATTCCAACCCTAATTAAGAACACTTCGACTAGATAGCTCGATTATCATTCTTTGTACTCTCTATTCGATTGTGTTTGTTCTATCACGACAATCAATCTCAATAAAGTCTTTGATTCATAGGAAACTATACCATTTCTATATCCAAAAGTCCAAATCCACGATTACAAATTCTTAGTGTGAATCCCAGATCTCATATTTGGCGCCGATTGTGGGGACTATCTATAGCTTTCCTGTCTTAAGAATCAGACCCTAGATCCGGTAGATCGAGATGAATCCCGACCAATCTGGCTCTCCCAGCGCCACACCACCAGTCGACCACCCTCAAACGGTCGACAACGTTCCTCAGAACGCAGCCGGGGTAAGAACCATGGGTCAGACCGATGGCGTGATGACGAGCTTTGCCTCAGTCTCCATGACTTCAGCACCAATCGGCTCAGTCGCTCCAACAGTCGCGACGAGCAAGACTCCGACAAACGTTTTGTCAGGAACTAACGATTCGAGCAGGAACTGGGTATGGATGAGAAGCGATTCGATTTCCGCCCCTGCTTCAGGAGGTGGATCTGGAACGCTCAGGCCTAACTCGCCACTGCCTTCTGCTCCACAGCGACAAAGCCCGGACGACCTCGCTGAAATTCATTCGATGTTAAGCATGTTGGTAAACTGAAGGAGAAGCAACGAGGCAAACGCACGGGCCCAAGAGATCGCAAATCGTTCTCTGGCCGCGCAACTCGATGAACAGGAACGGTGCATTAACGCCCGTCTCGAAGAGCTCGCTAGCCAAAACCAAGGGGGTAGGTCAATGCGCGAGCCGCGAACCCCCATAAGTCCTCCACCGCGAACATGCTTGGACTTCTCCCAGGTGGTAACACCCCCAGGAACGTCGGGAAATTTCGCTAGCACGTCAAATAGCGGCTTCCGCCCTATAACGACCCCTATTGCGACACCGACTCCCTTTGGTTCGAGTTCTATGGTCGCAGATCCGACCGGATCGGGAAACCGAACATTACCTGGACCACCACCTTTTCCGAGTAACTCTGATATCCAGCTGAGACAACTAGGAGGCTCCGCTTTTGCCTCGAGCCCGAGAAACCTAGATCGATCGAATACGGTACAGTTCCAAACATCATAGATTGGGCAAACAAGACTGATTCCAACGATCGATCTTCTCGGCCGGATTTTTCCGGAACCAAAACCGAATCGAGCACAAGCACAGTTCGCACCTATAGTAGGCGATGAACATGATATGCTAAGACAATACATCAAGCAGGCTAAAGCCCAATTCGTTAGTCTGAGCTCGAAAGTTCACATGGCAACGAGCGCGGCACCCGACATCGATCGAGTGATCGAAGAAACGCGACAAACGCCATTTACGGACCGGATCACCTTCGCGAGAATCCGAGAAATCAAGAAAACGAAATTTCCAGAATTCTCTGGGAAATCGGACCCGAAAGCCCACATTAGGGCATTCTGGTTAGCAATGGCAAGGGTATACCTTACTGACGAAGAAAGAGAGCCGGCTTTCTGCAGGCTCTTCGGCGAAAACCTATCGGGCTCCGCCCTAGAATGGTTCGCTGGACTGGAAAAAAGATCCATAGACAACTTCACCTAGTTCATGACGGCTTTTCTCAAATAGTACTCCGTCTTTATCGAGGAAAAGACTACCGAGGCAGCTTTATTTGGCGTCTCCCGAAAACCCGACGAGACACTTCGCTCGTACATTGACCGATTCAAAGAAATAAAGTCCAAAATCGCGAACCCACGAGACAAAGTAGCTATATAAGCACTGGGGCGAGGACTATGGTACTCTACCAGGTTCTGCGAGGAAATAACAGTCCGCGAGCCTCAGACACTCGATGACGCCCTTCGTCGCGCATCGGCTTTTGCTCGCCTCGAGGACGAAACCACATCCCTCAGAGAAATGCATCGAAAAGAAAAGAATTCGTCGGGCTCGCAGAACTCGAACTCAAAAAAGGACTCCCGTAAATCAGGAAACGCAATGCAGTCGAGAGCCCGAAGAGCTCGAAGAAATTCAAGTTCGACAAGGATAAATTCTGTGATTTTCATAACAAAAGAGGACACTCGACCGAAGAGTGCTATACTCGGGCCAAAGCCGAGGCTCAAAAGCGAGAGTCCGAAAGCAAACAAGAATCGGAAGTCGAGGAGCAAGCTCCATCCGACAAAAAGGAAAGTAAACAGACCAAAGAGTCGAACACCAAGAAGCCTTCTCAAAACAAACGAGAACGGTCTAAGGAGCCAGAATCTCCCGAAACCCTCCCCCAGGGGTCGCGAAAGCGAGTCGAGGTCATTCTCGGTGAACTCAGCTTGTGCGACACCCCGAGAGGCTCGGCATAATCTCTACCTCCAGCTCCTAGTAAGAGTTTACGCTCACTAATCAATCTCCCTCGTCTCTGCGGGGGGGGGGGGGGGGGAGGGGAGGGTGTACGGGCCATACCCCCTAAACGAGTTGACTTCATCTTCGGTGGCTCCAAGCTATGCCGAGACTCGGTCAATTCAATCAAAGCTCTTCAAAGAAGAGTCGAGACCGGCAAAGGAGGGAAAACCCCAATGATAGGTCCAGACCACGAAATCACTTTCCACGAGAGCGAGACAAACAATCTCGACAAACCACATGACGAGGCTCTCCTCGTTTGTCTAGTAATGGGAGATGTCGAACTCTCGAGGATAATGATCGACATAGGAAGTTCAGTGGATGTCCTCTTTTACGACGCATTCCGAAATATGGAGTTCAACGACTCCGAAATTGTCGAGGAAAAGATACCATTGGTAGGGTTCGCTGGTGAAACAACATACTCAATGGGCTTTGTCTTCGCCCCAGTAATCGCTGGAGGAGTTCGAAGAATGACAGAGTTTGTCATTGTAGATCGACCAGCTCCCTACAACGCAATTCTAGGTCGACCATGGATATACGACATGAAAGCCGTACCATCGACCTACCATCAATGCGTGAAATTCCCAACTCCCAAAGGAGTAAAAACCGTTTACAGAAGTCAAAATATTTCCCGCCATTGCTACATGAATGGATATAAACAGATTGAAAAATCCCCCGCACAGTAATTACGGAAAAAGGAAGAGCTCGCCACCAAGCAAACCAAAAGGTCGAACGACCCAAGTCAAATAGGACCCCCAAGGGACCTCACAACCCAAGTTTTCATAGACGACGCTCATCCCGAAAGACTTGTTGGGATCGGAATCGACCTACCGGAGCCAGTTAAAAACGAATTGGTCTCTTTCCTTAAACAGAACGTCGATTCCTTTGCATGGTCTTCAGCACACATGAAAGGTATCAACATCGACGTAACCAGCCACGAGCTGAATGTCGACCCAACGTACAAACCGGTGAGACAAAAATGCCGAAAACTTGGCCCGGAGCGAGCTCAAGCCGTCAACGACGAGGTCGATCGATTATTAAAAATTGGATCGATTAGAGAGGTCAAGTACCCCGACTGGCTCGCGAATCCGGTAGTAGTCAAGAAAAAGAACGGGAAGTGGAGAGTCTGTGTAGATTTCACAGATCTCAACAAAGCATGTCCGAAGGATAGCTTCCCATTCCCACACATTGACCGACTGGTCGAAGCCACCGCCGGACACCAACTACTGTCCTTCATGGATGCCTTCTCGGGGTACAACCAAATATTAATGAACCCCGAGGACTAATAAAAGACTTCGTTCATAACTGATCGAGGCACGTACTGCTATAAAGTCATGCCTTTCGGGCTAAAAAATGCAGGGGCGACTTACCAACGCCTAGTCAACAAGATGTTTTCAGGACTCCTGGGTAAAACCATGGAAGTCTACATCGACGATATGTTGGTTAAATCTTCCAAGTACGAAGATCATATCCCCCAGCTAAAAGAATGCTTTATCATTCTCAACAAATATTGGATGAAACTCAACCCTGTGAAGTGCACCTTCGGAGTCCCTTCGGGAGAATTCCTTGGTTACTTAGTAACCGAAAGAGGGATCGAAGCGAATCCCAAACAGATCGCAACATTTATGGAGATGAAATCCCCCAAAACAACGTGAGAAGTCCAGCGTCTAACTGGCAAAATAGCGGCTTAGAACCGCTTCATCTCAAGGTCGACTGACAAATGTTTACCCTTCTACCACTTGCTCAAAGCGAACAAGAAGTTTCTTTGGGACGAAAAGTGTGAAGAAGCGTTCGCCCAGCTAAAATCTTATCTAAGTGAACCACCTATATTGGCGAAACCAGTGGAAGGAGAACCCCTCTACCTCTACCTAGCTATCTCTACGGCAAGTAAGTGGAGTTCTGGTTCGCGAAGAAAAAAACGAACAACGGCCGGTGTATTACATCAGTAAGACCCTGATCGACGCTGAGACCAGGTACCCCGCCATGGAAAAACTCGCTTTAGCACTGGTCACATCATCTCGGAAACTCCGACCATACTTCCAATCGCACTCAATCATAGTGATGACCTATCAACCGCTGAGAACCATCATTCACAGTCCAAGCCAGTCAGGTCGACTGGTAAAATGGGCTATCGAACTCAGCGAGTATGGCATAGAGTATAAGGCTCGGACGTGCTTAAAAGCGCAAGTACTGGCCGATTTCATAATTGAACTCCCTCCGACCATCGAACTCCACCCGACCTCCGCCAAGAGATGGAAACTCTACGTCGATGGAGCTTCCTCGAGGCAAGGATCCGGAGTCGGAGTAAAACTGGTCTCCTCCACGGGCGAAGTATTTAGAACAGTCGTTCAGACTGGGCTTCGCCGCATCAAATAACGAAGCAGAATACGAAGCGTTAATAGTCGGGCTCAGACTAGCAATAGCGATAGGGGACCGAGAAGTAGAAGCCTTCAGTGATTCCCAATTGGTCACGAGCCAATACCATGGCGACTACGAGACCAAAGACGAACGGATGGAAGCATAGCTACAGGTAGTTCATACGCTCACCCATCAGATCGAATTCTTTGATTTAAAACGGATCCCGCGAGGGGAAAACACCGCGGCTGACGCCCTAGCCGCGCTAGCCTCGACATCAGATGCTAACCTCAAAAGAATCATACCAGTCGAGGGGATCGAAAAACCAAGTATCGACATAGCCCTGAAAGCTCTGTCCTTGAAAGAGGATGAGCCTACCATAAAGGATGATGTCGAATACAAGGAACATCCCAAGGACACCAGTCGCGACATCGTCGAGATTGATGATGATCCCAACCCAAGAAACACCGTGTACGTCGCGAACGTCCCCGATGGACCAATCCAAGCTGCATCCACTAGTCAAGGACCTGAGCCTAACAATGGCGAAGATTGGAGGACTCTGATCATTCGATATATAACGGATGGTGAAGTCCCTGACGACAAATGGGAAGCACAGGAACTCAAGGCACAAAGCGCAAGGTACTGCGTCACGCAAGGAGAGCTCTTTAAAAGAAGTCTCTCTGGACCTTACCTCAAGTGCCTCGACAAAAAGCAGGCCCTAGCCGTGATCTCGCAGGCCCACGACGGATCCTGCGGAAGCCATTCCGGAGGACGAGCTCTGGCCGTATGAATCAAAAGGCAAGGCTATTTTTGGCCAACAATGGCCACCGAGTACGAATCTTTCTCCAACAAATGCGACAAATGCCAAAAGCACGCCCCGATTATCCACCAGCCATCGGAGAAACTCTCCTCCATCTCCTCGCCATACCCATTCATGCGATGGGGAATGGATATCGTGGGACCTTTCATCGCATCCGGCAAAAAGAAAGCCACGCACCTATTGGTGATGACATACTAGTTCACCAAATGGATTGAAGCATAGTCGTACCAAAAGGTCAAAGACGTTCACGTTAAGGAGTTCATCTGGCAAAACATTGTTTGCCGACATGGATTACCCCACGAGATCGTCACCGATAACGGACCTTAGTTCATATCAAACACGTTCAAAGAGTTCTGTAGAACCTGGAACATAAAGCTGACTTACTCAACCCCCCGCTATCCTAAAGGGAACGGACTGGCAGAAGCAACTAACAAGGCAATCATGAACAGCCTCAAGAAAATACTCAATGAATGCAAAACGAGCTGGAGAGACGAGCTCTCAGCCGTACTATGGGCTTACCGGACCACCCCCCGTAAATCCACCGGCGAGACTCCCTTCTCGCTGGCTTATGGAATCGAGGCGGTAGTACCAGCCGAAATCCTCGTGTCAAGCATCCGCAAGGAAGAATGCCCACGTCAAGAGGAACTTAACAACAAGATGATAGCGGACGAGCTCGATCTCGTCGACGAAAGAAGGAACCTCGCATTAGCTCGAATCCAGAACTCGCTACTATGACTCCAGAGTTAAAACTCGAAGGTTTCAAGTAGGGTAGCTCGTATTACGGAAAGTGTTCGACCATAAAAAAGAAGAACACGCTGGAGAGTTAGGAGCAAAGTGGGAAGGTCCTTACCAGGTCACCGACGTTGTGAAGGACGGGGTCTACCGACTCAAGTCGATGGAAACCCAGAAGCCTGAACTACGACCTTGGAACATCATCAACCTCAAAAAGTACTTTCAATAAGATTACACCAACCTAATCGAACTACGAAATGGCTTGATCCCCTTAAAAGGGTACGTAGGTAGCTCAACCTCGAGCGTAGCCGCTTCCCCAACACAAAGCTCTTACCGAGCTCGACAGCTTCGAACGAAGTCGTACTAACTTATCTTTGTGAAATCAAAATAAGTCCCACTATCAATGTCTCTTCCCATTGTAAAAGTTAGAGTCATCGCGAAACATTTCGCCTTTACGTTTTACCAAGTGATATGAAATTATCTCTTCAGAAAATCAAAGTGATATGAAATTATCTCTTCAGAAACAAAAAATATTAAGTTATCCCTTCCGAGCGAACTGAAATGGTCTCTCCCAAAATCAAGCGATATGAAATTATCCTTTCAAACTGAACGAGCTGAAATGATCATCCCAAAAACAAGCGACCTGAAACGGTCCATCAAACATCACAAAATTCTTCCAACCTTATACAGATTAGAAGAATTGGGGGGCTCCCCCCCCCTCCCTTAAGCAAAGCAACGAGGTCAAGACAGCCAAAACGAGAAAATTGACCTCCGCAAAATGGATCTATGTAAGTCTACTTCGATTCGCCATATACTTAACAATTCTCATTTCAGTTCAGCGCTAAGCTGGAATTTTACATCGGGAAAGAGTTGTACCTCAGACAATTCTCGGCAAAGAGCTCGGGCTCGAATACAATCGACCTAAAATTTCGCGAAGAACTCCCTAAGGCAATTCGAGACAAGTTCGACCTCTCCGAAGAGAATCGAGCTGCCATAACGACCGATCCTACGCTAAGGCGTTAAAACAGTAAAATCTATGCCAATGCATGAAAGATTCATAAGCAATTCATAAATTAAAAGAGGAAACGATGTCCTCGAGTTCGAATAAAAATCCCACTAAGGGCAATAACAACAAAATGTTCAAAAAGCAGCAAAAGAGGAATCCTCGATCCGATCCTCCGCCTCGCCGCCTGCCTCTATTCCTGGCCGGGATTCGGCCTCGTCAGGCATCCTCGGACCAGCCGTAGGCGTAGAAACGGACGAAGGATCCGCCATAGTCACAGAATCCTCCGACATCGCCGGCTGGACGAGCTTGCCTACGCTAAATTTGGAGACCGCCGCGGCCTCCATTTCCGCGGTGGCGAGTCGCTTATTCTCAGCCAACTTGAGAACCTCCTGAGTCATGTCCACCTCTCCGGCTGCGATCTCGGCGATGAGTTCAATGTTGTCCAAAGTCTCTTGAAGACAAATTTCGGCACTGGTCTCGATCTTCCTCTTCTCGGATTTCTCCTGGATCTCGGCCAGAATCACGAGGTACTGGTCGTTGAGCTCTCTCCGAGCCCTACGAAGCGCGGCTCGGCTCGATTCCTCGACAGTCCGAACCCGAGCTTTGGCAATGCCAAGCAGTCGAGACAGTTCCTCTTCCCTTTTCTCGAGGTGCACGATCCTGGCCTCCGCAGCAGCATGTTCTGCGACCATCTTCTTCAAACGCTCCTCCCTAACCAGAACTTCTTGGAGTTCGGCGTTCATCTGGGTTGCCGCCTCACGAGCGGACTCGAGCTCGTAGGTCTGAGCTTCAACCACCTCGCTCTCGGACCGAGCCGCATACGTATTCACGGCCTACAGAGCCTGCAAAGAACGCCGCATCAGCGAAAAGAGATAAGAAAAATTAACACCCTAAAAGAAAAGGGAGCCGAAAACAAAACGTTTTACCTTCCCGACAACAACCATCATCTCGGAATACACACTACCGAGGATCATTTCCCCGGTAACCCGGAATTGAGAACCCGCGGGCCTAATGCGCCTCAGCAGACGAACCACACCTTCTGGATCGTCCACAATCGAACACTCTTCTTGGTCCAATCCTTCCGGACTCCTTCCCGCGTCTACTCTACGACACTTCGGCGAAGGAGGGAGAGACCCCCCTCGGCTCCGGCGATCTGCCCCCCGGACAAATCCGGGTGAGGATCGCATAGAGTGTCCCCTCCGGACTGAGACATAACCACCTCTTGTTCGACCGAGGGGAGAGTTATGTCAGCGACCTCCGCAATCGTTTCCTCCGGGCCCGCCACCGGAAGGAGCAAGGTCTGAGCAGGAGGAGGGGGACAAGCCGGAGGAGGAGGAGGGGCCCGACCAAGGGCGAAGAGAATAGCATTACTCAAGTCGGGCGCCTCTATCATGTCGACTAGCTCAACCGGATCTTTCCCGTTCCTGCGGCCGCTTACCCTATGAGACACTCTCTCGCGTGGAGGGGTGCTAGCAGTCGAGCTACCATCTGGGAGAGGTCGAGCTACAAAATGAAAAGGAAGAGCGAATAAAACAGATTGCAACGACATAAACTAGAATCCGCGATCAAACGACTCTTTCTCCTGTCCGCTCGACAATACAAAGCGGAGGCTGAATAACTGGGGTCGGAGGAGCCTGGGAAGGGACGGGAGGAAGTGGCAGGTTTGGAAGAACCTGAGGACGATCCATCGGAGCCCGCCCAGGATCGATCCGTAGAGCAGCTTGCACGCGCTCTACCATAAAACTGCCCCAATTGACAGTACCTCTCCTCAACCTGGCTAACAAAGCCTCAGTGATCGGGTTGGTGGCGAGCGACTAGGGAGCCTCTGTAAAAAAAAAAAAAAAGAAGGGAGGGGGGTAAGAAGCGACCTAACAATAAAAGGAACCGAGCATCAAAACCTTGAACCTTACCAACACCAGAAGACCACAGAGACGGAATGACTGAGTAGTCGAACTTCCCGACCGAATGATGAGTTATCCTGAAAAAGAAGTATCGGTCCTTCCACACATCCTTAGTCGGGAGATCGTCGAGGATACGCCCGAAACGGGGAGAAAGATAGTATGTCCCCGGGAAGCGAGTATTTTGCTTTATCGAGCAAACTCGCATAAGTTCCTAGGGACCAAACTCAATTCCCTCTTCTGCGGCCCTGACTCCGAGTCCGATGACATACCGGACGAAGTTCGGCGTCATCTGATGAAACGCCAACTGCAGTTGGGCCAGTACCAGAGAAATCATGCGAGGGATAGGGAAGAAAAGCCCACACTTCTCAAAATACGCGTAGGAGGCAAAAAGTAGCCTTCCACGATTGTCTCCGGCGAGATTGCCGGCGACGGGATGACTATCTCTACCTCCGGAGGAATCCGGCACTGCGTTCGCAACCGACGAATATGATTCTCGGTTAAGGCAGACAGCGGATGTGGACCGAACGATCCCGCCGCCGTACTCGTACTAGCTCCTGTCGCGTCTCTGAGAGCCATAGGAAGCAGTGTATCAGAATAAGGAACGCAAAGGGTTTTAGGAAGAAATTTTTCCGACGATAGAAAACCAGAGCAAGAAAAAAGATGAAGCGAAAGTGGGAAAAGAAGAAATCACCCTCGGCAATATTAGAAAATTATCTGTAGTGAGAATCGTGCAAAATCTTAACCGTACGATTCCAAACTCGTAATAATTACGAGAAGATCGAGACGGTTAAGACTCCTCGCTTCCCCCTCAATCTCAACCGTTGATTTATGATCAACGATCACGGACGCGTAATAGCCATATCAAATCCGCAGGAAAAATCGAGCCCGAAAAGACTCTTCGCGACCCTCAAATCTCAGCTGTTAGTGACCGACCAAATCCACGGCAGAGGATAAGGTCCCAGTAATGAATATGCGCCATAACTGCTGACACGCTGACAAGCAAATCAGCTCCATCCACGCGCCCATCCTTGACCATCGGATCGAAATAAGATCTACGGATGGGGCGAAAGTAATCATTAGGTTTTTGACACCCGAGGCACACGCACGTCTTCATGAGAATGTCCACCGCCCATTAACATCGACTTGTCGAAATTAATGGGCTGGGGGCTATTGTTGGTGCTGGATTTCCCTCTAAGAAATCCGGCCCATTAACAAACAAGATAAATGCCCATAATCATGAGCCTATTTCTTAATCAAGACAAAGAGGTCGACCGTCGTCCTTTCTGGGCCCATATGGCCAACAGCTGGACAAGGCCCAGACAACGCCGAAGTAAGAAGCGATCGAGCTCGAGCTCGATAAAAGACGACGCAGAGGTAGAACGACGCGGTCTCCGTCGGCTCAACCGATTCCCGCGAATCTCGGAGATCGTTACCATGGCGAGGCTGAAGGATCGGAACAGAGATGTCAAAGTCGAGGGCTATTTAAAGGAGAAGTGGCGATTCACTCAAGACATTCCAACCCTAATTAAGAACACTTCGACTAGATATCTCGATTATCATTCTTTGTACTCTCTATTCGATTGTGTTTGTTCTATCTCGACGATCAATCTCAATAAAGTCTTTGATTCATAGGAAACTATACCATTTCTATATCCAAAAGTCCAAATCCACGATTACAAATTCTTAGTGTGAATTCCAGATCTCACACACATCATTATTTTTAAAAAATATACATTGAAGTTTGTCATTAAAATTACTGTGACTTGCCACAAAAGAAAGCTACAAACACCTGAATAATGTTTCATATGTTGAACTCAGCCTGATAACGAAGGGCTTTGAATGCTTACCTCAATGAATGTTCCTCTGGTCATGTAACCAAGTGAAGTAATGTACATTGTGCCGTCCAATGATTTCAAGACAGAAGGCGTGTAACTAGCTCAGGGTGTGTAACATGAGCGTTGGTGAAATGCAAACCAGATGGTCGAATGAAACGCTTGAACTTTGGTGGTTTCCTTGTGAAACAAGGTCCAACATATGTACTTTTGTTACCATCCTCTTCCATTGCTGCATGTTGGAGGTGTAAAAGACCAAACAAATATAGAATGTTGAGATAGAGATTAAGAGGCGAGATTGTAAAGTGAGAGATCGGAGATCTCTGTTTTATAAAATGAGTTCGACTAGTAGTCAAGTTGGGGAAGGATTTCGATCCCTCCTCTCTCCAACTAGTTTGAGTATTTATAGAGAATTACATAGAGAAACAGATGCTTGTTTCATAATGATGATATTAGGTAGGCAGTGATGATGACTCCGGTCTGTAAGATGGAACGTTATCGTGTACGTGACGACCTTTCAATTTATTCGATGCCAGCTTAGGTTGGCAGCAATGATGGCTGGACCGTGACAAGGGACGTTGACGACATTTCCCTTCTTTCTATGGCATCTCCGGTCGGTAGAAGTGATGACTAAGTTATGAGATGTGATGTTGGCTTCTTTCTCTTCTTTCTGCGACTTACAGTTCGTGGGCTTCCAGCTCGTCGATTTCTAGGTTGTGGGCTTCCTGCTTGTTGACTTCCTAGGTCGTGGGCTTCCAGCTTGTTGATTTCCAGGCCGTGGTCTTCCAGCTTGTTGACTTCCCAAGCCATGGGCCTCCAGCTCGTTTGACTTCCGGATAGTGAGCTTTCAGCTTATGGGCTTCCAACTTGTTGACTTTCCAGGTTGTGGGCCTCCAGCTCGTTTGACTTCCGGATAGTGAACTTTCAGCTCGTGTCATATTGAATATGGGCTGATAGGGAAGATAGACCGAGTAAATAACTAAGAGTGTCAAACCCTCCACTAACACTGCAGTTGACATGTAAAGCATACATCAATAATCCTATGTTACTATTCATCATCGAAATTAATCTGGGTCCAAACAAAACTTATCTCCAGAAATAAAATAACCTCTAATGGATCACACACTGTCTAATACTCAAGGAATCGACTGAGACTAATTGAACATCTAAAAGTGATAAACTTCGCAGAAAATCTCACCATTAGCCTCTAAAAAATCTGATTAAAAGACAGGTCTAAAACATAAATCATTGAGTGGGATCAAAGAAAAACTGATTTCATGTAGCACCGATATTCAGCATTGTTCACTATTCACTCAAAGCAAAACTCACCTTGTCTCTTGTAGTATATCCTCACCAAGAAGATATGCAGGAGCAGCTTTTTCATTTCTTTGCCTTTGTCTCTGTTTTGCTGGGAGGCTATAACGTATGTAGATGTTTGCCTTTCTCTTATATTGTCTTGTTACGTTGCATTCTGTCAAAAGAATGATCTAATACGATATATTTCGTTATAACAACAATTAGTGCCATTTTAAAATTATGTTTACCCCCAATATATTACAATACAGTGTTTTAGACTTTAGCAAAAATGTTAGTAATTATAAATTAACATAACAAACCAGGGCCGACTTTGGGGAGGTGCAAAAGGTGCAAATGCACTAGATCTCAAATTTTTTTCTAGATTTTATTAAAGAATTAGGATCCTGATTTTAAAAAAAAAAAAATAATAAAAGGTCCAAAATTATTAAAAGTTTCATATAAACTTTCAAAAATTTTGATTTGGCACAGGGTCCAATTTTTTCTTCAGCCAGGCCTGAACAAGACAAAGACAAATTATCAATGGGCACGTGGTGGTTTCTCTGTTTGGCAACTAGTGTTAGCAAGTCATTTACGTCCTGATAAACAAAATAAAAAGAAATATAAAGAGAGACGATTAAAAAAAAACCCTAATTTTTCTCTCTACTCTCTCTCTCGCCTAAACCCGCCGCCAAGAGTCCTCTCTCAGATCTGATCTGTCTTCGGTGCCGGAGGCTCCCATAGCTCCGGCGCCGGCCCTGGTTGTCATCTAAGCTTCCTGTTGCCGTCTCTTTCTTGTTTCTGGGTCCTCCGGTGGTGTCCGGTTTGGGGTGGAGAGATCACGGCGTCGTCCTCTGGTTCCGGCGGCGCAGTTATCGCGGAGTCGCGGCAGCTGCGGTGGAGTCGTAGCGCCTGGCGCTTGTCTGTGCTCTCGACTCTGCCGCTTCGTCAGGTACGTCGTCGATCTAGCTTCTCTGTTTATCTCCGGCGTTTTTGCTCCATCGGTGGCCCTCGGCGTGTCCTTTTCCGGCAGCACGCGCACGGTGGCAGGGTGGTGGTGGAGAGGCTACTCTTCCCTCTAGTCTGGTCTCTCTCGATTTGCGCAGAGGCGGTGTTGAGGGCTTGCTCTGCTTTCGACCTTCTCTCCGGCGGTAAAGACTTTGAGGACGGGTCTGACGTTGGTCTGGAAGGTTGCAGGTGGTTACGGCTCTGTGGCTAACCTCACTGTGGTGGCTCGCGGGTTTGTTCTGGAAGTCGGGATCCTCCGGCGGTGACTCCTGCGGTGGTTCTGGTGGGTGGCACAGTGGATGTCAGACGTGCGGTTTGGCTCCGCTGCCGTCATAACCTTCGGCGTGGTACGGGTGTTCTCTGGCCGTTGTTTTTGGCCCAACTTGAAGCGAGATTGGCGATGTGTTTTAATTGGGTTTGTGCTTGATTTGGCTCCGGTTCTAACCGGTGTTGTTGGTGGGTCGGTTCCGAACTCGAGATGTTGAGGCGCCGGAGTCTTTATGACGGCTAGTTTTGTCATGTGGGAGCTGGTTCTTGAGAGATTAATCTCTTGGGGATGGTAATTGGAGTTGACGCTTCGACGGCCCGCTTGGGCTTCCTTGTCAACAGCGGCAAATTAGTCCGTCATAGGCTCCGGAGATCCCGTCAGTTCTCGGAGAAGCTGTAGGTGTTTCATTTGAGGTTTTGAGGACTGGCCTTAGGGGATGCTCGTGGCAACTATGAAGGGAACTCTAGTTCCTTGGAACTATGGCAAATATGGGGTGGTCGACGGTTCTCGTTTGATTGCTGCTCTCTTGTTCGGAATTGACTCGGTTTACTAAGTTTTCACTCGGGCCAACCTAAAACGCTTCGTTGTTTCGTTTTCAATTTGTGCCTGCTTTTTAGTTTTTTTTGGGTTAATTTGTATTCTTTGTTTCCTCTGTACTTCTGTAAAAAAACGAAAACGGTAATAAATCTTAATATTTTTACCAAAAAAAAAAAGTCATTTACGTCCTCTTTTCTATTATTATGGGATAATACGTGGATAAATAAATAGAGAGAATCGGTTAATACACTCTAAACCCGTCGGGTCGGTTTCGTCTCGACTCGGTCTTAATTATAATTTGATATAATGATCAAAACAAGATTTTTTTTACTATAGATTTATGTTTCTTCTACAGTAAAATTGACGACGATGGGCCATGGAAGAAAAGGTCTATGGTAGTTACAAAAATCGTCATGCTGATCAATACAAGTACCATCATGCTTGCATTGTAATTCTTTTGTTGACAGAAAAATTCACATGGCTATGATGAAGTAGTCTTCTGGAAAAAAAATCTTCAAATGCAAGATTTCTTTATAACATGTTTTTTTTTTTGACAAAGGGTTTTCTTAAATTTCACTAAACTGTTTTACAAAAAACAAAAGAAAAGGAGGGGGAAGGATCAAAGATTGATAAACGGGGAAGATACAAGAACGTCAAAGCAGACGTCAAAACAGAGAACCTACTATAACCAACAAAGAGTAAGATGCATTCCATGTGTGGAACCAAGATGATGAAGAGCCTTGGCTTTCAGAGCCAAAGTGGTGACGAGCTGCTTGTAGACCAAAGAAGGTTGATTGGTAAGACCCATATGAAATCTACAATTCCTTTCCTGCCAAAGAAAATAAATAGCAGCTTGCCATCCCTGGAGAATAGCAAGTTGAATGTGTCGTGGCCCCTGGAGATTGCGTAACCAATGAATAACATCATACCAGGCTGTTGGATAATGAATGAAGCCGAACCTCTGCATTAGATTAGACCAAACGGAAGTCGAATAAGAACACTGGAAGAAGAGGTGATCCCTACTCTCATTATCCACTCCACACAACAAGCAAGAACGCTCGACATCCAAACCCCAAGCAAACAAACGATCCAACGTAGGATTTCGATTCCACATAAACAGCCAAGAAGTTGTAGCATGTTTAGGAATCCTTGCTGAATGCCATACTAGACCTGCCCAGTTAACAGTCGGCTTACGACACCGTATTACAGCCCATACTTCCTTAGAAATAAATTTCCTCCGCCTAATCCCATTCACAGACCATTCAGGATAGTCATTCTGAGCATCTACCGCAAGAGTAGAAAGATAAGCATAGAGGCAGACTTGTTTCTCAGAACGAGCTGGAGGAAGGGACCATAAATCACCCCTCCGCAGATCGTTGACAGTTGCAAAGAGAGGAATACCCAGCAGAGATGGGCCATCAGTACCAAAGTAGTGATAAAGAACGCCATAAGGAGTCCACGGATCCCACCAGAAGAAAGTACTATCTCCATTACGAACAATCACTCTAAAAAACTGTAAAGCTTTTAACCGCATTTTCAACAACTGCCGAAGCATCCAAGAGTAATTGTAATTCTTCTCATTCAAAGCCCAAAACGGAAACGATGACAAATATTTATCCCTTACCCAAGCCACCCAAAGGGAACCAGCTCTGAAAAATAACATCCAAATCAACTTGAGGGAACAAGTCTCACTCCAACTCCATATGTCCCTTATCCCGAGCCCACCTTCATTCTTAGGATAAGAAACATCCGCCCAGGAGATTTTAGTGCCTGTTGAGACTCCAATAACACCATGCCATAAGAAAGAGCAACAAAGGCTGTTTACTTTCTTCATAACCTGTTTAGGAAGGAAAAAAGCGCTAGACCAAAAACCAAGAATACCAGAAATGACCGAAGTCAATAACGTTAGCCTTCCTGCCATGGAAAGAGACCGCAACGTCCAAGATGAAAGCTTGTTCTTGATTTGCAGAATAAGAGGATCAAAGTCCTTCAGACGCAACTTCCGAGAAGAGAGTGGGAGGCCTAAGTATCTCACGGGTAGGGAACCCGGAGATAAACCAAAACGGGTGAAAAGATGAACGAGCAAGCTGTCATCAATCCCCACACTGAACATAGCAGTTTTACTGAGATTGACTCCCAGGCCAGAGATTTGATTAAAATCAGCCAAGACCTTTAGAACTCCTGCCAATGAAGCCTCTGTCCCATCCAAGAAAATCAGGAGGTCGTCAGCAAAACACAAATGTGTAAGCCTTTGCGAAAGACATCCTGGATGATAGGTGAATAAACCAATAGCACCCGCCTTATTAAGCATAAGAGATAGAACATTCATCACAAGCACAAACAAAATGGGCGATAAAGGATCACCTTGACGCAGCCCTGTTTTTCCTTTAAAATAGCCCGAGGATATACCATTGATGCTCAAGGAGAAAGAGGGTGAACAAACAACAAGCTTGGATCCATCCCACGAACTTGGGAGGAAAATTATACGCTTGTAAAGTGCTGAGAAGGAAGTCCCACCTGACCAAATCAAAGGCTTTCGATAAGTCTACCTTTAGAGTAATTCCTGGAGCCGACTGCTTATGGTAACCATGAAGAACCTCGGAGGCGAGTAAAACATTCTCTAAAAGGAGCCTATCCCTCACAAAAGCAGTTTGATTAGGAAGCACAAGCTGTGGTAAGATACCTTTGAGCCTATTCGCAAGAAGCTTTGCCACAACCTTGTATTGAGTGTTAAGGCAACAAATTGGTCTGAATTCCTCAATCTTATTTGCACCTATCCGCTTGGGAATGAGGACTAAAGAAGTGGAATTCAAAGAAGTTGGCATGAAGCTTTCTTCAAAGAACTTTAGAACCGCCAAGGTGAAATCAACGCCAAGGATAGTCCACGCAGCTCTAAAAAACTCAGCCGGGAATCCATCCGGACCCGGTGTTTTATTTGAAGGCAACTTCTGAAGGCAAACAAACACGGATTCTGAGGTGAATTCCGCTTCAAGACCATTACACTCCTCCAGAGTACAATGAGACTCCATCAAGAAATCCAGAAAAGCTGGGAGATCAGGAAAAAAACTGATCCTTAGGCGTACAAAGAAACCTTTCAAAATGCTGAATCGCCCATTCATGGACCTCTTGGAGAGACTGAGTTACAGATCCATGATGCGGGATAATTTTAGATTCCTAATCAATTACCCAAATGCACATGCCATTGTAACATTTGAGGTATCAATCCAAGGAGGCAAGAAGAGTAGCCAATCAAGAATACAAGATACTACTAAAGCTAAGCTAAGTCTAGAAAGAGTTTAAACTAACAACCTAAAGACAAATCAAATCAAGAAGCAAACAAGGGAAAACACTAAACAAGGAGAGAAATAAGATAAAAAGGAGGGTTCTAGGATGAGGCTACGGAGACTAGATGGTTTAGAGACAATCAATGATGCTTCAATCAATCAAACATTGCTAAACAAGGCTAATGATCATAATTAAGCTAATCACATTCTCATGTTCATAACTCTTATGCTAATCAAGCAATCATTCAATTCTCATTTGCAAATTACAAGACAAGCATGCAATAATATCCATCAAACACCTTTTAGCAAAGCTAATCCTTAGGCTAAGAACATTAATCATTAGACTAATCCAATCTCTTGGCACTAATCCCTTTGACTAATCCATAATCAAGATCAAATTATCATTTGTGATTAAGAATCAAGCAAGCATTAATTTCAAGTTCTCATTACCAATAATCACCTTAGACAACTAATCTCTTAGGCTAAGATATGAAAATCCTCTAAAAAGTTCATTCAAGCATTTCATCGAACACCTTTCGGACATGAAAAAGCCTAGCATCTAGATTCAACAATTCCTTGTAACCTAGCATAGATATCAACTAATTAGAGAAGGATCATTCATAAATAAGTCCTAAGCATCACTAATCATCACATAAACCATCTAAATCAACCTCATCCACAAAACCCAAAAGTTCTACTCTCTAATCTTCATTGTTCCCACAAAATCCATAAAGATAGTATGAGATAACAAGATTAAAGAGAGATTAAGAGAAAAGATTAAGAAGATATAAAGAAGTACTTAAATTAAACTCAAGACCAAAGATTACAAGATCCAATTCCTAAAACAAAACTATGCTTAGGTAGCTTAGGGTTTTAGAAACCCATAAAAGAGTATTTATACAAGGGAGTCTCGCAATGGCATTTTGGTAATTTTTGTCAACTGGGATTGGTCCAAACCGCAAGGCAAACCGCGAGCTAAACCGGCTTTGTTTCTCCTATGTCTCGCGGTCTTCGCCTTGCCTGCAACACAAACCGCGAGCTGGTAAAACGGCCATAACTTCTCTACTACGGCTCCAAATGACTCGAAACCAACTCCATTGGAAAGCTAACTCAATTGCCTACAACTTCTATTAGATGCTCCATAAGCTAAATATGCACGGAAAGGCTTCATTTTGCTCCATCTTTCAAGCTCACCAGTTTGGTCCTTCATCACCATTTCACTTGCAATCACTCATTTGGACTCCAAACTCTTCCAAACCTCCTTAGCAACTCCAAGAACCTACAAAGCATAAGAAAACACTCCCAAGAACAACAAATTATGCAAATCCTAACTCTAAATGCACTTAGACTCTAAATGCAACAAAGAACAAGAAAAGAATGAAGAATGAAAGGAAAATGAGACTAAAACAAGAATTTAACATATGAATAAATGCATGAAAATGCATGAATATCAATTCCCCCAAACTTAAACCTTGCTTGTCCACAAGCAAGCGTAAGACCATCAAAGCAAATTGGGAGAAAGGTTTGAAAGAGAGAGTTCAAAGCTTTCAAAATCAATTGTTAAGCATAAGTGGAAACAAAGTCAATACAAGCAATTAAGAGCTACAATCAAGTTTACTCTACTTCAAAAGAGTTAGCCATTCCCATCAACACATGCATCAAGTTCAAGCCCCAACCTACACATGAATTCCTATCCTCATTCCCTTTAACATTCATTAAGCAATGGTGGATCATGATTGTGCAAATCAAATGAACACATTTGGCTAAGGGTTTAAGGTCTTGAGATAAAAGTGATCTCAAATGAAGTGTGGGTTTCAAAAACAAAGGATCTCTCAAGAAAGGAATGAACTATAGCAAAATGCTAAGAGTAAGAAACAACTCATGCATACAAGGATAGATTCTCATTCTACCCAAACCCCTATAATGATCTTAACTCTTCTTCTAAACCCAAGATTCCCTTCCTAAGCTACCCTTTCCTTAAGGCATTTTTGCCTTCTTATCCCAACTTTGATCACTTCTTTCTTCTTTATACACTTAGAGGATTTCTTTTCTTTGCTTAGCTCTTTCTTATCTTTTCACTAGTCTCTTTTCTTTCTTTTTCTTTTGATGCTTGAGCCAACTTTGGCTTCTTTTCTCTCTTTAAAACTTGAGACTTATCTTTCATAAACACTTAGAGCTATCAACTTTTCTTTTTCTTTTCCAATCCCCTCTTTCTTTTCTCAATCTTTTCCTCATTCCCTTTTTTCTTTTCTTCCCAATTCCCTCAAACTTCTTTCCTATCCTATGCATAGCCCAATGATGTAAGGCTAGCTCTACAATGAAGACCTATCCTTGTCGTTCCAAACTCAACACTTTTTGCCTAGTTGATTCAAGAAAAAGGCCTCTCATCTCTCAGTAGAGTGTTTAGGCTTGAAGGGAAGCTTGGTTCAAGGTGGGGGAATCTACTTGGACTAACAAGAGAGTGGTAGAAAAGGAGAAGATAGTCCAAGTATGTATCAAGTATCCATGAGTTCACCTTTCATTGCTCAACATGATAATTCAAGTCAAAATTAAGAGTTCTAATAGATAGGGAATGATTCAAATCACAACATGTTTCAACCAATAAGTGAACAATGATGCATGAGATCCAAGAAGGGTTCTTCCTTAATTTCAAGTTCACAAGATGCATCCAATAACCACATGCTCAAACAAATTTTTTTTATAAAGAACATAAGCTTTAACTCTCAAACTTTAATGAAAACAATCCTAAATGACTTCTAGACTCAACTACATGCTTTCTTTTTGTGAAAATTTTTCAAAATTTTTCAAATTTTTATGGTTTTCTATGCCTTAGATGCATGAATGAGACTCAATATGCAAGAAAGAAAGATAAGAACACAAAACACATCATTAGCAACTAGTCTCCTCCCCCAAACTTAAATCACACAGTCCCTTGTGTGAAAGAAGCAAGGGAAAGAGACCAAAGAGAAAATCAAAAATGCAAAATCAAAAAGACAAAAGTTGGAGTGTTACTTGGAGAGTGGAATGGAGAGGAGGAATGGGAGGTGGAGGCATCTTAGAATGTGGCACAAGGCTCCCCCAAACTTAGACCATTGCATAGGCTTCTCATCCTTTGATTTAGCATTGAAGTCTCTTTGCACCCAAAACTCATTCCCTTCTTCTTTGCATGTACCCCAAAGCTCCCCAAAAAGGATAGACATGGGAATTCCTCCCAAGTGAGCTTGTTTTGAGTCACTAAGCTTGACTATCCCTTCACTCTTTTTGGTTAGGGATGTAGCATGAGTTTGTATCACCGGGATCATACTCATCGTAGAACCACCCCCTAAACTCTTTCATCCTTATCTCCTCAAAAGGGATCTTCCTTGGATCATGAAAGCTCAATGGTGTGGTAGAGACTATACCAATAATCTTGTGAAAGGTTTGAGCCATTGGAGATCCATATTCTTCATCCTCCTTGAAGGGTTCTTTATTGGGACCATCTTGTTTCTCCATAAGATTTCCTCCAATTAGCTCTTGCTTGGGATTAGGTTGCTTTGGTTCCTCTTCCATGATTGAGAGCTCATCTTGTGTGCTCTCTTCCATCTCCTTGCACTCAACAACCAATCCATCTTCATAAGGCTCTTCCTCATCTCTCACAACATCTCTTACTCCTCCATTGTTGCTATTGGTTGAATGACCCATGAATGTCTCTTCATCATCCTCATCTTCATACCTTATCACAAGATCATCACCAAGAGTGCAACCAAGAAGCATTTCAAATTCCTTGATAGTCTCTTCAGCTTCTTTCAAGAACTCATCTTGGACTTGAGCATTCTCCTCATGTGTTGGCTCAACAATGCTTGCATCTTGAGGCAAATGAGCAAAATCAGTGTTGATCATCCTTAAGCTCTCATTATACCTCTCTTGTCCTTCTAATGCCATCCTTGCCAAGTTCAGAAGCTCTTGATCACATGATTGGAAAGAGTAAGCTTCTTTCAAGAATTCATCTTGGACTTGAGCATTCTCCTCATGTGTTGGCTCAACAATGCTTGCATCTTGAGGCAAATGAGCAAAATCATTGTTTATCATCCTTAAGCTCTCATTGTACCTCTCTTGTCCTTCCAATGCCAATTTTGTTATGTTGATAAGTTCTTCATCATAAGAGATTTGAGAAGAGTGAGTTGATTCATGCTCATGCTCCATGTTCCAAGATTGGTATCCATCACCATATCCATATTGGTACTCATGAGAAGAGTACTCATTTGGAAGATCACCTTGATAGGTGGATGTGCTTTCAAAACCATGATGACTTGTAGGGTCCCAAGCCATCTCTCTTTCTTGAGCTTCCAACATAGCCCTCAACATTGAAGCTATCTCTGAAGCCATGCTCTCTTCTTTGTGATTGTACCTTGCAAAAAGAACAACACTTGAAAGAGAGTTAGTAACCACACAAGTAAAAACAAAATAAAAGCTTAGTCTAAAGTAGAATCTAAATCCTAATGGCTATTGCTACACCTCCCCGGCAACGGCGCCAAATTGATGCGGGATAATTTTAGATTCCTAATCAATTACCCAAATGCACATGCCATTGTAACATTTGAGGTATCAATCCAAGGAGGCAAGAAGAGTAGCCAATCAAGAATACAAGATACTACTAAAGCTAAGCTAAGTCTAGAAAGAGTTTAAACTAACAACCTAAAGACAAATCAAATCAAGAAGCAAACAAGGGAAAACACTAAACAAGGAGAGAAATAAGATAAAAAGGAGGGTTCTAGGATGAGGCTACGGAGACTAGATGGTTTAGAGACAATCAATGATGCTTCAATCAATCAAACATTGCTAAACAAGGCTAATGATCATAATTAAGCTAATCACATTCTCATGTTCATAACTCTTATGCTAATCAAGCAATCATTCAATTCTCATTTGCAAATTACAAGACAAGCATGCAATAATATCCATCAAACACATTTTAGCAAAGCTAATCCTTAGGCTAAGAACATTAATCATTAGACTAATCCAATCTCTTGGCACTAATCCCTTTGACTAATCCATAATCAAGATCAAATTATCATTTGTGATTAAGAATCAAGCAAGCATTAATTTCAAGTTCTCATTACCAATAATCACCTTAGACAACTAATCTCTTAGGCTAAGATATGAAAATCCTCTAAAAAGTTCATTCAAGCATTTCATCGAACACCTTTCGGACATGAAAAAGCCTAGCATCTAGATTCAACAATTCCTTGTAACCTAGCATAGAGATCAACTAATTAGAGAAGGATCATTCATAAATAAGTCCTAAGCATCACTAATCATCACATAAACCATCTAAATCAACCTCATCCACAAAACCCAAAAGTTCTACTCTCTAATCTTCATTGTTCCCACAAAATCCATAAAGATAGTATGAGATAACAAGATTAAAGAGAGATTAAGAGAAAAGATTAAGAAGATATAAAGAAGTACTTAAATTAAACTCAAGACCAAAGATTACAAGATCCAAATCCTAAAACAAAACTATGCTTAGGTAGCTTAGGGTTTTAGAAACCCATAAAAGAGTATTTATACAAGGGAGTCTCGCAATGGCATTTTGGTAATTTTTGTCAACTGGGATTGGTCCAAACCGCAAGGCAAACCGCGAGCTAAACCGCAAGCAAAACCGGCTTTGTTTCTCCTATGTCTCGCGGTCTTCGCCTTGCCCGCAACACAAACCGCGAGCTGGTAAAACGGCCATAACTTCTCGACTACGGCTCCAAATGACTCGAAACCAACTCCATTGGAAAGCTAACTCAATTGCCTACAACTTCTATTAGATGCTCCATAAGCTAAATATGCACGGAAAGGCTTCATTTTGCTCCATCTTTCAAGCTCACCAGTTTGGTCCTTCATCACCATTTCACTTGCAATCACTCATTTGGACTCCAAACTCTTCCAAACCTCCTTAGCAACTCCAAGAACCTACAAAGCATAAGAAAACACTCCCAAGAACAACAAATTATGCAAATCCTAACTCTAAATGCACTTAGACTCTAAATGCAACAAAGAACAAGAAAAGAATGAAGAATGAAAGGAAAATGAGACTAAAACAAGAATTTAACATATGAATAAATGCATGAAAATGCATGAATATCAATCCATCCGCTCGAACCAGCTGCTTAATAGAATTTGAAGCATTCCTAGAAGTGGTAACCCTCATATAAAAAGGGGTGTTGAAATCTCCTTCCCCCAGCCACTTAACTCGAGACCGTTGACGAAAGAAGCTTTCTTCAGCCAGACGTAAGGAAAGCCACTGAGCCCTAGCCGTGACCTCCTCAAAGATATTGTCAGAAGATGGGACATTAAGAGCCCTTAATTGAGCTGATTCTAAACGGCCTGCCGCTGCTAGGACTCGTTTCTCCAATTCACTAAAGTTCTCACGATAAAGAGATTTCATCGGCTGTTTGAGATATTTCAATCTGAAACCGAAATCCTTTAGAGATGAACCCATTCCACTCCTTACAGACCAAGCCTCATCAACCTTCATCAGAAACTCCGGATGCTTAGCAAGTAAGTTATAGAATCGAAATGGACAAGTGCCATATTGAGGAGCCTTTGATTGCAAATTGATAGCACATGAGGTATGATCAGAGAAATCCGGTGCTTCAAAAAGTGCATAAGAAGTAGGAAATTGAAGAAGCCAGGCGCCATTCACAAGACACCT
The DNA here is from genome assembly GCA_030180135.1 of Orychophragmus violaceus. Taxonomy (NCBI): domain Eukaryota; kingdom Viridiplantae; phylum Streptophyta; class Magnoliopsida; order Brassicales; family Brassicaceae; genus Orychophragmus; species Orychophragmus violaceus. The sequence goes on from CM058240.1 coordinate 90,974,846, forward strand.
ATCCAACTTCTTAGCAATTGGCTCAGCCGGACGATTATTGTTCCAAGTGAATCTAGGACCACTAGCAGGCAAATCAAAAAGTCCTAAATCCGCTAAACAGTCACCAAAGAGTCGCATTGATCTGGTTGTTGACAGAATCTTGGGATTTGAAGTTTCAGCTGGGTAAAGAATCTCATTAAAATCGCCATTAATCAGCCAAGGTTCCGAAGATAGGTGAAAAGAAGCTGATGTATCCCTAAGAGAAAGCCAGAGATCCTTTTGTACGATCTCATCATTCGATGCGTAAACTTCTGTGTAGATGAAACTCGTTCCATCATCAAGCGTGACCGAGCAAGTTATAGACTGCAAGTCACTGTGCAAAAATCGCACAGAGGTTGGTGCCTTATAGATTATCCAGATCTTCCCCAAGTCTGAATACTGATAATTGTCCAAAAGTGACCATCCCGCTCCAAGAGAACTCAAAATAAGATACGTATTTACTTCGTTTACGTGCGTTTCTAAGAGCGCCCCAAAAGTGACTGATTTTCTACTCAGCCAGGTAGATAGTGGGCTATGCTTCCATGTTTCATTCAAACCCCGCACGTTCCAAAAAAACGAATCCGACATTAAACTTACTGAGATGGGGGATGCTCCTTCCACGCAATGGGAAGAATTTCACCGTGTACAGGAGAGGAAGTAGGTACGACTTTCCGCTTCTTATCTGTATGCGGGACAAACTCTGGAGAAGTGGAGAGCTCTTGCGTAACCAGAGCACTGTCCAAATCCTCCGCAGCAAGGGCTTCAAAAGAGTTTGATATCGGAGTGATTGGTTTAGCTGAAAGCACAATAGCTTGCGATTGAGGGTTGTGGACCGGTAACGCCGGGTTCATACTTGCAACTGGATCTAAGATAAGTCCTGAATCCTCAACATGAACCAAATTAGGAACATCCGGAGTTACCTCCTGTGGAACAAAAGAAGACGAAGCTACTGGATCAAGGCGACCTGATTTCTTTGCAGGAGGCGAAACAGCCTTCCAGTCCTTAGTTTTCTTGAGGGTCATATCCGTGGCTTTGGGAGGAATAACCGGAGGAGGAGCCGAGAGACAGGAAGTCGCTTTATGCCCAAACTCATTACACAGAGGACATAACGGAGGAAGCCACAGATAGGTCACTTGAAGAAGCAAAATGGATCCATCTTCACATTCTAATTCAACTTCAGAAGCCAAAGTTTGAGTGAGATCAACAACTATTTTAACCTCAGCAGAGGAAATGCCCGTGAATGGTTTGAAGTCAACAGCTTTTCCCAAAGGTCGACAGATGATACTCAAGCCGGCCGGAGTAAGAAGATCAAAAGGGATATTCTGAATTTTAGCCCAAACCGGAGCTTTGTCCAAAGCAGGAGGATTCAGATTATATTCGGATTTCCATTCCGTGACAAAAAAGGAGAGTCACCAACACGCCAGAGTTCTTGCTCTAAGACTTTCCTTCTCAACGACGGTGAAGGAATATGAAAGAGATAAGCGTTCTTGGTTAGGTGATTGATGGTGACACGCCGATCTTTGCCCCAGAGATAATTCAGGACCGCCCAAATTTTGCCGTAAGATGGTGGTTTACCATAAAAAATCCCAACAAGGTAGTCCTTATGTAGCTTAGCACCCTGTTCAAAGACTGAATTAGGAACCTGAACTCTAGGACGGCCCTCAGGAGATATTGAGATCGGAGCAGAGGAGAGGGGAATTTTGCCGGAAGAGGTAAGATTATGAGCCCAATTGAAACCTGGTTGGGTAGGTGATGAAATCCCTGATGAGCGTGTCGGACCCGAGGAGGAGCTCGGGATGGGTTGAGTCGCGGCACTCGGAACCGGACCAGAGGACTGAGAAACCGGCTCCATATCCACATCAGAGCTTGGTGGACCAAGATCAGGGGGCAACGGTGGTGGTGGTCGAGGCGGAGATGGCTCCGAAGCCATCGACGGAGAACACGAAGTAACGGAGACGAAGGGAAATGGTGATCGCAAATAAAGTCGCAGGGGAGATTACCAGTCAACGAAGAAACGGTCAGATCGATTCCTTATCAGATAATATCATCTCTTTATAACATGTTTTTCTTCAATAATACTGGTTGGCAAAAAAAAAAAAAAAAAGTAATCAAAATGGATTGGATCTTGCAAGAAAGAAAAAAGATGTGTTTAGACCATCGACATGAGCCACACGGCCACCCCCTTTTACCTTTCTAGACCGTATTTTTTCGAGAACTACGATAAGTTAATGAATGGTGTATCTTTTTCTTTGGAACCAATGAATGGTGTATACATCTGGGTGTGTGGAAAGTGAATTTTCGGATGCATGTAAAAGTGCTATCATAATTGTTTGGAGTGTTATAAATAAAGATCACCGGTTTGTTTATGGTTGTATGTTCTATTTGATTCAGAATCTCCCCCTTATCTATGTGTAACGGGCCTTCCTTTGTCTCTGTTTTGTTGGGAGGCTATAACATATACACATGTTTGATTCTGTTATTTTGTCTTGTTACGTTGCATGCATTCTGTCAGAAGCATTATCTAATACGATATATATTTCGTATAATACAACAGCTGAATATATATGTAATTTTCTAATAGATGTTGCATATATTACAACCGATACCGATAGCAATTACAAGTAGTGCCCTTTCAAAATTATTTTTTTACCCCCAATACAATGTTTAGACTAGCGAAAATGTTAGTAATTATTAATCAACGTAACAAGACAGAATAAAATGATCAATGAACAACTTTGACAAAAAAAGATCAATGAACAAGTGGTGGTTTCTCTGTTTGGCAACTAGTGTTAGGCATTTACATCCTCTTTTCTGTAATGGGAGACTACGTGGATAAATGAAACTTTGTTTCAGTCTCTATCACTTATTAATCCATACATGTGTTATGCATTGTGTACCCCCCAAAAAAAAATACAGAACTTAACCAGGTAGTGAGTGACAAAAAAAAAAACTTAACCAAGTAGTGATGGTTTAATAGTAGAAATTGGCTTCGTGAATTACAGGCATAAAATCGTATGTTACAAATTCGATTTTTACTGAAAAACTAATTGAGTTTTTATTAATAGTAGAAATTGGCTACGTGAATTAAAGTTGTTATTTTATCAGACTAAAATGATATCGTATCGTAAACCTCATTAAAAATGTGAAACCGGATTAATGGTCGATATTGTTTTCATTGAAAATTAATTGAGTTTCGTTTCAATTTTATCCTAGATTAGTAATATTAAAAATAAATGTGAAAATTTATCCACCTATGTCTGAGTTTAGGGTCCAATTCATTTGGACCAGGTTCTTACTTTAAATTAAGTTCCTATCTTTCAAATGAGGAAGCTGAAAGGGAAATTTACTAGCTGAATTGGTTATAGTTGTTGGAGCCGTTGAAGAAATCTTCGACCACACATAAAGTCACCTTTCTATAGAAACACATGCACCGACCATATCAATCATCTTCCAATTCACAATTTTCAACATTTCTAGAAATTTAGAATTATATTATATAGTCTAAAATGATATTTAACAATTATATATTACAATATAAATTATAGTGTACTAAACTTTTTCCTGAATATGTAGACGTGCGATAAAAAAAAATTATATAACAAATGTACTTAACTTTACATCAACTAAAAAAAAGAAAACTTTTAGACAATAATTTTGATCGGTGACGTTATAATAAAAACGTTAGAAAATACCGTTTTTATTACTAATCACGAAAATATTTGATATCAAAATTACAGTAAAAACGATTATTATTAGTTTTTTGTTGGACAAATCGCAAAAATGGCACAAAAACATGTCTTGTCACAAATATAGCAACAAGGAAAAAAATCATAAAAATAGCACAAAAACATGTTTTGTCACTAAAGTAGCCCTAACACTTAACCTTAAATACTAAACCCTAAACTTTAAATAATAAACTCTAAATCCTAAATAATAAACCATAAACCCTAAATAATAAACCCTAAACTCTAAATAATTAATCCTAAACCCTAAATAATATAATGCTATAAAAGTCTTTGTAATTAAAATAATGCTAAAATGTGAATTATTTCTCTTGGTGCTATATTTATGATAATGTATGTTTTTGTGCTATTTTATGTTTTTTCTTTTTTTTTGTTACCGTTTTCGCTAACAATTTTTATTAACCGCTTTTATTTACAGTTTTGTACTATTCAACTGCTTACTATTTCCGCTAACCGCTAATATAATCGTCCATCTTTTGATCACCAATCCAATCGGACCGAATGAAAAAATAGAAAACACCTTTATTTGTTTTAATTAAAGGTATTTAATTTTGGTAATAATACAAATATCTTTATTTGCTTTAATGTAAAAAATACCTTCATTTATTTGCCGATCATTTTCCTATAAAGCACTCATACAATTAGGCTTGCCAAATATTTACACCACATCAAATCAATAATATAAACAAAAAATCTCTTAACAACTTCTCCACTTTCTCCCCACCACCACCGCCGGAAAAAAGCCCACCACCATGACCTCCAAAGACTGTGGCTCCCATAGTCACTCTCGCCGGAAACTAATCAGGCGAATAATATGGTCAATAATCATCATCCTCTTCATAATCTCCCTCACAATCCTCCTCGTTTGGGCAATTCTCCAACCTTCAAAGCCACGTTTCCTCCTCCAAGACGCCACCGTCTACGCCTTCAACGTCTCCGGCAATCCACCGACCCTCCTCACCTCCAATTTCCAAATCACTCTCTCTTCCCGGAACCCCAACGACAAGATCGGCATCTATTACGACCGTCTTGACGTCTACGCTACTTACCGGAGTCAACAGATCACTTTCCGAACATCGATCCCTCCGACGTATCAAGGACACAAAGAAGTCAACATCTGGTCGCCGTTTGTCTACGGAACCTCCGTTCCCGTCGCTCCTTTTAACGCCGTTAGTCTTGACGGCGATCAAGATAACGGTGCCGTTGGTTTGATCATCCGTGCTGACGGTAGAGTGAGGTGGAAGGTTGGGACTTTTATTACCGGGAAGTATCATCTTTATGTGAAGTGTCGGGCGCTTATTAACTTCGGTAATAGAGCTGCCGGAGTTATTGTGGGAGATAACGCCGTTAAGTATACGTATAGGGAGGGTTGTAGTGTTAGTGTCTAAACGGCAACGGAGCGAAATCAAGTAAAACTAACGACTCCGTTAAATATTATAGTCTTTTTTTAATTAATCATAAGTGATGTGAAATGTACATTTTGCTTATACGATGGCAAATATTACAGATTCCGTGATGTTGTTGTAACGAGTTGTAAGAATTTAAATACGAATACTTTATTATAGTTAAATTCTAAAGCATATTTTAAGTTCTGATTTTCTTAAAATATATTTTCAGTGACCAATATGCATCTTGTGATCCTATCAAATCGACTTTTGTTTGAAACTTTGTTGATGATTTTGATTTTAGTCGGTAAAGATTATGACTCGTTAGTGCTTATGACTCGTTAATGATTTGTGGACGTTGTGTTACGGTGTCGTTATCTAATTATCCACATATATATTATTTATGGCTCCATCTTTTTCTTAAATTAAATCGTGATATATTATAATATTATATTCGTATAATACTCCAAAACAAATAAGAAATTGGCAAAAGAAAACAAATAAGAAAATTCAAACAGAAAATTATGTGGATTAGAATTATTTTAGTATATTTGTGGATAAGTATATATTTTTATTGTTTATTGATGTTGTATTACTTAATAGTATATGGTTTTTATGAACAATAAAACACATCCTTCTAAAATGTTGCGTAACATTAAGATAAAGTTAGTTAGCACTTACGGGTTATGGTGAATATTCTTGGATCTTGAAATGGAAATTCGGGATCCGACATACTCACGGTTACTTTAGCTTATTTCTTACTATTATTCTTTTTTTCCAGATTTGGAATTTAATAGTTACAATGATTTATAAAAAAAAAAAAAATAGTTACAATGATTTAATATTTAGTATATTTACCTGCCTAGCTAAGATCCAAGAGAGATGGTGCGACGTCCGATCCGATCATCTCATATCTCTTAGTAGCTCCGGGACGTGTCCAAGAAGATAAACTTCTTGCTACGACTGATTTCATTCATTTAATTTAAAACATGGTCCCTTAAATTGACCAAAAGAGCGAAAAAAAAAATTGACCAAAAGAAAGGCGGATAATAATATGGTCCCTTAAATTTATTATTTAAACCGTCGAATAAAAGTAATCTAAAAAACGTTGATGAAGAAAGTTTGTCAACCAATACTAATTCGGATCGGAGTCGTCTAATCTAAGTTAATCCAGCGTTAAAAGGTCAGCCTGGGCATCAATTAAACAAAGTTAAATTAGTCAATTCGCCCATAAGGATGTGGTGGAGTGATAAACGAGATTAAGGAATATGTAAGTAATATTTTTTTCGGGTTCGAATGTCCATTTAAACTAAATCACAACAATGTGAAAACATAGATATTAAACATAGATTAGTCTAATTTCATGAAGTCTGTTAACCCAAAAAACAGCAAAAGGATAAAAGTTTTCGCGATTTGGTTTATAATTTATAGTATCCGTTGAATCGGGTTATCCAAATTTCAAAAGTTTTTTAAAATAGTGCAATTACTAATATTTTCGACATTTTCTGTTTGGCATTAAAAAACTGATCAAATTTAGATAATTAAGTGTTTTTTGCATATCAAAACGGTAGTTAGACAATCATCATCTGGGTTTGGTAAAATGTTTGTTGTAATAAAGAGAATGTCTACTGTTAATATAAATATGGGAGAATAATACAGTATAGTTTTCTTGAATTTATACTATGGATTTCAAGCAGATGATGTGATGTATGTGATTATGTGAACTGATGATATTATTGAGTATATGTGGAGTGTATATATATATATACAGTTATAGAGGGAGCGAGTAAGATTACAATCGTGATCATAGGAGATCAAGGGGATCGTATCCTAACTGTATAACAGATTATCTAGTGAATATAAGAAAATATACTGACACATCCTTTCAAGATGGACGACGTTTGGTAAGTCCAATCTTGACAGTGAGTTCTTGAAAGCGAGCACGATGGAGGGGCTTTGTAAGAGCATCGGCGAGTTGATTGACTGAGCTGATGTAAGAGACTCGAAGTTGTTTAGCCTGAACTTGTTCCCGTACAAAGTGATAATCGAGAGCTAAATGTTTCATTCTTGAATGAAACACCGGATTCGCGCAGAGGTATGTGGCGCCCACATTGTCACATTATAGAGTAGGTGTACCTTTGAGAGTGATGTGTAGCTCAGACAGTAGAGACGATAACCATTTCAGCTCAGAAACAGCTTCGGCAACGCTTCTATATTCAGCCTCCATGGAAGACCTGGCAACTCTTTTAAGCTTCTTGGAACTCCAAGAGATCGGTTGTCTTCCTAGGTAGACGATGTATGCCCCAGTAGATGAATAGTCAAGTTTATTTCCAGCCCAATCCGCTAAGAGCACCAAATTTAATAATGGGCAGAACTGATATTAGAAGCAACAATTTTACAGACTATAATGATTAAAACATGAAAGAAAATAATCAAACATGAACCCAAACTACCGTAAGCTGATTAAGGACGAACCGGAAGATGAGTAGAGTCGAGATGAAGATCTCTCTCCTTAATTCTTTAAACGCCCGTAGTGCTCCGGTTTGATACGCTCAAGAATCCCAGGATAAAACTACTCGATTCTCTGTTTCGATGCACTCGAGAACAAAGCTAACGAACCAAAAAATCTGTGTTGTACTCTCAGACACTAAGAAACATGGAGAAGAAGAAGAGAGGAGATTATATGGTAATGAGATCGAGAAGAAGAGGAGTTACAGCTTCTTATATAAAAGCATATTTCTTAACGTCAGAAAATCACAATTTATTAGAATTCAATCTCACAATTAAGTTAGTGTTATGAATAATAAGATGGATGCCCATTATAAGGCCCATCTCGTAGTAGCTTCTAGAATTACTTGTACACTAGGTTTTACTTGGTCATCAAGTCTTTGTATTCCTATATAAAGGAGCTTTTATTCATTGGAATAAACATCACCAATTATTCTATCTCTCTTCTATTCACAACACGTTATCAGCACGATAGTCTTTCTTTTTCTATTTTCTTACACCGAAAAGGTGAGATTTAATTTATGTTTAGTTTATGTCTTATTCTGGGATGATAAGTGATGTCTTCTCTGAATATCGTTCTGATAGGCTATGCCTTCACGATTATGATCTCTGATCTTATTCATAATAGAAATGATTATCAATACTTATCTAGAATAATAATTTATTGATATTTGTCATGATTTAATTATACGTTTAAACCATGTTTATTATCAATTCATGGTTTATCTTAATGGGTTCAATTCTATATTTGTGCTCGTGTTCAATAACTTATATTTATACATTATATTACATTAAATTATAGTAATTATTTTCGATGAACACGCTTTAATGTTCCATATAATAAAAGATTATGTTGCATTTTGTTTTCAAAAAAAAAAAAAAATTAATTCTGATTTTAGGAAAATGCTTAAGTTTCTATTTTTAAATATCAATATATTCCCTTTTGTTTTAATTGTTTCCGAAATTTTAGATTCGGATTTAAGAAAAATATTTAAGTTTCTATTTTTAAATATCAATATATTCTCTTTTGTTTTAAAGAAAATATTTAAGTTTCTATTTTTTCTTTTTTGCTAACTTGCATATCAACTCCAAATAAATATCTCGTAGCATGTGTAGTTTGATTATAAGTTTAAAGTTCATGATCATATTGTTTTGCAATCAAATTTCATGAGGTTTTGGATATTGGTGGCTTGACGTAAAATATCCACATGTTCTTTGAAACATTAATGCCAAAGAAATATATGATCACCAGAATGTGATATAGTCATAAACTCGTCTTGATTTGTTAATATAAGATTATAAGACTTTAAGTCTGTGAATAAATTCTCATATAGAGATGTTATAGAAGTCATGCTCTATCTTTCATGCAAATATTGTTGTTCTGGAGACACAATACCATGAAAAGTGTTTGAGACGTACTATGAGTTTATATTTTATCTTATTGAAAAAGAAAAGTACTACAGTAATGACAATACCTGAGGAGTAGCTATATAAGTAGTTGTAGACGTATATGTGGATATGAATATGGATATGGTCAAGGTCGACCCCATGCATTTCTTTCAAAAATCATATTTTCACAAGAAGTGAGAAAATAAAAATGGTTGCAAATAAGAGATATTTCTTTTATGTGATCAGTAAAAAAACTAGTGAGAGTACAATAAATGTTCCCTATGGGAACCCGATTTAAAATCATTCGTGCGTTATACTTTCTCAAGTCTCAAAGGTCAAAAGGATATACACATGACCCAAGTTGGGTATGTTGTCGATTTCTAAAGTGGGATTCAATTTGAGATAGATGAAAATGAAGTTTCATTATCTCAAGGGGGAGAATTAGAGAATCCCACTTTAATGGTAAGTGGAACATCTAGATGATTATGTTCACACTGAAAATAAACTTAATAAACATTTATAAAGAAAATCCAGGGGATTTCAATTCTAATCATGCTGAGACGATAAGTAAAGGGAAATGTTGAATATCAATTAACAAGTATTGCCCAATGCAGTAAAAGTATTTTGGAGAAAATACATATATTATCTACTAAATGTACTACACAAAAGAAAATGAAGATAAATGTTAAAGTAAACTAGAGGTTTACTAAAAGTTTAATGTTTGGCAAACCGGTTATGCCATCCCAGTTTAGTAATGATGCGACATTTGTTGAAGAACCAGAGATTCTCATAAATGATCTTTTATATGTTGCTTGCTCACAAGGCAATATGATAATACGGTTATCACCAGCCAAAAAATAGATTTGAAATTTATTTACTTTCTGTAAAGTATACAAGGAGATTTTTGTGGGCTTGATCACCCACTGGTGGACTGATCATCCACCATATGTATAATTAATGCATCGACTAGAATGTCGTATGTATATCCTTGTCAAGACTAGTTGATAATGCTGGAGAACTCACATCCTAAGCCTTTGATTATTATTGTAAGTCTATTGGGATATGTGTTGAACATCATGTAGCTAATGTTCATACCCAAGATGCAGCAGCATTAATATGCATAATGCCAAAGAGTAATTAAGAACTCTCCCCGTCAAATTAGTTTTTGGGTCAGGAACCAAAGATCCACATCTAAAAATTGGATAAGTGGTATATATTATGGTTTATCCACCACAAGGCTAAAAGATGGGACCTTAAAGAAGGTTATGAATATATGTTGGATATGGATCTCCATTGAAGATAAAATCTATAAGATTTATTTAAAGACTCTTTGTATGAGTCACTCTATCCAACATAAGGGGGAGAAAATAAACAGCTGAAAAAGAAAATGAGTTGAATTATTATTGATCCTCGGACTAAGATGTGAATTAAAAGTCCAAATGATATGAAAGAAGTACAAAAGATAATTCAGTTATTAAGATTAGTAAGTCGGTTGCCAGACACTTTTGATGGCCTAATAAAGTGACAAAGTCACATGTACCAGCTGTAAATGCTCCAGTTAAAATGGATGTCCTAGAAGGACAATATCAAACTGCTAGTGAGTCTAAAAAGCGCATGAAGCGTGATAGACATATCGGTTCTAAATTTAATAATCCTCGGAAAAAATGAGCATGAATGAGAATGACAGGACCGAGGAATGATATTAAGGATCTCAAGAAGAGATGGTAAACATGACAAGAAAGAAATTCAGGTACCTGAGAATAAAGAAATCTCAAATAGTTATGTCATATATGGAACAATATGGAACCGATATCAAATCGACGTCGTTAATAATTATGCATACAATATAGCAGTTGATGAGAATGAGGATCATAAGCCATCTATTGAAAAGTGTACACAAAGTGATGATTGGATAAAAGGGAAATAGACAATAGATGCAAAGTTAAAATCTCTTTAAAAGAAAAGAGTATTCGGACCAGTAGTCCATACACCTAATGGTGTAATACCAGTGGCGCATAAATATATTTTTATGCAAAAGACATAAATAGGTCTTTATACGAAATAATATAGGATGATGAAATTGTGAGATGCAAAGCAGTAGTTGCACAAAGGGTTCTCACAAAGATCTATAATGAATTATAAAGAAACTATTATCATGTGGTAGAAACAACTACTTTAAAGTTTCTTATTAGTCTGACAACAAGAAAAGAAATTGAGAGCCACTGGACAATGACATTTATGTGAAAATTCCAGATGTTATTAAAGTGGAAACCTCATAATGATTTAAAGTATGTGAAGTAGTAAATTCGAATTCCCGAGAACAATACTGCATAAAACTAAATCGATCTCTTTATGTGAGGCCGTATGTGCTATAATCGCCTTAGTGAGTACTTGTTCAGAGAAGGCTACAAGAATGACCGTGTTAGTCCATGCATCTTTATAAAGAGATTTGAGAAAGGATTTGTGATAATTGCAGTATATGTTGATGATTTAAATATTATTGGAACTCCTGCAGATATTTCATACACAAGTAGAGTATTTGAAGAAAGAATTTGAGATGAAATATCTTGGGAAAACAAATTTTTGTTTGGGACTACAAATTGAGCATGTAAAGAATGAAATTCTAGTACATCAAGAGACATACACAGAAAATGTGCTCAAAAAGTTCTATATGGATAAAATACACCCCTTGAGTAATCCAATGGTTGTAAGATCACTTGATGTGTCAAAGGATCCATTCCGCCCTCGGGAAAACAATAAGAAGTTCTTGGCCCTGAAGTACCATACTTAAGTGCAATATGAGCATTAATGTACCTTGCTAGTCACACAAAACCTGATATATCATTCTCGGTGAATTTGTTAGCAAGGTGTAGCTCATGCCTAACTCAAAGGCATTGGAATGGGATTAAGCATATACTTCGTTACCTCCAAGGTACAAAAGACATGGGCTTATTCTTTTCTAACTTATCCAAGGAAGGCCTAATTGGTTTTGCAGACGCAGGATACTTATCCGATCCCCATATTGCTAAATCCCAAACAGGATATGTGTTCACTTGCGGAGGTACTGCTATTTCTTGGCGATCTATGAAGCAAACTCTGACCGCCACTTCTTCTAACCATGCAGAGATTTTAGCCATCCATGAAGCTAGTCGCGAGTGTGTATGGTTAAGATCTGTCGTTCATCATATACAAGAAGATTGTGGTATTTCTGTAGGGAAAGAAGCGCCGACAATTATGTATGAAGACAATGCAGCATGCGTCACACAACTCAAAGACAGATACATTAAAGGTGATAGAACAAAGCACATTCTACCAAAATTCTTCTTCACACACGATCTACAGAAGAACAGAGATATACATGTTCTACCGATCCACTCGAGCGATAATTTGGCTGAGTTATTTACAAAGGTGCTACCTACTTCTACTTTCAAGAAGTTAGTTCATCATATCGGATTATGCCGTCTCAAATATCTCGACACATGTACTCACGAGGGGGAGTAACTGCGTGTTGTGCTCTTTTTCCCTTAACCATGGTTTTTCCTATTGGGTTTTCCTGGTAAGGTTTTTAATGAGGCAACATCTTAAACGCATTACGAACCATTCCATTATAATGGACATCCAAGGGGGGAGTGTTATGAATAATAAGATGGATGCCCATTATAAGGCCCATCTCGTAGTAGCTTCTAGAATTACTTGTACACTAGGTTTTACTTGGTCATCAAGTCTTTGTATTCCTATATAAAGGAGCTTTTATTCATTGGAATAAACATCATCAATTCTTCTATCTCTCTTCTATTCACAACAGTTAGATTGATTCTCACAATTAAGTGCTTGATTTTTTTTCTGACGTTAAGAACTTAGTTTTAGGAGATATTTTGTTGACCAAATCAACAATATTTTCAGAACAGATGTAGGCCAAAATTAAATTAATATTTGGACATATAATCTTATACATGGCCATAAAGGTTAAAGCCCGAGTCCATATCTCCTTTACACTCCAAGTTGTCCATTTGGACTTCAATTTCTCATTCAACCGAACTTCGTTTTTATCGTTCTAATACACCACCTTGTAGTGGACGCAACGACGATTCTATCGTGCTCAAGAACTAGTCATTCCGATGAACGTCTTCACCGGAAATCTTACCGGAATATGGTCTTAAGCCATTTCCATAAAAACGAGTTCTAACATCCGCATCCGAATAAGCGTGAAGAGTGAGTGGTGTTGATGCAGAGAAAAACAGTCCCTGGTCAGCCGTGCCTGCGAGATACCGAAGGATTCATTTTACTGCGTCTAGGTGATCAGTTGTGGGCTGGTGCATGAATTGTGAGAGCCGATTGACGGTGAAAGCGATGCCAGGTCTTGTGAGACACAAATACGGAAGGCTGCCAACCAGTACTCTGTATTTAGTTGGGTCTTTAAGTACACTGCCTGTTGTAAGCGTGAGATCATGCACTGGACTCATCGGAGTTGGAACTGGTTTGGCATTTGTCATGTGAGCTCGTGTAAGAAGATCAGTGACATATTTAGTTTGAGTGAGGTAGAGACCCCTACTTGTGCGATGAGCTTCCATGCCGAGAAAATAAGAGAGATTACCAAGGTCCTTTAGCAAAAATCTATCAGCAAGGAACTTGATGAATCGAGTAACATTAGTAGCATAATTTCCTGTTACTATTATGTCATCGACATAGATCAAAATGTACAAGACTGATGAAGCTGAGCAATAAATGAACAGAGATGCGTCTGCCACATAACTGACAAAGCCGTGCGCGACAAGAAAGTCTCGAAGAGCATTGCACCATGTCCTTGGAACCTGTTTCAGACCGTAGATAGCTTTACGCAATCTGCATACATGATCAGGTTTGGCTTTGTCGATGAATCCCGAAGGTTGAGTTATGTATACTTCCTCATCTAAATCTCCTTGAAGAAAAACGTTGTTGACGTCAATTTGACGAAGTGGCCAATAAGATTATAATCGTGATCATAAGAGATCAAGGGGATCATATCCTAACTTATAACAGATTATCTAGTGAATATAGGAGAATATACTGACATTATATTATGTATACATGACTTTTCCTCGAATAAAGTCGACTGAGAAACCTAACCTTGGTTTTATATTATAAAAAAATAATAAGGTGGCTATGATTTATGAACGTGGGATGTTATGAATAAGAAACTGCCAAACTCGCATACTTTTACAGAAATGGCCTCTTTCACCGAACTTCGAAATAATGTATACAACATCGGAAAATTCGAGGAAGTTGATCAGCAATTCAATAGATATGATATGCAAATTTGGAATTTCTCAACACCGATTTAATATACATTTACAATAAAATCTCTATAAATTTATATAGTTGGAACTATAATATTTTATTAATCTAATAATATATTAATTAGATAAAAACAAAGTTTGAACCTAAAAATTCTATTAATTGAGCGAAGTAATAATATATAATATTAATTTATAGAAGTATACTATATTTTCAAATATCCCATGTAAAACAAATATAATTAAGTATATTGTTAGAAGTGGATTTATTTTACACTGAAGGCTCGGCCCAATAACGGAAGAGTCTAGAAAATTTCGGATTTGAAGATATAGTGAAGATCAAGCGTAGTCAAGTTTGACATCGTCGAGGGAGCTTGGCAACGTGCCTTCCGGACCTGTAAAGGACAAAAAAAAAATGTTAGTTTAACATTTATCTTAAAGATAAACATGAATCTTTTAAGAAAATAAAATTTAAGTTGTTCAGATTTTGTAAAAAATATCATAGAGATCTAAGACAAAAATTCTAGATCCTGTGATATAAATAGCTTTCCCATGTGCTGAAATAAACTAAAAAAAAAACAGACACACATTGTACTCAAAAACCATAGAGCTAGCGATTATTCAGTCGATTCTGACTTTCATCTAATAAAAACTAGATTTTTAAGTCTAACTTCGTTCTTGCTCTTTAATTCTTGCTTAATCTTAAATCTAAGTCCCTAAATTACTAATCAATTTCATAAATTGATTATTGTTTGATTTATGAATCAACATATATAAATATTTGAATATTTATTATCTCTTCTATCATAAAGGAATCTCTAACTCCACTCTATTTCTTACTCCAAATTCTATTTTAAAATAAATTTTACTTCAATCACATTCTATTTTTCACTTTAAAATAAAGTAAACCTATTTTCACTTTATATTTGGAGTAAACATATTTCTCACTCTAATTTAATGTTAATTTTTTTTTATATTAGTCTTTTTAAATTCTAAATCTTTTATTTTTACCTAAAATAATTAATTATAGTTTATATTCAAAATTTACATTTTATTTATTAAAAATCATTTAACTTTTAAATTCTATTTTAGAATAAAATTTCAAAAAAAATATGTATTGTTTAAAATTTAGTTAATTAATTATTTGTAAAAAAAATATAATAATGATGATATTTAAACTACGATCGACTATGTTTTACTATCTTTATATTAATTGAGAAGTGCTTTTGGCCTTATATTTACTCTCAAAATGGTTGATTACTAAACTACCATTAATGAAATTAGGTTTTTGACTATGCTAACCTTAGTTTATATGGATACTTTATTATATTTTTTAATTTTATTTTGCTGATATACATAACTTTAGATAAAAAAAAAATAAGATGATAAATATGAAATATTATAATATTTTAAAATTTTATTTTGGAGATATACACAATCTTGAATAAAATAAAAATAAAAAGTAAGATAAAATGATAAATATTTTTTATGATTTTATTTTAGAGATATACATAATCTTCAATAAAATTATTAATAAAATTATAAATATAAATATATTTATGAATAACTGGAAAATATTTTTGGTCTTATATTCACTCTCAAAATGATTGATTAGTAATTTTTCATTAATGAAATTAAGCTAATTATTGTGTTAGCTTGAATTTATATATATAAATGATAAAATATTTTTAAAAGATATATATTGATTTTTTACAAAAAATAATTAATTATAATTTATTTTATTATTATTATTTTTATTTATAATGACTTACAAAATATCTTATTAAATATAATAGTCTATGTATATTTAATTATTAATAGTTTTGTATAGATTTTTATAATATTATTGTAGTTGTTTAAATTTATTTGATAATTTTTTTATTTTTAATAATATTTGTGCTCGCACATGGTGCGAGCGAATCATACTAGTTTTATATAATATAATGTTGTTTTTATGATTAATTTATATAATGTTATAATTTGTTGAAATTTATGTTGTATAAAATAAATAGAGTTAAATTGTAAAATTTATAAATAAAAATATTAGTAATAAAAAACAGAATATACTTAAAGTATTCTGTTTTTAGAGTGACAAATATAGTAAAAAAATAAAGTGATACATTGTAGAGAAAAACAACTTTATTTTAGAATGACTTGGAATATAGAGTTTTACATCAGACATGATCCTAGCCATAAATTAAGTTGTGGTATTCCTTGTTTGGGTCAAATAGGTATTCATGACTATAATAGCAGCGTCTTTTACGTTCGGCTCCTGTGGGTTTAGTATATGCTGGGCCAAATTGCTATTCGTTAGGTTTGTTACCTTAGTGTCTTTAGCCGTCTAATAATGAAGAAAAGGCAAGTTCTAGTGTAACATTGCAGTTTTATTCGTTTTTTGTGTGTGTGTGGAAGCAATTACGAGAGATGGGAAAAACTGATGCGCACTGCCTTAAAACATACATATTTGTTTTCATTAGTGAGACAATAACAAAGCCAAAACATGTAGATTTGAGATCAAGCTCTGGGTAGAGTGACTTTTTTGTTGTTGCTTATGAAGTGAAATTTTATAATAGTGTTGAATGGTTCGGCACTATTTAAAATCTACCACATCACAAATATTTTACTATACAAGATGGAGTCCAAAATCCAGAAACGAAATACAAAATCTGGAGAAATTGAAATAATTCATAATAGATATTTGTTATGCGAAAGAGAAAGAAAGGATAAAAACATTGATTTGTGGCAAAGATCTAACAAGATTGTTGGATATGGATTTAGTATTCATCCATAAGTTCATTGGAAATTTTATTAAATCAATAAAGTGATTTTGGCCCAAGAAGACAAATCCGATAAGGAGTCAACAACCCAAGAAAAAGTCAGCATCCAAGCGCTATAAATAGGACCCTTCATTCTTCATTTTGCACACATTGTAACTCGCGAGAGTGCCGAGCTACTTCTATAAAACTCCGACCTCAAGCATTATTTAGTGAGCACGTCGTTCGACGGACTCAGGCCTCGTACCATCATGTTCATAGCTCGGCTTTGGCCTTATAATTAATAAAGAAAAGTTTCGACCTCGTTTAAGTTTACCTCGTACCTCGTAGTTCAGATATTTCATATCGTAGTTCGGCATTTATTACTAGGTCAGAATTCCGTAACAACAATTGGCGCCGTCTGGGGAAACGGAGAAACTTTTTATACTCTAAGAGGAAGCCGAGATGATAGGACCCTTCCCAAACCAAAACAGGCGAACTCCAGGCTCTCTCACTCGAAGTCCGCTCCCCCTGAGCACGGACTCACCGAGCCTGTCAGACAGAATACGACCGCCGACCAGGCCCATCGGGTCTTAGGGGGGATCGCATCGTGGCGGATTATATTCCTCAAGGTTCGAGCTAAGAGACAGAATCCCCGACGACCAAAACCAAAATGCTCCTCTCATCAAGACCTTGGCAACACTGATCAACAAGCTGACCAGGAACGATAACAGCCACCACAGCCAGCTGACGGAAGAAGAAGCCCACTATCGGGAAACGACTAGCAGATGCAGCGAGCTCAACCCGCCGGGGGCGCAGCCGACCTACGAAGCAGTTTACGAATACGAAACGCCCAACTCGTCACATGATGACCAATCCCTCGAAGAGGGGCAAGACACGCCATTTACAGTAAGAATAACGAGTACACCAATAGGGCACATCAAAGAGATCAAGCTACCAACCTACGACGGAACTTTAGACCCTCGTCAATACGTGATGGCTTTTAACACCATACTGGCACGAACGCAACTCCCTTCGGAAGCACACTCTATCGATAGCTGTCACCAGCTAACAATTGCATTCCTCGAGCACCACTCCGCAATCGGCCAGGGGGGACACCCCCAATGCTGATCTCTGGGCCATAAACCAGGGGCCAGAGGAATCCCTTAGGTCATACATCAATAGGTTCGAAGTCACTGCCTCCAAAATCCCAGTGACAGACAATGAAGGACTCCCAGCGCTACGATGTGGGCTCTGGCATGAATCGCCCCTCCGTTACGAGCTGACAGCGAGCAGACCGCGAACCCTAGGAGACACGTTAATCTGGGAATCAACGTTTGCCACAACAGAAGAAAAAAGGAGTGCACTGATGAAGAGGTTCTCCTCAACCAAGGGTATAAGAGACCCCGCGCAAAAATGCCTCAATGAGAAAAGGAAAAGGCCGGGAATGCACTGCAGTACCAGCCAGCCAAACCGAGCATGTGGCAAACCCATGCGAATCGACAACCAAGATTGGATCTTCTGCACCTTCCACCAACGATCCGGACACGACACTACCAAGTGTCGACATCTACAAAGTCTTCTGCTTAGCGAGTACCAAAGCAAGATGACAATCCCCGACAATCAAAGCACACGAACAACCTCCCTCGAGAACCAAGGAACGGGACAACAACCCATACGCGAGGAGGAACAGTTGGAACGACCTGAACAACAATGGGAAGAACAGGAAACAACCGCCGAAGAACAGCTCAAGCGAGCTCGTCCAAAAGGCGGCGAAAAAACCACCGTGCCGAGCAGACGCGCCCACACGATTTCTGGAGGATCAGAGACTCAAAACAGCTCGGAGCAATTCACACCAGCGTGCGCCCAAGGCGTCAGCATACAACGACTAGGAGACATGGCCGTCTCAGGACAGTTTGTAACGACTCGCTTACCGTCAAGTTTCAATCTAGCGATCGAGGGGCTGTCGAAATCATGCTGGAACCAAATAGCTCAATCAACCTCACCTTCAGAAAAACCTCGCAAGCACTAGAGCCAAAACAACTTCCCGCCGACCGCAAAACGAGCGACACGACCGAAGCAGTCAAACGATCAGGGTGTGTCAAGCAGATAACCATAACGAACAAGGGCAGGCAAAGCCCCATGACAGACAGAGAAGATGCGACGATCAGCTCGGAGCATTCCAGCACTCTCTAAAAAGAACAGCGCCACCAAGCCACAAACGCCGAAGGTGAAAACAAGTTTGTGCTCACTATTGTAAAAACAAAAAAGAACTACGCTTGGCTTGATCTCTCCTCGGAGAAAACGTAGGCAACCCATACAGGGTGAAACCGCCTTTTATATTTTAAATCAAAGTTCCTTTCACACGACTACGACACCTAACAACTAACCATCGACATTCCGGCCAAATGATCGATCAAATAAATATGTGTCCCATGCACAGTGACATATTGCGTCACATACTTGTAAGCCGGGCTCAGACCCCGCATGAGCCCCTAGGAACAGCTTCGTAAGCCGAACCTCCTTCGCACAACTATGTTCAGGGACTCCACAGGATAAGCCGAGCACGTACTCGTGCCTAGGAAACTAAACAGATGACAAGATAAGTTGAGCCAAAGCTTGCACCTAAAAACATTTGTAAACAAATGGGCGAGCATGTTTCGATCCGAGAAAATCAAAAACAGGATAAGCCGGGCATGTACTCGCACCTAAAATTTGATCTCGCCCAAAGCCGAGAAATGACTTGCACTCACCAAAGAAAGAAGCATGCATATACCAAAGCAAATCCAATTTCTCAAAAAACAATGTTACCCAAATCAGGAGCTCACATCCTCAATCACAAGGGAAACCCAAAACAAACAAAAAACAATGGCAATGAAAAAGCAGCAGTCTGCACACGAACGCCGCGTCAAACGTTTGTTCCCTGCAAATCTGCCATCAAAAGGCAGAGGAGCCAAGAAAAGGCAACTAGTCGAGATAATCCAAGATGGGGTAAAAGTCGACCTCACCTCGTAAAAAATGACTAGGTCCAAAAGACGCACTCCACAGATCTCCTGGAAAGTCTGTCGCCGACCACGTCTTCCAAAGAGGCGCCTCCCTCGTAAAAAAAGAAGAGAGAGAAGAAAGGAAAGCCAACCAAACCCCATGCTCGTCGCTCCGCGGCAGAAAGGCCACGCGCTCACACTGAAGCAGCAACCTATGGCGCATTACTAAAATCGGAAACACGTCGAAACCGCCTCCAAACTCGCTGAAGCAACAAGTAAGGAAGGTTATCGGTATATACCCAAGGATCGAAACTATCTGACAAGATCGCCAGAAGAACAGCCTCGCTGACAGGGTCCACTCACGCGCAGTCATCTGTCGAGCAAAGCTCAACCTCGTTCAAAATAGCAAAAAAAAAAGAGGCGATGAATTTATAACCATAAAGGGGAGCGGTTCCCAAAGCAGCGCATTCAAAGCAGCGCGCCAGTTACAGTTGACGACCGTCTCCACAAAATCAGACTCCCTCCCCTAGCTCCCGACATCGACGGACGATTGCGGGGCAGCTCGCTCAACAACAAGAGGGTTCACTACGATATCAATCACTGGTGTACTCCCCAGCCGTGCTCACAGTCAAACCGACACGACTACTAGAAATCTTGTGTTTATTCTTACGCAGACGAGGAGGTGATGGCCCACCCACTAGGTCGGCAGAAGACGACGACCCTAACCACTCTAACACAAAAAGAGAGGGGACAAAAACAGCCAACAAGTTAAAAAGAGTTGCATCCTCACTGTCAGAAGGGGTGGGGGGAGAATGATCCATACCTGAATCAATTTTCTCAGAACAAGCTCGAACCCTCAAGTCAAACTAGCTTGTTTCCTTTTTCCTTCCTCGAAGGCCTTAATATCGGAAAATGAACCTTCACCTTTGCCAAATTGTCAGAAAAACTTATGGCCCAAAAACCGAAAGAAGAGCAAGCTAAAATGAACAGAGAGAAAACACGAGATGAATCTCATTAACAAAAACAAGCGTCTAAAACAAAGCAAGCCAAAAAAAGAAAGAGAACTAGCATGATCAGTATTCCAAGCCAAGAAGAAAGTCTTATTTGCATCAAACGACAGCGCGCCGTTTACTCGGGCAAAGAAATAGCCATCCTGCCAGCGATTTGTTTTGTCCGGAGGGTCATAAACAATTTTCAGACCATGCCTAAGCAGAAGCTTCGTATAGAAAGTCTCGGCGGTCCCTCGGTTGACCGCTATCGATGTCAATTTGGCAAGAAAATCGGCGGGTATGTCAAAACCGCCATCAGCCGCCATGATCAGAGCACCCACCATGTTACGAATAGCCCCAGGACAAAGCTGAGATATAGCCAACCTCTTTATCTCACAATACTCAATCAAGAGACTCAGAAGGGGAAACAACAGATGACATTCGGAGAACAGACTTTCATGCAAAAAAACCCACCCAGGAGGAGCACTCCAAGTCCTCTCATCCGGGGCCGGCAGACGAAAATCAAGACCGGAAACACGAACACGATCACGCAAGAGGGCGTCCATGGAATCCTGCTTACAGATAGATGAAGGGATCGGCCGAGGAACAACCTTCCTCTTAGACCCCTCTCCTTCATTCGCCGCCGCTCGTTTCCGACCCCTCTTCTGCTTGTTAACCTTCGCCCGAGAACTACGACCAGAAGCAGTCGCACTACGATTTGACCAACCACCACCATAATCAGCCAAATCCTCACCATTACTCTCGCGATCTGGTACATCTACGTCAGCGTCCAAACTGTACTCATCTCCGCCACCCTAATCCTCTTCAATGAGCGAATCAGCGCTTTCCATCCCCGAAGTCGGAGGGGGAGGAGTCTCAGTAAACGGCGCCCTGGCAAGAGGCTTCATCCTTATCGGAGAACCCCAAAACGGACGAGGTATCCACCCGCTGTGCGAATCAAGGAACCTGTAGTCCTCTTGGGAAAACCTAGATTGAACAAAACCTTCGTCCGACGAACTAGAGGAATCTGAGTCGCTACTACTAGAAGAAAGATAATAAGTTACCCCGACTCGCATACTAAACGGAAAATTTAAAGAGGGAAACGACGGGAACAATTATCGAAGAAAATAAACACGAAGAAACAATCGTAAAGAAGAATCTCAATTACCAAATGAAAAATTAGAAATAAAAGAAATCGGTGGAAGCTCAAAAGACGCGCCTCCTACAGTCTGTGCCTCTTCGTTTCCTTGAAAATAAGACAAGATCCAACGGCCCAGAAGGCAATAAACATAGTAATTTACTAAGATTTTTGCCAGACTTAAAAAGCACTCAAAGAAATTCGCCGGCCTCAATTAAACATCGCAGCTCGGCGAACTGGGGGAGGTGGGACTAATTGTTGGATATGGGTTTAGCACCCATCCATAAGTCCATTGAAAATCTTATTAAATCAACAAAGTGATTTCGGTCCAAGAAGACAAGCCCGCTAAGGAGTCAACAGCCTAAGAAGAAGTCAGCACCCAAACGCTATAAATAGGACCTTTCACTATTCATTTTGCGCACATTATAACTTGCGAGAATGCCGAGCTACTTCTATAAAACTCCGACCCCAAGCATTGTTTAGTGAGTACGACGTTCGACGGACTCACGCCTCGTACCATCATGTTCATAGCTTGGCTTCGGCCTTATAATCAATAAAGAAAAGTTTCGACCTCGTTTAAGTTTACTTCATACTTCGTAATTCGGATATTTCTGATCGTATTTCGGCATTTATTACTAGGTCGGAATTCCGTAACATCAAAGACTTTGATTAGATCATAAACATGAAAGGGAAGCTGTTCGTACCTAGGAGTTATATCACACAATGAGTCAATGACATTACACATATTTATACAGTTAAAACCTCTACAAATCAGAACCATTACAAATAAAAAAGAAACATGTCTATCAGCATGAGATTTTCTGACAGTGTCATCAAAAAAGATCTTCACGATTCAAAACTACTTAACGCTATTTTAACAAACATACGAGATTTTGGTGAAAATTCATATTGCCGAAAAAAACTACGACAAAGTTAATGCCAAAACAAAAAACAAGTCCGACAAAACCAGTTCATAATTACTAAACTGTTCCACGCGTGATAATTTCTAAACCATTGGAATTAATCAAAAAAAAATTAACACATCTGAGAGCTTTGGAAATTGAAACAATAGCTCCTGCTACTGCTTCTGACGTCGTCATAAACATCAATGACATCATCATCCACATCCCGACCAGGAGATGGCGAAGGAGTGAAGTACGGAGGAGAATCACACGGCGTCAAAAACGGCGTCGGATCGCTGGAATATTCCACAGGAATATCTACACGGAGCTCGTTATCCGCAGAGACATCATCATCATCTTCCATTTCCAAATCCTCTTCTTCGATAGTAAACAAAAGCCTTGATACTCGCCATTTGTCCGTGGTCGCTACATCCTCCTCCGTCGCTTCCACAACAACAGTATCATCCTCAATCTGTAAGGAAACACTTCCGGTTGGCTCAATACGAGATTGGTTCTTCTTGCAACACATGAAGAGTTGGAGTAGAACTTCTTTACTTGCTGGAGACGGCGTGGGACGACAAAAGATGTAAGTGAGTTCAGCGAAGAAGATAAGGAGGAAGAGGAGTAAGACGGCGAGTAGCACGGCACCGGAGTTGGTGAGGGCATGCATATTGTTTAAGAGGAAGTGCGACCGAGTGTGAAAGAAATATGTGACCGGGTGGTAGTGTAGTTTAAACGAGAGAGTTAACCGGTGTTTATCAGTTACCGGTTGATGATGATGATTAATGATGTTGGAACTTGTGGGCAAAGGGGGACACATGAGGAACTTTTTTACAGGTAGCATGCTGCTTTTTAATGTTGTATCATTAATTTGACCAAAAATAAAAAGTTAGTATCGTTAATTATTTGATATATTTAGCCAACATAAATTAATGAAATATCATACTAGTTTTTACAGGTTTTTTCAGTAGTGGAATGTGTGTTTGGAATATAGAGTAGTTCACAATTTGAAATTTCAAGTGTATAATATATAGTCTTTGCTGCCAAGATTACAGAAATGAGTGCTACTTTCACCTTTTAATTTTTTTGAAAGAGGTGCTGTTACATAGATTATTATATGTTGTCTGAAATGTTCTTGATTTTCAGCATTGATGTGAACAATGCAAATGAAGTGAGATTCAAACAAAGGATTGTTCAGCGTAAAAGAAAAGAGAAAAAAAAACTCTGCTCACATACAACAAAGGTTTAGCTATTCTAAATAGCTGAGAAGTACTCTTTGCTGAGCTTGGGGTCAGGTTTCATTGACTTCTCACCTGGTTTCCATCCTGCAGGGCAGACTTCATCGGGGTTTTCCTGGATGTACTGTAAGGCCTGCAACATTGAGAATATGCATCAAGTAAACCGCAATCAGATGAAGGACTCAGCTTTTTAGAGTTGAGGGTGCATACCTGGAGGGTTCTCATTGTCTCATCGACGCTTCGGCCAATACCAAGATTGTTGATGGTTGAATGTTGGATCACTCCTTCCTTGTCGATTATGAAAAGTCCTCTCAGTGCTATTCCCTGTTCTTACCACAAAAGTTCTCGTCTTTATCATCATAAACACTTTGAAAGTTTATAGGAAGCCAAGATTGAGAAGCTTTTACCTGATCGTGGATGAGCACTCCGAAAGACTTTGAGATTGATTTAGTTACATCTGAAACGAGGGGATAGTTCAGATCACCAAGCCCTCCAGATTTTCTGTCTGTCTGAACCCACGCAAGGTGGGAGAACTAAGTGGACACCAGCAAAAGAAATAGAGTCGAGTCAAGCATTTTGCTAACAAATAAGAATTCCGGTGAACGGTGATGTAGGATTGAGTTTGGTGCTAGATTTTGCAGTACTGTTGCAAAGAAGGTGAGAAATCGAGTAAGATTATGATGATTACTGAATAGTTATACTTACCACACTATCAACAGAGACACCTAATACTTCTGTGTTCAACTTCTCAAATTCTGCATATCTGTCACTGAAGGCAGTAATCTCTAGAAGACAAAAGAAGAGAGATTAGGACGCAGTGAACTGATACATTCAAATTCGATATAATTGTAAAGCAATGCTAACCTGTTGGGCAGACGAAAGTGAAGTCCAATGGGTAGAAAAAGAGAACCACATACTTCTTCCCAATGTACTCAGAGAGCTTAACCTGAAACCACAAATTCATCAATTACCAATTAGTTTTTATAACAATAAGACACAAACTCACTGACACTACTCATTTGGCTTCAAACTTAAGCTTATGTAGAAGCAGTAGATATGATTGACATTGTTGTAAGAGGAAAAAAGAAGACTATTTAGCGAGATACCTTGATGAACTCCTGATCGAACACAGCCTCCGCCTCAAAATCAGGCGCCTTGTTTCCAACCAGTGGAAGATCATCCTATAAACAGAAAGACAAATCGTTAACCCATCAGATCTCAAATAACAATTCAGAGAACCGTGCGCTACCAAAACTACTTAGAACACATCATCACGTATAGCTTAAACGTCAACTCAATTTCACTAAAGCAAAGAATTTCAAATCCATTTTCCTAACACAGCCATTAAGAACAAAAACTAACAATCCTCTAGCAAGATGTCACTAAAGTTCTGGACTTTTAAGGGTAAATCTGCAAAACACGGTCACGGAATCTATGAATCGCCAATTTCTCCCTTCAAAAAAGAAACATAAACATAGAGCTAACAGGCAGTACGCTAATGAATTCTGATTCTAATCACACCGAATAAGAAAGTAAGGACATTGCGATAACTTACGGCTTGGGCCTTGACAGCAAAGCTCCTGCGAGAATTGGAGCGAATTGAGCTGAGGGAAGCGCGTCTAGCAAACCCAGACCGGAGAGAAGCGGATGCGGAAGGAGAGGATAGGGTTCGAAGGAAAGAGACGGAAGGAGATGAAAGCGAAGACTTGGCTGGAAAAACCCTAGTGCAGGAGATGAGAGTGGTTGACGAAGCTACAGACGCCATTGATACACTTTTGTGACTCTCTTCTCTATCAGAGCGACGAGAAACTTATCTGTGTGTCAACGACCTCTATTTTTTGTAGTGGAAGTATGAGGTGGAGATAAGCCCAAATACCTCAAACACTCAAAACGACGTCACATACTTGATTGCTAAAACGACGTCGCATGCTTGATAGTCAAAACGATGTCGTATTTTGTCTTCTTCTACCTTCGGTAACTCCGTCTCTACGCTGCTTCCTTCCTCCGATCGGCGGTTCGATTCTCCAAATTGTCTACTCCTGCTATTGTTGCAGGTGCATTGTTTTGCCCTCTCATGGTTTACTGTTTAAGACGTTTGAGTGTTACAATCACACACGTTTTCTCTCTATGTTTCTCAGTTTCGTATTTTAATTGATTTTCTGTCAGTACCGTCGCTCATTGATTCTCTTCTCGCCAGTTCTCGGAGGTCGAATCGCGTGACTGCAGATATGGAGAGTGAAAAGGAATTGATGAACAAAGCTAAAAGACCTCTTAATTCCAGATTGTGTAGAGTTTCTGGGTATTAAATCCATCTTTTCTAATAAGTTGCATGTTGTTGTTCGACTAGATTTTGATTATAATTACACTTCTTTGTTTTTTTGTGTGATCAAGTTCGATGACGGAGATAATGGAAATTCAAGCTGAGAATCCCAAGTTCCATGTATTGTTCATACCAGGAAATCCAGGTTTCATTATTGTTTAATCTGCATTTATGCTAGATATGAAAATTCAATTATGTTCATACATTGGCTTGTAATCTTCAGGTGTTGTGTCATTTTACAAGGACTTTCTGGAATCTTTACACGAGTTTCTTGATGGACATGCATCTATAACGGGTATGGCCACTCTGGTTTCGAGTTTGGTTTCTTTGATTCCATGAGTTTTGGTTGCTTCTTTTGTCCCTCTAATGGTTTGTTCTTGTTCTTGCATAGCTATTGGTCAGATATCTCACACGAGCAAGGTACTATAATTTGGCTTCAGACTTTGCAGTTTGATGGTTGCTTCTTTGTTTGTTTGCTTTCATAATACTTGATAATAACTTGATTCGTGCTTTCATGATTCTTGAGGATATACATTCTTTTGTTTCGCTTTTAGGACTGGGAGTCTGGGAGGCTGTTTTCGTTACAAGAACAAATCGATCACAAGGTAATAAAAATCAATCAAGCACCTTACTGTTATCATCTTCATGCAGTTTTCTTTCTTTACCTGATTGCCATTTTGGATTTGAAAGCCTTCGATTTCTTGTACCTTTTATCCTGTGAGGTTAAGATCTTAATCTGTTAGTTATCATACAGGTTGATTTTATCAGACAGGACTTGGAGGGAGTGAAAGTTCCAATAATATTGGTAAGACTAATCGTGTCTCATGTTTCCATTGGCATCTAGCTTCTACATACATCCACTAATCTTCACTGCTTTTGGTAGGTTGGGCACTCTATTGGGTCTTACATATCCCTTGACATTTTGACCAAGTGCTCGGAGAAGGTATAAAGACTAAGGGTATTATACGTCCTCTATTCTGTGCTATGTGATATCATCTTATATTCTTCTCTGGATTGCCTGGCAGGTGGTATATTGCATTGGCTTATATCCATTTTTGACACTGAACCAACAGTCAACAAAGCAATCACTAATTGGCAAACTTGCAGCGTGAGCTTTCCTTCTCTAATACCTTATGAATACTCTGAAAGAACCAATCAAATCATCTTTATTTAGAATGTCACCAAATCATGTTGCTCTTTCTCTCTCTCTCGCTGCCAATACCCAGAGATGTCTAAGAAATTGTTATAATTCAGGTCTTCTGTTCTATCGGCTACATCAAGTTTTCTGATTGCATCACTGAGACTGTTACCTATGTGGGCTGCACGTCGGCTTGTATCCAACTCCCTTGGAGCTTCATGGTCTGATACTGCTGTTCAAGCTACTTGCACTCACTTGAGGCAGGTATTGTCTTCACTTGCAGTCACTCTGGAACATACTTGTATAAATTTCTTGAAAAAGATAAACGATTACATCTTTTTCTTTTGACATTTCAAATTCTTTCAACCAACTAAATTTTCAGGCGAGTTAACTTTTGTTGTTCTCTTTAATTTTTTCTTTCCTTGCAGTATCACACCATGCGCAATGTTCTCTATATGGCAATGACAGAGTTTAAAGAGGTACCTTTTCTTTGATAGTGTGGCTGGCCTATAGTATTCAGAGAGTCTAGTGTTTCTGGCAAGCTCTAAAACATGATCAAGCTTGTGACTATAGTTTGATCTCCAAGGTGACGACATTGTTTCACCATTTTTTGGCATATAAGCTTGCAGCTGAGCCAGATTGGGTTTTCATGAGAGAAAACCAGAGCAAGCTTGCATTTTTATTTGGCATTGATGATCATTGGGGTCCATTGCAACTCTTTGAAGAGGTTAAATAGATACCTCTTCAGATCATTTAAATTTGAAAATACATTTTCTGACACATGAAGGAGAAACTCACATAGAATCTCTATTGTTCAGATTTCAAAGCAGGCTCCTGGTACTTCCTTATCTATCGAGAGGGAAGGTCACACGCACGGATTCTGCTGCACGGTGGCTGGCTCAGTGTGGGTTGCGCAGCACGTAGCTACTCTGATCGAGAACCGGTTTACGCATCTCCAGTAAATGTAAATTTCCTGACTCAACCATCAGCCATCAATGTGTGTTATATACTGAAACAGAGTTTACCATTCAACAACCCAAGTTCGGGTTTGATTGGGAGAGCATTAGAAAGAGCATTATGCTTTTTATTGATTGTTTTATTTAAAAAACATGTAAAAAAGCATTTAGAAGATGCAAATGCTTCCAAATGTTTATGCTCTCTATGGTCTTATACTGAACATTTCCACAGCTAACCTCTAAAATATTATTTTTTTTTTTTAAAATCATATAATTAATTAATTTTGTTAATTAATATAAAATATATGCATATATTTATAATTATTATTAATAATATTTTATTTCCTCTATTGTTTTTAAAAATATATATGAAAATATAATATATACATATAATAATTTAATAAATATAATTTAATATATGAAAAATAAAACACTTATTTTCTAAATATAATATATACATATAATAATTTAATAATATAATTTAAATATATATAAAATAAAAAAACTTATGTTTTAAATATAATATATACATATAATAATTTGATCAATAATTTAAATATATGAAAAAACAAAAACAAAAACTTATGTTCTAAATATAATATATACATATAAAACACTTTAGAATAATTATAGTTAAATATAATTAAATATTTTATAATTTTATATTTAATCACTAACAACAGCTCTACTAATCACTAAGAAATGTATATTAATTAGTACATATAGCTTTAGTAGCATATTGCGTATGCCTACGGCTAATGCTCACGAGCCTTTTCCAATCAGGCTCGAACCATTCGTATACCACAATCAATAATATGTACTGTAACAATTAATGGGCCGAGTAGGAGCCAGTGTGTTAGGCCCAAACAGATCTACTTGTTTCAATCACAAACGCAAAACATATCCATAATTGCAACCGCAATCGTTGCATTAATTCGAATCTAGATAGGAGGGTGAAAATAATGCAATAAATCGTGATTAGTGAGGATTTAAGATAATTAGGTGAGAGATGGAAATTAGTTAACTATAGTTGAATACACCGAACAAAATTAGCTTGAAGGTTTAAATTCGTATCACCATTTTATTTATTTATTTAGGTGGAATTAAATTTCATATTTATCATAGTACTTACGTAACGCTCATTATTTTCAACTGCCTCAATTACTATTGCATTTATATTTGATTTAAATGATTTCGTCACTTTAAATCTATTAACTACCCCTCTTCAATTGTAAGTTGTAACTAACTTTTCAACCCTTACCATTATGATAAAGAAAAAAAAAAGAAGATAGTTTTTCTAAAAACTACCATTAAAATTTTGACTATTTTATTTTTGCCATTTGCAGTTC
This sequence comes from Orychophragmus violaceus, assembly GCA_030180135.1. Taxonomy (NCBI): domain Eukaryota; kingdom Viridiplantae; phylum Streptophyta; class Magnoliopsida; order Brassicales; family Brassicaceae; genus Orychophragmus; species Orychophragmus violaceus. The sequence goes on from CM058240.1 coordinate 91,004,929, forward strand.
TGCAAACCCCCCCCCCCCCCTTTTTTTGTTCTCTGACTGAGAATTCATTTTCAGGAAGAAAAAAATATAGTTATTGCTAACCATTTTCTTAACTAAGGGTTTTGATAGAATTAAAGTAGCTGGTGATAGGCCACGTGAAAGGGGAGTGCTGAGGAGGTGGCTCACCCTCAATTGAGCTGAAACAGGAGAAACAGAACATCAAGAAGGCATAATTCGACTAATTACTGGTTTAGTATAAATACTATAAATTATTCCATTGAGAGGATTCATCCATGTTATTGACTTATTGTGATGTATGTTGTTACAATACGAGAGAGAGGGACTCTTCAACAAACCCTAGGATCTTGTGTTGTATCTATGTGATAAGCAATCGCCTCTTGGTGATTATTTCTAAACATTTCCAATGTTTTTTTTTTGTTTAAAAACATTTCCAATGTAATTAATCTCTGTATTTATTAATTCAAGAAATACGGTTGTGTTTTTCTTGGAATCAAGAAACAGAGGTAACTACTGTTTCACATCTCCAAGGAACAAAGGTTGAGAAGCACATAGAGACACAAAGTGCGAATGTTTATTGATCTTACAATAGTAAAATTCGAATACCCTTTTAACATAATCCAAGGAACATTCGAGAAACACCATTCAGGTCAAAGGGTTACCGGAAAATCACCGGAGAAGCTGAATTATAAGAGTTCTGGAATAAATAAATATGGAGACAAACCAACCACACATGTTTCATCATACTCATGAGCATCATTAGCTCTACAAAATTCGTATTTTATTAAAAGCAAAGTTAGTGTTAATCGCGCTCCACTTCAAGTCTGGTCTAAAAGTGGAGTGTGATTAGCAATACTCTTAAGACAAGCAAAAGAAAAGACAAAAACAAGTGCGGTTGGATCAGTCTATAGGTTGATTCAGTTCCACCAGGTCTTCTTGCGTTTAGTGGTGGCGGCGGGGGCGGTTGTAGCGGTTGCGGCGGAGGCGTTTTGATTGAGGAAATCAAGTAGAACGGTGCTTTTGCATTTTGGACATTTTGGGTCATCTTGAGAGAGCATAACGTACATAAGGCAACGAGGGCAACCGACAAGGACCATTGAGGTTGTTGTTGTCTCCATCACATCCTGGTTCGTTTCAGAGGAAACACATGAGCTCGGTGAAGTTGTGTTGGACCGGTTTGGAGATCGAGCCAGACTCATCTGGTTGGCTTGAGAAAGAGGTGGCGAAAGGTTCAGCTTTAACTCGAGCTTAGGGCCGTTCTTGTTCCTCCGGCTCATTGATCCTCTCTCTCTTTGGGGGTTGAGAAAGAGGTTTTGGTTTTGTTGAGAAGTCTTCTTGTTGGTTCTGGTTAGGCCATTTTATAAAACAAAATCATACATAGAGAGAGAGAGAGAGAGAGAGAGAGAGAGAGAGAGAGAGAGAGAGAGAGAGAGAGAGAGAGAGAGAGAGAGAGAGAGAGAGAGAGAGAGAGAGAGAGAGAGAGAGAGAGAGAGAGAGAGAGAGAGAGAGAGAGAGAGAAAGATTATAGTTAAGGCTCAATTAAATGGGGATTTAATTACGATAGGTGAATCTATAACAACCGGTTCTTGCTTAACTAACAATGGTTTTCGCTTAACCGGCTGAAGAATTTTTGTTTTTCTTGTTCCTTTTAAAATGGCAATGCTTTAACTGTTATTCCATTTTCTTGTTAAAATTCTCGTAGGTTGTTTTTTTTTTTTTTGGTCGAACTCGTAGGTTGTTCATGTCTATTTTTCTGCAATGGTTGAAAATATAGTAATATTTTAAAGTGGTTAAATTTTTCGTAGGTTATTATACTTTTCAAATTTTGTGTATGCTACGTAGTTCTAGTTTGTAAGATTTTTTTTCTTTTCAAAAAGATTCATTTTCATGCATACAATATTTGGAGTCGTAAATCAAGTAACTAGCATTGAATATTTGGGATATATTTTTTTGATAAATATATTTACGATACATTGCAATTAATTTAAAGTAAAACCAGAAATTTTGAAATAGGGAATCATTTAAGTGTTCTTTTTCTCCGAAATTTTTAATCTGTGTTGATCAAGAAGGAAGAATTAGGAATAGTATTTGTATTTTTTTTTTTTTCTGAACTTAGGAATAGTATTTGTTGACAGAAGAAAATGAATAGTCTTTGCATTGTATTAATGAAAACAGATATATGTATACATCTTTACATATACATCATATATACGTACATTTAAGGTGTCTTAATCAAAGCAGGAAGAGAATTAAATGTATATTATCACAGGATTACAAAAATTAAATGTATATTATCACAGGATTACAAAATCCTTTTAAAGAAACTTACATAATACTAGTAGGATACTAATAATAAAATGGCTACGTCAAAGTTAATTGTTATGACTACACAATATCACGAAGCTTCACACCAAAAGCAAGCTATTAATATTGCAGCGTGAGTTAATTTCCCATGTGAAGTTATTTAATGATTTTGTTAAAACAAATTAATATTTTGGCTATTAAAAACACGAAAGTAATATCTTCCGAACTACTAGTATAATAAAAGCTGAGCAACCTTACCATTAATTTCATATATGACCATGCCTGGCTGGATTTACAATTAATGTTAAACCGATAAGTATGAATGAATAAACCAATATTCGGATTTGGTATCTTAGAGCATGTGTAGTAGTGAACCCCCTCTTGGGGTTCTTAAATTTTTTTTATTATTAAATTTTTTTTTTTTTTTTTTGCATTTAGGAAAAAAAAAAAAAAAAAAATTCAAAAAAAAAAAAGAGCCAATCGGCTCATGACACATGGCAAAACAGTTAAGATATCGCCTCTTAGAAGCTCCTGTGGAAGAGCCGGTTCTTCCATTTATTACATTTTCTGATTTTGTTTTAATTAAATTTACCTATGAATTTGTGCATAAACTCCTTTAAAAACTCCACTACACATGCTCTTATGTTACAATAGCAAATCCTTTTGTCAAAAAAAATGTTACAATAGCTGTAGGAATGCATGAAATTATCTGTAAGCTCTGGAAAGACACGTGGATTAATAATAAATACTGCCAATTAACTAATTGTATGCTAATGACTCAGCTTCGTTGACTAAACTCCCTTTATAGATACGTGAATCTTTAGAATTAATTATAGCGTTCGTGTAAACGACATGGGCAGGGTAACAAACGATTAGATGACTTGAGATATTTTTGTTTAATTATTCGTTACGCCATATGGGACTGTTGATCTAGGATAATTTTTCTACGTGGTAATAACAATGATGCGTTGAAAATAAGTGAGCAAGCCATGGATCATAAAGATAAAAGATAGAAACGATAACAACTGATTATTAGTTTAAGGTTTTTACACACATATTAAAAAATTATTAAATTTTACTCCCTTTGTTTCAATATATAACTAGTTTTAGTGTTTTTGGGTTGTTTCATATTATAAGTTGTTTGCATATTTTTAGATAACTTTAACTTTATTAAAAACTGTATAGCCAATAATATTTTATTGTTTCTAAACTAAACTATCATTTATTACTAGTTTGAAAAAATGAATCAATTATAAACTAATCTGGAGAATATAAATATCAAAAAACTAAAACATATCATTAATTTTACATTAAAAATTAAAAAGATGATTTATATTTAGCCAAAAAAATCTCTTAAACTTAGTTTAATTTTATACGGAGGGAATACATAATAATTCTCTTAAACATATTTCAAAAGTCAAAAGATGTTATGAAGTTGACAACATAGCAATATTCATAGTTAATTTGATTTACGTATGGTTTTAGTTTTAACAATTATAGGTTTTGAGTTTTTTAATTAAAAAATCTGGGTTCAAACACATGTATGTATCACGTATAGGAGAGGTCAAATTCATAAAACCTTTTTTTCTCTCAAAACTCTCCAGCCGCCGGTGAAAAAAGCTTTCAGATTGATCGTGTTTTTGGACGGCGCTTGGCGGCTCCTCCTTTGTCGGCGCCGTCCGCCTCCCTATCTCTTCCTCTTTTCCTTTTCTTTGGCGGCGTCGATGTTGGATCTGAGTCTGGTTTGAGTTCGGTGTTTTGTTGGAGAGCTGAGGGTTTGGATCTGTTACTCTGTCTCCTCCTCTGCTCCGCCTTGTGTGGCTCCGTCTACGGCGGTGGTTTCTTTGCCGTGTGGAGTTCTGGGGTGGCCTCTCGTTCCACCTTCCTCTCCGCTTCTCCGGCCCTGTGATGCAGCCGTGTGGCTCTCCGGCAAGTTTTCTTCTGTCACCTTGCTTCCGCCTCTCCTCTTATCTGACCCTCCTGGTCTGTTTCTAAGTGTCCTCTGCTCGGGGTTTGTCTCTGCCGGGCTATTTTTAGTCTGGTTTAGATGCTTGATTAGGGTCGCTTTTCAGTTAGGTGGTTGTAGCTTTAACTTTTGTTTGCTTGTTAGTATGTGCTTCTGCGTATTTGGGTAGTGTGGTGCTTTAGTTAATTCGAGTTCTTGGTCAGTCTGTCTTTTTAGATCTGGGCAAGTGTGGACCCTTTCGAAATTCTTGGCTTTAGGCTTACGTCGATTAGCCTCTTTATGTTCGGTGAATCTAAAATTATCCTCCTTTCGCCGCCTCTTTGAATAATTAGTCTCTTCCTTTAGTCTGTTCCATTTCGTTGCTAGTAAGGCTTCAAACACCCCATCCCGGCCATAGGCCTAGACGGATGTCCCATTATCTAATCCATTCTAAGTTGAGGTTCTTTTGCAACCTCAACCCTAAACGTTTTAAACTTAGTCCAATCCTTAACAAAATTCATTCCATTCATTCATTCCGTTCTAGCATTTCTAAGCAAGAATAATAAGGCAAATAGACATTTTATTAATATAAGCAAAGGTACCAATACAATGTAGTCAAACGCATTATGCTAATAGTATTCGGTCCTAAGTACAATGTCTATCTATTACACACCACTCGTCCCTTGGGTCTTGTCCGCGTCTAGGATGAGTCATCCCCATGACCATCCTTGTTACCTGAAAGCCAAAGCCATTCATAAACATATATTTTTAAGTTAAGGTTTAACAACCTAACATTTTAGTCTATATGATCCCCTTATAATTCCCATCCAATTCGCATTTTAATACTAAGTATACTAGCCCAAACGTTCCATGTGTTAAGCCGTCTCGCGACCGGACGGTCGCCCGTACAACCGCATACGTCCGTAAGGTCTTTCACGCACGACCGTATGGTCGTCCGCGTACGTGCATGCGATCGTCCGTCTATGTCCGTATCGGGATTAATCATCGGCATGGTCTCTCGGACGTATACGCGCATGACCGCGTTGGATCATTGCCGAGCCGTGTTGCCGCGTTAGCGTGCATCGGTACATATGGGTACGATCTTGGTTCGCGGCATCCCGAAGGATATCACGACCGTACCGCGAGCGTACTACGATCATTCCGTGACCCGATAGCCGTCCGTTCATGAACGGATGCAACTGTTCGCGCGAAGGGATGCGATCGTGCCGCGGACGGTTACGATCGATCCTCACGTTCGCACGTCAGACCACGGACACGCTTAGCGTCTTACGACTGTCCTTAGACACTCGCGTCATCCGTCCGACCAACGCCACAGTCCATCTTACTATCAGTTACGGTTCTTTCCCAATCCTTCCGATCGGTTCCATACTTGGTCCGGTCACATCCTTTGTCTTACGGTTCTCGGTTAAACCGTCCCCCTAGACGGCCCGTTGAACCGTTCCGACCATTTGACCCTTTGCGCCCCAAACATGGAATTAACCGCGACCAACCGCTTAATGGCCGTTCATTCACGACCATGGCTTTGGCCGGTCGTGTGGCTTACATGAGCGTTTGAGAACCGACATAGAAACTCTCTATGACCGGCTTTGACTTAGAAGAAGAAGTAGAATGATCCGGCCACAATCAATCCGACCATAAGCCTTTGGCTTGGCCAAGGCCGACAGAGATAGAGGCTCGGATGGTACCTTAGAAGTGGTCGGTGCTTTGCCCTGGTCCGTAGTCGCCTTGGAAGTCATTCCTCCTTTCCAAACCGCGCCTAGTCCCCTTAACCAACCGCTCCTCTTCTTAGACCGCCGGTGATTCCTTGCAAGCAATCGGCCGGCCCTTCTCTCTCTTTATCTCTCTCTTTCTCTCCGTTTATATGGCTTATGCCTTAGAGAAAATAATGGGATTCTTCCCTTGTGTGTGCCGTGTGCGAAAATGGCCCTTAAGGCTTGTATTTATAAGCCTAAACTCGCCCCATAACCGCCCAAGGAGAAGAGGCACAAGTTGGCTTGCGAATGGTCATGACTTCCATTGGCAACCATTCGCTATTGGCGCCTAGGTCAGCTAGTGTCACTAGCTGACCAGCTGATTCCACACTTCTACACTTCAGCTTAGCTGAGCTAAGCTGGTCACTAGCTTCTCTAGCTGTTAGCTCGGCCGTCCAGCTGATTTCTCTTAGGTTAAGCTCCCGTTTAGTCGAACTTAACCCTTCTCTGCCCATGGAACACTCTTATAGATCTTTTAGATCGTGAGTTCTGACTTCTGGTTCCATGAACAGCCCGAATGGCCCTTAGGCCGGTTCGGGGATGTTACAAGTCTCCCCCCCCCCTTGAAATGGATTCGTCCCTGAATCCGATCCAAGGTGTTCGTTCCTTGTAAACTGGATAGTCGGCCTTCATTCTGTTCTCGGTTTCCCAATTTATCTCCTTAACCCCATTGCAGATCCATTCAACCTTCACCATCTGGATGACTTTCTTTCTGGTTGCTTTTTCCAACCTATCCAGAATCCTCAAGGGCCTTGTTTCCAAGGTGAGATTTGCCTTTAGATCCTCGGGAATCTCGGGCATAATCTTATCCTGATCCGATAAGCACTTGCGCAATTGTGAGACATGGAACACGTTGTGGAACGCTTCCATCTCATTAGGCAAGTCTAGCTTATAAGCAACCGTCCCGACCCGTTCCAGGATCGTGAATGGTCCTAAGTATCTTGGATCAAGTTTTCCACGTTTGGAAACCCTTGCCCTTCCTTTGAAGGTTATCATCTTAAGGTAGACTCGATCCCCAACTTGGAACTCGATGTCTTTCCTTCTTTTATCTGCGTAACTCTTTTGGCGGTCTTGCGCCTCTTGCATCTTGGCTCTTAGGAAACGGATTTGCTCCGTTGTTTCCTCAATTATCTCTGGCCCAAGGACTCGGGATTCACCCACTTGCGTCCAGCATAGTGGAGTCATACAGGGCCGCCCATACAACGCTTCATAGGGGGACATTCCGATGCTTGCTTGGTAACTGTTGTTGTAAGCAAACTCGGTCAAGGGTAAATACTTTTCCCAAGAGTCTCCCCAGTCTAGAACACATGATCTCAACATGTCTTCTAACGTTTGTATGGTCCTTTCAGACTGACCATCCGTTTGTGGATGATAAGCCGTACTCATGTTCACTCTCGTTCCTAGGGCTTTCTGGAAAGCTTGCCAGAAATAAAAAGTGAACCGACCATCTCGGTCTGAGACTATGCTTGCTGGTACACCATGAAGTCTTACGATTTCATCAATGTACTTTTCAGCAAGTTTACCAACTCCATCAGTCTTCTTGATGGCTAAGAAGTGCGCGGACTTGGTCAGTATGTCCACCACTACCCAAATCGTGTCTCTTCTTGACCGGGTCACCGGCAGTCCAGATACAAAGTCCATCGTAATGTTATCCCACTTCCATTCCGGAATGGGTAAACTTTGCATCAGGACGCTCGGGACTTGGTGTTCGATCTTGACCAATTGACACGTTTGGCACTTAGACACCCATTCAGCAATGTCCTTCTTCATCCCGACCCAGTGATAGTACCGTTTGAGGTCTTGGTACATCTTGGTTTGTCCGGGATGTATGGAGAACTTAGACTGATGAGCCATCCTTAGGATTTCTTCCTTAAGGCCTTTCACATCGGGAACACACACTCGACCATTCACCACAACCGTCCCGTTGTTAGTGAACTGATACTCAGTGTTGTTATTATTAACCGATTTCATCAACTCTTCATCATGCTCTTGGGCCAACCTGACCCTTGTCAGCAGATCCGCCTGATCTGCTGCTCCAAGTCCTAGTGGCTCATTGTCCACGGTCAGGGCATTAAGGTGCAAGGACCGGACCAATCCGATCAAGGTCTCTGCATCCTTTTCTGCGGCCACTTCAGTCCTTTTCCGACTCAAGGCATCTGCAACCAAGTTGGCCTTTCCTGGATGGTAAGTGATGTCTAGATCGTAATCCGCCACCAATTCCATCCACCTCCTTTGCCTTAGGTTAAGGTCAGGCTGAGTGAACACATACTTCAGACTCTTATGGTCGGTGAATAGTTGCACTTTGGCTCCGTAGAGATAATATCGCCAGATCTTAAGTGCAAAAATCACAGCGGCCATCTCGAGATCGTGAGTGGGGTAGTTACCCTCGTGTTTCCTCAACTGCCTTGAGGCATAGGCTATCACCTTCCCGTCCTGCATCAGAACGCACCCTAACCCGTTCCGGGATGCATCTGTGTAGACCACGTATGGTATATTGTCTACTGGCAGTGTTAGGACAGGTGCCTTGGTTAACATATCCTTCAAGTCATTGAAACTCTTCTCCGCGGCCTCAGTCCATTCGAACTTCACGTTCTTTCCGGTCAGCTTAGTCATAGCCTTAGCCATGCTTGCAAAACCTTGGACAAACCGCCTATAGTAACCGGCCAGCCCGAGGAAACTTCTAACCTCGGTTGCGTTCCTCGGCCGCGGCCACTCTTCAATTGAACGGATCTTGTCCGGATCAACTGAGACACCTTCATCAGACACTATGTGTCCTAGAAACCCTATCCTTGTTTGCCAGAAGCTGCACTTGCTGAGCTTGGCATAGAGCTTCTGTGCCCTTAAGATTTCCATCACGATCCTTAGATGTTCACCGTGTTCTCTTCGGTTCTTGGAGTAGACAAGGATGTCATCAATGAATATGATAACGAACTTATCCAACCATTCCCGAAAGACACCGTTCATCATCTTCATGAACGCAGCTGGTGCATTAGTTAGACCAAATGGCATGACCACAAACTCATAGTGACCATACCGAGTTCTAAAGGCTGTTTTTCTCACGTCCTCAGGTGCTATCGGGATTTGATGGTACCCCGAAGCTAGATAGATCTTGGAAAACACCGTTGAACCCTTTAATTGATCCAACAATTCATCTATCCGAGGCAATGGGTACTTGTTCTTCACAGTAACCCGGTTTATGCCTCGGTAATCAATGCACAACCGAAGGCTTCCGTCCTTCTTCTTGACGAATAGAACGGGCGCCCCCCATGGAGAACTACTTGGCCTAATAAAGCTTCTTCAGCTCAGCCATCTCGGCTGGAGCCATTCTATATGGCGCCTTGGAGAGAGGCTTGGTCCCTTGTTCTAACTCAATGACGAACGGATCAGACCGGTCAGGCGGTAAGCCTTCTAGGGCCTTGAACACGTCCTCAAAGTCGTTGACCACTGGGATCTCTTCGACCTTTGTCTCCGGCCCAACTTCCTTAGTAGTGATGGTGGCTAGGTATGCTTCGCATCCCTTTTCCAGCATCCGTTCTGCTTGGATAGCAGAGACGACCAAACTCCCCGAAGTTGGTCTTACTCCTTGGAATACGACCCTTCCCTCTGGCCGTTCCAACTTCACCCTTCCTCGGTGGCATTCAATGGTGGCTCGGTTTTGTCCAAGCCAATCCATCCCTAAGATCACTTCATGATTCTTAAGTTGGACTATTACTAGTTCAGCTGGCATGTCCACGCCTCCAATGGAAACGGGAACCGCCTTCACTAACCCTAGCATTGGCATCACTTGCCCACCGGCCGCATTTACAATGCCTTGGCCGGCCGTTTGTTCCTTTTGGAACAAGCCTTTCCCAATCATTCCGAGACTCACAAAACTATGTGTAGCCCCAGAGTCAAATAGAGTGAGTGCCTCTACACCACCTATTGTAACGGTCCCTACACATTCCCCCAAATGTCTAAGTGTCCCGCCCTTTTCCCCAATGTATGCAATGCATTTAAAATTGAAGAAGTAGAGGTCTTAGTGACGTACCAGTGATCGAGTCGTAGGAGCCGGCTTCGGCCGAGTCCTTCACCAGATTGTAGACTCGGGGTGTCCCGGCTTGGCCCTTGGCCTTAACCGCGTGACCTTCTTGTCCCTGGTTCCCTTCTGGCGCCTTCTGCTTATCCCCTTGCAGCTTCGGGCAATCACGCATGTAATGCCCGGTCTTTCCACATTGGAAACATGTCAATGGTCTTTCTGTCACCCTTTCTTGCCCCTTCTGTGGACAGCTTGTGACTTCATGGTCTTTGCTGCCACACTTCGCACATACCTTCCCGGCTTTCCAACACTCCCCCAAGTGATATTTGCCACAGGTGGTACACTTCGTGCGGTCAGAGGATTGGCGATCAGCCCCCACTTGATCCCATTTCCTCTTTAGGTTCTTCCCGGATCGGTTGGCCTCTTTGTCCTGTGCCTTAGTACCGACGCGGTTCTCCTCGGCCATGTTGGCCTCCACAGTAGCAGCTCGTTCAACCAGCTCGGAGACTGAGTCGTAGGAGCAAACCGAGCAATGAGTCCGCAGTTCCACACGCAGGCCGCGCAGGAAACGGCGCACTTGAGCCGGCTCATCCTCAACATCACGTCCCACGTACTGTCTGAGACGATCATGTTGGAAGTTTCGGTTGATCCTGATTCAATTCTTATATTGATATCAACCTAAACATGCATTAGATCTAGGTGTTCTTATTTAGAAACATTATGATCTCACCTTTTACCTGTTTGTTGCAGCGGAATTGATGAACAGGTCAGAGATCAGGGAGATACACCAAGGGATGAATCCTCCAAAGGCTCACACACGCTATCACCGGAAACTGGCTGCTAGACCACGAGGAGATGGGGCGCAGAAGAGAGAGAGAGGCGCGGCTCAGTCCTAGGGTTGGAAGGAAGAGAGTTGGCTTTTAGTCATTAAAAGCCTTCTCTTTCCCTTTTGGGCTTTTGGGCCCAATCTGATTAAATCCCATTTAATCAGACCCATTAATCTTTCTCTCTTAGTACGACAAATGCCTAGCACTTTTGTCGTACTTCTGCTAAGCCGTTCCTACTTTATTTCCTGCTAGCTTAAGCGTGTGACCCATATGGGATCATACAATAAAAGCAATAAGTCCGAGACTTATAGATCATGAGCGGACTCTAGCAAGCCATCATGACCCCCAGTATTGTATGACTTATGTCTGATCACTGACATACTCTTACGTTATAGAGACAGTACAGAGATTGCTGGACACAATTCCAACAATCTCCCACTTGAACTGGAATCTCTGTATTCATAATCCCTTTCGTCTCAATATCTCGATTAGTCATAAGGCAAGATTAGTGTCATCCTTATAAAGCCTAATCTTGTTCATCGGACTCTGATTTGATACTGACAATCCAAACGACTCGGGAAAGTCCGTTTGAGCATGGCCATGCGTTTTTCCAGTATTCAAATCTCCGATTGGCCTAGAGATATTCACTCCATTTATATTGGAGGGACAAATCCCATCTTGTTCCATCACTGTAAACTACTCATTTCATGATGTACCCAAACAAGGTCCTTATAGCTATCGCAGAACGACAGCGTTAGACAATGATCAAAGTGCATCAGTCCATATGCAGTCACATGCATGCGAACTCAGGTCTAAGGACTATACTCTATAGTCGTAGTAAGAATCTCTTATGACACAGATATAAATATCCTGAAGAGTTCTTATTAGCGGGTCTTGTCCGGTCGTATGTTCCCAACATACACCTATGTACTGACTTTGATGCCGAGCATCTATGACACACTGAGACTTTGTCATAAGTCACGTACCAATCCAGTCTTACACGGTTGTTGGTGTTCCAATTTCAACAACCTTCGACTAGGGACAGGATGATATAAAACATTTATCAAATATAGGATCTCATGATCAAGCTAAATGACTTCGATGACTCAAGATCAAATCATTTACTTCGATGACCTATAAAATGGTTCATATCATTTTGGAACGATTATTTCATCACAGTTAAAATAATCTTGAAATAATAATTTCATTAAAACATAAATAATGTTTTACAAGAACATATCAAATAACTAAAATAAAGCTCACAAAACTCCCACTCAAATTTAGATTACATTTCAATGTTTCTAATGCCTACAGCTTCAGTCAAGAACTCGAGCTTAGGCCTTGGGAGTGGCTTTGTCAATGGATCAGCGACATTATCATCTGTCGGAACTCGGCTGATCTTGACTTCCTTTCTATTAATGATGTCACGTATCAAGTGATATCTTCTTTGAACATGCTTGGATTTCTGGTGTGATCTTGGTTCCTTTGCCTGAGCTATAGCACCATTGTTGTCACAAAACAGTGCCAGAGGCTCAGCCGCATCTGGTATCACACCTAGTTCCATAATGAACTTTCGTATCCAAACAGCTTCCTTCGCTGCTTCCGAGGCGGCGATATATTCAGCTTCTGTGGTGGAATCAGCAACGGTGTCCTGCTTGGAGCTTCTCCAACTTACTGCACCGCCATTCAGACAAAAGACATAACCGGACTGTGACCGGAAATCATCTGTGTCTGTCTGGAAACTTGCGTCCGTGAATCCACTGACTTTAAGCACATCACTTCCACCGTACACTAAGAACTTATCCTTAGTATGTCTCAAATACTTCAAGATGTACTTTACGGCAATCCAATGGTTTTCACCTGGATTTGACTGGTATCTACTCGTCATGCTCAATGCGTAAGCAACATCAGGACGAGTACAGATCATGGCATACATGACAGATCCTATTGCAGATGCATAAGGAATATTCTTCATGCGCTCAAGCTCAGCAGCCGACGTAGGGCTCTGCTTCTTGCTTAGCGTTGTGCCATGTACCATTGGCGTGAAGCCCTTCTTGGAATCTTTCATGCTGAATCTTTGTAGGACTTTGTCAATGTATGAGTCTTGACACAAGCCTATCAGCCTCTTAGGTCTATCCCGATAGATCCTAATTCCAAGAACGTATGCGGCTTCACCCATGTCTTTCATGGAAAAACAACTTCCAAGCCAGTCCTTTACAGACTTCAGCATTGGAACGTCGTTTCCGAGAAGCAGTATGTCATCGACATACAGAATAAGAAATACAATCTTGCTCCCGCTAGATTTCTTATACACGCATTGTTCTTCTTCGTTTCTGATGAAGTCAAATTGCTTGATCGCTTCATCAAAACGAAGATTCCAGCTCCTCGATGCTTGCTTCAATCCATAAATGGATTTATGAAGCTTGCATACTTTCCCAGCATTCTTTGGATCTATGTAACCGTCAGGTTGCGTTATATACACATCCTCTTCCAGAATACCATTCAGGAAGGCGGTTTTTACGTCCATCTGCCAAATTTCATAATCATGAAAAGCTGCAGTTGCTAGTAGAATCCGAATAGATTTCATCATAGCCACCGGTGAATAGGTTTCATCGTAGTCCACACCGTGAACTTGTCTGAAACCTTTTGCCACCAACCTGGCTTTATAAATCTGGACATTTCCATCCACGTCAATCTTCTTCTTGAAGATCCATTTGCACTCGATGGCTTTTACACCAACGGGTAAGTCAACCAACGAAAAGACTTGGTTGACCGACATGGAGTCCATTTCGGAATCAGTGGCCTTGCGCCACTTAGAGGAATCTGGGCCCATCATGGCTTGATTGAAGTTCGATGGTTCATCACCATCAATGATCAAAAGATCATGACAGTCAGTCACGAGGAATCCCTGATATCTCTCGGGTTCGTGACGGATCCTCCCGGATCTTCGAACTTCAGGTACTACAGGTTCAGGCTCTACAATTTCTTGTAGATCCTCCTGCTGCTCTTCCTCATTAGGTTGAGCAGTATCCTGTTCATCTTGAATTTCTTCAAGCAGTACCTTACTCCCACTGTCTTTCTTAGAGAGAAACTCTCTCTCAAGAAAGTTACAATCCCGGGCAACAAAGATCTTGTTCTCGGAACGTAGATAGAAGTAATAAGCCTTGGTTTCCCGTGGATAACCAATGAAGTAGCATTTATCAGATTTTGGTGTAAGCTTATCTGAGATTAATCTCTTAACATAGGCTTCACAACCCCAAATTCTTAGATAAGACAGCACTGGAGCTTCTCCAGTCCATAATTCATATGGTGTCTTTGCTACTGCTTTTGATGGCGCTTTGTTTAGTGTGAACACTGCTGTTAGCAGAGCATATCCCCAAAGGGATATTGGAAGGTCTGTGTGACTCATCATAGATCGAACCATATCCAATAAGGTCCGATTTCTCCTCTCAGACACACCATTCCATTGAGGTGTTCCAGGAGGAGTGAGTTGGGATACAATCCCACACTCTCTCAGATGATCACTGAATTCTTGGCTTAAGTATTCTCCTCCTCGGTCGGACCGAAGAGCCTTAATGCTTTTGCCAAGTTGGTTCTGTACTTCATTTTGGAATTCTCTGAACTTCTCAAAAGATTCAGACTTGTGTTTCATCAAATAAACATATCCATACCTACTGAAATCATCAGTAAAGGTAATGAAGTACTGATAGTTTCCTCTCGCATTAGTGGACATTGGGCCACACACATCAGTGTGTATCAGGCCCAATAAGTCACTGGCCCTCTCGTTAGGTTTATTAAAGGGGGCCCGTGTCATTTTGCCCATCATGCAGGATTCGCATTTCTCACATGACTCAAAGTCAAATGAGCCAAGAAGTCCATTCGAATGGAGCCTCTTGATGCGTTTCTCGCTGATGTGCCCTAAACGACAATGCCATAGAAACGTTCGGTTTTCCTCATTAGGTTTAAACCGTTTTGTATTAATGTTATAAATTGGCGCGGATTGATCGAGTATGTAAAGCCCATTCGTAAGAGGGGCAGAACCATAGAACAAATTGTTGCGATTGAAGGAACATAATTTATTCTTAACTGAAAAATCATAACCTTCCAAATCCAACAAAGAAATTGAAATAATATTTCTGCTTATAGCAGGTACAAAATAACAATTATTAAGTTCTAAAATCAATCCCGAAGGTAAAGACAACAAGTAAGTTCCTACAGCCAGTGCTGAAACTTTCGCTCCATTCCCAACTCGTAGTTCCACTTGTCCTTGCTTCAGCCTTCTACTGTTGCTGAGTGCCTGCATATTAGTACAAATATGAGCCCCACAACCAGTATCCATGACCCATGAGGTATTATCAGAAGTAGTTGTATTAACTTCTATAACAAAAATACCTGATGAAGAAGTCTCGAAAGTCTTCTTCTTTAATTCCTTTAGACCTTCCTGGAATTTCTTGCAATCTCTTCTCCAATGCCCCAGTTCTTTGCAGAACCTGCACATGTCAGTAGGCCCAGCCTTGGACTTGGGCTTGGGCTTTGGCGTGTCCTTGTCCGCGACTTGGACAGCCTTGGCCGCTCCCTTATCCTTAGCAGAGGATTTCTTAAACCCCTTGCCCTTCTGCACCATAAGCACATTAGGGTCCTTGGCGGTTTTCCTCAAGTTGGGCTCTGCAGTCTTGAGCATTCCGTGAAGCTCAGGCAGTGTCTTACTCAAGCCATGCATGTTAAAGTTCAGGATGAACTGATCATAGCTTGCAGGTAAAGACTGCAGAATGATGTCGCAGGCAAGTTCCTGGCTGATTGGGCAGTCGAGTTTGTGAAGATGATCGAGATAACCCATCATCTTCAACACATGAGGACTCACTGCCGCATTCGCAGCCAACTTACAGTCCAAGAGGTTCTTAACTGTCTGGAACCTCTCGGTCCTAGCCTGCTCCTGAAAAAGCGATTTCAGGCTTGCCATGATCTCGATTGGAGACAATACACTTTCGAACTGCTTTTGCAGCTCTGGAGTCATTGTCACCAACATCAGACAATAAACATCATTATCATCTGACGAATGCTTTTCCCAAGCATTGTGCAGAGTCCTGGCAGCATTGGCAAGAGGCCTCTCGGGGAGGGGATCTCGAAGGACATAATCCTTCTTCTCCTGCTTGAGGACCAGCCTCAAGTTCCTTGACCATGTCAGGAAGTTCGTTCCAGTCAGCTTCTCCTTCTCGAGAACAGACCGGATCGAGAATGTGTTTTGTGTGCTTGTAGTAGTCATATCTGAAATATATAAATAAAAAGGTTATTAGTTATATGTTCAAAATGATTAATCTCGTATTAAAGTATAATATGATTAATCATGCATTATATTCAATAACATAAGTTACCCTCAATAGAATATAATGATTCCAAGATCCACATATAACTAAGATCAAAGTGGGCCACTGGCCGTCACCCAACCTTAGCTTATATCGGTAAGCCCTATATCGGCTAATTATATCCGTGATATAACTCTTGGTTGTGAATCTGGGCCCGAGGCCCAATCCACTCTGATGTCTCAAGGCCCGGGACTCCCGATGGCCTAGTCAAGAAAACCGGACTATACAGTCATGTAATCATTAATGTCTGGGACTCCCAATGACATTTATGAATCACAAACCGTCTTACCCACGCAAAAGCAGACATCCTCACACTGTAAGGCCATGAATGCAATTGAATGGGCTTTGACAGCTGACATAGCCTGGACAAGACATCCAACGCTTGATATTATTTGAGGTTCGTAGGTTTATTAAAATCATTCCCAAAATAGAAGATTACTATTTCGGGAAACTTTCTATTTATGGAAACCTACTATTTATGGAAACTTTCTAAAATTGGAAACTTTCTAAAACCGGAAACTTTCTAACTTTAGAAACTTCTTTAAAATCCAAAACCCGCAAATTCAGAAACTTCTATTTTAAGAAACTTTCTAATTTTAAAATTTCGGAAACTTTAATTTAAAAACGACTTTATAATTTTATAAAATAGATTTTAAATTAATCTGAAGAAAGACTCAATTAACTGGCCCAATTGTTTTAACTTCTTGGCCCGAGGCCCAAGAATTGGTCCATGTCCAAGACATGACCCAATTGTCCAATTAATTGACATAACCGGTCTGGTTCATTAAAACTGGTCTAACCAAGTTTTAATTACTACGATGACCACAATTGTCAACCGGTTATTTACTAAACCGGAATTTCTCAATTTATTTGGTCCAACCAAATCAAATTAGAAATTCCTGGTTTAGGCACTAAATCCAATATTTCTTTCGACATTGGATTTCTTATCCCGGTTTAACCAGATTTAATAAAATTATTAAAACTGTTTATTAAACCAGGACGATTTAATTTTAATTTAAAACTTAAACCGAACCGAACCGATTTGATCACGTGAACCGATCACGACCTAGTCGTGATCTTCACGCAATCAAACCCTAGCCGCCAACCCTAGCCAACTCGATCCGAGATCGTGATGGCCGCGTACGGGACGGTGTCCGGGCTGATACTCGGCCTCGATCACGCGGGACAGCCGGGACGAGCGAGCCACGATCGTCCATGCCAAGCTTCACGATCGGGACGATCGTGCAAGCTGCAACCGTGATCGGGATGCTCGGGTCGATCACTTCCAACGATCGCCAAGCGATCGGGATCGATCCATCCGGCCGGCCAACATCTCGGCCATTCGATCCAACCGGCCAAGCCGATCGGATTTCACTCGGCCGATCACAACTTGAGTCATATAGCTCAGTTTGCGATCTGAATTAGTGTGTTTAGGGTTCAAAATTTGTTTCTTAACTGTTTTATCTTATCAGTAATTGATTCAAAAACAATTCTAAACAGATTAAACAACCTAAACATGAATCTAAAACAAGAAACCTAAGAACCAATGGCTCTGATACCACTGTTGGAAGTTTCGGTTGATCCTGATTCAATTCTTATATTGATATCAACCTAAACATGCATTAGATCTAGGTGTTCTTATTTAGAAACATTATGATCTCACCTTTTACATGTTTGTTGCAGCGGAATTGATGAACAGGTCAGAGATCAGGGAGATACACCAAGGGATGAATCCTCCAAAGGCTCACACACGCTATCACCGGAAACTGGCTGCTAGACCACGAGGAGATGGGGCGCAGAAGAGAGAGAGAGGCGCGGCTCAGTCCTAGGGTTGGAAGGAAGAGAGTTGGCTTTTAGTCATTAAAAGCCTTCTCTTTCCCTTTTGGGCTTTTGGGCCCAATCTGATTAAATCCCATTTAATCAGACCCATTAATCTTTCTCTCTTAGTACGAAAAATGCCTAGCACTTTTGTCGTACTTCTGCTAAGCCGTTCCTACTTTATTTCCTGCTAGCTTAAGCGTGTGACCCATATGGGATCATACAATAAAAGCAATAAGTCCGAGACTTATAGATCATGAGCGGACTCTAGCAAGCCATCATGACCCCCAGTATTGTATGACTTATGTCTGATCACTGACATACTCTTACGTTATAGAGACAGTACAGAGATTGCTGGACACAATTCCAACAGATCAAACTCTGCCTCGTACTCACGGACCGTCTTGCGGCCTTGGGTCAAGCTCAGGTACTTACCCTCCATATGATCCCAAGCCTCAGCTGGGAAGTACTTCCGGTTGAACTCAACCTCAAAGTCAGCAAACGAGTCAATGAGACCCTTGGTGCGTCTGTCCACTGACAGCCACCAGTTATGCGCGTCCCCTTCCAGGAAGTGAACCGCAATGTCCTTCCGGTAGTCCTCGGGACACCGGGTAGATCGGAAGTTCCGGACAAGCCGTGACTTCCACTCATCGGCCTCAAGTGGGTCTGCACTTCCCTTGAAATGCTTGGTGCCCAACTTGGTGATGTGACCAAGAACGTTGAGGTAGTCCACCTTACGGTTCTTTCTGGGAACCGGTGACTCTACCACTACTACGTCCTGCTCATCATCACTAAGGCCCTTGGTCTCCACGACCTTGGCCTTAAGCCCTTCAGAAAACGATTTCTGACCAGAAGAGATGTTCTGGTTCAGTGTCGTTAACTGGTCCATGACCTCCTTCAGCATGGTCCACATCTGACCGATGTTCGGGACCGCGGTCAATGGCTCACCATCGCCGCCCATAGCATCGTCCTCCTCACGGCCGGTCTCATCTCGAGCCGCGTGAGACGAGGATTCGCCCACATCATCCTATATACCCTCAATCTCGATGTCTGGTTCATTAACCCTAGTCGAGTTGAGCATGTTAGGATCGGTGGGACCCGTGCTCTTCTGGGTGACCTCAGGACCGGTCATCCCAGGCTGGACGGGCGTGGTCTGGTCCTTGGATCCTTGTCCGTTCCCAGCCACACTCTTGTTCTTAGTACGCTTTGACTTGCTTTTTCCAACCTGAAGATCAACAAGTTAAGACATTCAACACAAGCAATCTTCAAGTTCTAAACAAGTCTAACAATTCCTACACGGACAATCTAACCCGGACGAGTGGTGTAGCCCCATAACCCATAGCCTAGGAAATAACTCCGCTCTGATACCAACTTGAAACACCCCATCCCGGCCATAGGCCTAGACGGATGTCCCATTATCTAATCCATTCTAAGTTGAGGTTCTTTTGCAACCTCAACCCTAAACTTTTTAAACTTAGTCCAATCCTTAACAAAATTCATTCCATTCATTCATTCCGTTCTAGCATTTCTAAGCAAGAATAATAAGGCAAATAGACATTTTATTAATATAAGCAAAGGTACCAATACAATGTAGTCAAACGCATTATGCTAATAGTATTCGGTCCTAAGTACAATGTCTATCTATTACACACCACTCGTCCCTTGGGTCTTGTCCGCGTCTAGGATGAGTCATCCCCATGACCATCCTTGTTACCTGAAAGCCAAAGCCATTCATAAAAATATATTTTAAGTTAAGGTTTAACAACCTAACATTTTAGTCTATATGATCCCCTTATAATTCCCATCCAATTCGCATTTTAATACTAAGTATACTAGCCCAAACGTTCCATGTGTTAAGCCGTCTCGCGACCGGACGGTCGCCCGTACAACCGCATACGTCCGTAAGGTCTTTCACGCACGACCGTATGGTCGTCCGCGTACGTGCATGCGATCGTCCGTCTATGTTCGTATCGGGATTAATCATCGGCATGGTCTCTCGGACGTATACGCGCATGACCGCGTTGGATCATTGCCGAGCCGTGTTGCCGCGTTAGCGTGCATCGGTACATACGGGTACGATCTTGGTTCGCGGCATCCCGAAGGATATCACGACCGTACCGCGAGCGTACTACGATCATTCCGTGACCCGATAGCCGTCCGTTCATGAACGGATGCAACTGTTCGCGCGAAGGGATGCGATCGTGCCGCGGACGGTTACGATCGATCCTCACGTTCGCACGTCAGACCACGGACACGCTTAGCGTCTTACGACTGTCCTTAGACACTCGCGTCATCCGTCCGACCAACGCCACGGTCCATCTTACTATCAGTTACGGTTCTTTCCCAATCCTTCCGATCGGTTCCATACTTGGTCCGGTCACATCCTTTGTCTTACGGTTCTCGGTTAAACCGTCCCCCTAGACGGCCCGTTGAACCGTTCCGACCATTTGACCCTTTGCGCCCCAAACATGGAATTAACCGCGACCAACCGCTTAATGGCCGTTCATTCACGACCATGGCCTTTGGCCGGTCGTGTGGCTTACATGAGCGTTTGAGAACCGACATAGAAACTCTCTATGACCGGCTTTGACTTAGAAGAAGAAGTAGAATGATCCGGCCACAATCAATCCGACCATAAGCCTTTGGCTTGGCCAAGGCCGACAGAGATAGAGGCTCGGATGGTACCTTAGAAGTGGTCGGTGTTTTGCCCTGGTCCGTAGTCGCCTTGGAAGTCATTCCTCCTTTCCAAACCGCGCCTAGTCCCCTTAACCAACTGCTCCTCTTCTTAGACCGCCGGTGATTCCTTGCAAGCAATCGGCCGGCCCTTCTCTCTCTTTATCTCTCTCTTTCTCTCCGTTTATATGGCTTATGCCTTAGAGAAAATAATGGGATTCTTCCCTTGTGTGTGTCGTGTGCGAAAATGGCCCCTTAAGGCTTGTATTTATAAGCCTAAACTCGCCCCATAACCGCCCAAGGAGAAGAGGCACAAGTTGGCTTGCGAATGGTCATGACTTCCATTGGCAACCATTCGCTATTGGCGCCTAGGTCAGCTAGTGTCACTAGCTGACCAGCTGATTCCACACTTCTACACTTCAGCTTAGCTGAGCTAAGCTGGTCACTAGCTTCTCTAGCTGTTAGCTCGGCCGTCCAGCTGATTTCTCTTAGGTTAAGCTCCCGTTTAGTCGAACTTAACCCTTCTCTGCCCATGGAACACTCTTATAGATCTTTTAGATCGTGAGTTCTGACTTCTGGTTCCATGAACAGCCCGAATGGCCCTTAGGCCGGTTCGGGGATGTTACAAGGCTAACCTAGTATGGGGATGCATAGCTTTCGTCTTAGACTTGGTAGGTTGTGGATTAGGTGTTAAGGTTGTGATTCCCGTTCTTGTTATATCATTTCGCCGATCGATGCATGTGTGTTTGTTTCGCGGTTCCTGGCCTCGGTTCTCTTCCTTTTTCGGATGAGGCCTTTGGATTCGTCTTGGGAGCTCTGCAGTGTCGCGACTGCTGGTTCTTCTTCGCCTTCCCTGGTGATTTTGAGACTTGTTCTGTCCTTGTTTTAGCTCGGATCTCAGTTTCAAATTAATGTTTTTTCTTTAGTTTTATGTCTGTCTCCGGAGGAGTGTTCCTGCCGGCTTGTGCTTCCCTTAAATCTCTAATACTTGGTTTCCCGCAAAACTCTCGGACTTTAGTTTCCGGTTTATCCGGCATCGTTGTAAAAATTGTCTTTGATGTTTAATATAAGTAATCTTCAGTGAAAAAAAACAAAAAATACATGTATGTATATCACAATTTTTCTTTTGTTGAGAACTTATATATCACAATCTTGGTGGCGTAATTGCGAAGTGTTAGTTTATTTGTGTTTCGGATTGAAAGTTCATTTGGTACAAACTGTTAGTATTTAAATTTAAGTTTCTAAAATTGATTCCGGATTTAAAAATATTATGTATATAAGACTCGGAATTTCTACCATTTTTTAAAAAACACATGTGTTCCAAAAAATGACAAATTTAAAGAACAATATTTGGAAACAAATAACTCTAATGACCCATGAGAAAAAAGAATATTTGACAAATTGAGAACTTACAACCAAAAACATAAAACTTAAAAAGTTGAAAATATTAAACATATAACGATATACATACATGGTTAAAACTTAAAAAAGTTGCATACTCCGAAATAATATCACACAAGAATGATAAATGAATATTCATAATGAGTCTTTAAGTAATCAACAAGCACCGATTGGGTCTCGTGTTACCTGAAACTAAACGACCCAAATTAGGGATTGAGTCCAATTTACTAAAACACACATGTAGTACAATGATAAAAACAAGAGCAAAAGACCCAGTTTTTCTGTTCTCTCTTGGTTAAATAGATTTTGTTCTATGTTCTAATTTAGTTAACCCATGGATGTAATAAATAACAAAATTAACTAGATAGATTTATACTCAAAAGTCTCTGACATATACTTATTCTTACACTTGAGCATTCAGTTTTCGTTCCTTGGATTTTATAGGAGAAATATCCAAAGTAAAGTAGAATTTATAAGATACAAATAAATATCTACTATTCTTTAATTATTGTTATATATTTTTAGTATTTCAAAGTTTTTGTAGTTTTTATTTTTACGTTTCGATTTCTCAAACTCGTACATTACCATCCACTAACATTATTAATTATGTCATCGTCTGATCAACTTCAACATTCAAAACTCATAGCGATACTAATGTGCAAAACGATCACATACTAAAATTGTCAAACCGATTTGAAAAAAATGTTAGCCATACTCGCAGATTATATGCCTAAAGGAGAAAGAATCCTGAAAGTTAAGATGTGAGGAAAAATCTAACGAGTTTTAAATTGCAATAATACGTTCCTCAAAGAAATTATTCCAACAAAAACAAATGTTACAAAGCAAAACATATGGAACAAATGAGAGAATTAAACTACAAGACTCTAACCTAAAAGTTTTTTCAAGTAGGATGGTCAAAAATATCATATTATAAAGATTTTGATATATCAAATTGATAATTGTTAGATTTGGGTTAATTATGGACTTCCAACTTAAAACCAATTAGTGATAAGTATATTGGTCCTAATCCTTTATATATTACTTAGGTCCCATATAAACTTTTCCGATGTGGGATATTCTCACAATAATTTGTAATAAAATAGTAAATCAATGTTAAGAAATAAAGATGCCAAGCATGAGAGATTGTGATTTCAATTGTATTTTGTTCCTTCCTTTTTCTCCCGTGTTTTCTCTAGATTTATTACATTACGTGTGTGAATGCGGTTCTAGAATCCAACTGATGGTGTTGGGCTGTGGACCGACATATACACATGTGTCACCGTCGCTTGTGGAACCGGAATTGGCGGTGGATTGGAACGACGATGAAATTTGGATCTTTAGCGGTCACTGCAACTTCAAAGTCTCATACCAATGGGAGAGGGACATGGAGAAAGGTGTTGGAAGTGCATTTATTCTTGATTGAGAGATTTTGTTTTTCTCGTTTGTTATTTTTAAGACATTTTGCTTACTAGTTGTCTTAAACCGAATAATCATTTGTGTCCTTGTTGATTGAAGGCTGCTGAACCGGCTTGGCTTTACAACCTAAGCATTTCCCGCCGGTGTGTCTGATTGATGTGTGTAGCTAGGGTATGTCAAGGACAATATTCAAACAAAAACAAATGTTATAAAGCAAAACAAATGGAAAAAATGAGAGAATTTCATACAATTCTCCAAAAAAACAAGATTTCTAAATGGAAATATCCTATTTATTATATGGTTTGTACCATATAATAAACAATTTACTGTCAGTAAATTATTGTGTTTGTACATCATTTGCAACATGAATTAAATTGATGACTAATACTAGTTATATAAAATAAAAGAATATTAGGCTTTAAAAGCTTGTGAGTATTTGAAATTTTGGTCTGACGATACAAACTTATTTTAGGCATAACAAACTATGGTTAATAATACATGATAATATCAAAATATTTCATTTGATCAATTTTTTAAAATTTAGGCCCTATAGAACAATATAGCTAACACGCTCCAGAAGCATTAGCGGTCAAAGTTGCACTTCGTGATGCAGTATCTTCCGGAATCAGGGACATCGAGCTCTTCTCAGACTCACAGTCGCTAATTTCACTCCTCAACACTAGTGGTAGTTGTGTCGAGTTTCATGGTGTTTTGTCTGACATTGTTATGCTCATCAAGAGCCTGAAGTCTATCTCCTTTAAGTTTATTCGTAGGACTTTGAACATCGAAGCTGACTCCTATGCTAAAGCAGCTCTTTGTGTTTTGCAATCTTCTCTTTTTATAGGTTGAGACTCTTTATTTAATACAAAAAATTCGTTCATAAAAGAAAAAAAAGCTAACACGCTCGAGAGGAAAGCACAAGAAATTGTTGTGATCGCTAATGTTAATGTTGGTTTGATGGTTTATCATGACAACTTCAACAACAAGCGCTCTGCACACCCAAAGAATGTCTTCTCTCTTCTCTCTGAATTTAGATGGTTTATGAGTTTTGATACTTATAAATTAGGGTTTTACTGATTATAAGTTATGGTTGCATTTGATAGGTTTTATTTTGAATTAGTTTCTAGTTAGGATTTAAGAGCAAATGTTTCCTTATCAGTGAAAGATTACACCGATAAACACATGTTACAAAAACTTTGATAAACATATTATAAATAAAAATTCGTTGATAAAAGAAAATTATAAATAAAAATTCTGATAAACGTAAATTAGGCAGGTAAGAAGGATAACTATTATAGGAAAACAAATTTACTTGTTACTGATTCAACTCTCGTAAATTCAACAAGGGGCAGTGCTTCGACTATTTCTAAAATTTCCTCACTAAAATTACATGAAAAACATTATTTGAAAAGAGGATATGATATCTCTGCTGAAAAATATAGGTTGCGATATTTCACACAACATTCTCAGCGGCAATTCCTTATATATAATGAGAGCTATTTGAGGCTCCTGAAGCTAGCCAACTCAGCAAAAAAAAAAAGTTACAAAATCATGCCACGTCAGATGAGTTAAAAAGGAGAAAGTTTAAGACATGGCCACGTCAGCTAAGATTTCCATCGAAACCTGAAAGTCGAAACGTTTCACCTTCAATCCATCGAAACACTTTCCACTGCTCTCTCTCACCTCTTTATTTCGATTTGTGTTCTTCTTCTTACCCGTCTGGATTCATCTTCTTCATTATTTCCTGGATTTAGTGGATTTAGTGGATATAGTCGATTTCTGATTTCTGTTTAAATTTTGTATCATTTTTCGCCGATTTAGATTTTAGATTCTGAGAATGTTTATTTCGATTTGATAAGTGTATATGTAAGATCTTGCGGGTCGTTACTCCGCCTATGTTTAATTTTATGGTCTATTTTCGTATCAAACTGTAGGCATCGTGCCAGGCTTATTACGATATGTAAGACACACCAAAGAAATCGGCTTAGCTAGGTATGAAGCGTGAGATGAAAGCCCCCAAATATTCCAGAAGAGGATCTCCAAGGAAATCAGAACGGGACTCAAGGTATGCTTCACCTCGCACTAGTTTCATTAATTAGGAGATAAGTTCCACATCGATAGTTGAAAAAGATCATTAGTGATATCTTTTATTGGTAAACTACTTCACTTATTTAATATATAAGTGATATACCAATATATATAACGGCAACTACTCTCCGGCCTTTAATTAATTTAGACGATATTAACTCTTACAAAGAAAAAAACTAATTGTTGAAGCATGAAATCCAACAAGTTAATCGAACATAGACAATAGTCAATGTAAGATAGAGGTTCGGAGAATCTCATAGAATTTGTGTTAAGTGATGCTAGGACAATTTGGTGTGTTCTCTGTTTTGTGGCTGCACCTTGATAAAGGCTGCCTACGTACTCTCGGAAGAGAGATCAAGCCATTCGTAGTTCATATAACGATATCAAATTTAGTGAGCTCGTTAGGCGAGCTCGGGTAAACTTGTTAGGCGAGCTCGGGTGAGCTTGTTAGGCGAGCTCGGGTGAGCTTGTCGCCGTGCTCGGGGGCGAGCTCGGGTGAGCTTGTCGCCGTGCTCGGGGGCGAGCTCGGGTGAGCTTGTCGCTGTGCTCGTCGGAGAGGTGAGTGTGTCGTCGTGCTCGGGGACGAGCTCGGGTGAGCTTGTTAGGCGAGCTCGGGTGAGCTTGTCGCTGTGCTCGTCGGAGAGGTGAGTGTTTCGTCGTGCTCGGGGACGAGCTCGGGTGAGCTTGTTAGGCGAGCTCGGGTGAACTAGTCGGGCGAGCTCGGGTAAGTTTGTCGTCGTGCTCGGGGTCGTCTTTCTGCATGTTCTCCCAAATATTTGTTTATGCTCTCTTCTCTCTAGAAAGTCTTCTCTCTCTTCCCCAAAAAATTTGTCCTCTTGTAATGAATGACTATTTACTATTTATAGCCACAATGTTTGAACCTATTTGGGCTGGGCTTTCATTAATCTTTATGGGTCAATCTTTATTTGTGTTGGGTTATTAAAAGGGTGCTAATCCCTGGTATAACACTAAGCTCGGATCCATTATTCCCTTCAGGACTCAACATATAAAAAGTATAGTAAGCTCTCATGTACGCCATTTTTTTTTTTTGGGTTAAATCATGTACGCCATTTCCCTGGCGGGTCTTTCATTCTCCAAGTTTCCGGGCAAAACTCCGGCGTCCGTTGACACCGGACGTAATATTTCCATCACGTTTAGGTCTTCCTCGTTTGCTTCACGTTTCACACCGTAACACTAATATTGTGCGTGTTTCATGAGTTTATTATCAATCAGAATGAATATTTTTCTTCGTTTAGACCCCACATTAACGACCTAGTTAATTCACTTGACTTGACTAAAACTTATCTCTATTTATAATTATATAAATACACCATTTTTACATATTATAAGACTCATGAAAGTAAGACAGAGAAAACAAAGCCAAAATGAAGTATATGGTTTGGTTATTGGTTCTTCTCTTGTTCTCTCCATCATCAGACATTGTCTTGGCTCGACAACTATCTCTTAAAACAAGTAAGGAACTAGATCCCTATACTTCTTAAAAAGTAAAGATCTATTTATGAGAAACTATTTCATTCCGCCTCTCAAACTTTTTTTAAATAAAAAATTATGTTGCATTTTAAATCTAGTCATTTGATTTTTTTTAGTTTAAATACTTATAAATTATAAATCATTTTCCAATGTTTTAAAGATATATAAATGCATGTCCATATGTGAACACAAAAATATGCATGTCCATCTATGCTACCTTGATCCATCTTTATTATCTTCCAAAATTTGAAAATTTAATGTCTGAGGAAATTATTAATCATCTTGTAAAGATATTAGTAATATAAATGCATGTCCATCTATGTATTAATGGTTTGTTTTGTTAATAACTGAAATAGGAGGAGTTTGGGATAAAAAGTTGGTTAGAGAGATGAAGATTGATGCAAGAAGCAGTATATCACCGCCTGCGGGTATCGGACACTAATATTTCGGTCCCAAACCGTAGCGACAATCGGTATATGCTAATGGGGATGGGGATATATAATGGATTATGGAGTGGTGATTGTTCCAAAGAAAAGCAACTTACAATATATATATTTATATGAAATCCAATTTTTAAGTTGCTTCCAAATACTCATTATGTTATAAATTATAAGATGCTTTGGTTAAAATTATAAGAATTAATAAATCATAAATATTTCTCCTTTTTATATAAAAATATTATAATCAACAACAAAATATTACAGAATGTTAATAATTATTTTAATAAGTATAAATTTGCATAAGAACTTGAAAAATCATATAAAATGTAACTGAAAATTCTAAAACATTTTACATAAGGAATATGTTTCAAGATTTCAGACGACGCCTTAAACGCATATTTATCCTTTGACCGCCTTAGCCGATAGCTTGGACTATTCTTCAAAATTAACAGAAACTACATCATGCATACATATTCTACGAAAACAAAAGTTTAGGGACGATTTTTTTCTTCGTCAAAGAAAAAAAGTCAGGAAAACAACTCTATAAATAAACACATATTTTCAACAAATTAAAAATATGAATATCATTTTCGTCGTCAGAGCCAAAGTTTACTTGTAAAATCCAGAAAGTTTAAAACAACTAATTAAATAAAAAAATAATGATATACTGCTGAATAGAATGGTAACAGTGATAAAGACAGATTAGTTCGCGAGTGGTCATGACCACTTTTATTTACAAATCACAATAATTGGTTTAAATCCAGCAGTCTGTTGTGAACTAAATATAGACTAATTTTATTAACAAATAAATACGGTCCGCAACAGACTATTGTTTACCCTAAAAATAAAACAGGTTGGTTTGCACTTAAACTAACCGCAGTTACCATTCGAACCCAAAAAATTACTCCGATAAACACATATTACAAAAAGTTTAACAAATACATATTATAATTATTATAGGAAAACAGATTTACTTGTTACTGATTCAACTCTCGTAAATTCAACAAGGGACATTGCTTCGACTATTTCTAAATTTTCCTCACTAATATTACATGAAAAACGTTAATTGAAAAGAGGATATGACGTCCCTGCTGAAAAATATAGTTTGTGATATTTTGTACAGCGTTCTCAGCGGCAATTTTGTTAGGGATATTGTTATTCTCGATATCCCAAAATGCATGCATCAAGACGAGTGTTGTTGTAAATATCAAGAATACATTTGATTATCAAAATTTCTTATCAATATTACGATGATAAGATTACAAAGTTACCTTAATTTTTAGGAGTTTAGGATCTTCAAACCTTTTTTGTATTCATCTTCCTCTTAAAAGGAGGCTTCCTCGACAAGAGACGCAAAAGACTACATATATCTTATCTTCGCAAATCGCAACAATGCAAAAGCTGCTAGAACTTAACTACAACTCTAATCTAAAAGCTTTCAAGTAGGATGTTAAAAATATTCTGTTAGAAAGGTTTTGATATACTAATTTGATAATTGATAACACGCATGAGAGATTATGATTTCAAATTGATAACAATTTGCTTTTCGTGTGTACCGTATGAAAAGCCAATCCTAACACATTATACACCTTCTCTTATTTTTCTACTGCCCTTTTATTTGGCTTTAGAAACCAGATCGAAAAAGAGTAGCCAAAATTCAGAAAATAGAAGTTAGCAACATTACAGTTTGTTTTCAAGAAATATTTCTTTTTTAACAGAATATATAATCTAAATTGAGTTACCAGTTTGCTGGTTCCATTTATATTTCATTTCATTTGTATTTAAAAATTAAAACCAATAGATAAGTTGACAAAAAAGAAAAACAATAGATAAAGGGCATATTAACTGGACGTTAATAATAAAGCCCAAAATAAGAAGCCCATCCAAATAACTGTTTGTTATCAGACAGATTTTGCAAGAGACGGCGGTAAAAAGTAGGATGGTGTTTTTTATGTCGTATCCGCCGACACGACGGCAGTTGATAGTGTCTGTAGGCTTCTTTGCAGCCGGGGTTTCTCTCTTCGCCGCCGGAGCGTATCTCTCACTCGCCAATATTGGACCGCAGCAAGATCGCGTCAAGGCTCGGAATCAATTCGTCAAGGATCGAATCAGGAAATGGCTCGACGATTAGAGCTCAGAAATCCATTTGCAGTGAAGGGTTCTTTAAGGGTTTAGGGTTTATGCGATCTGAAAGACAATTCTTGCATTTATGTAATATATCAGCTCTTACATGTTTGGATCATTTTCTGTCCAAAATTCAAGCTTTTTTTTTTTGTCAACTTACATATGAAGAATCACTGTGAATAAATTTGCTGGCTTTAGCTCATTACCATCTTGATTTTCTAGCAATCTGGTTTGCGTCTGATAACCGAGGCTTCGAAACCGATCCGCTGCGGAAGTTACTTAGTCTTGGACCTGAGACGAGATGATCTTTTGAAGAACCCTTGTTTAGTTTATCTAAGTACCCTTTAGGCTCAACCTCAATAGATCTTCCCCAATCCAATCCTCCATCTCCACTTTTTTGAAGCTTCTCGCTCTGTACAACCCAATCAACACAATCCGATATGCTTCTTTGTAAAGAAAGGCATTTACTTGGTGTTGACTTTCTCCCTCTGTTGTCTTCCCCATAAGGCCATTTATAGTTCTTGTTGTCTATGTTCAGTTCTATGGAATGAAGATCACTTTCCCCGGAATCTTCTTCATTTCCGTCCTCAACTTCTCCATCGAAACCGATGTGGTGGTTCATGTACTCTCCAGTCTGAGGCGGTTCAGGGGTCTTCTCTTTACATCTTTTTGCTTTGAGGTAAGTTTGAAGCTGGTTCCTTAGCTTATCAACAGCTGCGTTTTTCTCCTCGAGCTGGTGCTTAGCCTCTGAGAGTTTCATCTGCACTCTCTCCTCACGCAATGCATCAGCTAACTGCAGCATCTCTCTTTCCTTTTCGACTTCTTCTTTGACTTTGAATGATTCTCTCTTTAGTTCTTCAACTTCAGCTTTGTCTTCGCTGATGTCTCTTGCTAGTTCATCACAAATTTTCTCAACCATCACTCTCGCTCGCTTCTCGTTCTCTTTTTCTTTCACTGCTTTCATCAGAGCTGATTTTGTCTCAGCCAGTTCTTTCCCCAATTTCTTGTTCAAGCTCTCGAACCTTCTCCTTAGTTTCCTCTCCACTTCGAGCTCACCAGCAACAGATTCAATTGCAGCCTCAACAACTTCTTGCTCGTTGCTTTTCCACGCTGCTTTCTCTTCAGCAAAACGTTTCATCAAGTAGATAATGTCGTTGTTTTCCGGTTTATGTTCGTGGATTAATTGGTTGACCTGTAAGCGAGCTCTTTCGAGCTCAGAATGTAAAGCAGAGACGAGGGACATGCTGGAAGATGGGCGGTCTTCTTGACCCCACATTCTGTTAATGATTTTGAGAAGCTCTTTTGACGTTGTTAGAGCGTTACTACAATCCTTCAACCGTGTTTTGACTCCCACAGTTGACCCATTCTCCGTCCGTGGTCGAGTCTCGATCTGCATTGAAAAAACCATGTGAAATCTTCTGTTCATCGCATTCTTGAACGCATATGATTTTATAGATGACGGAGGCAAACAACTAATCATACCACATCAAATATCTCCTAGTTGCTTAGCCTTGCATGTAATGTATATGTGGATAACAAAACATAGTAAACAACAGACAGCGTATGGAGCCAATAGTGGTCAGTGATACACTTTCATCCAGAAGCATTTGATATGAACAGTACAATCAAACACCGAATTTGGTTTGACAAAAGGATGAAAGCTGCAGATAGAAAGGTTTCTCCATATTTCAGAAAGAAACACCACCAAAAGTAGGAAATCAACTTACATCCATGAAGCTACCATTGCTAATAGGATCCCTAGCCCCCACATTGCAGTCTCCAAGCCTAAGCTTTTGCACGGTGGAGGATGCTCTTCTCTGGCGACTTCCAGTCCCTGATCTTTCCATCCTCTACAAAATCAACAAGTTTCTGAGCTTCCCTATAAGCTAAGGCAAGCTAGATTTGCATTGTCCAATGCCATATTTAGTATCATATATACATCTTTCTTAGGTCTCAATAATAAGAGAATCTAGCCTTACATTACTGCCAACAAATCAACCTCAAATAACCAACCAACCATCTCCATATGATGATTATTGGAAAAAAAACTAGTAGAACTGCTCAATTATGCAAAACTAATCGGCACCAACTTATAAAGGAAAACGCCCTTTCATAAGAACTTAAATGTATATTTTAGAGCACATGACAGAAGATTCCGAAGATCCACAGTTTTCTAATCTTCTCTAATCCCACTTCTTAACATCAATCAGAAGCTGCAGGAAAAAATTATATATATTTGATGAATAAAATACTCATAGAGGTTGCCAACAATTTCACAACTTTGACCAAAAGTCAGACCTCAGAATCACACAAAGATGATCATTTGATCAGTTATAGATGATCAATGTCGCAATATTTTAATTGGCTTTATCTTTTTGCAAGAAATGCAGATGAGTGAGAATCTATTAGCAAGCAAGTAACTATCTCTTTCCTTTGATTCAGTCAGAATGAAAGCACATGGCGCCAGTAAGTACTTCGACTCACAGCACATTCCTTATCCACCAATCAAAAACAAAGAAAAGAATTTGACTATTTACCTCAGAGACTGGGATAAGGGAAGGATCGGAGAGGTGAGGTGGTAAAGAACAAGACTGAGCCGACTTGGCCGGAGGAAGCGGCGCGATTCTCTCCACAACTCTCGGCGAAGGCATCTCGTTCGTCTCCCAAAGACTTGCAGCTAGCTTCCTCGCCGAAACCGGAACAGCTGCTACTTTCCCGGTTTTGCTCCCGCATTGCGACGGCGCGTATCTCGGAGAAGCTCGCAATGAAGATGCCGGAGACGGTGATCGGCCAATCAGCCTCCATGTGGGAACAGGAGTAGTTGATCCTCCTCTTTTCCCAACCACAATCGGTCTCTTAAACCGATAGCCTTCCCTGAGAACAGAAGAGGTCGACGATGTCGGCGAATAACATCCACGTTTCCTGATTTTCCCCAGAAGAAGCAGATTCTCCACGCTTTGGTTATCCCTCGGCATTTCAAAGCAAAATCGTAGATCTCTCACCTCGAAATCTGAAGCTACGGATCAAAATTTCCAAAAAACAGATTGAAAAACAAGGACGTTAATCTCATGTGGCCCTCTTGGCCTTGGAAAATTCTGAAAAAATCCTCTTAATTTTGATTTATTTTTTTCAAGTAAAAAATGTGGTCATTCTCTCTTTTAACCTTAACATTTTTGATTATTTACAACCCATATCCACTTATATCCAAACCCAATCAGATTTTGACCCAACCCAAAATAAAATCCCAAAATCTATTTTGAACCCTAAATCACTTCTTCTCTTTTTCCTTCCCCGTAATTTTCTATGGCCAACCCTTCTCTTCCAATCTCATAACTTTCTCAATCTAACGCGAAATCGACCAACCTTAAATCAATTAGAATCGGCTTATCTCCAAACCATTCAAGAATCTTCATCTCCCTTGAACTTACTCGATTCAATTTGCTCAAGCTTTGTGAAGAGAACAACCAGTTCAAGATACTGTACTTCTTATGTTCTTCTCCTCCATCAAGTATTCATAATTTGTACTCTTCATTCAAATTGAAGGTATTTTGCTTACGAATTAGTGTGCATCGTTACTGGATGAACAACTTATGCTTCTTTTTCATGGTTTTAGTCTGGGCTTACGAGGTTGTCGAACCTGATATTAGACAAGTTTTGTGTTTTGTTATCTGAATTTGAAAGAAAAAAGCTGCTTAGGGTTGGTGAAATGTAGAATCCAATTATGTATCATTATTTGTGATGTTTCTGTTGGAGAGATCGTTAGAGAAATGAGATATGAACTTTGAGTTGCTTTCTTCTTCTTAAGAAACCTTTTGTGTTGTCTGATAATGGTTCTTTAAATATTTGTTTATGTTTTTGGTATGCCGTTTATTTGCTTAAAGTGGATAAGAGCCGAAAATAAAATTTTGGTTATCATTAGTTAGAGATTACTTTTGCTGCGAGTTTCATTTGTCATTGTGCTTTAAAGCGAGTTTAACATTGTGGATGGGTAGGGAATGCATGAACTAATGTTTGAAATAATTTCTTTGGTAAATGTACAAATCGAAAACATCAATGGGAGTAAAGATGAAGATGAAGCTAGTGGAAATCAAGTCAAAACATCAAAGAAGAAGAAGAAAAACCACCACAAGCCTATGAGTCTCATGTTAATTATTGTCTTCGTTAGATGATGTCCTTACAAATAAATCATTGTTGTTTTGCTTATTGTTTCAGATAATGAGGTGAGGCTAGAGTATTTCTTGTGTAATTGTAACAAAGGTATTTCGTGTGTAATTGTAAAGAGTTAAATACTTTTAAAAAAATGTTATGTATTTTAGATTTGGAATTTTCACATTTGTTTTTATGTAATTCAGATTTATGGTTATATTTATTTTAGGTACAACTAGAACAACTCTTTTGTAAAGCTAAAAATTTTGGTACAACTAGTACAAATGTAAACTTGAATTAGTGGTATTAAAAACAAGAAAAATGTGAAAAACGTGAAAACGTAAAAACATGAAAAACATGTGCCGTTATAATGTTTAAAAATTATTTTTTTCTGTAAAGAGTTGTACCAGGTTTCTAGTTGTACCAAATTATTTTTTTAAGCAAAGAGTTGTACTTTCATAGTTTTAATTTATAATTAGTAATACCATGCTTTATATTAGATTTTTCTAGTTGTATTTATGAAATTAAGTAAATAAACTAGATTTATAATATTTTCATATCATAATATCTAAAAAATACTTTGTTAATTATTTTTCATATTAGTGTCGTTAGGATTTCAATACTAACCTTAAAAATATAAGGTAGATTATGTACAAATGTGATGCTCATGCAACAAATACCCAAAATTTGAATTTGCTTAATTAATACAAATATGGAAATACAATTACAAATGTTTTAATGATGTTTTAAAACTAACACCGATATTGTATTTATCAAAAAATAAAATTTTACATTTTTGTACCATCAAAGAGTTGAACCAGTTATACCAGTCGTACCTAAAACAACATCATGCATTCAAACTTCGATACTAAAAAATCTTACACAAATACAAATAATATCTATAACACAAACAAAATACAATCAACTTTTAAAATTTTCCCCATAAAATAGCTCAAATGGCAATAATTTGTTTTTCTAGATTCTCCAAATAATGAGAATCTAGTCACTTGGTTTTTTCCTTTCTTTTTCTTATAAGTCGGATATAAGACACATTGAGTTAGTATTTTTCCAGGAACATTTCAAGTAAAATGAGTGACATCTTCCAAAGTTCATTATATCACAAAACTGGAAATATGACGATTTTTTTCGATTCCATCGTATTCCATCTCCTTCATAATCAAAATATATGATTGTGTCATTGATATTATTCATTGTTCTATGAAAAAAGAATAATAAACAACATTAGAACACATGAGTCGTACTAGTTGTACTAATTATACGAGTTGTACTAGTTATACCAGTTATACGAGTGGTACCAGTTGTATCAGTCGTACAATTTGTGACAGTTTTTTTTTTAAAAAATTTCATTAAGGGCAGTTTTGGAATTTCATATTAAAGGAGGTCATACAGATTAAAAAGGACATGACAGAATATGTTGAGGGCCTTGGAGGCCTTATGAGATTATGATCCGAGAAACATTCACAGAGCTTCAAAGCATTTCTATGGCGGTTGCTATGTTTAGAGGTTTTGATCAGTAGTACAGAGTGAATGTTTTGATAAGTGATCCACTGTGATGAGGAACACTGTAACATGCACACGTGGTTTGATCTGGATGGTTAGACTTACGAGTATATACAAAATTGGAAATGGAATTGTCTCATGATTTACAGTTTACAGGGTGTGTCAGTAAACCGAAACGAAATAATTAAATCGATGTTCAGCTGGTTCGGTCCTCTCTTCACTAGTATTGTCAATTCGGATTAATCTGCACATTATCAGTCCGGTCTGCAGCGATTTTTTGTTTTTCGGATTTTGGCGATCTGGTCCACGGCGGACTACAATACTAAAAATAAAAATCTTAATCCAAACTGTTTAAAGTTTGCGGATATCCGAATTGATCCGCATACTAATATTTTAATAAAAAATTTTAGGAACCATAATAAATAACTATAAGTCTATAAATTGATGTCGATAATCATAAATGAAAACAAAGTTATATTTCGAAAATTAAAATAGAAACTTCAATGCAAGAGAAAAAGTATCAAAATAAAAAAGTAATGGAAAAGTAAACTTCATAAACAAGAAAATTAGAGAAGTATCAAGTAGCAGACGAATTAATTGCACCCAATGTATCTTTTTCAAAAAGTAATAGCAAAGTTGTATGTTTCAAAAAGATTTTGCAATTGTGTATCTTTTTTGTCTTTTAGTGGTGGTTAATGACCATTTAGCCTTAGTTTTTGTCTTCTAGTTATAGATAGTTAATTAGATAGCCTATCCACATTTCACCCTTCTATCCATCCGATTTTTTTATTTTTGTTGATTATTTTTTTTTCTCTTACTTTCTCTTTCTTACTTTTTGAGTTATTTTTTACCCCTCATGTTTTTTACGGTGGATAGGCTAAGGTAGATGATGATTCCAACAATATAAACCGCCGGAATGAAGATAAAATAGGCCGATCTACCGGAATTCAAAAAAAAAAAAAAATTCGGACATAATACGGAAATTGCGAATGGATAGTTTAGAGTAGATGTCCATAACATGTATCCACATGGATATTTATGATGAACAAGATGCTTAACAAGATGATTTAATATGAATGATGATGGACAAGATGCTTAACAAGATGGTATAACATATGATTATTCGTGGATGCTTAACAAGATTGTATAACATATGATTATTCGTGGACACGAAAGTATGTTGGACGATCACATCTCATGCTTAACAAGTGATTTAACATACGATGGACAAGATGCTTAACAAGATGGTTACCATTGGTACACGTAGATGATGGATAATAGTTAACAAGATACTTACCATGGGGTACAAAAGTATTTGTGATCCGTGAATACAAAAGTTTGTTGGATCGATTACTCGTGGACACTACCACGGTTATATTAAATGTTAAACGCTTATAATGGACAATAGGATGGTCAAGAGATCACATTATTGTGATCCGTGGACAAAAAGTATTTGGGTTAGATTATTCGTGGACACTAAAATGACTTATATCACATGTTAAACACTTATGATGGGCAATAGGGTTATGTGGTAGTATCCACGTGGATGGATATTGTGGATATCTATTCATAACTATCCACTCGTAAATTTTTTTTATGTCCAATTTTTTTTTTTTTTGGAATTTCGGTAGATTGATCGAATCTCTCTCCATTCCGGTGATCTAAATGGCCGAAAATCTTATATATTGAATCCTATCCACCGTTCAAAAAACAAAGGGTGAAAAAAATGTAAAAGTAAGAGAGATGATGGAAAGGAAAAGAAAAGAAAAAAGAAAAACAAAAAAGGAGTGATTAATTTTCGGTGGGGATAAAATTGTCTTTTTACCTGTAGGTCCTACAAAAAAAGATACATAAATGCAAAGAGATTTGGAAAGATACAAAATTGAAATAAAAAAAAATTAAAAAGATACAGTGAGTGCAATTCACCCAGTAGCAGACTGAAGTGAAAAGTAACTTAGTGAGTTTGAAAGCAAAAAAAAAAAAAAAAACTTGAGCCTTAAAACCTAGAAATAAAATAGTTGAAAATATTTATTTTAATATTTAAGTTTTTTTAAAAATCTGCGGTAAAATCTATAAACCGCAAATACCAAACCGCTTAAGACCGTATACCGCAACGGTTTCAATCTGCGGGACCGTAGATAGAAAAAAATAAAGTCCTAGATCGTTTTAGATCGTTTTATTATAGGGTGGACCGGATTATAATCAACCGATTTTAATCCAAATTGACAGCTCTACTCTTCACGTGTCCACAAACAAAAAGAAAACAAACCAAAGTCAATCGGGCCCAATTCAGACTATAAATAGTTAGGTCCATACATATTAAAATATCCATGTGCCAATAAACGAAAATTAATAAATATATTCGTAACTAAAAGTCCAAAGGTAAGCACTAAAATATGCTAGTCAATCAGGCCCAACTCAAGCGAAGCTAGTACAGAACTAAGGAATTGGGTGTCTAAAGTTTAGACCTATGCCTCAGTGGCAGTGTTCGAACTTCATACTTCGAACAATTTTTTTCCTTACTAATTTGGTTATTCATTTAGCAAATTATGATCGCTTGTTCAACAAGATGTCGATGGCTTAATACTGACACTATATATCCCCTATATCTATTAGAAGTATTTAGGATTTTCAATTATAATAGTTGGCAACAAAAATTGCACCAATACTTTGTAGATGCATAAGATTATTGTCTAAGCATCATCAATATTGTGTGTTTAAGTGATTCAACATATCTATGTCATTATACATGATTTCAAATAAGCTAGATGCCTACATGTCATCTTTGGAAATGAGATTAAGCCGATATTATCTTCTTCTTTTCTTAATTAAAATGAAAATTATTAATCCTCTTTTTCATTTGTTTTTTTCTTCTTCTTACAAAACATCACTTGACTTGAAGAATGAACCCGATGTACGTAACTGTGAATACCTAACTCATAATTTTTGTGCAACTAATTCTATCGCAATGGCCGTTAGTTATGCAATTGTGGTGACCTATGAATATTGAATGGAGATCAATACAGACAAATGTGTGGAGTGTGGACCTTTGACAAGCATTGCATTTTCTTCATCGTTTATTTTATTTTTTACCAAGTAATAATCTTTTCATTAAAAATAAAAAGACAAAATTTCATAAATGAATAAATACGAATATATATGAAAGATAATCCAAAGCGTGAGGGTGGCTTTCGGATAAACACAGAAAGTTGTCTCCATTTTCTTTGGAAATTTTGGGATCATGGGCGCTGTGGGACCCTCATACTCTCTCAGCCTGCTACTGCTACAGTGTGGACCCATTTTACAAGCCCACTCTTGTTTCTATATTTGTTTATTAACCATCTCACGTGAAAACCACACAAATATAATATTTCTTGAAAAAGAAAACTGAAAACTCTTATTCATTTCATTGTAATCTGTCATATGTCAAAAATATTGTTGAATATTTTTTGACCTCAAACGTTTAAAGGATCACGAACCACCGAAACAAAACCAAAATGCGTTTTCCTTGCTTTCTATTTACCATATTTTATTACTATCATCAAAACCGTCTCAAACTATTTAAATTTTAGAAACAGTGGGTCTGATCGGTGATATTATTGTAAAACGTTAGAGGCTTACCGTTTTGTTTGTTATGCAATCATAAAATTGTTATCAAAGCTACAGTAAAAACGGTTACTCTCAACTTTTTATTACCGTTTTCTCTAACAGTTTTCGCTTACAGCTTTCACTTACAGCTTTGCACTATTCAACCGCTTACCACTTCCGCTAACCGCTAATCTAATTGTTCCGTTTTTGTTCACCAATAGAAACCATTGCTCATTGTTCATGCTGAAAAAGCGTCATGGTTACACTCAAATTGTATTGTCATCTTCCTTTGTAATTTGAAGGCAGTATTTTTTTTTAAAGCTTTCATATTTTTTCTTTTTGATTTTTTTTTTCCGTTTGTCTGAATTATATTGATCAAACTGAGTGAAATACCACGTTGGGATACAACAGCCGGCAGAAAACGAGAATATCTCCAGAAACTACTCAAAAAAAAAATATACCAAAACCAAACAAGGGATCTAAATACAAACAAAGACTAAACAAGAGACACACATTAACGAAAGCTAACAATCTACAACTAAACCCCAAAACAATTCTTAATTGATAAGAGCAGTTAGCACCATTGGTCTAAACACATCCAATTTTTTTGCAATGAACCACAATCAGAGAAGATAGCCAATGATGTGATGAACTTCTTCTAGGAGAGAAGAAATGAAACTCACATGAACCTCCTGTTCACGATGATCCAGCCGAAACACGCAGAAAAGGAAAACTGAATCTAAAATGTAAAAAGAGAAGCATGAATTCCTAATGGTTCCGGTAAGAAAAAAAACCCTAAGAAATTAATAAGTCCAAAATCTAAAACTGAAGCTGAGATATTCAAGACACTATTTAAAATATAAAATATAATTTTATTTTATACGGTTAAAAATATATTTAAAATTATACAAAACAAAAAACAATCTAAAAATATAAAAATATAAAATAAAAACAAAAATTTTTAAAATATAATTTTATACACTAGCAACTTACACATATATTTTTTTAATATATTTCTGTTTTATGTGATAAATATATAAAATATATATATTTACATATATAATTTCTTAAAATAAATTTTGAGGTCTCTTATATAACGAGGATCTTATTCAAAAGTTTAATAAACATGTGTTCAAATCTGGCTGTGCCAAAACCAGCCTATAACTAAACCAAGAAACCCTAGACACAACTCAACAATCCTAGCAACCGCCGATTCCACACCACACCTTGGACACTTTGCCATTGCCGAGCCAGAGCGAATGGACCACCGAGAAATCACCACAGCCTTGCAAGGAATTTCAAGGCAGTAAAATTCATTTGTCATCACTATTGTTTAAAGTTATATAACTAAGAAATCTGAATGAAAAAAGAAAAGACAAAGGGGGTGGGGGTTTAATTTGAAATGGGGCCTTAACGTATAATAGGAATGGGACCTGAATCTTTGATGCAATGAAAGAACTCAGAAGAAGAGAGGCGTGCAGATGTTTTGTTTCCATTGTCCTACCATCTCTTTCTAGTTAATTTCTCAAACAAACCGCCAAATATAGCCGACCTTTTATTTTTTATTTTTTCTTATCAAAATAAAGATTTTCTGTTTTATTTTTTGTACGTAAAAGATTCAAATAGTTTGTCTTCCTTCGGTCCACACTCTTCAAACTTATCCTCCAAGTTGGATATAATTTTGAAAGTATTGTATATACATACATACCACTATTGGTAAGATTATACTATTGTAAATTTTAGACTTTTTAGTACTAATTGTACGTGAATAACTACAGTTCTTTAATAGTTGCGGCTGAAGCAATATATAATATGAATGTGGCTAACGTCCTCAGCGGCTCCGCCCTAGTGGGTTTGCTCACTACAAGAAAACACGCGATTACCGACGGCCATAATCGTCGGTAATCCGTCGGAAACACCGTTTATCGACGGAATTTCGACAGAACAAATCCGTCGGTTCTATTTTGTCGGAAAATCGTATCCGTCGGAAATCAGTCGGTTATTTCCGACGGATTTCCGACAAACTATTTTCCGACGGATTTCCGACAAACTATTTTCCGACGGATTTCCGACAAACTATTTTCCGAC
The DNA here is from genome assembly GCA_030180135.1 of Orychophragmus violaceus. NCBI lineage: Eukaryota > Viridiplantae > Streptophyta > Magnoliopsida > Brassicales > Brassicaceae > Orychophragmus > Orychophragmus violaceus. The sequence continues at coordinate 91,045,946 of CM058240.1, forward strand.
GGATTTCCGACAAACTATTTTCCGACGGATTTCCGACGGTTCTTAAAATTATTATTTAAAAAAAAATTATTATTATATATATTAAAAGTATTTAAAATTTATTATTATATATATATATATTAAAATTTAATATTTTATATACGAAATATTTTATAAATTTTTTATTAAATTTATTAAAAGTATTTATTTCAATTACATAACATTGAGATTCTCATCGGATCCCAATCCCGTTCATGTCCCATGTACCGAACCCGTCCTCGTCCGTCCATGTCCCCGTTCCCGAAGCTCATGTTCCCACTCTCGGTTCCATCACTTGAGTTGTCCCGCCCAAATGGCTCCCGCTAGGAGCTTCTTGCCCCGAATGGCTCCCGCTAGGAGCTTCTTGCCCCGGAGCCGACGGTAGAGAACAAGACGGTCTAAGTTGAGTCGATCGAGCTCGCCGTGGAGGTGCCGACCGTGCTTGAGGAGGCTGAGAAGGCTCACCCGGAAGAGATCCACGGACCTGACCGGTACCGGACAAAAAAGCCTCGAACTCTCCGTAGTCATACCTACATCACGTGAAAAAACACTTCAAGCAACCGTTATAAAAACATTTATATAAATCATAATTTTATATAAACTTTTATTACAATATTAATAATTTCAAAAAACAGTTTTATAAATCTGAAAAATATAAACTCGTTTTCATATATATATAAAACTTTTTAATATGTTAAAAATTTATTAAAAAAAAAATTTATAAAGAAAAAATTATCTAATTTTTTTTAAAAAAATACTAAAAACGTTTTTTAATCTAAAAAAATCATAAATTTATTTTTATAAAAAAAATATCTAATGTTTTTATAAAATACTTAAAAATGTTTTTATAATCTAAAAATTTATAAAATCGTTTTTATAAATAAAAAAATATCTAATATTTTATTAAATTACTAAAAAAACGTTTTTATAATCTAAAAAATTATAAAATCGTTTTTATAAATAAAAAATATCTAATGTTTTATTAAATTACTAAAAAAACGTTTTTATAATCTAAAAATTTATAAAATCGTTTTTATAAAGAAAAAATATCTAATGTTATATTAAATTACTAAAAACATTTTCATAATCCATAAAAAATTTAAAAACCTCTTAAAAATTACAAAAATAAAGAAATAAAACTTATACAAACCAAAAAATGTTAGATAAATAAAAATTACATTTCTAAACAAACTAACATCAATCTAACAACCTAAGAAGGATGTTAAGCTCCTAGAATCAACACTCAAACAACATGCATCCTAGATCCTAAATTCCAAACACCTAAAATCTCATTATTCTCTAAAATTAATCGGTTCAAATCAAAGCTTACATGATTTTGATGTGGTTGGCGGTTGGTTTCGGAGAGATCTCGCCGGAATCGTGCGTGCAACGAAGAGAGAAGTCGGAGAAGAAGTAGAGAGAGAGAGAGAGCTGTCGAAGAAATGAGGAGGAAGATGAGTCGGTGAAAAGATATTTAAGTTTTCCGACGGATTTCCGACGGATAATTAAGATCCGTCGGAAATCCGTCGGTTTCTAAAATTATAAGGCGGTATTACGAAATTTTCCGTTAAAATTTTGGCGGTTCAATAACCGACAGATTTCCGACGGATCTCAATTATCCGTCGGAAATCCGTCGGAAAATATATTAGAAATAAATTAATTAAAACATAATATTAAACCAATACATTACTTCATAATTTATATTACATAACATAAAAACATAATATTTTAAATAAAATATTCCACATTAAACATACATTAAACACAAAATTTAGTATAGGATTTTTATAATTTAGTATATGATTTTTATAAATTAGGAAACATACCGAGTTTTATAAACTGGTTTCCGACGGATTTTCGACGGATGTAATATTTCTGTCGGAAATCCGTCGGAAATTTCCGACTGATTTCCGAGGAAATAGGTTTAGGGTATGTTTAGGGTTTAGGGTTCCGGGATTACGAAAACTTAAAAGTTAAATAATACATTTCAGATACAATATTTAGGATCGTATGACTTATATAATACAAAATTAGATTTCCGTAAATCAAACAAGAGATCCGTTCAACATATCGACAAATGACATTGTCTACTAAGAAGTGAATTCGACGATGGTACTTCGTATTTCCGAGAATGTGTAAAACAATTTTTAAGTGATATAGAATGTTGATCTTCACTCATTAAAACCCTACTACTAATCACCCCAGAGTTTTACAAAGAATCAGGTTTAGGGTTTGTAACCCTAAACCCTAAATCAAACTATCCCTCGGAAATCTGTCGGAAATTTCCGACGGATTTCCGACAGAAATATTACATCCGTCGGAAATCCGTCGGAAATTTTCCGACGGAAATGTTTGCCGTCGGAAAATTTCCGACGGAAATGTTTGCCGTCGGAAATTACCGACGCAAAACCGATGACTTCCAATCCGTCGATACGTCGTCGGAAATACGTCGGAATTTCCGACGGCAAATTTTCTGTCGGAAATTCCGTCGGTTTAAGGCTTGTTTTCTTGTAGTGGCTGCACCAGAACTCGACTGGTAAGGAGAGGAAAATGAAACAAATTTGCTGCGTTTGGAATCCCACAAAAACTTGTGTGTGAATTATTATATTACCGATTTTTTACTTTTGTAATTGTTGCTTAATTATCTTTCAGTTTAATCTATTAATTAGTGTGTTTCTCGACGCAAATTTATTAGTGACTTTGTGATTTTTCCATGAGAGAAATTATCAGTCTAAGTCCAAGGTATCGGCTGCATGAATTTAGGGTTTTATCTATATATATCTGAACAGTGCAGATATTTTTAATAAGAAAAAAACAAAAAATGTAGAGGAAATATGTGGTCCTCTCCATCTCCGGCCATTTACTTTTGGTTTCATAGAAAATACAACAAATAGCTTTGGTCCCCTACTTCGGAGAAATAAATATAAAAAATATGCAAACAAATATTTTCATCAAGTTTACTAATTTTCACAGGTAAAAAAAAAATATATGGTAATAAAATATTTGTTTGCATTCATCAGGTTTACATAGAGTGATCTAAGTTATCCTATTTTACTGTAGTTTTTAATTAACCCTTCTCACCACTTAATTTATTTTTTTATTTTTTAATAACTGTGTGGATCCTAAAAACTTTCTAGCCTCAAAGATTAATCTTTACGAGGTCCATAGAAATCAGGATTTTCTTACCACTAAAGACATTTACGAGTAACCAAATGGGAAAATGTAGAATATGTGAATAGAATTTTGAGTGTGGTGCACCCAAAACCCATCTCCTTACCACTACACCAAAACCACTTGGTTTCACTTAAAATATTTGAATGGTCATAGCTATAGGATTGGATAAATTCTTAACTATCTCGAATCGTCGATTGGTGTGTCATGCAGGAGCTACGCCATTGGCTTCAACATGATCTCCATCATTTAATGCGCAGAATACTACGATCGCAAAAACTAAACGAAAATATATATTATAAAAAGTGGTTTTAATTTGCTAGGGAATGGAGAAAATGTCAGAAATAGATATGGTAGCAACTTACCCTGAGTTTCATGAAGCTTCTCGCAACACTTTCTAGAAATAACAAAACAATTTTGTCATACTTGTGAGCATTTATATAAAGATATGAGCAGATTTATCCTTTTAGGAACCCTCTAGGAATTACATTGGCAGATTCCTCTCGTGTCTTCCCTTTGGGCCAAGGAGATCAGTATAATATTCTTTATATTTTTGTGTTCATGCATGTCGTGTAATGAGTATACCGATGGTATATAATATAAAATTATGTGATTGTAATTTACAAACCAGCAAAATAAGTTTTGTATCTAGCAATGTTTTGAACGAATATTATTATTTTTATATATGGTTGCAAATGGATACCAGCACCTCACTCAACTCGGATCGGACCATTGAAACAAAAAAACCCACAAATGTTAACATTTTATATAGAAAACAACACTTATTTAAAAAATTTAATCTGTAGTAGTTTTAGAAATAGTCGCCATTTTGAAAAACAATAGTGATATTTGATGACAAACGTCGGGTTTTCTAATAGTTATTATGTTATTTAATAATTACGAAGCATTAAAAAATATGATACACCTGTTTCACTTATAAATTTTAATTAGGGAAAAAACTAAAAGACAAAGTAAGCAAGCGACCAACAACCTCTATTATTCATGGGAAAGGAAGGATATGCCCCTCAAGATGTGCTATGTTTATTATTAATAGTGTTACAACAATTATTGTTCACTAAAGTTATTGTTCACTAAAAATTATATTACGGAGTTAGAATTTGTTGTGACAATAAAGAGTTAGAATTGAGTCACATTTTAGCCTGCAAAACTCTCATTTAACGAGTTACTAATTTTTTAAAATTCTAAACAACAAATAGCTCACACAAGCCTGTGAATTTTAATCCACATTGATAATATATAATGAAAGAGACTTATATCTATGTGGATCGTATATAACTTAACGCAAAGATTATAGTGTGAGGAGAGGAGTGAAACACGAGTAGAGTCCAATTAATGTATCAAATAATATCACATCTTTGTTTTATCCTTCTTGCATTTATATTGGTAGCCCAAGCAATATTTTTCGGCTATTAAATTATATTTTTATAAATATTAAATTATATTTTATGTATACCTATCTAATTCTATAATTGAGAAGTGAAAACGCACCACGTTCACTCTCACGAGGTTGTTTACAATGATACCCTTAATGAAAATCTAATGAAATTGTCCCACATCGATAGTTGGAAGAATAATTCTCTAATATATATAGGGTAAGAAACCGAGAGAGAGAGACCGAGAGAGAGAGAGCGCGATAGAGAGAGAGAGCGAGAGAGAGAGACCGAGAGAGAGAGAGCGAGAGAGAGAGACCGAGAGAGAGAGAGAGCAAGAGAGAGAGACCGAGAGAGACCGAGAGAGAGAGAGAGAAGAAATTATAATTTAATTTAATTTTTTAGGGTTTTAAATTAGGGTTTAAGGATTAGGATTTAGGTTTTTGTTTTTAAGGTTTACATATTGAGTTTAGGGATTATGGTTTAATTTTTATTTTTATTTTTTCGGTTTTCAAATTATGGTTTAGGGTTTAGAGGTTTATAAATTAGGATTTAGGTTTTAGTTTTTCCATAAATTCGTTTATTTTTATTTTTTATTTTTTTGTCTAAAATAAAACATTTTTTATTATCGTTTTTGTTTTTAAAAAAAAATTGTTTAATTGTTAATTATTTTTAATACTAAATTTTGTATAATTATTTAATTGGTAAAAAAAGAAAGGGTGAACAAATGAGTTCCAAGAATTTTTCTAATTATCTCAATATAAAGTAATTATCTCCATTATATTTAAAGATAAACTTCCCAATATGATCACAATTCAAATTTAAAATACTTATCAAATATATAGTAGTTATTTTCTTTATATTTTAAGGAAATTTTCTAATTTCGATAATATCTGAATTTAATATACTTAATAATATTATAAAAGTAAATATTCTAGATGTATCTTCGAGAAAAAGTAGGATTTAACTAAAAAGTAAATATATAGGAAAAAGTAAATATGTAAATTGGAGTTTATATGTAGGAAAAGTAAACTACGTAGTTAAATCCTATCTGGGAAAAGTAAACTACGTATGAAACTTAACAATTTAACATAATCAAACTTCACAATGAGTAGTTATCTTTCGAAAGAAGTATATATGTAAGATTTGAAGGAAAGAATGTATCTTCAAAAAAGAATGATTTATCTAAAAAGTAAATATGTAAGATTTATGCAAATTATTTTCCACAAATTAATCAAACTTAACATTATCAAACTTAACAAATAGTAGTTATCTTCCAATATACTTAACATAATAATCAAACTTAACAAATATATATATATATATATATATATATATATATATATATATATATATATGTATCTTCGGAAAAAGTAGGATTTATCTTAAAAGTAAATATGTCGGAATTATCAAACTTATCTTCCACGAAAAAGTTAAATTTACGATGAAAAAATTGTTATTGATAATAATTTGGTAATATGATTTTAACAAAAACTATCGATATACTTCCATAAAGATATGATACTCAAATATACACACATATAAATAGAAAATAAACAAAAAATAAAGGAAAACTTAATTACCCTAATGACTCTAATTACTTGTGTCGTGTATATATATCAAAACATATGAATCGAAACTAAGCACACAATCAAAACGTCTAGAGTTTTTAGCAAAGTAGCTTCCTATATCAACGTGACTTCAAAATCTTCCGTGAGTTATGGCCGAGAACAAAAATCGCTATGATAATCCAGGTAGTTCTATTATCTACATGATTTACGATATCCAAGAACTTTTTCTTCTAGATACAATCTAATCGTTATACTCTAAATAATGGATCTTCTTCTTAAACTCTTTTACAGGTTGTGTCATTTTTGACGAATTAGACTATGAAAACTACATGAATGGTGGTCCAGACGATGATAGTAGTGGAACAAGTGACAGCGATGACACATCTCATAGTGAAATCGAGATTGAGGTTACACCAGGGGGAAAGAAATTACATCGAACAAAAGGACCAAGTGGATATACATACTGGTATGTAGTTCTTAAAGTCTATCAATTATTGTGTGACCAATTATATAAATCTCGAATATTAATACAAAGTTAACTGGTTTTTACAGGTATTCAGATGATGAAACGAATGATACCGAAAATGGTGACCAAGAGAATGATGAGCATTATAATAGCGATGATACGGGTGATATTTCTGATACAGAGGATCCAGACGATCCATACTACAAGATTTCAGACAATGATCAATGATGAAGAAGAGGAAGAAGAAACCAAGAAACAAGTAGCTATGGGATTCTAAGATTGGCTACAATTTTCTTTTTTTTAGTTTCTATTATCACTAAATTTGTTTTAGCATTCTTGGTTTTTTTTAAATATCTAATACATAAATAAAATAAATTATATGATATCTATTATCTAATATTAATTGTTTAGTTTTAACATCATGGGCATGAATAATTTCTTACGATCTATTTATTTCTTTTGATTACTTGGTTTCTCTCATCTTTACCATCTAAGTGTATACATAAATCAAACCTATGTTTTGATTACTTGAATTTTGAAAACTCACTAACTTTGACTGTTGTTATTGATGAAAAAATCAAAGTAATCAAACACTAAATTCAAGTGTATACATAGATCAAACTAATATCAAAACATTTAACAGCTTCTTCAATGCTTCAAGCGAAAATACTAAGTGGACCAGTCTGACTAGAAGCAAAAACCTATGTTAACATCTCTGCAGAGATCTCTGATGGCTTATCCATGTCTTGCACACAAAAAAAAAAAAAATAGAAACCAATATTTCAATCGCTAACAAAACATTAAGAAAATATGCTTCAGAGATATACTTAGTTTCTACTCAAAAGACTATTTCAATTTTAAAATTGGAATGAGTGATATTTAAGTCAAAGTGATAAAAGTGACAAACAAATTAATTCACTGATGATAAATAAAAAAAACTTACGATTTCAATGAGATAATTCTTAGCAGTTATATACTTGTACGATTCGTCGCCAATGCGATTGATAACCCCATTTGCGTCCCGGTACACAACATATATAGGTTTATGAACAATTTTATGAATATAATCTAAGGGTGTGTCTCTGTAACGCCCCTTTCCCATTCTCCGCTGACCGTCGAGCTGACCGGTCAACAATCAAACAAGAACATGACCGATCGAACCCGAGCAAGTCGAACGGGAAAAGTTCGCCACAGGACGAAGCCAAAGATAGTTCGGTTTGAGACAAAGGCTCGCACCAATCTATCCTCGACTCCGCTATCCTCATATCCATAGCACAAGCGGTACCACTTGCACTACTTCGATGAGTTGTGTCGGTTCGGATTAAAACCTCATATCAGGGAAACAATTTCATTTCTGAGTAATCAACATTGAGTACAATGTTTAATATAATTTCACAAACAATCGTCCAGTAAAATATACAAGGAAATCAACACAACGAAATAACAATAATGCCGAACCGAGAAAACACGCAAAAACCCACGAATCAAATCCCGTCACAAGCAACCCGAAACCACACCGAGCATCTCCTGCGTCCGCCGCTACCTAAACCTGAAAAACACAAAAAGAGTATAATGAGCGATCTAAGATCACCCAGTGAATCGGCTCCCCACTACGGCTTCTAATCTATCTAGATTCTACAATCCCCGCCCCGAAACCCAAAATAACAATCAACAGAAATAAATAGTTGATCACGCACTACCACGTCGTGATAAACCCACACACAATCAAGCAATAGCCAAAACAAGAGAATTAAGGGAATCGAAGGCACTGCGGCACATGTCCTCGATTGGACTCGATCTATCTATCGCGCAACGAAAGAACTAATAAAACAACACTGGGCCCTTACGAACTTGGTGACTTCCACGGGTTTCCACTGTCACCGATATGGCAACTAACCCACATGACTCCTAGCCGTCCATACAACGACTAGGACACCGTTCTCTGTCCATCGATACGCGGCGACTCCGGTTACCCCCGGCAACCCGAGCTTCCATGCAGTCCGGCCCTAGGACGCGACCCCGTATTCTCCGGACTACACCCTACAGACGTCACTCCATAGGTTCGCACCCGCCAGGCTAAGCTGAACAGGTTCTCAATTCCCGAGGATCCAATCGGGATGGAAGTACCAGCACGTAAACAAAACCTAGGCTTGCGGAATCTAACGCACCCTAGAGTCCTAGTGCAGAAATATAAACACGCAGACTCGCTGGGACTCTAGCACAGATCACGCAATCAATATCAATAATAAATCCCCAACCATTCCGCAAGCCTCTACACTACCACCGCTCTGACTAGGTAAGATACCTAGTCAGCACCACTAACTTACCCGGTCCCGTGACCGGAGTAAGTGTCCGCAATAACTGCTCGGCCCAACACCGAGCAGTCTAACAAGCCTGCACACAAAGCTCACAACAACAACAATACAATCACGCAATCACAATCAATCACACAATCACAATCAATCACACAATCACACACAAGCAGGCTTATTAGGGTTTCTAAGTCTTTTAATCCATTTCACGCCCGCTACCTTAGGTTAACCGCTTGTTAACCCGTAGACGGTTCACCAATCATAACACTTCTCATTTCTTAACCAAACCTAGTCATCATTTATTAACTCCCCGGTCCGTCGGTTTAGAGTTAGTAAACTTACTAACTCCCCGACGTCTCATTATTAGCTTAATTTGATTCATTACCCAATCCCGCTATTAAACCTAAACCCCAATCCCGCTACAATATTCTATACGTTCGTTTAGGTTTAACCATATTTTAAGGTCGTCTTAATTCCCGTATATATAGATTCATTAATTATCGTTCTTATACCATATATATGCATATACAGTCCTAAACAACGGTCTATATGAATGCATCACCCAATCATTACTAACAACCTAGCGGCACACAACCAATTAACCTTTTAATTCTTTAAACCCTAACATGCTTATCCGATCCTAACCGCTTTAACATTAAACGCCCAATTAATTATTAAGTACCAATTAGGTTAAGTAACGGGTATGCAATCCTAGCACTACGGTTTATCAATTTATGGTCTATATGAATCTATGAGTTTGTGAGCCGACTCACAGTGAGATAGGTACGGAAATGACGGCTCGATGCAGATGTAAATCCCGAGAGACCCGACTCGAACCCCGAACGTCTCCCGAACCTCTCCGAATGCACGAACTCGAACCCCGAAGCTTCCTGAACGTCTTGACCGTTGACTGAACAATTCAAACCACGCGTCCGGACCATCTTCTCTCCCCTTCACGCCTCCTTCTCTCTCTTTTCTTCATCTTCACGTCTCTCTCTCTCTCTCTCTACTTTCTCTCTCCTCCGGTCTTCTCTCCTTCTCCTCATCTCACGCTTCTCTCTCCTTCCTTCTTCTTCTCTCTCCTCTTCTCCATGCTTCTTCTCTCTCTCTCCTCCCCTTCACGCTCTTCTTCTCTCTTTCTCTTCCTCTCTCTTCTTCTTCCTCTTCTCTCCCTCCTCTTCACGCTTCACGCTTCTTCTTCTTCCCTCTTCTCCTCTCTCCTTTCCTCCTTCACGCTCTTCTTCTTCTTCTTCTCTCCTTCTTTCTCTTTTTCTCCTTCTTCTCTCTCTCTTCTCACGCTTCTCCTCCCTCTCCTCTCACGCTTCCCCTCTTCTCTCCTCCTCTTCTTCTTTCCCTTCTCTCCTCACGCTTCTTCTCCTTCTCTCCTCTCTTTCTTCTCTCTTCTTCTTCTTCTCTTCACGCTCACCTCCTCCTCCTTCTTCTTCTTCTTCTTCTTCTTCTTCTTCTTCTTCTTCTTCTTCTTCTTCACACCCTGCTTCTTCTTCTCCTTCTTCTTCTTCTTCTTCTTCTCTTCTCTCCTCTTCTTCTTACGCTCTTTTTCTCTTCTTTTTGTTGTTGTTGTTGTGTGAATGAAATGAGCAAAGAAAGAGTTCCTTTTATAGTGAAAGAAGTGAGTTTTAATGTGTGACACTTGTAGCTCCTTCTTTCATTTGTTGGACACGACAACAAATCTTCATGTGGGGAGGATTCAATTCACCATGTGCCACAAAATGCTATGTCAACAGCTGTCCTCCTGACTCATCACTCCTGCCACGCCACCTTCTTGTTGTCAACTCTCCTCTCTTGCCACAACACCATTCATGAATCCATAAAGATTCATTTAACCATGTGATCAAAATCACATGCATTGTATAATGCCACAACACCTCCTTACATGCCACGTCTCCCTCTCTTTTTCAGCATAAATTACTCTACTTTTTTGCCCAAAAAATTACCTCTAAACCGTCCTTAATCAGCCACTACTCCCCATTAACTCCAATGCTCGGTTTGATGGTTCTTGGTTTTAATATTTTAGAATATCTCTGGTTGATCCCATAAATCCTCAAACCTCCATAATCAGATTCTTCATGCTATTTTATGAATTTAGCATTTTGAATCGCCTCAAACGGACACCTGTAGCTCCGGTTATGAATTTTTGAAGTTTTATCGGTTTTGTCGGTTTCCATTCCCGACAACCGAAAAACATCTTTCTACTCCAATTTCTCCAATTCTGGTCTTGTGAACATTCTTTATATTTAAATAAAAGAATATTCGGCCCGTCTCGGCTTCCATCTCGAACTTTGGTAAAATTACCATTTTACCCCCGACATTGGTAAAATGACAATTTTACCCCTGGTTGACTTTCTGCTACCCGTTGACCGTATTTTCGATACGGGGTATCACATTCTTCCCCACTTGCAGGAATTCGTCCCCGAATTCTCCGTCACTGACAGATTTCAAATTGGTTCCGAACCCTGTAAGTCGCTTCATCACTTCACTCCGACGCTCCTTACGGCTGCATACCACTGACCTCAACACTGATCCGATCTGACATCCCAATCTTGTACCCTGGTCCGCTCCACTCTCAACTGTCTTTATCGGTCTCAATTTTCGAACTCACTCCCGGTTAACTTCTCTACTCTGCTTCTTACTTCCGTCTTCCCCACTTTGCCTCGACTTCCACATTCTTCGGTTTGTGACTTTCTGTCTTCTTCCTGAGACACTCTTCAAGAATCCGATCATCTGCTTTCGACTGTCTGATTTCAAAAACCTCACTGAATCTTCTTCCCAACTCTCGTTGCTCACTTCATACTTCTCGGCTCTTTCTGTCGGTCGCTCGATAAACTGATACACTTTCCACCGACGACACCAATCACTGCTTCACAGTCCGGTCCACTTATCTCACGAAGTCTTGACACTTCATCACGCTTTCGGGTTCGGGTTCGGTCTCGGATTCACATCGCGTCGCCATTCCGACCTACAATCAACACAACAACTTACTGAAACAGTTAGTTTCATCCCGATCTATCCCCGATATCACTTTCCCATAGAAATATGGTTACTTAATCATGTACCCGACGGTTATTCGTGATTAAATAACAATATACTATAAGTCCGCTCCCTCGTGAATCGACGGTTTAACACAACCGTCCTCAAGTCGGCTCAAAACTTGAAATAAAGCGAGAATAAAATTAACACTTTACCTTTTTACCAAAACCGAAAAAGCGATAAATCACTACTCACATTTCTGCGCAATTAGCAACCCAACGGTCTCTAAGACCCCAAACGATCAATCTATCAAACCACGCTCGCTAATACTACGCCAACTACCGCACAAACAATTTAATCAATCAAGCAATCAACAAGCATGAAAATGAAAACAAGCAATCACCACACAATCACGCAATCTAATGATCGGTCGGATGCGTCGTCGGTCTGGGTTCAGGTCATGACGGACGGTCGTCAGTTCCGCTCATCATTTGATTTCACACAGTAATCTATTTGCTTTCAGAACCATCTCATTCATGCAAATAGTTACTATGCTACTAAAAACGATCAACTGAACACTCTGTATCCACCACATACATAAACGATATATCGTACACAATAAAGTTTTCTGTACGTGGTTATGATCAGAGTCTACTCATAAGACCGTCATCATATCCAAAAACCCATACGACTTCGCTATACATCCGAATAGTCAAAGACGACACGCAAAGTCGCATATCCGCCGATCTATCTATAAGACAAAAATAGAGTTAGTGCCCCCAACTTACCTGGCCTAACTACTTTTTATCCTAACCTAACGCCTCCAGCAAGGCCGAAATGCCCAACACCACTGGCAAAACGGCTCACTGAAGTATCCGCTGGCAGGTGCGCCGGGAGAGTGTGGCGAGTGTGTGTCTCGAGATGGTGCTCCAACATGCTGTGGCTCGGCTATCGGGCAAGGATGAGCAACGTGACCTGTGCGGCCACACATCTGACAACTGGAACGGACGCTGGGCGCGGTCCACGGTAACATATGGACGTCTGATGATCATAGTTACCCCATCGCTCTATACAACTAGCAAGTCCTCACTGGCTCGGGTCTGGACAACGGAACAACCGGTAACTGCACAACGGGCGGCTGACTGAGCTCGGGATCTCTGCGACTGGGTCCCGCTCGGTAGTCCTCTAGTATTGGTGCTCGGTACGGCTCTCCATCGGGTACACGCACTCCTGGTCCGACGATAGGACAAGTTAATGCTCCATGGCCCTCGTGACCACACCACGGACAGTGATCAGGTCCCAGTACTGGATGGTACGGCTCTCGAAGACTCGGGTCTACCGCTCGGGGACACCAATGTAACTGAAATCATACACTCCACATCCGTTGCATGTCCTGTACTCCGGTATTGCTGGCGGCGAGACTGACTGGTCCCTGCGGACTCATGACGCTCAACTGTAACTGCTCCGCGTACACACACACACACACATCTCCACTCCACCCAGGACACACTACTGCATGACTGCAATCACAACTCAAAGATAAGTTAGTACAAATAATACAAAAATGCTACTCCCCATCCCAACCCCGGGTTTAACGGACGCGGCTCGGTTTCCTAATGGATGTTTGTGTGACACATTTGACTCAATAAAACACGGAAAACACTCAGAAATGAAATGTTTCGAAACCCATGCAGAACCATGCTCTGATACCACCTTTCTGTAACGCCCCTTTCCCATTCTCCGCTGACCGTCGAGCTGACCGGTCAACAATCAAACAAGAACATGACCGATCGAACCCGAGCAAGTCGAACGGGAAAAGTTCGCCACAGGACGAAGCCAAAGATAGTTCGGTTTGAGACAAAGACTCGCACCAATCTATCCTCGACTCCGCTATCCTCATATCCATAGCACAAGCGGTACCACTTGCACTACTTCGATGAGTTGTGTCGGTTTGGATTAAAACCTCATATCAGGGAAACAATTTCATTTCTGAGTAATCAACATTGAGTACAATGTTTAATATAATTTCACAAACAATCGTCCAGTAAAATATACAAGGAAATCAACACAACGAAATAACAATAATGCCGAACCGAGAAAACACGCAAAAACCCACGAATCAAATCCCGTCACAAGCAACCCGAAACCACACCGAGCATCTCCCGCGTCCGCCGCTACCTAAACCTGAAAAACACAAAAAGAGTATAATGAGCGATCTAAGATCACCCAGTGAATCGGCTCCCCACTACGGCTTCTAATCTATCTAGATTCTACAATCCCCGCCCCGAAACCCAAAATAACAATCAGCAGAAATAAATAGTTGATCACGCACTACCACGTCGTGATAAACCCACACACAATCAAGCAATAGCCAAAACAAGAGAATTAAGGGAATCGAAGGCACTGCGGCACATGTCCTCGATTGGACTCGATCTATCTATCGCGCAACGAAAGAACTAATAAAACAACACTGGGCCCTTACGAACTTGGTGACTTCCACGGGTTTCCACTGTCACCGATATGGCAACTAACCCACATGACTCCTAGCCGTCCATACAACGACTAGGACACCGTTCTCTGTCCATCGATACGCGGCGACTCCGGTTACCCCCGGCAACCCGAGCTTCCATGCAGTCCGGCCCTAGGACGCGACCCCGTATTCTCCGGACTACACCCTACAGACGTCACTCCATAGGTTCGCACCCGCCAGGCTAAGCTGAACAGGTTCTCAATTCCCGAGGATCCAATCGGGATGGAAGTACCAGCACGTAAACAAAACCTAGGCTTGCGGAATCTAACGCACCCTAGAGTCCTAGTGCAGAAATATAAACACGCAGACTCGCTGGGACTCTAGCACAGATCACGCAATCAATATCAATAATAAATCCCCAACCATTCCGCAAGCCTCTACACTACCACCGCTCTGACTAGGTAAGATACCTAGTCAGCACCACTAACTTACCCGGTCCCGTGACCGGAGTAAGTGTCCGCAATAACTGCTCGGCCCAACACCGAGCAGTCTAACAAGCCTGCACACAAAGCTCACAACAACAACAATACAATCACGCAATCACAATCAATCACACAATCACAATCAATCACACAATCACACACAAGCAGGCTTATTAGGGTTTCTAAGTCTTTTAATCCATTTCACGCCCGCTACCTTAGGTTAACCGCTTGTTAACCCGTAGACGGTTCACCAATCATAACACTTCTCATTTCTTAACCAAACCTAGTCATCATTTATTAACTCCCCGGTCCGTCGGTTTAGAGTTAGTAAACTTACTAACTCCCCGACGTCTCATTATTAGCTTAATTTGATTCATTACCCAATCCCGCTATTAAACCTAAACCCCAATCCCGCTACAATATTCTATACGTTCGTTTAGGTTTAACCATATTTTAAGGTCGTCTTAATTCCCGTATATATAGATTCATTAATTATCGTTCTTATACCATATATATGCATATACAGTCCTAAACAACGGTCTATATGAATGCATCACCCAATCATTACTAACAACCTAGCGGCACACAACCAATTAACCTTTTAATTCTTTAAACCCTAACATGCTTATCCGATCCTAACCGGTTTAACATTAAACGCCCAATTAATTATTAAGTACCAATTAGGTTAAGTAACGGGTATGCAATCCTAGCACTACGGTTTATCAATTTATGGTCTATATGAATCTATGAGTTTGTGAGCCGACTCACAGTGAGATAGGTACGGAAATGACGGCTCGATGCAGATGTAAATCCCGAGAGACCCGACTCGAACCCCGAACGTCTCCCGAACCTCTCCGAATGCACGAACTCGAACCCCGAAGCTTCCTGAACGTCTTGACCATTGACTGAACAATTCAAACCACGCGTCCGGACCATCTTCTCTCCCCTTCACGCCTCCTTCTCTCTCTTTTCTTCATCTTCACGTCTCTCTCTCTCTCTCTCTACTTTCTCTCTCCTCCGGTCTTCTCTCCTTCTCCTCATCTCACGCTTCTCTCTCCTTCCTTCTTCTTCTCTCTCCTCTTCTCCATGCTTCTTCTCTCTCTCTCCTCCCCTTCACGCTCTTCTTCTCTCTTTCTCTTCCTCTCTCTTCTTCTTCCTCTTCTCTCCCTCCTCTTCACGCTTCTTCTTCTTCCCTCTTCTCCTCTCTCCTTTCCTCCTTCACGCTCTTCTTCTTCTTCTTCTCTCCTTCTTTCTCTTTTTCTCCTTCTTCTCTCTCTCTTCTCACGCTTCTCCTCCCTCTCCTCTCACGCTTCCCCTCTTCTCTCCTCCTCTTCTTCTTTCCCTTCTCTCCTCACGCTTCTTCTCCTTCTCTCCTCTCTTTCTTCTCTCTTCTTCTTCTTCTCTTCACGCTCACCTCCTCCTCCTTCTTCTTCTTCTTCTTCTTCACACCCTGCTTCTTCTTCTTCTTCTTCTCTTCTCTCCTCTTCTTCTTACGCTCTTTTTCTCTTCTTTTTGTTGTTGTTGTTGTGTGAATGAAATGAGCAAACAAAGAGTTCCTTTTATAGTGAAAGAAGTGAGTTTTAATGTGTGACACTTGTAGCTCCTTCTTTCATTTGTTGGACACGACAACAAATCTTCATGTGGGGAGGATTCAATTCACCATGTGCCACAAAATGCTATGTCAACAGCTGTCCTCCTGACTCATCACTCCTGCCACGCCACCTTCTTGTTGTCAACTCTCCTCTCTTGCCACAACACCATTCATGAATCCATAAAGATTCATTTAACCATGTGATCAAAATCACATGCATTGTATAATGCCACAACACCTCCTTACATGCCACGTCTCCCTCTCTTTTTCAGCATAAATTACTCTACTTTTTTGCCCAAAAAATTACCTCTAAACCGTCCTTAATCAGCCACTACTCCCCATTAACTCCAATGCTCGGTTTGATGGTTCTTGGTTTTAATATTTTAGAATATCTCTGGTTGATCCCATAAATCCTCAAACCTCCATAATCAGATTCTTCATGCTATTTTATGAATTTAGCATTTTGAATCGCCTCAAACGGACACCCGTAGCTCCGGTTATGAATTTTTGAAGTTTTATCGGTTTTGTCGGTTTCCATTCCCGACAACCGAAAAACATCTTTCTACTCCAATTTCTCCAATTCTGGTCTTGTGAACATTCTTTATATTTAAATAAAAGAATATTCGGCCCGTCTCGGCTTCCATCTCGAACTTTGGTAAAATTACCATTTTACCCCCGACATTGGTAAAATGACAATTTTACCCCTGGTTGACTTTCTGCTACCCGTTGACCGTATTTTCGATACGGGGTATCACAGTCTCCACCACTGAAACCTTGAACATTAATCGGATAATGATTTACACAATACTATACTTTTTACTAAAACAAAAACTATATCCCCGCACAGGATGATAAACCTCATATCGTCTTATATGGAAGAAAAATTTCTTAGAACTTTCTTATTGTATATACATCATATAAAATTAAAAAGAAATATATTGTTAGAACCCAAGCTTCCATAAGCATTACAACTTTATTTATGTTTTTTGGCATCAACTTATGAAGCATGAATCATCAATTTTATGCACACTGTTAAGGTCAATATAGCAGGCACCATTCTGCGGAATTACCGTGCGTTAACGTTAAGGGCAAACCTCATTAGGAATGTATCTCTTTGTCACCACAGTTTTCCCAACGTTCACGCCCGGTAATCCTCAGAAATTCGTAACTGCAAGATGGATTTAGAGAAGATGGAAGATTTAAAGAGATTGACCGAAGGAAAACAAAAACAGTGTACATGAAATTTGAGTGATATAAACACAAGGTAGAGAAAGAGGTGGAACTTTATAGTGATGAAGAGATATGTTTACATGGTTTGTATTTATAGGCGTTTTTGATGTAGTGGAAATCACTCACGTGAGTAGTTTGTTGAAGATGATGAAGTTGGTTGATTGGTCATAAGAAAGAAGCATGGTAGTGGGAAAATTGATGGAGGAGAAGAAATACATGCATATCACTTGATTATTGGGTGAATGTAAAGGTGGCTGAACGGGCCAATGAAAAAATGTATAAATAGATGGGATTGGTTGTCGTTTAGGGCTAGAGGAGAAGCAATGCAGACCTATGACTTGATTATCGAGAAAGTCTAAAGGTGGATGACTGACCCAATGGAAAATAGAAAGGGTAACCAATGCAACAAACATTGATACACCATGTACTTAATTTCTCGTATTTCAAAAATTTCAAAAATTTCTTAAGACATTCAGTGATGTTTAACAAAATACTGCTATAACATCAAAACATTTTACAGCTTCTTCAATGCTTCAAGCGAGAATACTAAATGAACCGATCTTACTAGAAGCAAAAACCTATATTAGCATCTCTGCAAAAATCAGTATTCCAATCGCTAACAAAACATTAAGAAAATATGCTTTAGAGATATGCTTAGTTTCTAATATTGTTGTTCCAATGAGATCACTGCGTTTTAAAACACAAATATTCAATAAGAAATGAAAAATCAAAAACCTAGGTTTATGAATATAATTTTATTAACCAAATTTTTTATGTCCGCACATGGTGCAGACACCACACCTAGTATAAATTAAAAAAAAAATTCAGTCTAGACTTTACCGCGACATGAATTGGAAACTGGAAACTGGAAACCTATAACGTGATCTACAATATTATCTAGTAAAGGTAATATATTGAGAGGAACTTATTTGTTATTAGAGGATTTTTTTTTTTAATATCTGAATGATAGATGAATTATTGTTAAACGAATTAAGAAAACTCTCATAATAGAAACCAATGATAGTACCCTAAAAGCACGTGACAGATATCTCATAATCATATAATTTACAAATTATATATTAATACGACAGTTGGAAAAGCTCGACGAATAAATAGAAGAGGACCACGTACGTAAGCATTTGCACGTCCTGATTTTTTATAGGCTTGATAAGTAGTAGTAGTATATATTACTTTTCACTAATCAAATTATTAAACTCACGAATTAAGATGGTAGTAAAAGGAAGATTTACCCCATTGATTAGACAAAAAACTATGAAACCTCTACTTAAGCAGACAAAAGTTGCAACATTAATATAATAATATAACACTTAGATTGTACATCGAAAATGTAATATCAAATGGGTGATGGTCTAATAGTTTTGAGAATGAGTTTTCACTTGGGAATAATAATTCACACCTTTAATATAATATTATTTAAGTCCGAATCCAAGCACCAAATAGTATTACCAAAATTTATCGATTTTTAAGTAATAAATTACCTTGTATTTTTATTTTCTACTAAAAGAGTTGGGTTCTGTTTTAGTTTCTGAATTTAAACATTACTATAAGTGGGTTATGTTTCAATTGTTTACGAATCTATTTATATCGGCAATAATGTGAAAACATATATATATATATATATTTATTTATTAAATATAATTCATTTTAACTAACCAACAATTATTGTACCAACAATTCTAATCAATACTATGGTTTTCAATGGTAACATCCGTTCAGGCAGTGCGGAATAAGCGGATTAGGCGGTGCGAAACGGTTTAAGTGTGATTTGTACAAAAGAAACGCACTATGCACAATAGGTGTGATTATTGCGGAACAATCGGTGCAGGAAAATGTTTGATTAGTAAAAATTACAATTACGGTCTAATATAATAACTAATAACTTTTAATTAATTATTTTCATATTTTAAGTATTCAGCTTTTTAAAAATAATAATGTGCAAATTAACCAAATATATTTATATTTTATCTTTTTAAAAGACAAAAAACTAATTAAAAATAATATATATAAAAATATTCCACTTAGAAACACACCCAAATAGGTGATTTCAAACCACATGGTGTGTTTTAGAAAAATGCTCACAACTACAGAACGCACTTTTTATTATTAAAATTAAAATCTGTAAATGTCTACAAAAGTAAGTTGAATGGTGACACTAAATGCGTATTTTCCTGTACCACATCAAATCCGCTACAAACATTCACAGCCTATCTTTGTCCTTTTACTTTTACTTCATCCCTATATATAGTACTCTCTCTGTTTCATAATATACGAAGTTTTGGTGATTTTTTTTTCCAAATTATATAATATTTTCAATTTTCAATATAGAATTAATTAGCTTTTTTTTTGACAATTTATATTATGAATGTTGTTTTATCATTGGTCAAATTAGATTAGGTAAATAATAACTGATGTTTTAGTTTTGGAAATAAACAAAATTAAAAGATTTATTAATTCTTGTGCAAAAACCTTAAACTCTTGTAATATGAAACAAAGGAAGTATATGTTTGTCAAAAACTTCACTATTATATATAACTACTTTTTCTAAAATGATCAATATGTTTAGCACTATTCTCAATTTCTCATTTTAGTGAGTTTTTAGAGGTAATTAGGTATGCTAGGTTATATATCATTATACCATATGGTGTCTTGCGGTCGAATGGTTAGGAATCGAATTCGGAACCGGACGCTAATACGTTTTAAAAGGAATTCTCCTACATAAAATTAAAACATATTATCTTAGACACTTATATAATATGAATCTTTGTTTTAGCCTCATTTGAATCTAGAAAAATGTCTATCAATGAGTTATACATTATCAGGAATTAGTCCAGATTTCTCGTGTGAGATTTATTTTGAACTATATAAAAAAGAAATTATAACACTGCATGTTGAGTATCAAATTAATGGATGGTGGTTGTTCAATATTGTAACGAAGAAGAAGGATTAAACAGTCCATTTCACAAATAAATTATTTAGTATATCCTTCTCGATTATAAAATGATTAGAAAAATGTAAAAGAGATAAAGAAAGGAACATAAGGGATGATGGTATGAAGTAGAAGTGAAGATGCATGCGATGGTGTGTCGGAAAGGCAAAGCACATGCTTCACAACTTGAGCTTCTCACTTGCGTCAGGGGTAAGTATCCTCTGTACCTTCTTACCTTTTACTTATTATGTAACTCCTCACTTCTCAGCGGTCGGATCCCTATCTTCTTCCATTATCATCCTTTCATCACCTTCTGGGTCTTACGCCCTTTCTCCCCTCTAGTTTTTCTGTTGAAGGCAAAGGTGTTACGATCAATAACAGTAATAACGATAGTCGTTAATTTTTTTTTTAAAAAAATCATCGTATTATTTTTGATAAAATCAACGATTGAAATTAAAATCACTAATTTTAAGTCGTTATGATGATCAATATCGTTAACAACTGTCAAACAAACACGTTTAAAGTTGGTATTGCCAACAACTCCAAAACGAACAAAACCAAACTGTTTTTATTTTTTCTGTTTTTCATTTACAAACCAAACCTACAATTTTCATTTATTTGTATGAAAGTGATTTATTTATTTATTTTTATCTGGTAGAACTAAACTTAAATGTCAAAATATTATCTTTTACGTTTATAGACAGCCGTAACAAACACTGTCTGTAAAAAATAGAAATATTTTTCCATATATAGTTTGGTAATGCTTTTTTCTAAACTATAGTTGGTAATGTTTGGGTCACTTTCTGATCATTTCAAGTGTAGTTTTAAGCTACTTTGTATTCGTAAACTAATGAACACATAATAATAAAAGTGATTATCATTTGCTTTATATAAGCTATTATAAAGAGAGTTTCTAAATTATAATTTTAAAAAAAACAATGATTTTTTGTACCTGCAGTCTCTCTCATGCACGATACATAACAAACATTTTGAGATTCTTTTTCATTTATGAGACATTAATCCTTAAGAAGCCAATGGTGACTCGATTAACAGAATTTTCCACATGAAAAAGGATCGCTGACTTAAGCAAGCCACATATATATGTGATAAGTGAGTTTTATCTGCTTTGTGAGGCAATAATTAAGGATTATATTAATTAATGATGTCATATGTGTTGTTATGGAAATTCTATCTAGTAATAAAAGTCGGGTTTCGATCTGAAATTTTCGAACTACGAGGTGAGATATAAACTTAAAGTAAGGTCAAAACTGTTTTTTTTTATTAATTTGAAGGCCGAAGCCGAGCTGTGAACAAGATATACGAGGTGGGAATCCGTCAAATGACGTGCTCCCTAAATATTGCTTGAGGTCGGAGTTTTATAGGCTTAGCTCGGCACTCTCGCAAGTTACAATGTGTCTCAAATGAAGAGTAAAATATCTTATTTATAGGGCAAGATTTTCAATGGGCTTAGGGATGGGTGCTAAACCCATATCCAACAATTAGTCACCCTCCCCAGTTCGTCGAGCTGCGGTATCCAATTTAGATCGGCGAATTTCTTCGAGCAGTAAGTCAGGAAGAAATCTTGTTAAGTCGTTTCGCCTTCGTTCACAAATATATATATATTTGCTGGCTTTTTATGTGATTTTTGAGAGAGTGAAAAGACGCGAACCGCTAGTGGTGCGACTTCGTTCACAAATATATATATATTCCTTTCGAGGTTTTGTCTCTTCAGATTTCGTCGTCTCTTATCAGGTAATTTGTTTCCTTTCGCAGTCTTTGCTTCACGTTCATTTTTTGTGCTTTTGTTGCCTCGTTTTTGGATTTGTTATCATGCAGGTAGATTCTAGTGAGCACTCTTCTATTGGTAGTGGTGATTCTGGTTTTTCTGAGTCGTCCAGAGATAGCCCTGTCGAGTCTAGGTCAATTGAGGTTGAAGAAGAGTTTTTGATGTCTCGGTCTGGGCGAAAACCTCGACGATTTTGCGGTGGTCTTGTCCCGACAAATTCTCCGAGGATCGAACTTGTGCTGATGTAGGGGAGAGAAAATCTAGCGGTAGTGATGAGACCGGTCGCCAGAAGGGCGGTGTCAGAGATACTGCCTCAGGGGGTTATCCGAGAATTAGTGCGGCTGTTCCTGATCATGCTCCCAAGCGACTTCCTCGAAAGGAGGGAGAGGGAGTTCAAAGGGGGCGAAGGGAGTAAAGTTTGTTATTCCTAGGGCGATTCGCTCATCGGTTTGCGAGCAGCCCGTCCTTGATTATATATGTCAGCGGTGTTCTCGTGTTTCCGGTCTCGAGCTTCGGTTCCCGGCTTTGTGCGAGCGACCTTGGGATGCTCCTCTTGGTTAGGTTTGTCTGTACGAGTGTTGGTTTTCTGAATGTCACCTACTTTTTTCTTTTCCAATAATTTTGTCGGAGTACTGCGAGGCTAGGGAGATGGCCCTTTCTCAGCTCTGTCTGTCTGCCGTTCACATTTTTTTGGGTATTCTGATCATGGCGACTGATATTGGGGTCGAGATGTCTACTCGTTTTTTTGAGGAGCTGACCTCGATTTCAGTTAACCCCGGGACGTCCGAGACCTTTTATGTGCACTTCAGGCCCGTTCGCCGTTTGAAAGTTGTGTCTGACCCTCCAGATAAGACTTCCGACTGGCAGGATAGTTATTTCTTAGCGCATGTTAATAGTGCGCTGACGTTTAACTTGAGCAGAGTTTTCAGATCGCCCTGGAACTATAACCCTGATAGCTTTTCTTGTTTTACGCTCGTTTGTTGGTCTCATATGCTTCACGGCTTCTTCCTTTTCGTTGTTTTGCAGCTCGTCCTGCTTCTGGTCGTTGGAACGCGGGATTTTGCAGGGACTTGGACAAGTTAAGGGCTCACGGTGGTGTAGATTGGCCCCATTCGAAAGACGAAGAGGCCAAGAGCCTATTTGATCAGAGAGCCCGGAGTTGTTTAGAGAAGGTTGACTCAGGTATGTGCCCTCTTATCCCCCCCCTTTTTTTATAGACATGGAGGTCTTTGTTGCTGATGTTGTTATTTCGTCACCTTAGTGTTTCTGGAGCTGGATCCCTCTGTTGAGAGTGAGCCGTCGCCCCCCTCGGTTGTTCATGAAACGGCGAAAGATGTCTGAAGGGCCTAAAGTGGCGATGGGTTTGCCGTGGATCGTTCTTGAAGGCGTTCCTGATGCCTTTGAAGATGGGGTTAACCGTTTGCAAGAGACACTGGAATGTGCTATGAACGAGGTCGTTGTGCCTCCCAAAACTTTTAGCGTTGAAGGGCGGAGATCGGATTCCGAGGGCGGAGGTGAGCGTTCTGTGAGCCAAAATCCTGTCTCTGCTTCCATTCGTACTGCCGGCCGACGGGTAGGTCGGCGACGCTGGGTCGAATTCGAATGATCTGTCCTTGTAGTATGTTCACAAAGGGAAGGCTCCTTTGGTGAATGACAAGATGTCGTGTGCCAACCTTGTTCAGAAGCTCACGGCTAGACCGACCAAGGATATTTTTCCTGTTTCGGCTATGCACAAGCCTCATCTTTAGGAGGAGTTAAGCCATCACCTTGTCATGGTGTGCGCTATCCTGAACCAGCTTAGGGATTCATATGAGTTCGAGAGAAGGCATGCCAAGTCGATGGAGGGCATTCTTAGGGAACAAGTTGATGCGTTGCGAAGCTCCGCTCGCGAGTTGAAGCGATTTTGTAGAGAGCTTGACGAGGCGAAGGGGGTTTCTGCCGCTCTGTGTTTGGAGAATCAAAATGCCGCAGACTTTGAGAGGCGGTTGACCGAACTTGAGGACGAGAAGCATGATATTTTGTCTGAGGCTGACTCTCTTAGGTTGGGGGTTAATCTCCTTGTTGCCGAGCGCTACGGGCTCCGGGCATCCCTCGAGGAGCGCATTCGTTCTGAGCGAGATGCTATTCATAAGAAAGCTTCCGATAGTTTGGCCAAGCTGAGGCCAGAGAGGGAGCAGGGAGATCGTTATATTCCCAAGCCTTTGGAGTTTAACCGGGCAGCCAGTATCCTTGGTGCATATCGTCTGCTCGCGGTCAGTGGTGTTTCAGTTCCTCCTTCGTTGATTGCTCAGCTCGAGGTGGATAATCCTCCCCGGTTTGTTTTCGTCGTCGTCGCTGTTGGGTCTGCCTTTCGAGGTCGTGCCGAGAACAGACGTCAAAATCGTCTTTCATGAAAGGGGCTCGGCTCCTTTGTGGATGAAATCGGGCTCGGCACACGATCTCCGATCAGGAAGAAGTCGTTTTTCAAAAAATTAGATTCGTTTTGTTGTTTGTTTTGTTGTTGTATGTTGTACGTTTTCTTGTAATTTTGACAAGAATGAAATAAAATAAAGAAAAGATTTACCATCCTATTAATCCTCGTTGTTTTTTTATTGTTTTTTTGTTTGCGAGTCGTTTCTCGGCTTTGGGCGAGATCAAATTTTAGGTGCCAGTACGTGCCCGACTTATCATGTTTTTGATTTTCTCGAATCGAAACAATGCTCGCCCATTTTTATACATATGTTTCTGAGTGCGAGCTTTGGCTCGGCTTACCTCGTCATCTGTTCAGTTATATAGGTGCGAGTACGTGTTCGGCTTATCCTGTGGAGCCCTCGAATATAGTTATGCGGAAGAGGTCCGACTTACAAAAAAATTTATGAGGACTCATGCGGGTCTGGCCCCGGCTTAAATTTCGTTGAAAACGACGATGTAACACAATATGTCATTGTGCATGAGACACATGTTTATTAAATCGATCATTTGGTCAGAATGTCGATAGTTAGTTTTTAGGGGGGTAAATTATACGAAAGTGCATAAGGACTTTTATATTTAAAATATGGAGGTGGATGCACCTTGTATAGGCTGCCTACGTACTCTTCGATGAGAGATCAAGCCGAGCGTAGTTCTTTCTTTTACATACTTTGAGCCGTAGCTCGATTACTTGCATATATATATATATATATATATATATATATATATATATATATATATATATATATATGTGTATGATTGGGTGGGGCTTAAGAGTTTACTTGTGAGCGTAGTTCTTGCTGGAGGGACTTTCTTTTTCCGAGGTGAGAGTCTTGCTTGTTTTCTTCTGGATCCGGGGTGGTGGTTGTCTGCTCGGATACGAGGCATGATGTTTGCTTTATTTTGCGCCCCACTGTGAAGCAGTACCTTGAGACTTTCTGGCTGCCGCAGAGTGTGAAGATCCCTCCCGGGGTTGGGAATTTTATGCAATGGTGGTACGTTGAGGGTACTGCTTTCATGGCATGTATCCAGAGGGTTCCCAAGATCACGTTGTATATTGTTGGTCGGTCTATGACGACGAACTTGGTGAACTTGGTCACGCGTCCGACATGCACTGGTCGCGATCGTCGTGGTCGTGTATCCGGCGAATCCGGTGAGGGGTTATTCGAACGTTTCATTCGGTAGTCGCGCAGCTCCATCCTTTGTAGGGTTTCTTCGAATATGAGGTCGACCGAGCTTCCTGTATCGATCAAGATTTTGGTTACCTCAAAATCTCCGATCTGGAGTTCAACGACGAATGGGTCATTGTGTGGTTTGTCGAGGCCTTCTTCGTCTTTCGAGGTGAAGGTAATCTTGGTGCCTGGTTTCAGCTCTTCAGGAATGTTCTTGTTCCATTGCTGGCGTACATCGGCTTTCTGGCTGTAGGCCGTTATCGATCTTACCGAGTCGTTACAAGTGGGGGGCCCTCCCATGATCATGTTGATCCGTTTTCTAGGTGCGGGCGCGTCCTCCTCTTTGTCATTGCGGATTCGCTTTGGTAGCTTTGTGTTGATCTCGCTCTGTTTTATCCTCTGTTGGCATGCTTGCCTCGATTTTTCTTCCTGGGCGAGCTTCAACTGTTCTTCCTCATTTTTGGGTTATCTTGGCATTTGTAGATTCACGAGGGAAGCTATTGGGGCATTGTGGTTTGTTATGTTTGTTACTCCTTTCTGATATTTGCCAAATAGGAGGCTTTGAAGATGTCGACATTCTGCGGTTCTATACCCGGAGCGTTGGTGAAAACTACAAAAGGCATTTTCTTGATAATCAATTCGCATGTTTTTATTCCATGGCCGACATTGCTGGTTGTTCGTCTTATTGCGCCTTGGCTGCTCGCCGACATAGCACGTCGCGGCTTTCTTCATTTTGTCGTCTGGATTGTCAGATATCGCGTATTTGCCTTTCTTAGTTGGGGTGAACTTCTTGGCGAGCAGGTCCTTTTCTTCTTCTATCTCGACGAAGACGGACGCTCGGTGGAGGGCGTCTTTAAGGGTTTGCAGCTTGTTTATGGCCAGCTCATCGGGGAACGGTGATTCGTACCATAGTCCATTTCGGAGTGCCGAGAGTCCCTCATTGTCGGTTACATTGATTTTTGAGACGATGACTCTTAATTTGTCGATGTAGGATCTGAGAGGTTTGTTTGGTCGTTGACTTATGGCCCAGAGGTCGGCCCTTGAAGCTCCCTCTTGGATGAACATTGAGTAGTGCTTCCGGACGGTGGTCGTCAATTGGTGGTAGTTGCCGATGGAGGGTGGCGCCGCTCAGGTTTTCAACGAATAATTGGCAGAAGCCGGCGTCGCGTTCTTCTGATGAGAACTGAGCTCGTCCCATTATGATATTGAAAGCCGTCAGGTACTGTCGCGGGTCCGAACTGCCGTCGTAAGTAGGCAGTCTTATTTTTCATGGGTGTCTTACCGGCGTTTCCATTATTTTCTCGTGAATGGCGTATTCTGGGTCTCCTTTAGGACCCGGTCTATTTCGGGGGCTGAGCTAGTCGCTTTGTGAACTTTCGATGTCATGTGATCTAATTGAATTTTAAGCGACTCGAGCTCGTTGTTCCTGCTTGCTCCTGCGTGGCTTTGGGTAAATCCGGTTGGCGTAGGTCTCGAGTAGAGTGGTGGTTGCCTGCTCGATTCGGTGTTTAGGGGCGGCGTCTGCTCGAACACGTTCCTTTGAAGTCGCGGAGTAGGGTTGTTGGTTGCTGGGGATGTTTGAAACCCGGAGGTCTGCATATAGTTAATTCATTCCCTGCATGTGTCTTGATTGCTTGTGAGTACGTCGAAGCGGGCGTTGTTGTCCCTGGTCAGCTCGTCGACTTGTGCCATTAGAGTTCTTATGAGAGAGGGGACGTCTTGGTCCTGATCTTCGAACGCTCTCCGTCTTGGCGGGTGCTGGCCGCCATGGCTTGGTTAGTCCGGGCGTTGGTTAGCGAAATTGGGTTGTTGCTTATCAGGCTTGGTGATCCTGAGCTCGGAGCGAGCGGGCTCCGGGTTTGCTCGGCTGAATTTTTGTTATTATTTATTGGGAGAGGTCCTATCATCTCGGCTTTGTTTCGGAATATAAAGAAGTTTCTTGTTCCCCACAGATGGCGCCAATTGTTGTTACAGAAATTCGATCTAATAATAAAAGTCGGGCTGCGATCTGGAATGTCCGAACTACGAGGTGACATATAAACTTAAAGTGAGGTCGAAACTATTCTTTATTAATCCGAAGGCCGAAGCCGAGCTGTGAACAAGATATACGAGGTGGGAGTCCGTCAAATGACGTGCTCCCTAAATATTGCTTGAGGTCGGAGTTTTATAAGAGTAGCTCGGCACTCTCGCAAGTTACAATGTGTCTCAAATGAAGAGTGAAATGTCCTATTTATAGCGTTTGGATGCTGAGTTCTAGTTAGGCCGTTGACTCCTTAGCGAGTTTGTTTTTTTGGGCCGGGATGTTTAAACTGATTTGACAAAAATTTCAATGGACTTAGGATTAGGATGAATGTTAAATCCATATCCAACAATATGTTTTTCTACCAGAAAGTTTCGATTCGTTCACTCATGATATATCATCATGGTTCTTCAAACAGGGTTTGAAAGATCATTTAAAAGAAAAAAAAAATCATATTTATGTACTCATAATTACAAGGGTTTAACAGAAAATAACGCAATTAAACACCAATAATCTTGAGGGCATCCCTTATATTTGCTACACGAATCATATTTAACGATATAAATTCGTGCGCGATTGTATCTGTATCTTGTAAGCTCTTTATGATATTAATATATTTTGATTTGTCGGAAAAAAAAATGTTTATCAAACGCTAACGCCAATACCATATTGAAAAAAAAATATCAAACCATTACTCCAATACCATATATTGAAATATTTATCAAACCAGAACTCCAATACTATATTTTAAAAATGTTATTGATGACTTGATAATTGATATACATGGACTGCAACAACAACAAAAATAAAATAATGATTGAAAAGAAATATCATCACGCAAAACCTTAAAAGTACTATCGATATCGTGTCTTCCTCCTCTTCATCTACATCAAATAGTTTTTTGGTAAAATCTACATCAAATAGTTTTCATATAAATTTTTAACCATTTTTACAATTTATTATTTTTATCTCTCTCCTTCGTATAATACTATATTAGTACTACCATTACCCATCTCTCTTTCACCACCAAACCTCTGCAAATCCTCTCTACTTCTCTCTCTCTCTCTCACTCCAAGAAAATAAAAATGTCAGTCAACCACTACTCAAGAAACATCCACCACAACACTCCTTCGTTGCACCATCATCACCCAAACGACGCCGTTGCACATAGAGAGTCTTTGTTCGAGAAATCACTAACACCAAGCGACGTCGGAAAGCTAAACCGTCTAGTCATACCGAAACAACACGCCGAGAAATACTTCCCTCTCAAAAATGGCGGCGATGACGTAGCGGCGGAGACGACGGAGAAAGGGATGGTTCTTAGCTTCGAGGACGAGTCAGGCAAGTGTTGGAAATTCAGATACTCGTATTGGAACAGTAGTCAGAGCTACGTTTTGACCAAAGGATGGAGTAGGTACGTCAAAGATAAGCACCTAGATGCAGGGGATATCGTTTTCTTTCAGCGGAACCGTTTTGATCTACATAGACTTTTCATTGGCTGGAGGAGACGGGGCGAGGCTTCTTCCTCTTCCGCCGTATCCGTCGTGTCGCAAGAGGCTCGAGTTAACACGACGGCGTACTGGAGCGGCTTGACTGCACCTTACCGTCAAGTACACGGGTCAACTAGTTCTTACCCTAATATTCACCAAGAGTATTCACACTATGGTAAAACTCTTTTATCTCCTATCTCATTTTGTTTTGTTTTTTTCTTTCTTATCTATATGTCAGATTTTATACTCTTTCTGTTTTTAAAAGATATATCATATATGTCATAGATAATGTCTTTTCTTTTCACCAAAATATATACGTTCGTACATTTTATGATATTAGATTATTATAAAATATACGTCATTCATTTTAAATCTGGATAAGAAAATAATAATTTCAATAATATTCGCTAAGTTGCAACTAATCCATTACACGGGCGTGAGGAGAACCGTCCAATCCACTTAGACTAACGTGCTCGTTATTTCTTCCTTTTACTTATTTTTTTTATAAAAAATACTAGATTTTGACCCGCGCTTAAAAAATGCGGATTTATTTTTTTTATAAATTTTAATTTTTTTTGTTTATTTTGTTCATAGTAATTTAGATTTTTAATTATGTAATCTAATTTTGATTATAATTGTTTAACCCGTATTATAAAAAGTGAGTTAATAATTTAGATTATTTTAAAAATGAATTGTGTGTTATTTAGGAAGAGATACTAAAATAACGATTTCGCATTATATATTTTAATCCGTGTTGTATCGTAAGATCATGATTTGAATATATATATATATATATATATATATATATATATATGTGTGTGTGTGAAAACAACCATTGTAAAATTTATGTGGTATAACTACAATTTTATTGCATTTATCTAAATATTATGTTATATAACAATAGATAATTATAAAAAAATTATTATGTTTTATATTTAATAATTAAATATTTACGAAAGTAGAAACAAAACAATCCGTTTATATATATATATATATATATATATATATATATATATATATATATATATATATATATATATATATAATGTTGTAATGGTATATATAATTTTCAAATTTTATTGAACAACCCGTTAAAAACTGCATTCAAACATAAAGTATAATTTAACGCCTCAAATATTTGAATAATATAAATATGGAATAATTTTAATATTTTTATTAAGTTTAAAATATATCAACTGAAATTATTTAATATATATATATATATATTAAACTAATGCGTAGATTTTTTAAAGAAAATTTATAATCGAAATTGGCTAATTTATTTTTCAACCCATTCAATGATTTAAATATTTTGCAATTTGATGGAAGAACCCGCTAAAAAGTGCAATCGTAAAAACATCAATCGTAATATGTATATATATATATATATTTTTTGAAACAAAAATAAAGAAAATAATAGAAGATATTATAAATATATTTTGAATTAAATAATAAATTGTAGAATATTAACTTATATATACATATAAATAGTTGATATATAAGTTATTTAATTGTATTTATCAATTGATTTAATAGTTTAATGATTGTATTTACATTTGTTTCAATTTTAATTAATTAGGAAAGTATGACTTATTATATTTTGGTTATTTAGCTACATGTTTAATAATTGTCTTGTTTTGTTTGGAAACATGGATTGTAGAGATAATGTTATATTCCCTAATTATCCTTAATGAAGTTTAATTAAATCATTAATGTGCAATGGCACAAATTGTAAATAACACATACCACAAAGATTAGTTTCCTAACCACTCTAATTTTTAATAGTATTGATTGATTTAATACCTTAATTATGCTTAATTTTATTTCTTTAAGTTAAATTTTAGTTAAGAATAATTTATAATATTTTTAATATTAACTTCGAAATTAATTATTATTTTACTAAAATTTTGAAGAAAAAAAAATTTGTTAGATATGATTATGATAGAAAAAGAAAAACAAAAGATATTATAAGATATTATGAATAAATGAAATATAAATTGTTTTACGGTTTTACCCTTAATGAAGGATACATATCTTAATAAAATCAATGGCAAATTTCGGAAACAACATTTATGTACCATGGTCAAACTCCAATTTTTTAATAGTATTGATGTAACTAAAAGACACGCACGTGTCGTGACGGTGGATAATTGTAGGCGCTGTTGCTGAGACACCGACGGTGGTTGCAGGGAGCTCGAGGACGGTGAGGCTATTCGGAGTTAACCTCGAATGTCAAGGTGACGTTGTTGAGCCACCACCGTGTCCCGACGGCTACAACGGCCAACACATATACTATTACTCAACCCCTCATCCCATGGTAAATATTTTTTTACATTCTTGTCATATTCAATTTGCTGACGTTAAGTATGCTACTATGCGATTAATTAAGTAATTAAACAGATGTCGTAGCTGTTTCTCGAGACGAGACAGATGAAGTTAGTATTTTTAAAATAGACCTGATAGAGCTTTTGCTTAATAAATAATATAAGGAGGAATCAGGGAGAATAATACTACACTTGACTGTTAATGCACATGGCCAATTTGTTGATGATAACTTTGTAGCCCACTGTTTCTTTAATTAAATTTATAGACAGATATGCCTCAACTATCTAGTTTACCATTCTTATTTGGTTGGCACCGTCATGTTTTTGGTCAAGTCAAAGACTAATGCTAAAATTGTCTTTCAATGCATATAACTTATTTTTGTGTTTTCTTTTTCGTTTTTTTTTTCTTTCTAGAATTTAGAACTTAGTAAAGTTATTAGGATATTATCAACATAATAATATTATGTAAATGATAACTTTGAGTGTTGTAAATAGCATTAAATATTAATAGTACATAGCTACATACAATGAAAGTTTAGGTAAACACAAAGATATGAATGAAATCAAATTTGAACTGAATAATGGATTTATATTGTTTGTAACTTTAAATTATAACATATATTTTAACATCATTCTTTTATGCAGAAGAGAAAGTGGTATACTAATAAGAATAATTGTGTGTTGGTTTTATGAAACAGAATATCTCATTTGCTGGGGAAGCAATGGAGCAGGTAGGAGATGGACGAGGTTGATGATATCCAAAAAGAAGTAACAACTTTGACTTTAGATCATGAGCCTACGCTTGTCCCAATTGTCATAGATAAAACAGCAAAAAAATGATGAGGATAATTAATCAGTATAACTTCGTTATGTATTTAGTTATTTACTATTCAATTAACTTGAAAACAAAAATGAAAAGATATCCTACATTTGAGGCAGATAGTAAAACAAAAAAACATGAAAAGTGTGTACCTTTTTTTTAAATATATTAGGTCCATATTCTCCCATGATCTTTGAATTCGCATGAGAATCTGAGATAAATTCAACGAAGCTTGCAAAAAAAAAGCCATTCGAGAGTTTGTATCATGTATATGTGCATACTGCATATATAACGAATTAATGATGATGTAAAGATGATTTGGGAAGTGTTGAGATTCATGCTTCATGGGATGAGGAGATTACAAGTCAGAAAAGAGTGTGCATGGACCTAACAAATGATTAAAGTAGAAGGTCATAGTAAAATGAGTGGTAATATCCTTCTGCCACTTATGTTCGAATCTTTTTGGTTACCGGGGATTTAACATGACTTTCCTGCCCGTAGGATTAGCCGGTAAAATTTTAGATGATACGTTGATCCCGGTCCTTGTCAAAGATGATGCGGGGGTCTTCACTGGTCGGAGTGGGTGATCCCTCGAGATCTGGAAACTTGACTTATCAAAAAAAGAAAAATGATTAAAGCAGAGGGCATAGCATGTGTGTAAAAATGTATGTTGTTTTACAACTCACATTGCCTTATCTATCTGGTCCAAAGCAAAACCTAAGGACCATTTTAGTCTATATTACTCTACTTTTGATTATCTTTTGTTTTCTATAGTTGCAAAGAAAGTGTGGATGGAATATCTGAATAATTTCTACCGGATATTTTGACAAAATGAGTTACGGTCCCAATTGTTTCTTTGCATTTACCGTATAACATGATCAGACTAGCAAAAAAGTGAACACTTACTTGTTTGTAAACTTGTTTTGACTTGTAGAAGAAGCATTAGAATACCAATGGGAACAACTGATGCCAAGTCAGTCATGGTTCTGCGCAGATATTACATTGCTTAATATAAGAATTAAGATGATGCAAGTTGAGAAAAACATTTCATTTTTCTTTCACAAAAGCAGAGCCTACAATCACACTTTCATTTTCCTTTAAGATAAAAAGATTAATACAACATACACAAAAGACAGGATGAGTAATTAATTACACACAAGACAATAATAGTTTTACAATAATGAACACATGTTTTGTAAGAGTTTTGATTAGTGCTTTTTGAGAGCGACGCCGGAGAGGACGACAAGGATGACAAAGAAGACGACGGAGACAAAGGAAGAAACGACAGCTCCGCTTGTTTTCTGACAGAAGTCACCAAACTGTTGGCAAATAGGGAGCCAGTTCGTGTTCTGGTTTCCATTGTGTGCTAGATACGATATCGCCGCCGCTGATGATGCAGCCGCCATGTTAAACGCCAGGACCGACTGAATCAATCATATAAATTTTAGGTATTTAGTAAGTCATTATAGATTTAGAATTATTGGTTATATAATAATACTGAGGAGGTTTGAGTATGTACAGTGTCTAGAACGAGCAAGAGGAGTCTTGGGGCTGTGGCGAGAGGGCGAACGATGGTGACAACGGAGAAAGGAAGAGATAGGACGAGATATCCTGCAACCATAGACATGGCAATCACAAAGAACCTGAAAACAACACATGACATAATTAGATGACTTGTGTCTCAAGGAAACAGTATAGTTGATCAGACATCAATAAAGTCGTAACTGGAAAGTTGGTAGATCGTCGTAGCCAGCTTGGAACTGTAAGAACTGTGTAAAGAAGGGAAGTGTCTCGTCGCTTGTAAACATCGTTGCTGCGGCGACTGATGCTGCAATAATGGCAGCTAAACGGAGGAGGAAGTCGAAGATTGAGAGACCTCTATTGTATCCACTTGAACCACTAGTAGTGTGGTCTTTAGCCACACCAATTAGAGGAGCTTTTCCTTTCATGGCTGAGCTGGATTCCGCAGGGACATCAATGAAGGTAGATTCGTTCTTCATCTTTCTTGAAATGTTCTTGAGACTAGTTAATGTTTTGTGTTGCTTTGAAAAGGAGAGTCAATAGAAAGTTTGATGCTTTGGTTGTGAAGGAAAGAGACGAGATTAGGGCTTTTATAGGGACTTTTAGGGTTTTGGTTGGAATCAATGGAGCAGACGAAGTGGGAGTTGAAGAGTAGTTGCTTGCTTTTCACTCTCCCCACCCTAAATAATTAGAGTGATATGGAGTTGGCCAACATAAGTAAATAATAATACAAGTCAAAAGTCTCTAGACTTTAACTAAATATAATTATGTTTTCATAATTTATGGTCTTCACTTGTGACAACTATTAAGCAGAATTTTAAAATTTAATGAAATTTTTTTGCTATAAAACTATATTTACTATCATATGATTCATTACCAAACACATGAAACAAGCACCCTAAAAAGTCTTAAACCCTAATTGGTACAACAACTTGATCTCTAAAATGAGACGAAAAACTCCAAATCCACTTCCATCTAGACTTCACAAGAATCATTATAAAGCTAAACTAAGACTGGATAAGAGACCTAACCAAGAAAAAAAAATGATTTTACTATTCTTTTTACTACACAAGCAGTACTCTATAAGTCTAGTTCCTACAGTCTTGGAAGTAAAAAAGGGAGGACCGATCTCATGGACTCTCTTTCACATCTTCACCCATATGTGTCCAGAATCTTCAAAGGCATTGAGTTTTCTTAAGTTCTACAATCCGGCATTACACAGTAGCTTGATTCTTTGAGAGCTGCGAGGATTACGTTGGTAAAGAAGAAGGTACAGGAGCAGAACCATTGGCCTTGAGAGAAGGAGTGGCTTCTCCGGTACCACTGAGTCTTGATGATCCCAAGTCTTTTGAAATTAAGGGATCTTCTTGGACCTCTCTTTGAAGCATTTCCATTCGCTTTAAGGACGGTATTTCACCTTTGCAGTACTTTTTCCACATATTTCGGTATGCGAATTCAAGAGCAAGAGCAAAGGACGGACCGTTACAAACAGGAGATCCAGCCATTAGATCTCGGAGACTCATTCTCAGTTTTGAAAGTGCGGTGACATCAGAAGCTAGATCAACAGATAACTGTACATACTCATCCTCATTTTTAGCAACCAGATGTCCTAAACCTGAATATAAATCGCTCGAGTCAGCTAATGATGTCCCTGAGTGATAAGCAAATTTGCCAAGAAATCAAACATTACCGAGAGCTTACCAACATTACTGAGAAGACTGACACCAACATTATGAGCATGTACTGAACCAGCCATGGTAACACATGGAACTCCCATGTAGAGAGATTCACAGGTAGTGGTAGTTCCAGCATAAGGGAACGTGTCCAAGCTGCATGAAATGTAAATCATACTCAGAACTTCATATGTAGATCTGCTAGCCTCGGCATTTTTCAGTAATACAATGTGTCAAAGAGTACCTAATATCCATTAAGGAATAAGCTTGCATATGGTCGTGGTTGAAAAGGATCAGTGGCAAGAGATCAACGCGCCTTGATTCTAACCCAAGCTGCTCCAGCGTCGTGAGAAACCTCTGCCTAATGCTGTCACAGCAAAAAGGTTTGCATTTTACCACCAGACGAGAATTGGGAACTGCACACAGTATCCTAGCCCATACTTGCAGCACCTTAGGAGTGATCTGGTTGCAGAAACCCAAAAATAAACCTTTCAAACCAATAAAAAGATATACTATGGGAGGTTGGTGAGTGAGTATGATCCAAGGACAACTATATCTAACCTTTGCGAGATTGTTGAAACTACCAAATGTGACAAAGCCATTGGAAAGGGCAGGTGTTGGACAAACAGGACCAGCCTCTGGAGATGGTGTATAACAAAGAAAACACTCCGGAAGCCTAACCAGCTCCTCGACTTGTCTGCAATTAAATACACACAAAAAGAAATACTAAGGATTCTATTTGGATCACTCTGAAACCCAAGGAAACCATTCTGTTAAGAACAATAACGTACTTCTGTTTGGTATCTGGTGGATCAGCCAACGAATCCGTAATTCTGTAATCAACAGTGGGTAAACCCGTAGTATTTGGATAGCCGATCCAAGTAACCTGATATTTCAACCAGTTACAGTAAACTTGAAATGGAATGTAAGAAAAAGAATCTGATAGAACAACACTATTATCTATATTCTCACCTGAATAGGTGCTGGTCTGCAAGCCATCGTTCCCAACTTGTTGTTGGCTGTATGACCAGTGAGTTCTACCAAAATGTCGATTTTGTCTTCTCGGACCATACTTGCAATCTTTTTCTCATCTATTCCGTATATATCTTTCCAAACTCCACCTTTCTTCAACACTTTATCCCTAAACCTGTATGTTTTTGCATCTGCCTGCAAAACCATGAGAGAGAACAGATTTCTCAAAAGGGGAAACGAATTGCTTTGACGGAAAATGTATTTATATAAGGAGAAGTTTTTTTAAAGAAAAAATCATACCTTTACGACAGCTGAATAAACCACAACTTTGTACTTTGTGTAATCATGATGCGTGAGGGGCGCTTCAATGAAATAAGATACGGAATGAGTGAAGAAATCTGGGGAAATATATCCGATGGTGATAGGTCGTTCTGGATCTTTAAGATTGTCCCACGAAGTGTACTGTGAGTGTAATCTTGTGAAGCGCCAACCCCAGTCTCTGTGTTCATAAGAGTTTCTCACTGTGAGTCCCATAAAAGCATCAGAACAGAAATCCAAACTACTAATAATATATGTTCTAACCTGTGAGCCTCAAATAGTTTGTCATCGAGTCCTTCATTTATGTAGTTCATGGCGAGCAATCGGTTCTACATAATGGAAAGGTAGGTTTCAAACGTGTATATCCTTTAACGTCATATCAAGAAGAGCACGCTAAAGCAGGGAGTTTACCTGGCCAGCATTGCGAGAATCAGGATCTATCTTAAGGCATTCCTCATAAGCATCAATAGCCTTCGTTATATTTCCAGCGTCTCTGTAAAGAACACCTACAATTGAATCGCACCATGAAACTGGTTATAACAGAAGCTAAACGACACTTATAAGGAATATAATTCCCAAGCAGTGTTTAAGTCAGGAACCTCGTAAAGAACAGAAGAGAAAAATCACCTAAGTTGTTAAAAGCTTCTGCATAAGTGGGATTTGCCTGGATTGCCTTCTCGATCATGCTGCCAGCAGCATCCATTTTCCCCTGTAATATCACTGGACTTAGCATTTTATTGACTATAGATTCTTTTAGGAAAACATTGAGCCACCCTTAATTTATATCAAACCTGGACTGTGTAGACGACACCAAGGTTATTCAGCGACTGTGCGAAATTTGGTTTGATCGATAAAGCCATCTACAAAGGTTGGAAGTATTATTAGCCACAAAAGACAGTGAAATAATCCTGAAACGCTGCAGATTTCCGCATA
Organism: Orychophragmus violaceus; assembly: GCA_030180135.1. Lineage (NCBI taxonomy): Eukaryota > Viridiplantae > Streptophyta > Magnoliopsida > Brassicales > Brassicaceae > Orychophragmus > Orychophragmus violaceus. Next base: position 91,084,060 of record CM058240.1, read on the forward strand.
GATAATACCTGATAACACTCCACAGCTTTATCAAGGTTGTCACGGTCTTTGTAAAGTACTCCCAAATTGTTGCAAGCCTCAGCACAATGTGGATTGAAGTGGAAAGCAAGCTCATAGAACACAATTGCCTGCACATATAAAAAACACAACCGTGACCACAGAAATATTTCATTATTTGGCTCTACATATCTCATTTGAATAGTTCAGAATGAAGTTTCGTACTTATAGGTAGACAAACTTAACAAGATATAAATAATTATAGCATGCAATCCAGAGGCGAAGAAAGGGCAAACACACAAAAAAGCACACAATTAATAAATTACAGCAATGAATAAATCACAAATTAGATACCATGTCAAACTTCAGCATTTCACCATAAGCCACCCCAAGATTATACATAGCATCTGCATAGTGCCAGTTATAATAGAGAGCCTTCTTGTAATATGCCACTCCTTGGCTGACATCGCCTTCAAGTTTAACCTGAAATATTTTATATCATTGACAACTCAGATGTACTCACAGCTGAACAACTACTCGCCAATGGAAAAAGAAGGATTAACAAAACTATGAACTAGCAAAGAACAGAAGCATATTCCAATGCCAATGCCAATGCCAATGACGTGACAAAAGTAAATAGACATCTAAACAAATAGAAGTGTACAAAGAACTTTCCAGAAGGCACCCCATATGAAAACTTATGGTTGAGTTACTGACATTATGAAAAGGATTATTACCTTTGTTCCTAAATCTGTCAGAGCTATGGCCATATTATTCTTCGCAATCTCAAAGTTTGGAGATACAGCTAGACATCTAATGGCAGAAGAAGAAAATCAGCGCCACTCTTCAACAAAGCAGCAAGACACCAATCAAAACTTAGCAATGAAATAACAGTTATGTTACCTCTCATAACAGGTGATTGCCATCTCCAAGTCACCACGGTTCTTATAGATGACACCCATGTTGCAATATGCTTCGGCATACATAGGCCTCTCAAGTGCAGCCTTCTCGTAGCAGCCCAAGGCACTGTCATATTGCATCATTTCAGAGTACACAACACCTAAGTTGTAATATGCAGGCTGCACATTGAGCGTTATGAATCAATTAAATAGTACCAAGACAAACCACATAGATCAAAAGTGAAAAGTAAAGAATCAGAAAATTTACAGCATAGTGCGGGTCAATCTTAAGGGCTTCGTAATACTTTTGAATTCCCTCCTGAGTGTTCCCAGCCAGCTTCAGGCTAGTTCCAAGGTCGGTCAAAACAATGGCTAAACACTCAGCTGCTGGCTTGTATGATGCGTCTGCCATCAGTGCTTTCTGGTAGGACTGTGAAAAGTATGACATTGTAAGTTAGAAATTGCCCTATAATTAGAAAACGCCATCAAGTTAACAAACTTTACAATTAACAAAATCAGCATAGGTAGAGTGAAAGGTAATGTCACACCTCAGCAGCTTCTACGAGTCGCCCTTCTTCTTTATGAAGTATACCACAGTGCGTGAGGGCACATGCATTATGCGGATCCAATCTGATTGCTTCGGAAAAACAGTCAAAAGCTAGTTTCCCTTTGTTTTGCGTCTGCAAGCATATCCCTTTTCCAATGTGAGCATCGACATTATTGCTATCTTTCTCCAGCATAGTCTCATAGAGAGCAAGTGCATCTGAAAACTTGTTTCTTGCCCGAAGAATATTGGCATAAGCAAGTGAATCATTCCTTTGAATGGCCTTTCGTGATGGAGACAAAACATCAGTGTTAGGAGATGGCCGAGGTCCATTGGAAAAGCCATTCTCTACAACTGGTGACCTCTCTCTCTCGGCACTATCGTCAAGTCCAACCATTTCCTGAACTTTAAAGCTAGTTTACCTTCAAGGAAACAATAACAAAACGAAAAATTACATCTTGCACTATTGACACAATTATGAAGTTCCTATAAAGCTATAGAGTTGATCTTTCACATTAATCACCCCATCTCCTTACATTCGATTCCGAAAACCCTAAGATCACACAACCGGAGAAGATTTATCACACGAAAAATCCAAGCTTTAAATAAAAAACCCCTTGGACTTAAACCAAAAGAGACGATTAAGCAGAAGAGTGCATCCGAAATCGAGAGGGAAAAAACAACAGAAAATGCGATAATTAGGGTTTAACAAAAACTTACGGCTGAGACTGAAAGAGGAACTTGTTGAATGTCCAGTGATGAATGTCTGCAGCCGCTAAAGACGAAATCAAGCGGCTATAGAAGAAGGAAAGGATGAATGATAACAGCGAGTAGACATAGAAGATGCTGATTCTCCGCCTCGCTCCTCCGAGAAAACAGAAAGAGTTGATCAGTAAGTAGCAACTTAGGGATTTATAGCTCTCACAAGAAGCCAAGCCCAAGCCCAAGCGGTGAGGTCGCTCGCTTGTCCGTGAATTGAACGGAGCGGAGGGTCGACGACGACGTAGCCTCTAAGCTCGGAGACAAGACAAGCGAAGGTACGAGGTCGGTCCGAGCTAGCTGACAGAGGCAACGACTCAGATTCGCTCTCCTGGCTTATTATTTTTATTTTAATAAAATGTATTTTATTTTAAACAGTGTATTTTTTTTTTCTTCTCTCTATCCCTCTCTCTGGATAACAAATATCCTCACCTGCTTGACTTTCCAGTCACCGGCGATCGGTCAAGAATCGATCTCCGTTGATCAGAACAATTTCAGTGTCCAGACATGGCTATGACCATCGAAGGTAATCAATCAATCACCTTTCCTCTGCTCATGGGTTTGAGTCTTGATTTACTCAGATTGCGGGTTCATGATTTGTTAATTTAGTGAGCTAGGGTTTTGAATTGTTCAACCTCACTCATTGTTTGCTATTTTGTAGTAAAATCTTGCGAGTTTTGATTGAATCTTCTGCTTTACTGCATATTTCAAAGTTTTGAGCTTTACTCTCTTGTATGTTGATTAACTAGCTCTGGACCTCAAAAGCCATCCAAAACCAAAAATATATCTACAATTGTTATCCTTGTCACCTTCCCACACTAACCAACGAAGAATTTAGTATATGCTGAGCTGAAAAATTCATCTGCAAACCAGATAACTATAGTAGCTTTAGGAAGATAACCGAGAAAAGCTAGCCAGTGCAGGTGATAACTCAATGTCTAACTTGCTAATGACTTAAGACTTTCTGAACAACTTAACCCAATCATCTTCACTCCTGAACTCGTATCAGGTCCTTATCTAGGTCTAGTTTTTCTTTTGCAATTCAGTTACAAGAAGCAAGGTTCATCAGATTTTACATACTTGATAAGTAAATCATACCTTGTGACTCCCTGCTTAGTGTACTGTATCATTCAATGAGTAACACAAATCCTAGTCACCTAAGATATAATATATGGGTAACTATTTTGTTTTGAATGGTTACAGGCATGCGCGATATATTAGTAACTGGTGGCCAATGCTTTCAGCACTCATGTATGTGGTTGTGCCTATGCCTTGTATGTTCTTTGGAAGAGGCTCAACACAATTCCTAATTAGTCGAGATGGTGAAGGGTTAGTTAACTATATACTTCACTACTGATTCAAAAACTACAATACATCAATCAACCAAGTTTGATCTTTCTTAAAACGCAGGTGGATAGATGCAGCAAAGTTCTTGACAAGAGCATCAACCGTAGGAAGCCTTGCGATTCCAATCATTTTAAGGCATGCACAAATGATCGAGACCGGTGCAATGCTCATAGAATTCGCATCGTTCTTTATATTCATATGCACTGTCATGTGTTTTCACCGGGCTAGCCTGAAAGCTCAAGATATGATGGGGCATGGTGATGCGTGACACACAAGGATGCAAGACCAATGCAGCATATGAAGTAAAACGCAAGGAAGCAAAATGGGACGAGATGTGACGTGATCCGCAAGGATAGAAGATATGGTAATATTCCATATTGTGAAAAGATATGGAAGATCTTACTAGTGGAGCTGTGGGCCGTGGACCGAGGTATAAAGAGGAACACGCAACTAGATTTAGGGTTAGCCGTTTTTGACATGAGTCTAGTGAAATCGTTGTGTGAGCTAAGCAATTGAGTGCGGTGTGAACATTGGTGAGTGAACAAAAGAGAGTTAGAGCAACTGTTGTTGTTCAGTAAGGTATTGGGTAGATTAGGATTTGGTCAGTGACGTTTCACGAGTTGTGAAGACGTGTTAATCTGATTGAACAAGATTATTGTGTAATTTGTTCAAGAGAATTCTAATAGAAGTTTGATTTCTGAGAATCATCGATACAAGCTCATATCTTTTGCTATTTCATTTGGTATCAGAGCGGGCAATCTATATTACAGGTTGAGATCTGGGAGAAGATATGGAGACAAAGGATCTGTTGGCAGTCTTGAAACCCATCATGTTGGATGAGCACAATTTTGGTCATTGGAAAGTCAGGATGAGACATATCATACGCTCTATTGATGAAACCGCATGGCATGCCGTCGAGTATGGTTGGACAGAACCACAAGAGATACTGGAAGACAAAAGTAAGGTTCGAAAACCCCTTGAAAAATGGTCGGATGAAGAAAGGAAGGCGTCCAAGTATAACTCCAAGGCGATATCCACCATCATGTCAGCTGTGGACACTGAGCAGTTCAAAATAATTCAAGGATGTGAGTCAGCAAAGGAAGCTTGGGATACACTGGTCAATCATTTTGAGGGAGATGCAAGTGTGAAAAGAACTCATCTTGACTTTCTAGCATCTCAATTCGAGAACCTCAAAATGGAGGAAAACGAGACAGTAGGGAGCTTTACAGCAAAACTCAGCACAATTGCCAATGAAGCCTCAGTTCTTGGCAAGAAGTACAATGAAAAGAAACTGGTTAAGAAACTCATTAGATGTCTCCCTGCAAAGTTCTCAGCTCAGAAAGCAATCTTACAATGCTCTATGAATACGGATGAGATGAAATTTGACAAACTGGTATGGATGCTTAAATCTCAAGAAATGGAAGTAACATGGGATCAGTCTAAGCAAAATCAGGGAATCGCCTTCAATGCTCAACTTGATGATGAAAGGATTAAGAAGCTGGAGGAAAACGTTGGACTGATTGCTGTAGAACTTTAACAAGTTCTACAAGAGAATTGAAAAAGGTCAGAACAAGACTCTCAACCGTTTCCAAAAGAAAGAACTGGATAGGAATGCAAACCGAAATTTCAGAACCGATGGTGAAAGATCATCAAGAAAGAAAGATATGCAGTGCCATGAATGTGAGGGTTTTGGTCATTTCAGAAACGAATGTCCCTTGGTGAAGAGGAAAGAACTCAAGTGCAGTGAATGCAGAGGTATTGGACATACTAAGCCTGAATGTCCGAGTGTAAGCAAAGGAAAAGAAAAATCCTTCTTATGCTTCAGTGACACTGATTCGGAAGAGGAAGAAGATGGTGGAGACTGCATGTTGAACTTTGTAGCCTTGGTATCTCAAGACAAAGGGGAAGTTGATGCTAGTGACTCAGACTCTGAGGAGGAAGTGGACGTTGAGAAAGAGTATCGAACGCTGTATGAGAATTGGACCAAACTCAGTCATGAGAATCTTTCATTGCTTAAGGAAAAAGCAATGTTAAGAGCTCAAGTCAATATTCTGCAAATGGAACTGACACCTCCTGGAAATATACTACCGACTATTAAGGAAGTAAGTGAAGGTGAAGATCAGTTTGAGCAAGAACTCACCAAGGAAAGGGAGAGAAACAAAACTCTAGAAGGCAGAATTGAAAAATTACAAGCGACGCTCACACAGGAACAGGACAAGAACAGAGGACTTGAGCAGAATCTGACTGAAAATCACAGAAAAATCAGGATGCTAAACAAAGGAACAAAGAGTTTGGATCAGATTCTTGCCATGGGACAACCTCCCAAAGCCAATTGGGGTCTTGGATATCAAGGAGGAGCAGAGTCGAGTCTGGCTGGAGGAAAGATTAATTTTATACGAGCTACACAAAAGATCACTTCTTCACAAGAAAGTGAAATTGGTCCTGCTTATACCAACACTGCCAGAGCTCGAAGTGGATGTTTTGTCTGCGGAAAGGTTGGTCACAAAAAGGTGAGTTGCTGGACTTACTGGAACAGGATAGCTGCAGCGTGGAAATCCAACAAGTGTCATAATGAACCAAAACATTTTGGTATGGTGTGGATAGCCAAGACAGACTTGTACCCGGGATATATGAGTAATCTCAGCCACACAAAAGCTATAATCGGAGATGTGGTCTGCAATTTTTCCATGATTAGCAATGTTGCATACACTTCTCTTGAGAAAGAGACAAAGGAGGCATGGTATTTTGACAGTGGCTGTTCAAGACATATGTCAGGAAGCAATGATGTTCTTGATGAAATAACCCCAGTGAAAGGTGGCAGTGTGACTTTTGGAGATGGAGGACAAGGCAAAATAGCGGGAGTTGGGAAGATAGTATCTGATGGAAAACCACAGCTGGAAAATGTATACTTGGTACAAGGGCTGAAGGCAAACCTGATAAGTGTCTCGCAACTATGTGATGCGGGATTAAAGGTGATGTTCACCAAGGTTGATTGTCAAGCAATTGATGAGTTCGGAACTATTGTTCTTATGGGTGTTCGATCAGGGAACAACTGCTATATGTGGGAAGCAACCAATAAATGTCTAAGCTCTACAGAATCACAACTGGACCTATGGCATAAGAAACTAGGACACATGAGTGTTAATGGTCTTAGCCGACTGATTAGTGCTGAAGTAGTCAGGGGAGTACCAAAGCTTGAGGCTTCAACTACTACTGTGTGTAAAGCCTGTTGTCAAGGAAAACAAGTGAAAGTTCAACACAAGCAGTTTACTGAAATAAGATCGAAGAAAGTACTAGAGTTGATTCATATTGATCTCATGGGACCAGTTAATCCAGAAAGTATCACCGGCAAGAAGTACATTTTTGTACTTGTGGATGACTTCTCCAGATTCACTTGGGTAAGGTTCTTGAGAGAGAAGTCAGAAGCTGCTGATAGCTTTAAAATACTGGCCATGGAGCTGAAGAACGAAAAGGGAGGTATAATCCAGATCAAAAGTGATCACGGTGGAGAATTCCAAAGTGAGATTTTCATAAAGTTCTGTGAATCCCAAGGAATAAGGCATCAATACTCAGCTCCCAGAACACCTCAGCAAAACGGAGTTGTTGAGAGAAAGAATAGAACGCTCCAAGAAATGGCTAGAGCAATGCTCCATGGAAATGAGATAGCTCCTAGGTTTTGGGCAGATGCTGTGAATACTGCATGTTATATCATCAACAAAGTATATGTTAAGCCAGGAACTAAGACAACTCCCTATGAGATTTGGAAGGGAAAGACACCCAACTTAAGCTACATTCATGTGTTTGGTTGTGTCTGTTACATCCTAAATGACAAAGACCAACTTGGTAAATTTGATTCTAAAAGTGATGAAGGCATCTTTCTGGGTTATGCTAACAACAGTACTGCGTTTAGAGTGTACAATAGAAGGACTCGGATGATAAGTGAATCAGTTAACGTTGTGTTTGATGATCGGAACAAGTATCACATTGAAGAACTGACTCATGAAGCTGATCAAGATAAGGTTCCATCAGGAAGTGAAGAACCAAGACAGTCCAAGCTTGAGGATGTTGAGGCTGAAATTAGTCATAATCCACGGAGAACTGGTTTTGGACAAGTTAACCGGGATCACTCGAAAGAAGATGTGATTGGTGATATACAAGAAGGAAGACAGACCCGGAACAGAAAGATTGACTTCAAGGAGATGGTCAGGCTAGCATGCTTTATCTCGCTCATCGAACCCAAGAACATACAAGAAGCTGTACACGATGAATACTGGATGCATGCTATGCATGAAGAGCTTGAGCAGTTCACTAGACTGGATGTGTGGGACTTGGTGACATGTCCTGAAGGAGTGAATGTAATTGGAACTAAATGGGTATACAAGAACAAGATCGATGAAGATGGCAATGTGGTCAGGAATAAGGCCAGACTTGTGGCTCAAGGTTACTCACAAATTGAGGGAGTGGATTTCGATGAGACTTTTGCACCGGTAGCTAGACTTGAATCAATCTGGCTGTTGTTTGGAATAGCATGTTACCTCAAGATCAAGCTGTACCAGATGGATGTTAAGAGTGCCTTTCTGAATGGGATGCTGCAGGAAGAAGTGTATGTAACACAGCCCAAAGGATTTGAAGACCCAAAGTTTCCAGATCATGTCTATAAACTCAAGAGAGCGCTCTATAGTTTGAAGCAGGCTCCACGAGCATGGTACGAGAGGTTAACTCAGTTTCTTCTCAAAAGGAATTTTAAGAGGGGAAGTGTTGACAAAACCTTGTTCATTCTGGATGATCAGCAAGGGATGCTCATAGTTCAGATATATGTGGATGACATTATCTTTGGAGCTACTCAAGAAGTGTTGATGAATGAGTTCGTTCGGACAATGACTCGGGAGTTTGAAATGAGTATGGTGGGTGAATTGAATTACTTCCTTGGACTTCAAGTTAAACAGTCAGAAGAAGGGATATTTGTGTGTCAGAGTACTTACGCAAGAAATCTGGTCAGAAGATTTGAGATGGAGACGTCTAAGATAGCCAGAACCCCGATGAGCACAACGAGCAAGCTCTCTAGAGATGAAGAGGGACAAAAGGTGGATGAACGACAATACAGAGCAATGATCGGCAGTTTACTTTACCTAACTGCTTCTAGACCAGACATTTGTTTTAGTGTTGGAGCGTGTGCTAGATATCAGGCCAGTCCGAGGATGTCTCACTTACTAGCTGTGAAACGAATCATTAAGTACATTCGGGGAACTTTGAACTATGGATTAAACTACACTTTGGAGACTAACACGAATCTTGCAGGCTTTTGTGATGCAGACTGGGCAGGGTGTCTAGACGACAGGAAAAGCACATCTGGAGGATGTTTCTATCTTGGCAACAACATGATATCATGGCACAGTAAGAAGCAGAATTGTGTGTCACTCTCCACGGCTGAAGCAGAATACATTGCACTTGGAAGCTGCTGCACTCAACTTCTATGGATGAAACAAATGCTGCATGACTATGGTATCATTACTGAATCCTTCTTAGTGCACTGTGATAATAAGAGTGCAATAGACATATCTAAGAACCCTGTGCAGCACTCTAGAACGAAACATGTAGACATCCGACATCATTTTGTCAGGGAACTAGTAGAGGAGAAACTAGCAATCATAAAACATGTTGCATCTGAGAGACAACTTGCTGATATTTTCACAAAACCATTGGATTTCAATAGCTTTTTGTATCTGCGAAAGGCTCTTGGAGTCTGTGAATTTTAACCATTATGAAAAGTGTTTTTGAGTATGACACTGCAGAAAAAGTGGGGAACATAAAAGGAGTTCATACTCATTATAAACCAGAGAAGAGGGACAAAAGCAGGAGCATTCAACCCACGGTTCAGGTATGAGTAATAGACCGCTCAGATTGATGAGCACTCTCCTTGAGATAGGCTGCTGCAACAGTTTACACTTAAGAGAGATCACTGTTTTGACTGAGTACTAAAACTGGATCATCATTTGATAAGAGGAGATAACTAAACTATCTAAGTGAAAGAGTATAAGCTAGAAGTGTCTGGTGAAACTCAAATGTGTACTCCACAATCAACGTTAAAACAAAAATATATATCTAGTGTCTCATAGATGAAAGCACCTCAGCTGAGGAAAGCTGTCTAGTTAATTGACTGTGGATACATAAAATCTGGTTCCCTATGGATGAAAGCACCTCAGCTGGGGAAAGCTGTCCAATTCTTGAATGTTTCACTAGCATACTCCACTAATGGATAAACAAGTTATACTCCTTCGATGTCCACTTTAATGTGTGATCCGGTCTTAGTTGTGTTTATTATAAATATGAGAAATCGGTGGATGGAGAATGCTCACTGTCTAAATCAGATGAAAGCATCTTAGCTAAGAAAAGCTGTCTGCTATGTCGCTCTATGCTATCAATATGAGAGTTGGATTGTGTGTGGATTCACACTTCTATGCGGTTGTGTCATACTTCATAATGTTTAACTTATGTGTACATATCTCTTCCTTATTGCAGTTTTTCTGCTGCAAGTAAATGTCTCTCAGTGCATAATGATGAGTTGATTAGCGAGGGTCACTCATAACTCTTCCATGGATAATCGATGCTACATTTATGTTGGTGTGGAGTGTTAGCTGTGTATTTGCTGTGTTTGCCTTAAGATTTACAGATGAGATGATGCACACATTTAGACAAAGAGGGGGAGAATGAAAGCTCAAGATATGATGGGGCATGGTGATGCGTGACACACAAGGATGCAAGACCAATGCAGCATATGAAGTAAAACGCAAGGAAGCAAAATGGGACGAGATGTGACGTGATCCGCAAGGATAGAAGATATGGCAATATTCCATATTGTGAAAAGATATGGAAGATCTTACTAGTGGAGCTGTGGGCCGTGGACCGAGGTATAAAGAGGAACACGCAACTAGATTTAGGGTTAGCCGTTTTTGACATGAGTCTAGTGAAATCGTTGTGTGAGCTAAGCAATTGAGTGCGGTGTGAACATTGGTGAGTGAACAAAAGAGAGTTAGAGCAACTGTTGTTGTTCAGTAAGGTATTGGGTAGATTAGGATTTGGTCAGTGACGTTTCACGAGTTGTGAAGACGTGTTAATCTGATTGAACAAGATTATTGTGTAATTTGTTCAAGAGAATTCTAATAGAAGTTTGATTTATGAGAATCATCGATACAAGCTCATATCTTCTGCTATTTCATAGCCTTGATGATGATTGGTAACATATATAAGTTGTTGATGGGGATTTACTAATTGGATTTGCATGAGAAAGTGAGAGAGAGAGAGAGGAGAGAGTTTCGGTGTGAAGAAGATGAGGTTATTGTGAAACCTTGAAGAAAGTCGTGTTCTTTCTCTTCTCATGGCCCTCCTTTGTAAAGCTTTGTATCAATCAATGTGTGTAAAAAAGGTTTTATTCATCACTCTGACAGTTCATTAAAAAACCAAAAATGTAGAAAGAGGTTTTTTTCTGAATGAATACATATACTAAACATTAAATGAACCAATAAACCAATACAAAGCGGGAAAGACCTGAAACAATTTGTAAGATGTACATGAGACTAAATCCTTATTTTAAGAGAGACAAAAGTCGATAAAAATTATTCTTTTAAAGTAAAAAATCCATAATCCCAAAAAATCTAAACAAAGTTTAATGAAGGAAAATAGGAAACCAAACAACAACCGATGCATAAGAAGAATTATCCGGAAAAACAAAATTTCTCTCGTGCAAACACCGAATTTTCTTTTCCAATTACGAGGCCTCTCCGACATCCGACGTCTTCCGTTGGAGTAAAGCGAGGTATTTCGCCATCTTTGGAGCTTCAAGTGCAACAGTGGTGGCAGACGCGGACCAGAAGATGTCTCCTTCTTCATTTGCCGGCATCGCGTGGTGTGATTTTCCTTTCAGCGTCGCAGTTTAGAAAATGTAAGCGGCGAATCGGCAGTCTCCGTCAGACATGAGCCTTGAAGAAGCTTGAGGACGTCCAACGGATAGGGATATCACTAGGGCAGAAGATGAGTTGTGGATCCGGTTCCGGGTTTCACGATGGAAATGCTGAGAGGATTGGAGGGTAGCAGTGTTCATCGAGGAGGTGTTGCGCGGTGGCGGTGTCTCCGATGTGACTCTGGTTGGGGCAGACGCTGCGGTGCATGTTTGCATGTGGATCTATCTGGGAAATCTTTCTCGGCCGGTGTAGTGAAGCGAGCGGAGGCGACTGTAGCAGATATGGTTCCGGCTTAGGAGAGAGGTTGTGGGGGAGTCATCGCCAGTGGAGCTTAGATGGGAGCGGCTTCTCCGGGCGAGACCGTTGGAACCCGAGAGCGAGATCTGTCAAAGCCGTGAGAAGAACAAAGGAGATCAAGCCTTGCGGGTCCGGAATGGCGTATGGGGTCGCTTCCTCACGCCGGTCTAGAAAGTCTCCGCCAATGTGCTGCAAATCGCATTGGATCGGAAGCGATGGCGAAGGCGGGTTGAGTTTTTAGGTCTAACCTAAAGAGTGGCAAGGGCGTTTTCGTAATTTTAAGCCGGTCTAGGGACCTTTGTTCGGTTATTTATGTTTTTCGTTTTACTTCTGATTCGATTTGTTGTAAATCCGGTTAATCCCCGGTTATTGAATCGGTTTAATTATATATATATATATATAATAATATTATTATTATTATTAAAAAGAAGAATTATCGCTGACAAAATAAAGAACAAAAAAAAATCGAAGACACGGAATAACAAAATCCATAATTCACCGTCCAAAAGACTTACAAGACGAATGTGAGAGAACCAAAACTATATACAATCACCATAAAGGCTTGACCAATCTCTCTCTCTATCTCATGTCGACACTATAATGTCTTCTTCTAGATCTGAGTTTTGGACGGTGAACGGTGGCTCCGTTAGCACTGGCACCGCCCCATCCTTTCTTTTTTTCCTCTTTGATTTGTTTTCTTCGGTCTTCGTCATGTTTGTCGCCTGTCTTGTTTATCTTCTTCGCCAGAGATCGTCATCTCCTTTCCTCCCATGACTGCCGGTTATGGATTTGAGCGCGCAGCAGAGGTCATCCGTGGTGATGTGTCTGTTGTTATGTGTTATGCTCGGCCTCCGGTTAGTCCATGGATCTGCCGTTGTTAGGTGTTGAAGTTGGTGACTTTTCCGCGGTCCAATGAGATGGTGAATCTGGTGCGTCGATCCTGTGACGATGTTGTCATTGGTGGTGCTTCTATTCAGTTGATCTTCACCGGTTTTGGTGGTTCTCTGTTGTGGCGGTTTGCATCACGTCTTCCTCTCTCCGATTCAAGTTGATGATCTTTTGGTTTGGTTAAATCGGTTTAGGTGGTGGTTGCTGGAACTTAATTAGGCGGCGCCGACTCTAAAAATAGCCTCGGTATGCCATTTAGAATTATCTAGATCCGTCGCGGGTCATTGTGGATCGTATTTTATACCTAAGGGACCGGTGGTGAACGTCTCGTCTCTCGGTGTTTCCGGCTTATTTTTGAATAACGGTGTTTCATTGCATTCGATACCAGTAGCATCTCCTTACAACTAATGTGCCTTGTTTTAGCCATCTTCAATTGTCTCGTTTTATTTTAGTGTGTTTGAGCTTTTGGTCTTCAATTGTAGATAACCAAGTCTGGGTTATTTTGGTTTTATGTTTCGTGTGGGGGTAAATTAGAGTCATATATTTGCTTTTGACTATCTCCGAAAAGTGCCGGTTTTGTCATTTGTCGTGTTTATGATAGAATCCGGTTATCCCATCCTCATGTTTTGCCGAATCTTTAAACCAATATCCTCCCGCCGCCCTTTTGTTTAATAGAATACTAGGTTTTTCACATGGTCTTTCCGTAATCTGTTCTTGTAAGGTAAGCTTCTACTGAAGATGTAAAGTTCTAGATTTAGACTCTTTCATAAGAAGATTAGGCAGGTAGGAGTTAGATTCTCGATCTTTGCTTATTAAGTTCTGGGTATTCGTTTTGTTTTGATCTTGTCCGTCGTGGTTTCTCTATTTTCGGATCTTCTCTGTTTGCGGTGTCAGGTCCACTCGACAATGATTTATAAACTTTATAGTTTATTCTCCTTGTTCTTCTCCGACTCTTCAAGTATTTCGGAGAGTTCTATTATTGTCCTTAAAATCATGTTTGGTGCTTCCATTGTCTTTGGTTTAAATTTTGAAAAAAAAAATATTTTTTGTTGTATTTGTATACCAAAATTATATTTTGGTTTTTGTATTAAATAATAAAATGAGTGTTAAAAAAAAAATATAGCCATAAAAAGAAACCAAATTTTCTCATTTATTCTCTAGTATTAATTCGATACCATTTTAAGAGAGAGCGGATAAACACATATCGGCCACCGTTGGATTAGAAGTTTCATCATCTAAGGGCTACAAATCCAAATCCATTTAAAATTTGACCGTTAGTAATTTTGCTTTAGAAGTGGCGCTCCTCCTCTCCTCTCCTTCCCATAAGAAGCATCATCTCTCTCTTTCTCCTTCTTCATTCTCATATTCTTTTAGATTTTCTACAGCGATTAATCAAAAAAGAAAAGAAACAAGGGTTGAAGTAAACAGGAATTGAAAAGAGACGACGATCATGGCGACGAGACGAGTCATTCCTCAACAAGTTAGAGGTTAATTCCACCGACCAATCTAATTTCCGTTTCCTTTGTTTAATCTAACCCTAGATTTATCCTAAGAATTGACGATTTAGATCATGGGTTTTGGGTTCTTTCAATCTTGCAACTTTTTTCACATGGCGGTTTCTGGTTCGATTGTTTACATGTTTGAATTTGTTCAAATCAGAGATTGATTCGAATCGTTTTTTTTCTTTTCTTTTTCAAATCGGTTTTGATCAGTGATTTTTTTGAACAAATAGGTGATCCCGTTGACGTGAAAAACGCAGCGGCAAAGAACCGTCGCGCTCTTGGCGACATCGGAAACATCGCTTCTCTTCCCGGAGTCGACGGAGGAAATATTAATCGCCCCTTGACCCGTAACTTCCGTGCCCAGTTGCTAGAAAACGCACAAGCTAATAAAAAGGTTTCGTTTTGTTTCTTTTCAAATCTTGTTTTGAGAGTATATATGATTGTTGAATCTAACTCTTATTTTTGTGTGTGTCTCTTCGTCTTACAAAACAGCAGATCAATGTCGACAAGGCTTCGGTTCTTGATGGTCCTAAAGTTGTACCCAAGAAACCAGAAGCTGTAAGGGCGGTTCAAAAGAAAGCAAGAGCTATTGTTAAGCCGCAGCCATCAAAACCTATTGAAGTGATTGTGATCAGTCCAGATACACACGAGGTTGCAAAAGCTAAAGAGGAAAAGAAAAATGATGCGGCGAAGAAGAAAGTTACATACTCTTCTGTTCTTAGTGCACGAAGCAAGGTAGATTCTTTTTTGTGACTTGCAATATATCTTAGATTGTGTCCTGATTGTTGGTTGAATCGTTGACAAACTTAGGCTGCTTACAATATTCTGGATATTGACTCTGTCGACAAAGACGATGACCTTGCTGCTGTGGAGTATGTTGAGGACATGTACACTTTCTACAAAGAAGTTGAGGTACTTATGGTCAGAAACTCTATTGTAATATTATGGACAAGTTTTGTGAATGTTTGGTTGTTTCGTTCTCTGTTGTAGAATGAGAGCAAGCCTCAAATGTATATGGAAACACAGCCTGAGATTAATGAGAAGATGAGATCAATTCTCGTAGACTGGCTTGTAGACGTTCATGTCAAGCTTGATCTGTCTTCTGAGACTCTTTACCTCACTATCAACATAATTGATCGTTTCCTGTCTCTGAGAACTCTTCCTAGAAGAGAACTACAGCTTCTAGGTGTTAGTGCTTTACTCATAGCCTCGAAATACGAAGAAATCTGGCCTCCTCAGGTCAATGATTTGGTGTATGTCACAGACAACTCCTACAACAACAAGCAGATTCTAGTGATGGAGAAAACCATCTTGGGAAATCTTGAATGGTACTTGACAGTACCAACACAGTATGTGTTCCTTGCGAGGTTCATCAAAGCTGCTATTCCTGACCCGGAAATGGAGAACATGGTTCACTTCTTAGCTGAGTTGGGTTTGATGCATTACGATACTTTAAAGTTCTGCCCTTCTTTGCTGGCTGCTTCAGCAGTCTACACTGCGAGATGCTTCTTGAACAAGACACCGGCTTGGCATGATACTCTGAAATTCCACACTGGATACTCTGTACAGCAGCTCATGTTAGTCTTGTTTACTTCTTCTTTCTAGCAAGCTTATTTCATCATCGTCATCATCATATTGATTTTGTTTGTATATGTGTAACTTTCAGGGATTGCTCGAAGCTTTTAGCTTTCATTCACTCGAGAGTTGGGGAGAGCAAGCTACGTGCTGTGTTCAAGAAGTATTCTAAATCTGAAAGATTTGCTGTTGCTTTAGTTTCTCCAGCCAAGTCTCTTTTGTCTTCTGCTCCTTGAAGAAGCCTTGAAAGATTTCTGAATTGACTCGTTTGTGTAATGGAGCAACAAACCAATGAAAAAATGATATTAAAAAATAAATAAAAATTCGTTTACCTTTTCATTCAATTCTACTCTTTATTGGTTAGTGCCACATTTTACTTTCGTTTCATCAACAAAAATATGCGTCTGTCTATATTAATTCTGAGATAATATAAAAACATTGTAAGTTGAGGAAAAAATGTAATTTCAGTAAAAAAAAAAACAATATAAATAAACGAACAACGTTATTATAAAGAAACCGTTGTTTTTTTTTTTTTTGGTCCACGAAACCGTTGTTTACTAATTTTTAATAAACGGACAAAACATTAAACAAATTTAGTGAGAACAAATATTTTTATGCTGAGGGTAATTAGGTAAATTGTCATAGGGTTCCAATGTAGCCCTAATTTATAAAGGGGATTTGTAGCGCCGAGTGTATTGGTCTTGTTTCCACTGCCAGCTTCCAGAGACGAGCATCCAAAAGCCCTAGCATTTTGTCTCTTGTCATCCATTGGTGAACATGGTAAGCTCTTTCTCTCAAGCACATATCTCTTCCGGAGAAGTTTGTCTTTGTTAGTTTGTAGAGATTCGAATTCTGCGATGAGATAATTTCTTAGATTCCACATAGGTTTGTACCCCCTCCTAGTTTCTGATCTTCCGAAGTTCTAATGTTCGTATCTTCAAATCTATTGCACCGATTGATGATATTGTGTTACGCTTTCTTAATCGAATATATTGATTTCTCTATCCGCCATCCGAGTTATGTGTTAATTATGTTTGACCTATGCGAAATTGTGCTATTGATCGTCTGTTGTCTGATCCATAGTGTAAGGGGATTGTAGTATAAATGGTTAATAAGAGTTGTGTACCTGTCATTGAGGTTAGACCAGTGACCGAATTGGTTTCTCATATCCGTTTTGCTGTCTCGCTTTATAGTCGAGGAGAAAGACCAGAGAGCCCAAGGAGGAAGTTGTCACTCTCGGACCTGCCGTTCGTGACGGAGAGCACGTTTTCGGTGTTGTTCACATCTTTGCTTCATTCAATGACACTTTCATTGTAAGTTCTCCTCTTCGATTTTCACTACCTCTATATTACGTAATCTTATTTGCAGTTCATTTGACATTGCTGTCAATTTTCTTGCAGCATGTGACTGATCTTTCGGGAAGAGAAACTCTCGTTCGTATCACCGGTATGTCCTCTTAGTCGTTTCTGTTTATTTTTCTATAAGTCCTTAGTATAGACATAAAAATCTCTCGCGATTTGTTAGGGTACATTAGTAATGATTCCGCGAGTTGAACTTGAATTCTCGAATGTTCAATTTTTGCAGGTGGGATGAAGGTCAAGGCTGACCGTGATGAGTCATCTCCTTATGCTGCTATGCTTGCAGCTCAAGATGTCGCTCAAAGATGCAAGGTCAGAAACTGTTTTACAATGCCGTTGAGCTTCTGGATCATAATATGTTAATCCTCTTACTAATCATAAATAATCTCTAATGCCATATATGACAGGAGCTTGGCATCACAGCCATGCACGTGAAGCTCCGTGCTACTGGAGGAAACAAAACCAAGAGTCCAGGCCCTGGTGCTCAGTCAGCTCTCAGAGCCCTTGCTCGTTCAGGCATGAAGATTGGTCGTATTGGTAACTCTCTCTCTCATAGTTCTTTTGGTTTCTGTTGTAGACTAATTGTTGAGTATTCAGACAATTGTGTGTTTTGGTTGAGATGAATCTTTGTTGAATGTATTTGCAGAGGATGTGACTCCAATTCCCACCGACAGTACACGTAGAAAGGGTGGACGAAGAGGAAGAAGACTGTGATTGCCCAATGAGCCACATCATCGTTCAATTGTGCCCTTGACTCGACTAGTTTCTTGGGTGCACTCTGAAGTTAGTTTTGTGTCTCTCCAGTTTATCTTTCAATTGGCTTCGAAAACATTATAAGCTTTCTTCAACGTTGTAAACTTTTGCATTGGACATTTTTTTTTTAAATGAGAAAAAGTGTTAGGTCACACCCACTAGTAATGTGTATTATTGTTAATTTGCTATCGCTATTTTGATTAACCGGTCATGAAAAAATCGGCCGGCTCTAGTACCACTTTTTTCAATGGAAACTTGGCAATATGAAGCTTATTATTATCACGTCCGAGGAGATGAATGTCTCTCACGTTCATACGCTGCTGGTGAGATGAATGTGAAGCTTATTATTACGTATGTGAGAAGATGAAGAGCCCATAGTCTGCTTCCCGATCTATGAATGGATTGGTCTAATACTGACAGTGAGACCACAACTTGTAGATGAATAGAGAGAGAGGTTTGGTTAGACTTCCATGAGGTTTAAGTTCCAAACGAAAAAAATATTGGGCCTGAGAATTTTTTCCCATTGTCCTAATTTTGTAGTTGTTTTTGATAAGTTGTTAATCTCTGATCCATGAGCTGGCAAATTTTATAGAGATTTCAGGCCCATGTCTTATGTTTCACCACCCCCTAAAAACGACCTATAAAACCTACTCGACTGATTCGTCTCGGCTTCGTCTCTTCGTTGGTGCGTTAAAGGAAGAAAGTGGGAAAAATGCAGATCTTTGTGAAAACCCTAACTGGCAAGACCATCACTCTCGAGGTCGAAAGCAGCGACACCATCGACAATGTCAAGGCCAAGATTCAAGACAAGGAAGGTACTTATTTCATCATCTCTCTCTCTGAGATACACTTGTTCGTAAGCTTTTTAACTGAGACTTGGGTCTTGGGCCATTCATAATTATTTGGTTCGATTTACTCAGGTATCCCTCCGGATCAGCAGAGACTAATCTTCGCCGGAAAACAGCTCGAGGATGGCCGTACCTTGGCTGACTACAATATCCAGAAAGGTCTTCCCTCTTTCTCGGCTTACTTTCTTCTAGTGCGTGCGTTCGTCTACGATACTTACTCGGATTAGGTTTCGAAATTCCGATACGTTTGTACTGCGGAAACTGATTGAATTAGGGATTAAAGTGATCTTGTTTTTTGAGTAGTCTACGATCATTTTAGGAAATACTAAGTTCTACTTTGTGTTGTTTGTAAATGCTATTCTTCGTTGGGAAGATTCTGATTGTTTGTTCTGGCTCTTCTTTTAGAATCAACACTTCACCTTGTGCTGAGGCTTAGGGGAGGTATCATTGAACCTTCTTTAGTGGCATTGGCTCGCAAGTATAACCAAGACAAGATGATCTGCCGCAAGTAAGCCTTCAAAAGCAACACTTTTTTTTAACCCTTTTATTGCTTCTTAGTTGTTGTAAGACCATGTCCAACAATGGTTTTTAAAGGGATTTTGGCACAGAATCATAGGTGCATTCGATTTAAAATAAATGAAAATGAGTAATATAGTTTAGGATCGGTTCTTATTTAGGGAACTTAGAGCATGTTTAGTGGTGAACCCCTCATGGGGTTCTTAAAAAAAAAAATTTTTTTTTTTTTTTTTTGGGAAAAGTGTAAAAAAAAAAAAAAAAAATCGAAAAAAAAAATCGACGAATGACAGGCTGCCACGTGTCATGAACAGTGTAAGAACCGGTTCTTAAATAAGGATTTTTAAGGGCCGGGTTCTTAACTATTCACGTGGGACCCACGTGAATAGTTAAGAACCCCACCCTTAAGAACCCCTTAAGAGCCATTGCTAAACATGCTCTTAAGACCCCGTCTCTTAGACACGTGGCTTCATCCCATTTGTCATTTTTTTTTTTTGGTTTTCTCGATCCTTCTTCATCCTTGCGATTTGATTTGAGAGAACTTCAAATCCTTCCAGAGCTTTTCAAATCCTTCCAGAGCTTCTTCAGATGCTTCAACGATGGAAGAATTGAGATCAAACTGCAAGGAATCGAGATACCCAGATGCAGTTATTGATATCGCATCGATCAAGTGTACGATCCTGAGCTTTATTGGGTTGGGTGGTAAGTCCGGTGCCGATGTTGTTGCTCACTGTTTTATTTATTTTGCTTCATCATTTGTGGACAAATTTCATTAGCTTTTTTTTTTCCTGTTTGAATTGAAGATTTGGAAGCAGAAGCTGGTTCAAATGGGAGCAGTGATAGAGGAAGATCGGTTAACGAAGAAAGTCACTCATGTTCTCGCCATGAGTCCCGAAGCTCTTCTCCAGAAATTCCGGATAGAACTTCTGTCTCAATTGAAAGGAGTGAGTTTGGTTCTTCTTCTTCTTCCCCAACTGTCTTAAATCGGCTCTCATATAAAATGTTCGACATTTATTCATCCTGCTAGTCCACAATCAGAGGTTAGTCTGGTGCGATTCGTGCTTCTCTCAAACTTGTTTGTGTGGTTAATGCAATCTCAGTTTGAATTGAACGAGTGTGTTGGTAACTTGAGAAAATGATAGTGCTAGTTTGCTGCGTCGTTTATGTAGTGAAACAGTATATGCTGCGTCGTTTATGTAGACATCTGTGTATTCAGCAATGTTGATAGTCTGTTTCCTTTGTGTGTGTGTATTGGTTATGTCCTCCACTACTAAGTGCTACTAAGACACCTTTCATAATGACTAGTCCTTTGGATGTTGGGCTGCAATGGGGTTTCCTCATGAAAGCATCTAATGACTGATATGTCTCAAAATGATGTCACGAGAAATCGGATTAGAACATTTTAAATTAAATAGTTCAACTGCCTCTGGACAGAATTAATAGGTTATTTATCCAGTTCATTCTCTTGATTATGTTTCCTTTAGGCCTGTGGAACTTTCGGGGATCCAAAGAAGTTGATGTTCTGCAAAAGGTGTGATGATGCCTATCATTGTGATTGCCAACAACCTCGGCACAAGGTTACGAGATGTTGCTTCTATGCAAAGTTACAGCTGTGGGTCTAAAGTCCCTGGGAATGGCCAGAGCTTACGGTATTCCAATCTTTTACTTTGTGATGTATACTTTTATTTGATTTATTTAAAGTGCGCTAGATCTCTTATCAATCCTTTTAAGCTTGCAGGTGGTTTTTGGGGCATACTTGTTGTGATGCTTGTGGAAGGCTGTTTGTTAAGGGAAATTCTTGTCCTGTATGTTTGAAGGTATGTTCTTGCACTCTCTCCGTTGTTGATAGTGAAATGTTTGTGCTCGGTTTCCCTGCTTCATATTTGGTTATGTTTGTCCATAGTTAATAGATTGAGGTCTTTGTATTTTAGAGTTGTTACCGTATACTATCAGATATCTGTATTGCAAAAGCAGTTAAATGCAACATTTTTTGCTATACTTTGTCTCGCTTTGAAACGAATTGACCAACTTGTTTTGCTTTCGTCACATAGGTATACAGGGACTCGGAAGCAACACCAATGGTGTGTTGTGACTTTTGCCAGCGCTGGGTTCATTGCATGTGTGATGGAATCAGGTCCATATCGTTAAATCTATTTCATATAATCAATTGTCCTTCTGTGTCCTGTAAGAAATGTTTCCCAAGTCTTTATCCAACTAAATTTTTTGACAATATAAATTTTTTTTTTTAAAAACCCAACATGGGTAACACCAATGGAAGAGTAAATGAGAGATAGGTTCTTAACTATTCAAATCAAACAAAAATATTAATAAAATAATTTTAAAAACCCATACAAGAGTATCACCAATGTGTGTGCTCTAACTGTGTAAATGCTTTACCTTTTGTTCGGAAAGAAAAAAGAAAATCTGGTTACCACTTTGGCTCATGAAATGATCCTGTCTCTGTCTGTATCAAAAGTGATTTTTTCATAACTCTTAGTAGTGGGTTTCCTGCTAGATAGGTCATGCTTCCATTTCTCAGTTTTGTCTGCTGTAATTGCTGTTGCATGCATGAATTTTTTTAGGATAGTGTCTTATCTTCCATGAAAAATAGCAGAGGAGCTTGCGATGTGATTATTGCTGTTCTTTTTATTTGTTTTAAGCTTTCCAATGGTTCATTAGCGTTTACTCACCCATTATAGGTTTTCTCGGACTGTCTCCCAGTCTACACATATTTTAATGTCAGGCTAGTAATTTTGTTTAGCAGGTGATATTGATTATAGCTGTAATCTTGGGTGTAACAGGTGCTACGCTCGTCTCCACCCAAGAGCTGTTAACTGCAGAAAGAAGAAGTGTGGTCACAGCAACCAGGTAAAGGTTTTTGTTACCAATCAATCTAATCATGTTTGGCTCAAATGCAGTTAATGGTTTTACACATTGTTGGATTGTTTCTTGCAGTTGAGGCCGAAGAAGAAGATCAAGTAATTGATGGAACTCTCCAGTTACTATTTTGTATTGTAACCTGTGTTTTTGCTCCATACTCTCGCAGTTTTTCTTTTGTTAGAACTTAGAAGACAGAATTGATATGAGCGAATAATGTTGTTACAACATTTGACAGAGTTTGGTTTAATGATTATGAAGTTTGGCAGACTATTTACTTCGTGATCATGTTAATATTCAATCATGTTAATATTCATTGATAACCTTATGGAGTTTGGATGGTGGACTTTCAAATCAATTCTACTCGCTGTGTCGTAGTTATTCAATTTCATTGGCCAGGCTGACCGAAAAGAAATCTTAGGAATGATGTGGAGGATACGATTGACAAACAAAGGAAGATGAGGACGAATGCGGTCGACACCAACCTCTGGAAACGGAAATCTGGGTACAAAACAACATTCTCTACCAATGATACTTGGAGACTTCTTAGGAATAAACAGCCATGATGTGAATGGTATAAGGGCATTTGGTTCTCACAAGCAACACCTAAATATTCTTTCATATCATGGCTGGTTACTCTCAACAGATTAACCACGGGCGACCGAATGGAACACTGGCAGGGAGTCACGAACATCGCTTGCAACCTCTGTAACCATCCGAAAGAAACAAGAGATCACTTGTTCTTCGCTTGCACATACTCTTCACAGATTTGGAGCAAGCTTATGGGCAGTCTTCTTTCAAGCAGACACACAACACAATGGCAAGAGATCATGACAATCATCTCCGACGCAACCCTTAATCAACAGACACTGTTCTTAATACGCTACACCTTGCAAGTCACGATACATGCGATTTGGAGGGAAAGAAACAACAGGAAGCATGGTGAGAAAGACAAGTCAGCTAAAGCCCTTCACAAACTAATCGACAAAAGCATCAGAAACAAACTCTACTTGGTGGAAAAGATGGGAAACAAGAAGTTTGAGAAGCTCCTCTATCTTTGGTTTTCTACAAGAACTTAGCTATTTCTCTTAATCATCTATCAATCTCAATTTCAAATTAGGATGCACTTGATGTACAAACAGTTTTTTTGATGAATACAATTTAACATTCATTCAAAAAAAAAAAGAAATGTTAATGTGTACATGTGAGGTGCAATTAAAAGTTTGTCACATTATAGTGCTTTAAATCTCCATTTGCCCAACAAGGGTGTTTGGTCTAGTGGTATGATTCTCGCTTCGGGTGCGAGAGGTCCCGAGTTCGATTCTCGGAACACCCCAATTTTTTTTGCTAGGTGAAAAAACTGTTGGGCCTCGAACCTTTAACAATGGGCTTTGAAATGACGCTGTATCAACCTCTAGATACCGACGTCGGATTTTCATCTATTCTCGATTGAGTGAGTTCCGAGCTCTGAGAAAACCCTAACCTCTCTCCTTTCCTGTCTTCTCCGATTCTGCAAGTATGAGTCGATCAGGGCAGCCCCCGGATCTCAAGAAGTAAGTTCTCTTCCCCACTTGTTTTCCTTTTTGATTTTCAATTCTTCTCTTGAATTCAACCACTGTATGTTTTGGTTTAATCCAGCTTCCACTTCTTCTTCTTCTTCGCGTTTCTGATTTTACTTTTCGTGGTTTGATGTGATGCAGGTACATGGACAAGAAACTCCAAAGTAAGAATCGACGATATCTTCTTCCACGTTTACTATTTAGAGTGTTTCAGTTCCACTGAATCTCTTGCTGAAAATAACTTGCAATTTCGCTGAACTTAAGATCGAATTGTATGCCTTTCCAAGTCATATATACGGGATCACATTTATTTTGTTTGATTGCTTGGTTTTTTGTGTATGGATTAAACTTGTGTTTACAGCTTCAGTATATATACAACGCGACAAGTTTAGCAGATATATTTTCATCTGTTTCTTTTGGTTCAACGATTGTTTGTTGGCACGCTTCACCGTTGTGATTGTTGCTTTTGTTTATCCATATAACATGAAAAAAGAATAAGGTGATAATGTATCATTCATAGGACAGTCTCATTACAATCGGCTTATATGTTTTGTCAAGGTGGCAAATGGCGTATTATAGATTCCTTGGTCTTGTTTCTCCTTCTGTTACTTAGAATTTTGCTTACTGTTACTTAAGTATGGTTAAGAGAAGTAAGATAATTGTCTCCTTTTTTAATCTCATTCAATGTAGTTAAGCTTAATGCCAACCGAACGGTTGTTGGAACTCTTCGTGGGTTTGACCAGTTCATGAATCTTGTTGTGGATAACACTGTTGAAGCGAATGGTGATGAGAAAACCGAGATCGGGATGGTGGTACGTTACTCTATCTCTTCTTTGTTTTATCCAAAACTCACATAAGAGTAGTAGTCTTTTGATCATTTGTCTTGTTTAATTATATTCCACATTTCGTGGATGCAGGTGATAAGAGGAAACAGCATTGTCACTGTTGAAGCTCTTGAACCAGTTGGAAGATCTTAGCTTTATTACTTTGCATCACCGGTAATCATCGTCCGTATTGTTGACTTGAGTTTGCTCTCTGTATTGGAACTTTATTAGTAGACTTATATATCAGCATGATTCGATCTTGAAGAAGTTTGATATGATTAATTCCTCTTCTTTGTTCAATCCTATGTTCTGAGGATTTCTATGACACCTGTTTGAGCCTATCTCCTTGAGTTATGAATTGTGCCAGGTTAAAGGAGTCTCTCTAGATATTTGGTCCGACAAAAGTAAAGATTTTTGTAAGCATTGCTACAACTTTGTACAAAGAAATAGCAAATCAGTCATGGAAAAAAGCTAATTTTGATTGGAGCCATCAAACCTCAAAGAAAGCAAAAGCCTTTTGTTGTGGGGATTTGGATTTTTTGGGTAAATGAGCTCCAACGGTCATTGCATTTTGCTTTATTACTAGTCTTAAATCTTTTGCTTCTTCCCACTTCTTGAAATGCTAATAATTTTGCCGTTTGGCTCCTCTCTTTAATCAAAAGATGTTTTATGAATATGAAGAACTTATAAAAGAAAAAGAGGAAAGACGAGAAAAGAATTAAGGAGAAGTGAAAGTGGAAGGAATGAAGGAAGGCATGTGCCCCACGAAGGCTTGTTCCAAAGGCAAATGAGAATGAAATGATACGACGACATCTCCACCAAAACAGCAAACAATGCCACAACACGTCACTTACAACGGAATGTTCCCCTCGTGGGTCGTTGTTGGCACACGTGGGGTTGTGTGTTTTGATTCCTTGCGTTCAATTATTTTTTCTTGTTCGATGAGCTCAAGCAAACAAAAACTTTTAATTCACATCTTCTACTACAAAAGTGTCTATGAATCGATGTACTTTATTGGTAGAAAGTAAGGTATTTGTTGTGTAGAAATTCTAAGCTTTTTGTGCAAGTCACTTACAAGTTGATATGTGTTTTTTTAGCATTAAATCAAAAGAGAAATTGATGTATATTATCTATGGTTGGGGGATCTCCAACTCATCATCATATAACAAAAACATAATTTAAAAACATTTTGGATGATATACAACTAATCCATAAAGAACTTTCACCAACTTCACTCACTATTCTTTTTCTTTTTCTTTTGTACTTTTTTCTCTTTAGTTATGATGGGCAAGAAGAGGTAAAAGTCTTAGAGATGGCTTCCCTTATAACGGTAACAGTTTTTTTTAAAAACATAGACCATTGCAATTTGCAAATGTGCATGTAGCTTCACCATGCTATTTGACTTCTTTGAAGTCTGATTACACATTTACCAATCAACAACAAAAGAAACTAGTAAAGTATCAAATATAAACTCAAATTTTTGAAAACAAGTTCAGCTCATCGGTTATCTTGATGAACTGGGTGGTTTGTAGCATTCATATTACCATGATACAAATAATAAACAAACAGTTTAATCGCCATGGATTGACTCTGCTTTTTGTTAATTTTCCATGATTGAATTTTATCGTATAAATTTTAGTTATTTCCTGAGATATTAAATTAAAACAAAACTTTTAACAAATCTTATTCTATCACTATTACGCTACAGTTTTGTTTATGCCAAATTGTGTTACTTATAGGAGCATTGGTTATCTCGGGTAGTAAATGTGATATTTCACATGGAAACAAAAGTTAATACTTCCGCTTGATATTAATAAAGAGACAGCTCGACCTTCGTCTTCCTCGTTACCCCTTCTTCATCTTCTCTCACCTAACTCCACCAGTCTTTTTCTCTCTCTCCTCTGCGAGCCGCAACCTCTGTAGAATACTCAGAAAGAAAGAAAGATTGAAGTGATAATTACAACCCACCAACTAAAAACCCTTTCTTCAATTCAACTCTACGCGTCGCCTATTACCCAAAAGTTTTAATCTTTCGAGTATTTCCCAACAGAATCATTAATTACCCATTACTAATCTCCTTTTTTAGGTTTCCCGGAAATTCCCCATTAAAGATTGTTTCTTTATAGCCTTTGATTTTGACCTTCAGAGTACCCATCACTCCAAGATTTGATTTTTTAGGATTATCCTTGACTTGAGAGAGAGATAAGATGGCGAAAGTACTCAAACCGAGCCAATCATGTCATTACCCTTCACCTTCAAGCTCCTCTTCTACATCATTTGGAGCCAATGATGGTAACAGAGACCCACATTCTCCTTTTAACATTTCTCAAGAGGAAGAAGAAGAAGAGATAAGCGAGAAAGAGAGAGAAAGATTCGAGCTTTCATCTACATTGGAGATTCTGGTTTCTGCAATCAGAAGGTCTGTGATTGGTGGGTGTGTTGGTGAAGAGGATCTTTGTTCAATGGATATTGGTGTTCCTACGGATGTTAGTCATGTCGCGCATGTCACCTTTGATCGTTTCCATGGCTTCATTGGCTTGCCTGTTGAGTTTGAACCTGAAGTCCCTAGACGAGCTCCTAGTGCAAGGTTTGTTTGTTTTATAAAAGTGATATTTTTCTGGAAATGTTTAGTGAATGGAGTCTATAGTTGTAGTTTTGGTTAGCAAAATCATGAATAACTTCATCAATTATCGGACTATGGAAGACCTAATTGTGTGTGTCGTCTAGTTTCTATGTCCAGCAACTTCCATAGTTGAAATCCTTCTGTTCATATAAGCAGGATGTCTCTCTAGTCTCTATCTGCAACTAGTGGAGCCCCTGACATCTATGATCTTAAGTTTTTGATGTTCTTGAGTCAAACCCCTTATCAAGTAGATGGCTTGTTAAGGATCTTGAGTGTTGGTAGAAAGATTTGAGGACATCTTGTGTGTGTGTGTGTGTGTATACCTGTTTTAACTCTTCCTTATATTAGTACAAACCCTGACATCAGCAAGTATCTCAGCTTTTTTCTTGATGTTCTCGAATGAAATTCTCTATTTTCTACGGATATGGGTGAAATGTCTAATGAAGTGGATGTAAATGCAGTGCAACCGTGTTTGGAGTCTCGACTGAGTCAATGCAGCTATCTTATGATACTAGAGGGAACATTGTGCCTACAATACTCTTGATGATGCAGAGTCACTTGTACAGTAGAGGTGGATTACGGGTGCGTGTAATTGTGTTTTGTTTAAAACTATTTGGTTTCACAACAACTGGTCAGTAAAGTATTCATTTGTTGCCATATAGGTAGAAGGAATATTCAGGATTAATGGTGAGAATGGTCAAGAAGAGTACATAAGAGAAGAGTTGAATAAAGGTGTTGTACCGGATAACATTGATGTCCATTGCTTAGCAAGTCTCATTAAGGTAATATATAACCATACTTGGATCCCTCTTATTGTTTCTTTCTCTTACTGTCTTTTTGGATTTGGTTTTCGACTTAGGCTTGGTTTAGGGAACTTCCAACCGGTGTACTGGATTCACTCTCACCAGAGCAAGTCATGGAGTCTGAAAGTGAAGATGAATGTGTGGAGCTTGTAAAGCTTCTTCCTTCAACAGAAGCTTCTTTGTTAGATTGGGCAATCAATCTGATGGCAGATGTTGTAGAGATGGAACATCTTAACAAGATGAATGCTCGAAACATCGCAATGGTTTTCGCACCTAACATGACTCAGGTTAGTTTGTAGATGAATCTCTAAAAGATTGTTTGGTTTTGGCAAATGAAATCAGTGTAATTTTGGTTGCAGATGTTGGATCCATTGACGGCTCTAATGTATGCTGTGCAAGTCATGAACTTTCTTAAGACACTTATTGTAAAGACGCTTAAAGATCGGAAAGAATCTCGAGATAGGTTGATTCCAGCTTCAAACCCGGGTCCTCGGGACCATAATGGTGATCAGAGTAGCAGACAGTTGTTGCATCTCATGAAAGCTTATAAGGAAGAAGCTTTAGTTACATTTGAGGCGGAAATGAAAGACAAAGAAGAGTCTGCAGAAGAAGAGGAAGAAGAAGAATCTGCAGAACCTCGAGAACTTGTTGGCATAAAGTCGTCTGTGATTAAAAGCTGTCAGTATAACAATGGAGGTTTTGGAAAGAAACAGAATGGTTGTGAGGAGCAGAGGAAGAAGACCACAATGTCTAATGCGAGTAGTATTGTGGGACGTGTGAATTACAGAGTTGAGCTGTTCGTAGCTTGGCGGTGAAAAAGATTTCATTTATTGATGTTTTTGATCCAACTTTTGGATTTTCTTGATTTTGAGTTTGTGAGGATTGATGGATGGATGGTTGCTTGTGTACCAAGAAATGCTACTTTTCTGCATATAATGTCAAAGATAAGTTTTCTACATTTCTGCATATAATGTCATTTCTGCATATATCAGTCGTTTTGTTTGTTGAGTCACATGACGTGCATACTTATCAAACTGTCTTCTCCAAAATGAGCAACAAACGTACAAATGGCTTCATTGAATCATTGTGTCCTGTTTAGTTACCATGGTCAAGATCGTATCCAGTCATTGATCGTATCCTTTTAAAACAAGATCATATATAATATTCAAAATACTCGGATACGTTTTACACATCAAATCATTTTTTCAGTAAAGATAAAACAAGCACTTCAATTTTTAAAATGAACGAGAAAATGCTAGTTGCATGAGGTGAACAATGGCGAGTACATCTTAGTAATCAATGACTAAAACAATGCAATGGTCAGAACTCGGAACAGTGACTATAAGCTTCTTCTTTGCTACTCATAAATAAGTTGGTAAAAAATGTCTAATAGGCTTTCACCAATCTAAGTTCAATTCGAGTTGGCCATAGGGATTTTTACATGAGCTCTCTAGCCCAAATATTAGTTGACTAAACTGACTAGTTTAAAAAAAAATTACTACAAAAAGTGTGTGTGCTGAGTCTGCTGACGAAGAAGAATCGTGTAATCAAACCGTGTGAGATTAAGATAATTAATCTGCATTAGCAACATCAATGTCCTTTAGTTAAATTGTAAACTGAGTTTACAAAACTTCAAATCATGGTAATCAAGTCCGGCCCAATGTATTTTAAAGCCTAAAGCAAACAAAAAATTATTTGCTCTTGTGACGTTTAAACTCGCTGCCACTAATTTAGAATAGGTGCTTTAGCTATTGAACCACAAGATAATTTTGCAAAATATCTACCCTTAAATATTTATAATAGTTTGGCACCTAAAGTCTTTGCTTTTTGGTTTTAGGTCAAGGCGGGCCCTGATGGTAATTAATGCATTATATATGCATGTAAATTCTTACATTATTTTTTTTTCTTTCGTCAACAATTCTTACATTAAGTGATATATCTGAATAGTAGATTATTTCATACTACGTAATAATTACACCATGTGAAACACAAAAGAGCGTTTATTTCCCATGTATATACGATTAACTAATGCTTCCAAATTTCCTATGACTTGGTCGATGTTTTTGGACCAATCGGGAACCTCTCAAGGCGGTCAAATTAGGGTTTAAACTAAAAAATGACACAAGTGTTGTTTGTTTGTCTGCCATTGGCAACTGCGATTGATGATGAGTATGGCAGGCGGTTGCGTTAGGTTGTTGTTCGTTTATCTACTGTAATTTTTTGTAGTAGTTATAGCGTCCAATCGTAGTTTCCTATGATTCAAAATTTTGACCGTTAATTAAAAATTGTAAGATACAAGAAATTATGACTGTCATAGAAAATTAAGGCAAATAAACGAACAATAATTTTTCGAATCCACCAGCAGCTAGCCGCAACAGTCATTACTGGCAAACAAATATGATAATAAATATTTGGAATAATAAATTAAAAACACTTTTAGTATCCTTCAAAATTTGAAAATTTTGTGGCGGAAACGAATGACACAGAAAAGTGTATGCAGAAGCAGGAGGAGAAGAATCTCAAGAACTTATTGAGATAAAGTCTTCTCTATTTAAAAGCTGTCAGTGTATGTAACAATGGAGGTTGGAATGAGCAGAGGAAGCTTGGCGATGAAAAGTATTTCATTTATTGATGTTCTTGATCCAACTTTTGAACCTTTTCTTTTATTATTTGGGTTTTGTGCGATGCTTTTCATGATCGTTGCTTGTGATTCATGAAATGCTACGTTGCTACATATATGTCAAAGATGAAATTGTGCTTCTATTCTTTTTTTTTTTTATCTTGAAACATGAAAGCAAAATCTGCATTTTCTTGCAGCAAAAAAGTTATCTCCACTTATAATTTGGAACGTAACATAGTCAGAAGATTTGCTATATTGACAAGTTTTGTAAACTGATTTGTGTTATTCATTCATGAGGCCTTAATGCCTTTATATATACAACCTTGGATAGATCCTATTCGCATGAATCTATCTTACATGTTTATCTAATAGCAACAGAGTTTATCTCTAACATAAACCGAGTTTATCTCTAATAAACCGAGTTTATCTCTAATACCCCCTTCAAGTTGGAGCATAAAGATTATGAATGCCCAACTTGAGAAGAAATGCATCAAACTCTTTTCTTCCTAACGCCTTTGTTAGAATATATGCGAGCTGTTGCTTGCTTGTCACATGAAATGGTTTAACCAAACCGCGAAGTATATCATCCCGAACAAAGTGACAATCCAGCTCCACATGTTTAGTTCTCTCATGAAAAACTGGATTATTGCTTATGTGAATAGCTGGCTTACTATCACACATGATTGACATAGGTTTCTCATGATTGATTCCAAACTCGAATAGGAGATTCTTCAGTCCTCGTAACTCAGCTGTTATCTCCGTCATTGCTCTGTATTCTGCTTCAGCAGATGATCGAGACACCGTATCTTGTTTCTGTGTTTTCCAAGAGATCGGAGACTCTCCAAATTGCACAAACCAACCCGTAAGTGATCTTCTTGTGATTGGGCATGCGCCCCAATCAGCATCACACCATCCAGTGAGATGCATTGGCGATTCTGCTCTAAGTAAAACTCCTTGTCCGAGTGTACCTTTAAGATACCATACTACTTTTAAGGCTGCAATCCAATGTTCCTCCCTAGGCTTGTGCATATATTGTGAGAGGATGTGTATAGAATATGTAAGATCAGGTCTTGTGGCAGATAGGTAAATCAATCTTCCTATCAGTCTTCGATACACCTCTGGATCCGACAGAAATGCACCATCTGCAAGGCTCAGTGTATGATTCTGATCGATCGGAGATCCTGCAGGTCGACAGTCAAGAAGTCCTACTTCCGATACGATATCCGTTGCATATTTTCGTTGACACAAGTAAATACCTTCAGGATTTCTTGCAACTTCGATACCGAGAAAATATTTAACCATTTCTAGATCTTTCATGTGAAAACATGTAGACAAGTAGCTCTTGAACGTTTTTATTGCATCAACTGATGATCCATAGATTATCAAATCATCGACATAAACCAATATACGCAATCTCACTTCGTTTTTGAAGTAGATGAAAAGTGAGTAGTCTGATCTTGTTTGTTTAAATCCATATGATTTCAGTGCTTCTCCCAGTTTTGCAAACCAACATCTTGGTGCTTGCTTAAGACCGTATAATGATTTTTGTAGTCTACACACTCTTGTTTCTCCTTTTGATTTAAAACCTGGTGGCAATTTCATGTACACCTCTTCATGTAAATCACCATGTAAGAAAGCGTTATGTACATCCATTTGGTGTACTTCATGCTTCTCCTTTGCTGCTATATCTAAGAATAGCCGTACTGTAGTCATTCGAGCCACGGGAGCAAATGTATCAGTGTAATCAATCCCTTCTTCTTGGTGATTTCCCAATACGACTAAGCGAGCTTTATAACGTTCTATTGTTCCATCGGATTTGTACTTAATTGTAAAAATCCACTTACATCCCAATGCCTTCTTTCCTGGAGGCAGAGGTTCAATGCGCCATGTTTTGGCAGTTTCCAAAGATGCAATCTCAGACTCAACTGCTTTACCCCATCTCGTATCTTGCATAGCCTCCATATATGATCTTGGTTCAACATTAACTGTTAATGCTGTCACAAAATCTCTGTGTTTTTGCGAAAAACGATCACATGAAACATAATTGCAGATAGGATATATCGTACCTGTTGAGGATGATTTGGGAGCAAGCGTAGTTGTAGAGAGAGAGGAGGGCTGCTGAGTTGTAACCGATTAAACTATGTAGTCTTTAAGTCTGGTCGACACAGTTTTCTGCCTGTGTCCACGTCCAAGTATCTCATTCTCTGTTTCAGGTTGAGGCATATTTTCTGTTTCGAGCTGAGTTTCTTGTCTTGCTGTTTCAACCTGAGGTGTTTGCGTGTCATTATTCTGACCTACAGAGCCTTCTTCTTCGCCAGTCCATATTCCGACTGGTGAAGATGATGTTACTGGTCCTGTCCGGTTCATTTTCAGTGTTGAACGGGAACAGTCCCTCTTGGAAGACTACATCGCGTGATACAAATACAGTCTTCCGTTCCAAGTCATACAACTTCCACCCCTTTTTCCCATAGGGGTATCCAATAAAGATACATCTCCTGCTTCTAGACACAAATTTGTCGCCTCTGTGATCAAGGTTATGGGCATATGCCAAACACCCGAACACTCTCATATGCTTGTAACCCGGAGTGTGACCAAACCGAATTTCAAACGGACTCTTGTTGTCCAGTAAAGGCGAAGGTGTGCGGTTGATTATATAGCCTGCGGTGAGGACACATTCTCCCCAGAAATTAATTGGTAGATTGGCCTGGAACCTAAGAGCCCTTGCTATATTCAGTATGTGCCTATGCTTGCGTTCCGCACGGCCATTCTGCTGCGGTGTGTGAACACATGATGTCTCATGCAAGATTCCTTGTTCTTGAAAGAACCGTGTTAAACACAAGAACTCTGTTCCGTTATCGCTTCGAACTCTCTTCACTTTCTTAGAAAACTGTCGTTCTATTAAGGCAACAAAATTGCGAATTTGCTGAGAGACCATTATTTTGTCTTGTAGGAGATACAACCAGGTCGCACGTGAGCGGTCATCAACCACTGTCAAGAAATAACGAGAGCCACAGAAGGCTGTAGATCTATATGGTCCCCATAAGTCAAGATGGATTAAGTCAAAAATCTCTTGTGCATTATTTTGGCTATCAGGAAAACTATGACGAGCTTGTTTAGCTCTAATACAAATATCGCAATTCTTAATTAAAGCAACACTACTACTCTTATCAGCTAAGCCGCAAACACTCGGAATCTTCTCTGTCACTTGAAGAGACGGATGACCCATGCGGTTATGCCATAACACTAAATTATTGAGAACACCAGTTTGTAGGGAAGTCACAACTTCAACACTGCGAAATCGGTACAACCCTTCTCCCTCTCTTTCACCCGCTCCAATCACCATCCTCGTAATACGGTCCTGCAAAATCACAAGTTTATCAGTTACTTGACCCACCAAGTAGTTTTCTGTTACAAGGTGTCCGAAGGAAATTAAATTGGTATGGAATCCATCCACAAAGTAAACGTTTTGCAAGGACAATTTTGATGTTAACTGCACTGTTCCTTGTTTGAGAGTCAAAACGTTTGACCCAGCAGGCAACATCACCGATATAGGTGATATTTCTCGTATGTCTTTGAGAAGATCAATCTGTCCTGTCATATGGTGTGTTGCCCCTGTGTCTAGGATCCAGCTTGCATTCTTACCACTTGTGTTAACCGTAGATTTCCCTGCATTGATCAATCTTTGAACTGTTGCCCATTGCTCATCCGAGAGACCACTCAGACCTTGACGGTCTTCGTCTGTAATAACTGCCCGAGCTCCGACTGTAGCTGTGTTAGCAGTAGATAGTTGTGCCACATTCGATCTTGGTGTGAAACCACGTCCACGACCTCCAGAGCTGTTCTGATTATTGCGATTGTCTGATCTATTCCGCGATTTTTCACCCCACCACTCAGGGAATCCGATGACCTTGAAGCATCCTGCTGCTTCATGTCCTGATTTTCCGCATACAGTACACTGTTTTGTCATGTCTCTAGTCCCTGAGTTACCTCGGAATGACGTCGCTGCAGCTGTATTTGGTTTTATATCACGTGTAGAAACATGATTTGGTTTGACCTGAGAAACAAAACTCGCTACCACAGTTTCTGTGCTTGTATTTTGGCGAAGTGTTTCGTTCTGAGCAACTGTTTGATACACACTATCTAAATCAGGCAATGGAGTGATTGCACAGAGCTGCGATCTGATAACTCCATGTGTTGAATCATCTAGTCCGGCAAGAAAATCATGAACGCGTAGAATTTCTTTCTCCTTCTCGTGTGATGTATTAAGGTCACATTCGCACTTGTTGCACGTGCAGGTCTTTGAATTCATGCACTCAGCGATTCCGTCCCATAACTTTGACAAGCGTCCAAAATAATCATCAACCGTTGATCCGTTCTGTTTGCAAGTTGCCAATGCGTTTCGTAGTTGTTGTAATCTAGCGCCACTTTTTAACGAGAAACGTTTCTTGATTATGTCCCATAGATCTTTGGCCACTTCTCTTGTTGAGAGCGATGACCGGACCTTTGGATCAATAGTTTGCTTGATCCATCCTACTAGAAGATGGTTATTGGCCATCCAATCTTCAAGATAAGGTGAATCTGCTGCTGGTTTTGGAATACTTCCATCTAGGAAGCCAAATTTCTTCCGTGAGCTAAGCGCCATACGAAAATTGATTGCCCATTCATCATAATTCAAACCAGTGAGTAGTGGTTGAGATATGACGGCTCCAGGGTTATCGTTGGCACTTAGATCATATGGATTGATTGTTTTGTATTTGATTTCAGGGTTAGGGTTTGAGAGCGCCATTGGTTTGGAAAGAAAGAAGCTCTGTTTTCTTGATTAAAAACAGAGTTTTGAGATAGTAACCCTTGCGATTGCAAGAGGATACTTTGAAAAAACGTTTTTTTTTAAGGGTTTAATGGTTTTCTGCTCTGATACCATGACAAGTTTTGTAAACTGATTTGTGTTATTCATTCATGAGGCCTTAATGCCTTTATATATACAACCTTGTATAGATCCTATTCGTATGAATCTATATTACATGTTTATCTAATAGCAACAGAGTTTATCTCTAACATAAACCGAGTTTATCTCTAATAAACCGAGTTTATCTCTAATATATATACTCCAATCAATTTCTTTTTCTTTTTATATAACTTTACTCCAAAAAGTTTTCATTAGCTAAATTACTTCTATTTCTTTGTATGGGCTCTGTGGTCGAGTAGTACGAGATTGGAATGCCAACACGTTTCGAGTTCGATCTATTTGTTGCGCGAAACTACAATATATTGTTTTGGACACCCACACAAATATGAATCTTTGATTTCGGCATATTTGAATATCCAAAAAAAATCCATGGATTTGGACCTTTTTACACATATATAAAATATTTTTGTAATATTGATTATACTTCTTATTTCTCATTTATGTTTTAGAATATCATTTTCCGAAAATATATCTTTAACTTTAATTGCTAAGTTACATTTAAAAGAATAACGTTAAGAAGTCTAATAAAATTTCTCCATTAAAATAGGGCAAATCACAAAATAGTACAAAACATGCATTATCAAAAATATAGCAACACAGAGAAAAAATCACCAAAATAGCATTTATTAAAGGTATAAAGACTAAATTAACACTAACTCTAAACCCTAAACCATAAACCCCAACCCCTAAATACTAAACCTTAAACCCTAAATAATAAACTCTAATCCTAAATACTATACCCTAAACCCTAAATAATAAACCCTAAACCCTAAAAAATAAATCCTAAACCCTAAATTGTTTAATATTATAAAAGTCTTTGTAATCCAAATAATGCTAAAAATATGAATTATTTTTTTGGGTGCTATATTCATGATAAGGTATGTTTTTGTGCTATTTTCTCTTAAAAATTTTTCTTATAAACAATCTCTGAAGCGATTTTTGTAATCGAAAAGGTAATATGGTTTTACCAAGTAGAATATAAAATTTATCAATTATTATTACACATCTTAACTATTAACAAATGACCATAAAATCAAACAAAACACAATATTTATATGAAAAAGCATAAAATAGCACAAAAACATACATTTTTATAAATATAGCACCAAGGAACATAATTCACATTTTTAGCATTATTTTTTATTACAAAGTTTTTTATAGCATTATATAATTTAGGATTTAGAGTTAATTATTTAGAGTTTAGGGTTTAGTATTTAGGATTTATGGCTTATTATTTAGGGTTTAGGGTTAATGTTAATTTAGTCTTATCCCTTTAATAAATGTTATTTTTGTGATTTTTCCTCCTTGTTGCTATATTTGTGACAATCCATGTTTTTGTGTCATTTTTGTGATTTGCCCTATTTATATTGGATCAAATTCTCTAGGGCTCTTTGACTCAAAGTCAAAGTCTCATATACTCCTCTCCCATTAATTCATTTTTTTTTTAATTCTTGAGAAGGGGTAAAAGACAGAAAAACCTGGGTTTTGTAACTTATTTACAACCCAACTTGGGTTGACCCAAAGAGTTTGGTCGATCCATTTGAGTCGGGTCGGATCTACTCTTTAAATCCTAAAAATGACAAGGTAAAAATCAAAAATTATTTTTTCTCTTCAGTATATTCAACCGTTCGTCTTCCCTTCTTCTCTTACAGTTTTCCGACTTCATCCGGGATCCGACAGAAAAAGAATTTCAATCCTCCATTTGTAGAAGGAAACAAGAAACATGCGGAGTTATGGGAGAAAGAAATTACGAACCCAGTCGAAGAGAATATATGATAAATCGATTCCTCCAAACGAATCCCCAACCAAGAGAGACCCGAGAGAAGAGGCGAATCGCCAAGCCGAAGTTGTGTGGAAACAAATTGATGAAGAAGAAGAAACGGGAGACTTGGAAAAAGAATCCGAGAATGCGGAGGAAGAGGAAGACGACGAAGAGATTGAGAACGAGGAAGAGGAGGAGGAAGCCGGAGGGATAAACGAGGAGGAGAAAGCCGTAGTCGAGGAGGATGAAGTTGAAGATTCCCGCGTTCCGGGACTAGGGTTTCACGAAGAAGAAGAAGGGGTTGTTTGAACCAGTGAAATCCGATATTTAACCCACCACAGTGATCAACTAGAGGAAGGAACGGTACGTATTTCCATTTATGGGGCCTTGCATGTCTAATTTTTGTCGCTTTCAGATATGTAAAACTTTGTAGGAATTAGTGAAACTTTGATTTGGAAAAGACAGAAAACTTGGTATAACTTAGTGAAACTTATCTGTAAAACATGGTAGGAATTAGCAAAACTGTGTGCGTAATTTGGTAAAACTTAGTAAAACTTGGTAAAACGTAGTAAAACTTGGTAAAACTTAGTATAGTTAGTGTAAAACTTGGTAAAACTTAGTATAACTTTCGTATAAAACTTTGTAACACTTGGTAAAACTTAGTATAACTGGGTAATACTTGGTAAAACTTTTGCGTGTGTGCAGAATTCAGAGGACGAAACCGAACAAATGCAGCCCCTCAAGATGTGTTTCCCTCCGTGAAGACTGTAGACGACATTCTCGAGGATGATGAGCTTGATTGGTTCCATGAGCATCCACAATTCAAGCACTTCTTCCACATGGGTCAGAAGACAAGCTCAAAATGGATGGGACTGTGGATGATTCTTGTTAGGGTCACGACTGTGGATAAGAAGATGGAGCTATGGTTTATTGTCAACGGCGTTCCAATCCGCTATTCCATTAGGGAGCATGCACTCGTTTCGGGGTTGTTCTGTCACTCCTATCCAAACCACTACGAATCCCTTGGTGGTGGCTCACGTTTTATTGCTAAGTACTTTGGTGAAGAGAAGGTTACACATGAAGAAGTTGTGAAGCAGTTCCTAGCTATGAAAACGAAAAAAATGTTGGCAAGAGAAAGTATGGCAAGGATCTTTTGAAGATGGCTGTCTTGTACTTCTTGTCATCCGTGATCATTGGGAAGAAGAAGACATGCAAAGGAGCTACTTCCGTTGAGAGTTTCTTCCTCAGAGCCATTGATGATCTCGAGATATGCAAGACTTTTCCGTGGGGGAGTTTGTCATTCGAGGAGAACGTCAAAGACATATTGCACTTCATTGACCATACCGGAGGAGTGGCACACACTTCATGGGTATTTCCTGGATGCATTGTTCCTCTGGAGGTACAAACTATATTTTTAGCAATTTAAATTGTATTTTTTAGTTGTTTTCGGTTGTCTGACTTGTAACGAATTTGTGTTGTAGGTCCTTGCATTTGAGGCCATCCCAGTTCTGAAAAACCATTTCCGAGAAAGGGTTCAGGGTGCGGATGAGGCTTGCCCGCGAATGTGAAAGATGAGGTATAAAACCGTGGGGTCAAGGTTTTTCCGTATCTCAGAGATAAATAAGAAGCTTGGAACTACCAAGGTTAGTATCTCATATCATACTACTAATCCTAGTATCTCATATCATACTTTGAGGTTGATATTAAATTGTTTCTTCAGGATATTCAAAGCATCTTGGAGCCATCTCCCATGGAAATGACGCTTCTAGAGAATACCATGGACGCTGATTCTGGCTAGAATGATGTGGATGACCCAATAGTCGATGGTTGGAACAGGCTGCTCAAGAAGAAGAAGACAATCTGGTTTGAAGAACTTTTCAACCAAGATGTGTCTGGTCGTGCGTCTCAGGCGTATGCTCAAGAGTAACCTCATGCTATTCATGAGGCGTCTGAGAGTGATGTTGGGAATGAGGCTGCGAAGTATTCGGAAGGGGCTCCTACTCCTACTGTTTTAAGTCTTGCGGATGTGGAGGAATTAATCAAAAAGAGAAATGAGGAAACAGAGTCTCGTTTGAGTATGTATTATGAAGCTCAGTTCAAGGAGTTGACTGAGACGTATAACGGTAGATTAACCGATATGGAATTGGTTGTGAATACACTAAGAGCGGGTGTTAAGGAGACATTACCAAGAGAGCCTGAGGCTACTGTCGATGATGGTGTTTTTGAAGGAATCGTTTGTGAGCCTAGTGTTGTTAAAGTGCAAGAGGAAAGAAAGAGAAGAAAGGGAAGAAAGAAGAATGCGAAGAAAAGCAGTAAGAAGGGAGAAAAGAGCGAGAAAAGGAAGAAACCGTGGAAGATAAGGGGGAAACAGAGCAAGCAAAGGAAGTAACAGAGGCTGAGAAGGTAGTATCTGAGGCCGAGAAGAACGAGGACATAAAAGATAAGAAGAGAGGTGTTGAACCCGTTGAGAACGTTCCAACAAAAAAGATAAAGATTAGGAGTCCCGTGATGACTAGGGGAAGAAAATGGAGAACCAAGTTGCTGAGGGAACCACCAAACCGTGATCTTCTCTGTTTTTAGTACTTTTGGTTTGAATTATCTATGTTTAACATAATAGTTTAAATTATGTTGACAAAGTAGTTTTACCAAGTTATGCCTAGTTTTACCAAGTTTGACATAGTAGTTTTACCAAGTTTTCCAAAGTAGTTTTACCTAGTTATGCCAAGTTATCCAGAATACATCCATTCAAACTTAAACACTGGCAATAAGCATTCAACATAGAAAATCCCATAGAAACAAACATAGAATTCAAACATAGATATCCAGACATAGTAGATCTTAAACCACATCAGTTTTGCATCCCTTCGATTGTCTCTTTTAACTTGGCAATTTCTCTTTGGTTGCTTTGAATCTCCAGATGCATGCCTGCGATTTTGACCTCTTGCATATCAATCTTGTGCAGCAACTTCTCAAACTCTTCGACACCATGCACCTATGGTTGTCGAAAATGGAGTCCATCAGCCTACAAAAAAAATCAAAAAATTCGGAGTTACACCAAATACATGGAAAATGGAATCCATCGTCAAAACACCAAATTCAGAGTTCCATTTACCCTCCATTGTTGACAAGTAAAGAAGGTACGGCCCGGTGTAGTATCCACAGGCGTAACCATATCGACCTCGCGTACGATATGGCCACCACATGGGCATTTCTTTGGGATGCCGTATTCCGCATCGGCGACTGCGTAAAGACGATCGGAGTATTCCTTGTGCCTCCTTTCCTCTTCATAGGGATCGACCATGAAATTCTATATACTCATTGGAGATAGATCCGAAAAGGAGAAAGGGGAGAGAGAGAGAAGAGAGAAGCGAGATTCGGGTTAGAGAGAGAGGGAGAAGAACGAAAAATGAGAGAAAATAGAAAAAACAGTAGATATTATGTTTTTTTAAAAAGGGGGGGGGGAAATTTAATTTTTGGATTTTGGGGGACGGGAGTTTCAAAATTGGTAGGCGGGGATCAAAGTTTTACCAAGTTTCCAGTTTTACCAAAAATTGTCAAGTTTTACTTCTGCCAAAATTCAGTACTAATGGTTATACCCTATCTTTAAACCAAAAAATGCTTATACTCACGATCTATGGCTATTTATATGCATTACAAATTAATTCATGCAATATTATTTGAAAATACATTTATCATTTGACTTTTTGAAGATTAAGATGATTCACATAGATAAATAACTCTTAAATGTTTATGATATTTGCTTGCTAATAGACAAATCTACAATATTTACCTTAAATTATGAAAGTGTATATTTTGTTTTAGCAAGAGATATGCTATATAGTTTGTATTTTAGTTTGATTGTTATATTTAACATTATTATAAAAATTGAATTTCACAAAGAATTATAGTTCTACAATCTTGGTTTTACCAAGTTTTCCTAATTTACACAACAAATAACACAACAAATGAAAATTGAAGAGATACAAATACAACTAAGTTCCTTCTTGGCTCACTTCAGTTTGGCTCCCATTACTGCAAGTAAACCAGCTCTCTAAATTCTTTCTTGCCTTCCTCTTCCTCCTTCTCCGTCCGTGCTCCCCAATTGACGTATATCTTGTTTCTTGGACTCTTCCCTTTCTTTTCACATAGTTTGGAGGAAAAGCGTACAACTTTTCTACCTCTTCTGGAATAATCCACTCAGACATATGCAGAACTGGAAAAATTGTCCTCGTATAAGCCAATGCCTATAATTCTATCATGTAACGCGGACACAAACCCTACAAATCCTTCATTTCCGTTGGCCTAATGTCTTGCTTCAAGAATTTAGTAGTAGCAGATATTGCGTGGACACATGGGTATCTGTCAATATCAAAGAGTCTGCAGCTGCATTTGTTATGTCTCAAATCCACCACATAAGTAATGCCGTAGTCTCCAACAACACCGTATTCAAGCTCGAATGCATTAAGCTCAAATGTCGTGAGTTTGGCCGCTTTCACAATTCTAGCGTGCAACGCAAGTTCCACTTCCGGTTCCAATCCTATGACTGTTAAACCACTCAGCAAATTTTCCAATAAGTGCATCGATCATAGGTAGTAGATGATACCTTCTGGCCTTTTTAAAAACTGCATTCATAGACTCCGCACAATTAGAGGTGTCTATGTTGTACCTTGCACCGGGAGAATAACACCTTGCCCATTTCTTCACTTCTACACTTTTGTCAAGATATTCAGCTGCTTCAGGATATCTGTTCCTATAATCGCCATATTACCTTAGGAAATCAGACTCTGAGTATATCCGAGCAATTTCCCTGAATTTTTTTCCAACTTCATCCTTGTTCTCGTAGGAAACTGCTCCTCTCACATTCTGTGACAGGTGGTAGATGCAATAACCATGATCCGAGAGAGGGTACACTAGAGCTATTGCCTTGATAAGACTTGCATTTATGTCACTAATAAAAACTAACTCACGACTATCCGATATAACTATTTTCAGCGTATTGAAAAACCACATCCAACTTTCTTCCTTTTCACCATCAACTATTGCAAAAGCAATGGGATAATGGTGATGATTCGGATCCTGCACAGTGGCGAATATTAAACAACCTCCATATACATTCTTATTGAAAGTTGCGTCAACGATGAGAACTTTCCTCATGGCTACAAACCCTTCGATGGAAGCTCCCAAAGCCACAAATAGATACATGAACCTTCTTTCTTCATCCAAAACCAAATCGGCTTTTGTTCCTTGATTCACCTTCTCCAACATATGCAAATAAGAAGGCAACATCTTGAAACCATCAACTGGACTACCAAAGATATCAGAAACAACTAGGTTTTTCCCTCTAAAAGTCGTAGAATACGACACTTCCACACCGGCTCTTCTTTGGATAAGCTGCACAATAGTTTTAGGACATCGAGTATCGAAGTTACTAGGATAGTTTTCGTTTAAGATGCTTGCAACTAACCGTGGTGTACCTTTCCTCTTGTTGCTTATACCACTAGTACTTGTCCGAGAGCATGAATGCATCTTCGTGTATGTTCTAACCGAGAACATGGTTGAATTCTTAATCTTTGCAGCTCTCAACTGCCATTTACAACCTTGCTTCGATTCACGGCATTTAACCACATAACGATTCTTATCTGAATTGCCTATTGAGATCCCATAACAGTTCAGATTTGCGGCTTTATCAACCAAATACTGCACATCTTCTTTATATTTAAATTCTTGACCTATTTCAAAACCCAAGCCATCTTCCCATTCATCTAAACGCCTTGTCTCTTCCACAACCCGGGGAAGCTCAACTGATTCAACCATATCCATATCATGCATATTATCATGTTGTACAATATCACCATCTCCAATAGCAACATTCTCCAACGGCTCAATCGGCTCAGTATACTCATGAGGTTGTTCTGCTGATTCCTCGCCAGTAACATGAGTAGGATCACCAGCATTAATTACCCCAATATTATCCCGGGCACTAGAAATAAGCTCACCATAACTCCCACCATCTCGTTTCCCCCTCTCTACTCTTGAAAGTTGCTCGGTGATCGGAAATATTTCCAAATCTGTGACAACCTCTACATGCAAAACACTTCTTCGTTGCTCTTTATCCACAGAGGTTAGATACACATAAACATCCTCGTCATAAAAAATATACGATTGCCTTTGAGGTTTCACTACTAATGGAATCTAACTCAAATTCAGCCTTTTTGTAGAACCATCTTTTGAAATATTTCTGCGTATCCTATCCACTAACAACGAATACGTTATCTCCTCAATAGATTATGTCTTAAACGATATACCATACAACCGAGCTTCTCTAGGAATCCATTCATAGTCATCTCCGGTCTTTGAATAATGTCCTTCAAAATCAAAATGTATGTTTGTGATAGGAGACCTCATCCTCTTCTGAAAATGACATAAAAATATCAATTAGCACTCAGATTTCAACAGTAATACGTACCAAGTTATACCAGTTCTACCACAGTAGTTTTACCAAGTTTTACCAAGTTGTACCAGTTCCACCACAGTAGTTTTACTAAGTTGTATCAAGTTTTACCCGTTCCACCATAGTAGTTTTACCTAGTTGTACCAGTTCCACCATTGTAGTTTTTCCAAGTTGTACCGGTTCTTACGAATCTATTATTACCAAGTTTTACTAAGTTGAACAACTTTATCTTCAGATACAAAATATCTCCAAAATCCCCAAATCGACAAATGCGATAACAACAATAGGATTCAGTACGATTAACCCACAAATTTCGATTTATTATCAGTTCAGTTGTCTAATTCACATAAAAACATGGATTCCAACACAATGTTCTAAAGTTACCAACCAAAAATTAAAATCGACCTCCAATCAATCGAGCTCAAGCAATAAAAGAGAAAAAAGAAATAAGCGACGGTGATAGGTCAAGAATTATCCATATTCTAACTGCAAGTGCACAGTGATGTAGTTGTAGTACTTAGGGTATCGAATCCACAGGGACTCCGGTCAACGATAGATAAGAACAGAAAAGATTAAACTAGGAGAACGCAAAGGTGATTAAACTAAAAGCAGAGCAGAAAAGTAAATCAGTAGCAGGCGAGTTTGTGAGTAAGGAAGCGAAGCGTTAAGTCTAGGGAGTTCTCAGGAAATCAGGAACTCAAGCAATCAATCAGTCGAAATCCAATCAGAAACTGTTCTAGAACTCAAAACACGGATATAGAATTAACCAAATTCCTTTGCGAGAATTCTCTAAGTCTAAGTGCAGCAAACCAAACTTTTGTTTGCGAGAACTAACAGATTAAACCAGCTTTAATTCCAAGTTTGATATGTTCACAATCTAATTAAACCAAACTTTCGTTTGCGAGAAGTTAAATTGCTTATCTAGGTTCTTTCTAGCTAAATTAACCAACTTCCGCTGCATTAATCAGCCTAACATCATAATCTAAGTGGCCAGTTCAGATTAAGCATTAAGAACAACCTAAACAAAGAGCTAGCAGATATGAATCCCTACTGATTAATTAAACTATAACTCCATGAAATCCCTAATGAGA
Organism: Orychophragmus violaceus; assembly: GCA_030180135.1. Lineage (NCBI taxonomy): Eukaryota > Viridiplantae > Streptophyta > Magnoliopsida > Brassicales > Brassicaceae > Orychophragmus > Orychophragmus violaceus. Next base: position 91,128,874 of record CM058240.1, read on the forward strand.
ATCCCTAAACTTAACAGGTAATCTACTCAGACATAAACATTGAAACAGAAAACATCTTGAATAGAAAACCAAATATCATAAAACAAAGTAAAGATCTGGGGTTCAAAATCCTCTCTCTTTCGAGAGCAGGATCAGCCCCTAACTCTCTCTGAAATAAAATAAGACTTAATGAAAGCGTAGCCTAAACAATGGCTTAAAAACCCTAATATAATGGTCTAAAGTCGGCTGGGGGTCTTTTTGCAAGTCTGGGAAGTTTCTGGGCAAAAACTGTAATTTCTCCAAAATGCAGATTTTTGGGCGCAGAACTGCAACGACAGTTGCACAACTGCAACGACCGTTGCACTGCGAAAACACAGCCAGTGAACTCTGTGAGATCTCTAAATAGTGCAGAATTGCTCCAAATGCTCCCAAAACGTCCAATTAGGCTCCAGATGTCCTTAAACCTGTAAAACACCTGAAAAGACTCCAAAACATAGTAAAAGACTCGATAAATAACACATATACCATGGTTAAAATCCCTAAAATCCATGGTATATCAGACGGCAAGAAAGGGGAGGAACTAACCTGGGTTTACCGGAAACCCGAATAGAAGTGGCTGAGATGGTTGAATTGTGATAGATTGGCGCATTTAAAATCTGGTTTTTGGAGCTGATTTGAAATCGAACTGGAGAGAGAGAGAGCGTCGTAAGGGGAGGAGAGAGAAGCTATTTTCTGATTGATTGATTATTTAATTTATTTTAGATTTTTTTAATTAGTTCATTAAGGGTATAATGAGGATAACCTTAAAAGAGGAGGAGTAGGGAGTATGGTAGATCATGCAAGAGTATGAGAGAAATTGACTTTGAATCAAGGAGCTCCTCAGAATTTGACCCATTTATAGGATCAAATTCTCTAGGGCTCTTTGACTCAAAGTCAAAGTCTCATATACTCCTCTCCCATTAATTTTTTTTTTTTAATTCTTGAGAAGGGGTAAAAGACAGAAAAACATGGGTTTTGTAACTTATTTACAACCCAACCTGGGTTGACCCAAAGAGTTTGGTCGATCCATTTGAGTCGGGTCGGATCTACTCTTTAAATCCTAAAAATGACAAGGTAAAAATCAAAAATTATTTTTTCTCTTCAGTATATTCAACCGTTCCTCTTCCCTTCTTCTCTTACAGTTTTCCGACTTCATCCGGGATCCGACAGAAAAAGAATTTCAATCCTCCATTTGTAGAAGGAAACAAGAAACATGCGGAGTTATGGGAGAAATAAATTACGAACCCAGTCGAAGAGAATAGATGATAAATCGATTCGTCCAAACGAATCCCCAACCAAGAGAGACCCGAGAGAAGAGGCGAATCGCCAAGCCGAAGTTGTGTGGAAAAAATTGATGAAGAAGAAGAAACGGGAGACTTGGAAAAAGAATCCGAGAATGCGGAGGAAGAGGAAGACGACGAAGAGATTGAGAACGAGGAAGAGGAGGAGGAAGCCGGAGGGATAAACGAGGAGGAGAAAGCCGTAGACGATGAGGAGAAAGCCGTAGTCGAGGAGGATGAAGTTGAAGATTCCCGCGTTCCGGGACTAGGGTTTCACGAAGAAGAAGAAGGGGTTGTTTGAACCAGTGAAATCCGCTATTTAACCCACCACAGTGATCAACTAGAGGAAGGAACGGTACGTATTTCCATTTATGGGGCCTTGCATGTCTAATTTTTGTCGCTTTCAGATATGTAAAACTTTGTAGGAATTAGTGAAACTTTGATTTGGAAAAGACAGAAAACTTGGTATAACTTAGTGAAACTTATCTGTAAAACATGGTAGGAATTAGCAAAACTGTGTGCGTAATTTGGTAAAACTTAATAAAACTTGGTAAAACGTAGTAAAACTTGGTAAAACTTAGTATAGTTAGTGTAAAACTTGGTAAAACTTAGTATAACTTTCGTATAAAACTTTGTAACACTTGGTAAAACTTAGTATAACTGGGTAATACTTGGTAAAACTTTTGCGTGTGTGCAGAATTCAGAGGACGAAACCGAACAAATGCAGCCCCTCAAGATGTGTTTCCCTCCCACAGAATATGTGAAGACGATAAAGCTCTCTTCTAAGTGCTACATCGCCAAAGCCGTGAAGACTGTAGACGACATTCTAGAGGATGATGAGCTTGATTGGTTCCATGAGCATCCGCAATTCAAGCACTTCTTCCACATGGGTCAGAAGACAAGCTCAAAATGGATGGGACTGTGGATGATTCTTGTTAGGGTCACGACTATGGATAAGAAGATGGAGCTATGGTTTATTGTCAACAGCGTTCCAATCCGCTATTCCATTAGGGAGAATGCACTCGTTTCGGGGGTTGTTCTGTCACTCCTATCCAAACCACTACGAATCCCTTGGTGGTGGCTCACGTTTTATTGTTAAGTACTTTGGTGAAGAGAAGGTTACACATGAAGAAGTTGTGAAGCAGTTCCTAGCTATGAAAACGAAAAAAATGTTGGCAAGAGAAATTATGGCAAGGATCGTTTGAAGATGGTTATCTTGTACTTCTTGTCATCCGTGATAATTGGGAAGAAGAAGACATGCAAAGGAGCTACTTCCGTTGAGAGTTTCTTCCTCAGAGCCATTGATGATCTCGAGATGTGCAAGACTTTTCCGTGGGGGAGTTTGTCATTCGAGGAGAACGTCAAAGACATATTGCACTTCATTGACCATACCGGAGGAGTGGCACCCACTTCATGGGTATTTTCTGGATGCATTGTTCCTCTGGAGGTACAAACTATATTTTTAGCAATTTAAATTGTATTTTTAGTTGTTTTTAGTTGTCTGACTTGTAACGAATTTTTGTTGTAGGTCCTTGCATTTGAGGCCATCCCAGTTCTGAAAAACCATTTCCGAGAAAGGGTTCAGGGTGCGGATGAGGCTTGCCCGCAAATGTGCAAGATGAGGTATAAAACCGTGAGGTCAAGGTTTTTTCGTATCTCAGAGATAAATAAGAAGCTTGGAACTACCAAGGTTAGTATCTCATATCATACTACTAATCCTAGTATCTCATATCATACTTTGAGGTTGATATTAAATTGTTTCTTCTTATATTTCCAGAATATTCAAAGCATCTTGGAGCCATCTCCCATGGAAATGACGCTTCTAGAGAATACCATGGACGCTGATTCTGGCTGGAATGATGTGGATGACCCAATAGTCGATGGTTGGAACAGGCTGCTCAAGAAGAAGAAGACAATCTGGTTTGAAGAACTTTTCAACCAAGATGTGTCTGGTCGTGCGTCTCAGGCGTATGCTCAAGAGCAACCTCGTGCTATTCATGAGGCGTCTGAGAGTGATGCTGGGAATGAGGCTGCGAAGTATCCGGAAGGGGCTCCTACTCCTACTGTTTTAAGTCTTGCGGATGTGGATGAATTAATCAAGAAGAGAAATGAGGAAACAGAGTCTCGTTTGAGTATGTATTATGAAGCTCAGTTCAAGGAGTTGAATGAGACGTATAACGGTAGATTAACTGATATGGAATCGGTTGTGAATACACTAAGAGCGGGTGTTAAGGAGACATTACCAAGAGAGCCTGAGGCTACTATCGATGATGGTGTTTTTGAAGGAATCGTTTGTGAGCTTAGTGTTGTTAAAGTGCAAGAGGAAAGAAAGGGAAGAAAGGGAAGAAAGGGAAGAAAGAAGAATGCGAAGAAAAGCAGTAAGAAGGGAGAAAAAGAGCGAGAAAAGGAAGAAACCGTGGAATATAAGGGGGAAACAGAGCAAGCAAAGGAAGTAACAGAGGCTGAGAAGGTAGTATCTGAGGCCGAGAAGAACGAGGACAGAAAAGATAAGAAGAGAGGTGTTGAACCCGTTGAGAACGTTCCAACAAAAAAGATAAAGATTAGGAGTCCCGTGATGACTAGGGGGAAGAAAATGGAGAACCAAGTTGCTGAGTGAACCACCAAACCGTGATCTTCTCTGTTTTTAGTACTTTTGGTTTTGAATTATCTATGTTTAACATAATAGTTTAAATTATGTTGACAAAGTAGTTTTACCAAGTTATGCCTAGTTTTACCAAGTTTGACATAGTAGTTTTACCAAGTTTTCCAAAGTAGTTTTACCTAGTTATGCCAAGTTATCCAGAATACATCCATTCAAACTTAAACACTGGCAATAAGCATTCAACATAGAAAATCCCATAGAAACAAACATAGAATTCAAACATAGATATCCAGACATAGTAGATCTTAAACCACATCAGCTTTGCATCCCTTCGATTGTCTCCTTTAACTTGGAAATCTCTCTTTGGTTGCTTTGAATCTCCAGATGCATGCCTGCGATTTTGATCTCTTGCATATCAATCTTGTGCAGCAACTTCTCAAACTCTTGTTCGACACCATACACCTATGGTTGCCGAAAATGGAGTCCATCGGCCTACAAAAAAAATCAAAAAATTCGGAGTTACACCAAATACATGGAAAATGGAATCCATCGTCAAAACACCAAATTCAGAGTTCCATTTACCCTCCATTGTTGACAAGTAAAGAAGGTACGGCCCGGTGTAGTATCCACAGGCGTAACCATATCGACCTCGCGTACGATATGGCCACCACATGGGCATTTCTTTGGGATGCCGTATTCCGCATCGGCGACTGCGTAAAGACGATCGGAGTATTCCTTGTGCCTCCTTTCCTCTTCATAGGAATCGACCATGAAATTCTCTGTACTCATTGGAGGTAGATCCGAAAAGGAGAAAGGGGAGAGAGAGAGAAGAGAGAAGCGAGATTCGGGTTAGAGAGAGAGGGAGAAGAACGAAAAATGAGAGAAAATAGAAAAAATAGTAGATATTATGTTTTTTTTAAAAGGGGGGGGGGATTTAATTTTTGGATTTTGGGGGACGGGAGTTTCAAAATTGGTAGGCGGGGATCAAAGTTTTACCAAGTTTCCAGTTTTACCACAAAAACTGTCAAGTTTTACTTATGCCAAAATTCAGTACTAATGGTTATACCCTATCTTTAAACCAAAAAAAAAATGGTTATACTCACGATTTATGGCTATTTATATGCATTACAAATTAATTCATGCAATATTATTTGAAAATACATTTATCATCTGACTTTTTGAAGATTAAGATGATTCACATAGATAAATAACTCTTAAATGTTTATGATATTTGCTTGCTAATATGCTAATAGACAAATCTACAATATTTACCTTAAATTATGAAAGTGTATATTTTGTTTTAGCAAGAGATATGCTATATAGTTTGTATTTTAGTTTGATTGTTATATTTAACATTATTATAAAAATTGAATTTCACAAAGAATTATAGTTCTACAATCTTGGTTTTACCAAGTTTTCCAAAGTTACACAACAGATAACACAACAAATGAAAATTGAAGAGATACAAATACAACTAAGTTCCTTCTTGGCTCACGTCAGTTTGGCTCCCATTACTGCAATTAAACCAGCTCTCTAAATTCTTTCTTGCCTTCCTCTTCCTCCTTCTCCGTCTGTGCTCCCCAATTGACGTATATCTTGTTTCTTGGACTCTTCCCTTTCTTTTCACATAGTTTGGAGGAAAAGCGTACAACTTTTCTACCTCTTCTGGAATAATCCACTCAGACATATGCAGAACTGGAAAAATTGTCCTCGTATAAGCCAATGCCCATAATTCTATCATGTAGTAACGCGAACACAAACCATACAAATCCTTCAATTTCGTTGGCCTAATGTCTTGCTTCAAGAATTTAGTAGTAGCAGATATTGCGTGGACACATGGGTACCTGTCAATATCAAAGAGTCTGCAGCTGCATTTGTTATGTCTCAAATCCACCACATAAATAATGCCGTCGTCTCCAACAACACCGTATTCAAGCTCGAATGCATTAAGCTCAAATGTCGTGAGTTTGGCCGCTTTCACAATTATAGCGTGCAACGCAAGTTCCACTTCCGGCTCCAATTTTCGCGCGCTCGATCCAGAAACGGAATCTTTCCTATGACTGTTAAACCACTCAGCAAATTTTCCAATAAGTGCATCGATCATAGGTAGTAGATGATACCTTCTGGCCTTTTTAAAAACTGCATTCATAGACTCCACACAATTAGAGGTGTCTATGTTGTACCTTGCACCGGGAGAATAACACCTTGCCCATTTCTTCACTTCTACACTTTTGTCAAGATATTCAGCTGCTTGAGGATATCTGTTCCTATAATCGCCATATTGCCTTAGGAAATCAGACTCTGAGTATATCCGAGCAATTTCCCTGAATTTTTTTCCAACTTCATCCTTGTTCTCGTAGGAAATTGCTCCTCTCACATTCTGTGACAGGTGGTAGATGCAATAACCATGATCCGAGAGAGGGTACACTAGAGCTATTGCCTTGATAAGACTTGCATTTCTGTCACTAATAAAAACTAACTCACGACTATCCGGTATAACTGTTTTCAGCGTATTGAAAAACCACATCCAACTTTCTTTCTTTTCACTATCAACTAGAGCAAAAGCAATGGGATAATGGTGATGATTCGGATCTTGCGCAGTGGCGAATATTAAACAACCTCCATATACATTCTTAATGAAAGTTGCGTCAACGATGAGAACTTTCTTCATGGCTACAAACCCTTCGATGGAAGCTCCCAAAGCCACAAATAGATACATGAACCTTCTTTCTTCATCCAAAACCAAATCGGTTTTTGTTCCTTGATTCACCTTCTCCAACATATGCAAATAAGAAGGCAACATCTTGAAACCATCAACTGGACTACCACGGATATCAGAAACAATTAGGTTTTTCCCTCTAAAAGCCGTAGAATACGACACTTCCACACCGACTCTTCTTTGGACAAGCTGCACAATAGTTTTAGGACATGGAGTATCGAAGTTACCGGGATAGTCTTCTTTTAAGACGCTTGCAACTAACCGTGGTGTACCTTTCCTCTTGTTGCTTATACCACTAGTACTTGTCCGAGAGCATGAATGCATCTTCGTGTATGTTCTAACCGAGAACATGGTTGAATTCTTAATCTTTGCAGCTCTCAACTGCCATTTACGACCTTGCTTCACTTCATGGCATTTAACCACGTATCGACTCTTATCTGAATTGCCTATTGAGATCCCATAACAGTTCATATTTGCGGCTTTATCAACCAAATACTGCACATCTTCTTTACATTTAAATTCTTGACCTATTTTAAAACCCAAGCCATCTTCCCATTCATCTAAACGCCTTGTCTCTTCCACAACCCGGGGAAGCTCAACTGATTCAACCATATCCATATCATGCATATTATCATGTTGTACAATATCACCATCTCCAATAGCAACATTCTCCAACGGCTCAATCGGCTCAGTATGCTCATGAGGTTGTTCTGCTGATTCCTCGCCAGTAACCTGAGTAGGATCCCCAACATTAATTACCCCACTATTACACTACAAGAAAACTCGAATTTAGCGACTACGACTTTAGTCGCTAAACAGTGCGTCGCTAAATATATTAGTCGCAAAACAGTCGCTAAATAGCGACTAATTGGCGACTAGAGCATTTAGGTCGCATTTGAGTCGCCATTCAGTCGCTAAATATAGCGACCAATATGCGACTAATATGCGACTGGTTAGTTTCAGTAGCTAATTGGTCGCTAAATTTAGCGACTAATTAGCTACTAAATAGCAACTGATTTTGCGACTGATTTTGCGACTGATTTGGCGACTGATTTGGAGACCGAAGTTGCGACTGATTTAGCGACCAATTTGGCGACTTATTTGCGACTTATTTGCGACTTATTTGGCGACTGATTTTTGCATAATTGGGTTTGGTTTTGGTTTGGTATAATTGGTATTACGATTTTTTGTGATTTAATTTGGTTTGCAAGATTTGATAAAAAGTATTCACATACCAAAAGACTTATGTTCCTAAAACATACCAAACATACATACTTATATGTACAAGCATCCAAAATAGATAATCTCCAACCAAACATACCAAAAGAGACAACCAAACATAAGGACTTATGTCCAACTTAGTTCCAAAAGCTTATCTAGAAACACAACATCATCTGTAAAGAGAAGGATTAGATCTAATCAGTGGCATCATCCGTACCGGTTTCAGGAGTGGCGGGATTTGTTGATTGAGAAGCAAGAAAGGCTACAAACTTCGGGTCGGTGCTCAAGTACCTCTTCACAACATCCAAGTTCTTGATCTCTTCTCGTTGCTCAGCTACAATCCGCAAATGCTCTGCCTCACGCGATGCCGCGAGAGCTGCTTGTTCGTCTATCTTGCGGTTAGCTTCTGAGAGCTGTTGTTCAAGGCTGGTGAAAGAAGACGAGCTGGTTTGGTACTTTCGCTTCTCATTGAGGTAACTAGCTAGGTTCCCTATCCCGTAGAATTCTCCTCTTGCATTTTTGAAAGTTGACTGCATAAACAAAAACAAAAACAAAGTTATTGAACCGTAGTAGACTGTATTAACAGCCATAATACAAAACACAACAAAACACAGCCGTAAACACATTCACAAAATACAGATTGCAAAAAATAGAAACACAAACAGATAGCAAAAATCAGAAACATAATTTAACAGAGAGCAAAGGTTAATACCTCAAGAAATATCTGGTTTTCTTCTTCTATGGAGAGCTTCTGAACACTGGAAGTACATTCCGAATACTCCTCTGTCCCGAGAGCAGCCAATCTGTCTTCCTTCGTCTTCTTAAACTTCACAGCAACGCTCTCCGACTTCCTATCAACGTACGTCCCATCTGCTTTTGTATGCGTCCTGATGAAGACTTCGCCATACGACACTGGTCTTCCCAACTCCACCATCTGAAACGCAAAGAAACATGTTACAAACCAAAACCAAAACCAAATTTTTCAATAAACTAAAACTGTCAATATACACAGAACTTACCATTTCTTGTTCGACTTGTGCAAAGGATTTCGGTCCTGCTGAGTGCTTGTGAACTCCGAGACCATTGCGATCAGACAAACGAGATGCTGATGCGGTTTCACTCTTACTTTTGGCTTCCTCAGTCTCCCAGTATTTGGTCATTTCTGTCCAAAGAGTACCCTCGATCCAGCTAGGTTTCTCTTTTGAAGTCTTAGCCTTTGATACCATGTCTTTCAATCGGAGTTGACATATACTCTCAAATCTGCCTTGAACCACTGCGGTAATTGATGGAGCCCATGTATGTGTTTTCTACAAATCAAAGGAGAAGAATGATGGTTGAACCCACTGCTGTTCATGTTCATCAACTTAAATGTATAAACATATGGAGGTAAAAGAGCTATACCGCGAATTCGAGGAAGTATCGTTCGCGTCTATCAGTACACACCCAACTCCAACTGTAGTAAGCCCCGTCAAACTTATTTGTCAAGATCTTGGTAATGTTCCTGGTCAGTTTTGTCTTGTCAAAGCCAAACCTGCAAGTACACTCGGTTAGCATAACAACAAAGACAAGACAGACAAGACATTAATGCAGACACAACATTTCAGACTTGACATTTTCAGACTTAAAACAAGTGAAGAATTCTCAAATTCATTACCGTAAAACCAGTGTTCAATTTCAATAACATTTCAGACTAAATCAAAACATAGACAAAAGCCACAAACAAAATAAAAAGAAGAAGTTCAGAAACCAAACACTAACCTAGTGGTTCCGGGCTCGAGAGTTGGAGAAAGGACAGTAGTAAAGAGACCCTTGCCTGGCTCCATATGCATCGCCGTGATTCTAGCCAGCCTGTTTTCAGAGAGAGTGGGTGCTCCTGGATGTTCAAAGTCTTCATCTTCTTCGTCGTTGTGGGAGTTTTGGGCCTGAGAACTCCTAGGAGAAGGTTGAGGCTGACCACCAAGAGATGTTTGAGGCTGACCAGTTGGTGAAATCCGAGTCTGACCACCAGGATATGTTCGAGCCTGACCACCAGGAGACAGACAACCATGACCAGCAGAAATTTGTGGAGGCCTCGGAGATGCTTCGGTCGCCGTCGTATTTGTCTGGAAGAGGATATTCGGCGGTGGGTAGTCTCTAACACCAGGACCGGGTGGTCTCTCTAAGTCTGGGACACGGTTTGGTGTAGAGACAGAGACCTGACGGACCGGCGGCGTGATTTCGTACCGGCTTGGTAAACGCGGTGACTTGAGGGGTCTTGGATTCGTCGGATTAGAAGAACCAGGATCGGTGGGAATTTGTTTCACGGCGTTGTTCGCACCACCTCGTCCTCCTTTTCCGCCTCTTCCCTTTCCTCTGCCACGGCCACCCATAATACACAGAAATCCCAAGCGAATATCTGACAAGGACAAAGACAATACTTAATGAGCAAAGAACAAAGACAAATCTTAATCAACAAAGACACACATCACCAGTTAATCCTACGAGACTAGATACACAAAAGTTGTCATTTTTCACAAAACCAAAAAGAAAATGACTAGTAGAAATTGAAGAGAATACAAGCCAGTTACGTCTCTGGTTAGAAACTCACCGATTCGACTGAGTTGAGAGGTTGACTAGGGATTACAGGAAGGGATTTGGTTTTAGGGTTTCACGAATCAAAGGGAGAGAGACGAGAGAAGAAAAGCTCTGGGGTTAAAGATTACGGGAAAGATTTGGGTTAGGGATTACAGGAAGAGATTTGGGGTTAGGGTTTCGGGAATCAAAAGGGAGAGGGAGACAAGACGTGAATCAATTTGAGGTTAGGGATTACAGGAAAGATTTGGTGTTAAGGATTACGGGAAGAGATTTGGGGTTAGGGTTTCGGGAATCAAAAGCAATTTGGGGTTAGGGATCGTGGAGAGAAACGAGACTTCGAGAGGATTGCTCCGAGAGAGAGAGCGAGAATGAGAGGAGAGACTGGAAATAATTAGGTTTAGCAGGCTAAACCAAAATTTTGGGCCCAATATTTTTTGTTAAGGAGGGAATCAGAAATTTTTGGAGGGATCAGTAATTTTCCTTGGAGGGAATCAGAAATATGCTTGGAGGGAATCATAAATTTTTTTTGTTTAGGAGGCAATCACAATTGCTTTTTGGTTTAGTGATTATTTAGATAAAAATAAAAAAATATGGTACATTACATATATAATATAATACAATACTAATTTAAAACCGAATTGAAAATTACATTGAAACATGAAATATAATTAATAAGGTTCTTCTTCGACTTCATCATCGTCATCTGAAGACGATAAATTACACATAAATTCATCTTCTGGTTCTTCATCTTGGACATCATGATCGAGTTGAATTGGCCTTGCTTCCCGATGTACCAAATTGTCAACTACAAGATCTTCAATGGTAGTCAACATCACATCATCATCGTTTATTTCTTGCAAAAGAGTTGGTTCGTTGTCTTCATATTCTCCTGAAATATTTTCCCTCGGAGAAACTTTTAGAACATTAAGCCACAACTGTTTTGGTTTTTTTTCTGTATGGATATGGGACATAGCAAACTTGATCCCCTTGAGAAGCTGTAGAACATCAAAATGTATAGCATAACTCAATGGATTAACATATATATATATATATATATATAAGACCTCACACTTAAGTATGTATATATACATACGTACCTAGAATAAATGGTTCGTATTTAGCATATCTCCTCGATGAAAGAACATCAACAACACCGCCATTGCTCATCCGAGTGCCTCTACCAATGACAGGGTCATACCAGTTACACTTGAAAAGTGTGATTCTCAAATTGACAATCCCCTCATACTCTAGTTGTATGATATCAATCAAGTTCCCGTAGAAATCAGCCTCATCAGATGCATTACTATAATTTTCGCCTTTAACACATATCCCATAGTTACATGTCTTTCGTCCCATACCGTGACTTTGCGTGTGAAACACATATCCTCTTGTGAAATAGATGGGCCAGGTTTTGACCTTATTCACCGGTCCATGCACTATATCCTGGACCCAAAGAGGAAAAGGACTTGTAGGATTTCTGTCTTTCCAGTAACATACATAATCCTTCACCCATGTGGAATATTTGTCAGCTCTTTTCACGGAGAGTTATTTCTCGGAGAAGTCTGGATATGTAGCGGAAATCCAATCTTCGAACATACTGTTATATATATATATATAGATATATAAGTAATCATAGTGGATTATGTTAAAACATATAAACTGAGACATGCCAAATGATTTGTATATACCTCTCTAAAGGCTGGAAATATGCACAATTTCGCAAAACATATGAATGTGCGCAATGATTATCTTTCTCCGAAAGCCATATTTCTTTCATTTTCCCACTTGGACGACCTATGTGAGTAAATATATCAGGTATATCAGAGACATGATATACTGGGACTTCGCCTTCATCGAATCTTGTAAACCTATGACCAGATATGATCGTGACAAGAAAATCACATTATAATTAATATATACAATATGAATGTAAAAAGTATAGTGGTTTATACCTTGATTTCGTTTGAATATGCACAGGAAAATAGTGTTCTGTGAAATAAGCTATCTCGTCATTGATGTTTGATTCAACAATTGATCCTGACGCATATCTTTTGTTTTTTGCTTTTCCTTTCAACTTTTTGAAAAATCTTTCAAAAGGATACATCCACCTAAACTGCACAGGGCCTCCTAGTTCAGCTTCGTATGGGAGATGTATAGGCAGGTGCTCCATCACGTCGAAAAATGATGGTGGAAAGATTTTTTCCAAATTACATATGATCAACACTATGTGTTGTTTTAGAATTTGGACACGATCTTTTTGCAGAGTTCGAGAACATAAGTACCGAAAGAATCCTCCAACACCTACAATTAAATAATATATTCGTCAAACAACTTCGTATAATCATATGTATTATGTATACCAATTTGTAGAACTATATTTATATACCTGAAAATGCAAGGTGGACGTTTCGTTCTAGGAGTTCTGTAAAGAGAAATGGAATTAGCCGCTCCATAAAAACATGGTAGTCATGACTCTTCATGCCCGAAAACTTTCCCTTGTCGAAATCTACACAACTAGCCAAGTCTGATGTATAACCGTCTGGGAATTGTACCGTTTTCACACATTCTAATAATCTTTTTCTCTCGACTTCTTCCAATGTGTATACTGGAAAAGGAGCTTCACCATTCGCATCAAGATGTAAGTGTGCCCGATCACAGAACCGCTCTATATCCAATCTCGACTCGACGTTGTCTTTCGATTTGCCCGCCACACTCATAATAGTATTCATGATGTTGTCAAAAAAATTCTTCTCTATATGCATCACGTCAAGATTATGTCGGAGGCTGAGGTCCTTCCAGTACGGCAACTCCCAGAAGATGCTTTCTTTGTGCCAGTTATGCCACTTTCCATATCCAGGCTTCTTTTTCTCATGACCATTTCCACCGCACTCAGACGTTTTCAGAGGATTGACTTGTTTTATCCTCTCGGTGTAAACTTGATAACTGTTCAAAGACTCTGGTGGTTCATCATTCATAGCGGATCTGCCCTTCAAGAAGTCTTTTTTATTCTTTCTTAGTGAATGACCTCGTGGAAGAAACCTTCTGTGACAATCAAACCAACACGTCTTCCTTCCACTCGGAAGATAAAAAGCTTGTGTGTCTTCCATGCAAACTGGACAAGAAAGTTTACCATGGGTCGTCCATCCTGATAACATGCCATACGCTGGAAAGTCGCTTATCGTCCACATCAACACAGCTCTTAACTTGAAATTTTGATTCAAGGAGACATCGTATGCATCAACTCCATTGGACCACAATTCTTTCAAGTCCTCGATAAGAGGTCGCAGAAAAATATCGAGACTGGCTCTCGGATGATTTGGCCCAGAATTCAGTATTGTAAGGAACATGTACTCTTCTTTCATGCACATACCAGGGGGTAAATTATAAGGAGTCAATATCACCGGCCATAACGAATGATTACGAGTCATTCCAAATGGATTGAACCCATCTGTGCATAATCCAAGATAGACATTGCGAGGTTCTTCTGCAAACCGAGGATGTTGATCTTGAAAATATCTCCACTCCGCAGCATCAGAGGGATGAGACATTTCACCCTCCTTTGCTTGGTGCTCAGCATGCCATCTCATTGCCGATGCAATCTTCTCGCTCTGGTACATTCTCTTCAATCTGTCGGCAATAGGTAGATACCACATACGACTATATGGTATTCTGGTCCGTGAACGTCGTCCTGTGTTAGGCTTGTATCTTGGTGCTCGACAAAATTGACATTCCTCCCACTTCTCATCCTCTTTCCAGAAGATCATACAATTGTTTATACAAACATCAATCTTATCATATGGGAGCCTTAAATTTCTCATCAATTTCTCTGTCTCGTAATGTGAACCGGTTGCCTGATTTCCATCAGGTAAAACCTCTTTAACCAAAGAGGCCCACGAATCTACCGACTTTTCGCTCATGTTATAATCTACCTTATTCTGCATAAACCGAGCAGCTAAGGATAACTTCGTGTGACCTTCACGACAACCATCATATAATGGTTCTTTCCCAGCTTCTAACAAGTCGTAAAACTTTTGTGGATGGTTACGTACGGGCTCTTGATCATTCAGATAACTATCACCTTGATAATAGTTATAATCACCTTGATGATGATAGTTACCTTGGAATGCATCATTCACTATATCCACAAAACTATCTTCTACTACATTTCCCATTTCTTCTTCATTCCCACCTATATGGGTCGTATTAACATAACTCGTTCCTAAATCCATTTCGATATCTTCTCCATGTTTATACCAAACATAATAATCTGGCATAAATCCTTTACTAAACAAATGAAATGAAACTTTTCTCCCGGGCAAACAATTGTTGTTTTTGCAACGATTACAAGGGCAAAAAAACATACCGCCATTGCTCTGAGCAAAAGGTTGATTATTTGCAAACTGTATGAATTGATCCACTCCCGCTTCGAATTCTGCCGAGAAATTTCCCGTCTCTTCATCGATTGGCTTATACATCCACTCCCTAAAATTATAATTTCCGGACATTTTTTTGAAAAAAAAAATCCGGATTTCCTCTCCAATTATTTTTCTCGAGAGTTATACGATGTGTTTGGTTGAGGGGAAGAAAATGTGGAGTTGCGTATATATAGTTAGATTAGCGACTGATTGGCGACTGATTGGCGACTGATCAGCGACTGAATAGCGACTCAATATTTTGGTCGCTAAAGTTAGGTAGAAAATAGGTACACCTAACTCGGATTGCTTAAAACGTGCTTGTTTATTCACCGACTGACCATTTAGTCGCAATTCAGTTGCTAAATAGCGACTGATTTGCGACTAAACCTTAGCGACTTACTTATAGTCGCATATTAGTCGCTAAATGGCGACTGTTCTGTGACGAAAATAATCAGTCGCAAAACAGCGACTGATTGGCGACTAATTGTAATAGGTCGCTAATGAGTCGCAGATCAGTCGCAGTTTAGTCGCTAAATTCGGCGACTGCATATTTAGTCGCTAAATCCAGTCGCTAAATTCGTGTTTTCTTGTAGTGTTATCCCGGGCACTAAAAATAAGTTCACCATAACTCCCACCATCTCGTTTCCCCCTCTCTACTCTTGAAAGTTGCTCGGTGATCGGAAATATTTCCAAATCTGTGACAACCTCTACATGCAAAACACTTCTTCGTTGCTCTTTATCCACAGAGGTTAGATACACATAAACATCCTCGTCATCAAAAATATACGATTGCCTTTGAGGTTTCACTACTAATGGAATATAACTCAAATTCAGTCTCTTTGTAGAATCATCTATTGAAATCTTTCTGCGTATCCTATCCACTAACAACGAATACATTATCTCCTCAATAGATGATGTCTTAAACGATATACCATACAACCGAGCTTCTCTAGGAATCCATTCATAGTCATCTCCGGTCTTTGAATAATGTCCTTCAAAATCAAAATGTATGTTTGTGATAGGAGAACTCATCCTCTTCTGAAAATGACATAAAAATATCAATTAGCACTCAGATTTCAACAGTAATACCAAGTTATACCAGTTCTACCACAGTAGTTTTACCAAGTTTTACCAAGTTGTACCAGTTCCACCATAGTAGTTTTACTAAGTTGTATCAAGTTTTACCAGTTCCACCATAGTAGTTTTACCTAGTTGTACAAGTTCCACCATTGTAGTTTTACCAAGTTGTACCGGTTCTTACGAATCTATTATTACCAAGTTTTACTAAGTTGAACAACTTTATCTTCAGATACAAAATATCCCCAAAATCCCCAAATCGACAAATGCGATAACAACAATAGGATTCAATACGATTAACCCACAAATTTCGATTTATTATCAGTTCAGTTGTTTAATTCACATAAAAAACATGGATTCCAACACAATGTTCTAAAGTTACCAACCAGAAATTAAAATCGACCTCCAATCAATCGAGCTCAAGCAATAAAAGAGAAAAAAGAAATAAGCGACGACAAGAAAGGGGAGGAACTAACCTGGGTTTACCGGAAACCCGAATAGAAGTGGCTGAGATGGTTGAATTGTGATAGATTGGCGCATTCAAAATCTGGTTTTTGGAGCTGATTTGAAATCGAACTGGAAAGAGAGAGGAGACGTTCTTAGATCCACTCCTAGGGTGGATCTCTATATCCACCACTCTCCCCTGCACCAATCATAATTCCACGTCACAAGAATGTTAAAATTAAAAAAAAAAGTAAAAAAGTGTTAGAAAAAAAAGAAAACGGCAACACAATAAATGCTGTCTAACAATTAATTGTTTCTATTTTTTTTAGAGATTAGGGTTTATGGTATAAAGTTTAGGCTCTTTGGGTTTAGGATTTAGGAATTAGGGTTTAAGCTCTTTGGATTAGGGTTTAGGGTTTAGGGATTAGGGTTTAGTTTTTTATTTTTTAAAATTTACATGTTAGGTTTAGGGATTAGGGTTTATGGTATAGGGTTTAAGCTTTTTGGGTTTAGGGTTTATGGATTAGGGTTTAAGCTCTTTGGATTAGGGTTTAGGGTTTAGGGATTAGGGATTAAGCTCCCTAAACCCAATATGTAAATCTTAAAAAATAAAAAACTAACTCCTAATCCCTAAACCCTAAACCCTAATCCAAAGAGCTTAAACCCTAATCCATAAACCCTAAACCCAAAAAGCTTAAACCCTATAACATAAACCCTAATCCCTATGTAAATTTAAAAAAATAAAAAACTAAACCCTAATCCTTAAACCCTAAACCCTAAACCCTAATCCAAAGAGCTTAAACCTTATACCATAAACCCTAATCTCTAAAAAAAATAGAAACAGTTAATTGTTAGACAGCATTTATTGTGTTGCCGTTTTCTTTTTTTTCTAACACTTTTTTACTTTTTTTTTTTAATTTTAACATTCTTGTGACGTGGAATTATGATTGGTACAGGGGAGAGTGGTGGATATAGAGATCCACCCTAGGAGTGGATCTAAGAACGTCTCAAGAGAGAGAGAGAGCGTCGTATGGGGAGGAGAGAGAAGCTATATTCTGATTGATTGATTATTTAATTTATTTTAGATTTTTTAATTAGTTCATTAAGGGTAGAATGAGGATAACCTTAAAAGAGGAGGAGTAGGGACTAGGGAGTATGGTAGATTATGCAAGAGTATGAGAGAAATTGACTTTGAATCAAGGAGCTCCTCAGAATTTGACCCATTTATATTACAATCACAATTTACTTTCCAAGACTGCAATGACATATAACGTACATGGCAAGTCTTGGAATTTATTAACGGAAAAGGGAAACAATAGTAAATAGTAAATACAAGCATTACACCACAGAAGCTAACTATTTCTTAATCAACGAAACGACATGAGTGACACTCGTTTTGTTTCTGCAGCTCACATGCTTAGACACATGGTGTGCATACTTATCAAACAAGATATCGATAATATCTTCTCCAAAGTGAGCAGCCAGCATTGGTTCACTAACCGCCCTCATATGATTAGTGAATCCTGCCGCAAAGTCATGATCTTCTCCGTTGTCGCAGTTACTATGGGCAAGATCGAATTCATATGTCTCTAAGTCATTGATTTCAAAAGAGCCTTCGTTTCGTATGACTTCTTTGAGTTCTTGATCGTTCGGATCATAAAATGGCACCTTGAATGCATCCAGTTTTGATTCACTCACTACGCCCTGCTAATAAAAAGATTGCTATATATGATGAGGACCATGTACTCTAAACTCAACATAAATAATAATTTGATTTATATACCTCGAAGACTAGGTCACGGAGAGATTTGGATAGCAATGTCCAAAAGTGACAACAATCTCTATACAATGGATCATTGTTTAGGGTTTTTCTACCGATGAAGGTGAGAACCATACGTCCATTAGAGATCATTTCTTGAGAACGTAACCTTAGAAACATGGTGAAATCTTTTTGGAATTGATTCAAGTAAGCCTTGTATGCACTTTGAGGACTTGAACTTGTTATGTACACACTTCCCTTTTCATTCTCAAGCTTTTCAGGAACCTTAATTATATAAACAAAATAATCACATCGATCAAATATAGATATCAAGTAACTCATCATTGTTTAATACAAAAAATATATAACAAAGTCTTCAACTTATAAGTACCTTAGAGAGCCAATGAAGAGCGTAAGAGGAATGTATTAAATGGAGGCTATTGCGAGAGAAGAGCCTAGAATAGAAAGAACCTGGTGCTCCATAGACGAAACATGATGCTTTGTTTGTGATTATGAGCTCTTTGTTGAAGAAAGGTACGAATTTGAATGTCTCGTTGAAATCGTTCTCCGGGAGATCATTCAGACAACAATCGATTTCTGGTGGGTCTTGGTTCGATTGTTGGCACAAGACATTAATGGTGTTGATGATCTCAGATATAGCCAGAAATGTGTTTTGTCCAGTAGAACAACCCAATTCAGCAACTTTGATATAGTTAGGAAAGTTTAAATTCATCATCATTTCTTCTGTGTTTTTTACCAAGACTGGTTTGGCCATTGATAGAAAAACTCTTCTCTAAAAACCAAAGAAAATATGTTAATTAGAAAACTATTGTTTTCCTATATTTTAAGTTCAAACTTCTTAAAAGCAAACTATATATATGATGTGAATGAATTTGATTGGATTTTTTAGTGAAATTCATAATTTCTCTTTCGGTAGTGTTCATATCAAAGACTATCCAATATATTTTTTTTTAAAAAAGGGAAAAGACTATCCAATATATATAGACAGATCAAGATAGATCATGTGTTTTAGACTTAAACACAAGACTATGTGTATTGTATCTCTTATAAAAAAAAATTCATTTGTCAATTTTATGAATTTGAAAATCAGTTAGTTAACGTTATAAAATTTATAATTTGATTATCATGAATTTGATCATCATGAAGTGATTGAAAATTTTAATTTTATAAGGATAGAGAAGATATAGAAAAACCTGAAGAATGGAATTGGCAGAGTAACTGTTGGCTCCATCACCACCACTCATATGTAAAGCTCTCACAAACGCATTTTCACCATCACTCTTATCATCATTATAGCTGCATCCCGATATAATTATTTATATTACTAGTACATATATATAATATAAAGTAGCATGCATACAAAACACACAAACACACAAACACACACACATATATATATATATGAAACAATAACATCAAAGCAAATTAGCGTTATAACAATGAATTAGAGAGAAAACCTCAAGGAAGGAATGGTACTGGCGAATCGTGAATCCATTTTCTTATCGTACTTATTAATGCTAAGATTCAAAGAGAGTTATTAGTAGATGTTTTTGTATTGAAGATGCACCTCACACACTTCTATTTATAGAGAACTTTTGTTGAAGTTACCACCACATTAAAAAAATAGTGTGAATTTCTAAGATGTGAAAATGAGATAGTTACGTTTAGCCCTGGGCGTTCGGATATTCGGTTCGGTTCCGGATAGGAACCATTCGGTTTCCGAGTATTTCAGTTCTAGAAATTTAGGATCCATCGGGTATTTATAAATTTTCGGTTTGGTTCCGGTTTGGTTCCGGTTCGGTTCTTGTCGGTTCCAAATCGGTTCGGGTATAGAATTTTAGGAACCGTAAAATACCCGAAAATTTTTGGTTCTTACCCAAAACCGAAATAGTAAAAATTATATTCAAAATTAAAAAAATACCCGAAATAACACTAAAAATATCCGAAATCCGGATCCAAAATATCAATAAATTATCCGAAATGCAAATAAAATGTTCGAAATGGCCAAAAATATCTGGAACCGATATCTGAAATGTCAACAAATTACCCAAAATGCAAATAAAATACTCGAACTAACCAAAAATATCCGGAACCGATACTCAAAATATCAATAAATTATCCGAAATATCAATAAAATACCTAAAATTCCAATAAACTACCCAAAATGTCAATAACACTAATACAATATGGATAAATGTATATATATATATATATATATATATTCAGATATTCGATTCTTTATTTCGGTTCTCGGGTAAGAACCGGAACCGAACCGATACCCGCGGTTCCCCAACATTAGGACCCATCGGGTATTTTGGCTGGAACCGGAACCGAATTTTTGGTCAGTTCCGGTTCGGTTCTTCGGTTTCGGTTTTTTTTTGCCCAAGCCTAGTTACCTTATATCAACAATTAGTTTTCATACCTGAACTACCTATTCTTAAGAGATTTTGTTGATTCAGCTAGTTGAACTTATTACTGATTTTGGATTTTGTGAGCTTGTTATATAGATTGTTTGCAGAAAGAGTGTTTTTACTGAGTCGTCTACGTATTTGTATTGTTTATAGATTTTGTTCGCTAAAATACAGTATATGTATATCTGTTTATAGATTTTGTGCTAAAATACGATCT
Organism: Orychophragmus violaceus; assembly: GCA_030180135.1. Lineage (NCBI taxonomy): Eukaryota > Viridiplantae > Streptophyta > Magnoliopsida > Brassicales > Brassicaceae > Orychophragmus > Orychophragmus violaceus. The sequence continues at coordinate 91,149,632 of CM058240.1, forward strand.
ATATATATGCCGTGTTGTAATTTGTCTAATACTTTTTAAGGAAAGTCTCTACGATGGCTAGTTTTCATATCAATTAATGACGATCACCTACTTGTGAAGATTTCATCACCTACTTCTGATGATGGGCCATTCACTGTCCTCCAAATTTTCCTGGGCTTACTGAACATCTCTAATTCAATATGGGCCACAACTAATTTCCCATGATTTGGGACACTACAAATTCCGACAGATACCGGTCGGCCTTCATTTTTTTTACCCAAAAGACCTAAGTTTCATTATGATACCCGAGTCAGAATACATCAATGTCTGTTTTTTGAAACATAATTTTCAAGCTAGGCAGGAATAACATTGTCTATATCACATGATAAATTGGAAATGTGGAAATGTATTTTGCAAGACCATTTGCAGCCGTATTAGCCTCCCTTTTGACAATAGAGAACGTTGGATTAAGGTATCTCCTCTTCTTGTGAGATTCAGCTAGCATGTCCTTAAGGGTAGGCTGAAAATCTTGTTCCTAGAATGCATTCATCATCACTTTGCAATCCATCTCAAAAGAAACTTGAATCTTCCCTAAATTGTCTAGACAATTCATTGTCCAAACAAGTGTTATTGCTTCCGCTAGAAGTGCAGATATGGATGTCGGATAGGACTTGGCTCCATACCATCTAACCTGCCCTTGATCATTTCTTAGAATCCATCCCACACCCGTTTTCTTCTGCCGCCTTAAGGTTGCCCAGAACATTGTAGTACGTCAAATAACTCCCGGACCAGCGATTCTCGATGATATCGCTGACGACAGACGGAATGACTGCATTGTAACCAAACCAAATGGTACGGTTCTGGCGGGATGGGTCAAGAACAAGAAGATATTCCCGGCCCGGATGACGGATTTCCCGCAAGTAGGAGGAGCGGTTTTCGGGAGACAAATAAACGTCGTCCATTTCTTTTTAAGTGTTTGAGTGTATTTCCTTCGGAAATACCGACGAAAATCTGTCAGAAATTAGGATTAAATTTTCGAAAAGACACTTACCAACATCGCATAGGGAAGAGACGCAGTGTAATTGCAGCTTTTGACCGTTTACTGACATTTACCGACGGATTTCCAACGAATAGGTCCCACTCGTCGGATATCCGTCATTAATCAAATGATACGAAACCCAAGATCGGCGTGGTTCGAACCTGGGTTGGTGGACTATGTGAAACGGTATGTAACCAGTATGCTATATGTGAAAGTTGTAAACCTTTTACAATGAATTGTATATAGTGTTTAATTTCTATTATTACGGAAAAAATAAAATTCGTTTTATTCATAGTTATATTTATGTTTAACATAAATATTTATGTTTAAAATAAATATTTTTAGAAATTTTTTATGAATTATAAATAATCAATTAAAATCTTATAACATTGATTAAAATGTATTTTAAAATCCAAATATTTTAATTTAAGTTTCCGAACCAATCTCCTTCGTCCGTCTCTGTCCAATTCTCAACCATAGAGTTCTATTCACGAGTTTCAATCCATGATGGTTTATCTTCCCCTCTTTTTCATCAGAGTTTCAACCGACACAATTTGATCTGGAAAACCCGTCGAGCCGGATGTTTGACGATGAATCGTCTTCTTTTTTGAAACCCTTAACCCTAAACCACCATTTTCCGTCGGTTTTCCGTCGGCTATATTATCGTATCTATTAACGGTAACAATGAACCGACAATTTTCCGACGAAATCCCGACGGGAACCGGTTGTCGTCGATAACCCATCGGAAAAAATCCCTACGGGAAGTAAATCCGTCGGAATTTACCGACGAAATTCCTACGATGTTTATCTCGTTGATTATCCGTCGGTCAATCGTCGGAAATTCCGATGGATTTATTACCGTCGGTAACTCCGTCAGTTATTGCCATGTTTTCTTGTAGTGTGATAAAGAGAAGACAGAGATGACATGCTCCATACCAGTCGGGCATATGGGCATCGAAAGAAAAGGTGCTCGACTGTTTCATCTTGGTCTCCGCATCGAAGGCATATTGCATCCGTAGTCAAATGCTTTCTCTTGAGAGAGTCCTGGACTGGGACATGACTAAGTTTCTTAGTATGTTGTTTTCCTTATTTTAAAACATTATGAGTTCGACCCACTTGTAATATATGTTTTAAATGGCTGGTGGTATTTCATGACGTGGAGTCTTTCGGAAACGCCATGCATCACGTTCATGGCATTCGCTATGAGCACAAACTGAAAAGCAGAAGCATTGTTCTCATGAAGCATATGCCATAACCCACTTCCCATTATCACAACATATGGATATTTGTGCTTGTTCTTCTTATATGATAGTACAAAATCATCCAAATCTTTTTCATAAGGTGCCCACACAAAATCAAGTTTCATCGCAATCTCTTTAACCACAATGTTGTAATCACTGTCTCCTAAAGAGATCATCTTTAATCAAATCAATAGCTTCTGAATCCAAACCCAACACAAGATTCAATAAAGACAAAGCCACAAATTTCGACTGAGAATCACCACCGACAACAACCGATGATCCATTCAAGTCACAACTCAAAACTTTCCTCGATTCATCATATCCCAGTTTTTGTCGAAATAATCAAGCTTCGAGCCGTTATTCTTACGAACAGACTCTGGATTTGGTCTCGGCTTAACGTCCCATGCAATCTTATTTACCTCGGTGATACAAGAGACACAATGTTCGTAGATATCTGGTGGGATATCTGGACCCCTTTCGGGTCATTTATCAACCTCTTTGGACTTAATGGTCCTAGGGACTTGATGATTCCTATCACAGAAACGGTAAGCTTCACTTGTAATCAACAAGGCTGGAAGATGAGAGGTGCTCGGTCTCCAGCGGCTGAACAGCTTCAAATCCACCTAAAAACCATCCCTCTTCCAGCTCTTCAGAGGAACGACGACAATTTCATCTGGCTCATTGATGGTAAGGAATGCAACGATTTCTAAACAAAGGGAACCTGGGAGCATATCAGACCAAAAGCCTCTCGGAAACTCTCGTCATCGTATGTCTGGTTTAAGGGATTAATTCCGAAATACGCATTCCATATGCGAGTAACTCAGCTGGATAGATTTCCAGGGCAAGGCTTGCAAATTGGGGTATGCAGATATCTCTGGATTGTTTTCTTTGTGCAGGATTTCCAGAAAGCAGAGATCATTTCTTCTTCCAGTGTGAAGTTAGTGAACAACTTTGGGACATCATTCTCATGCGTCTTGGCTACAGATCTATGGCTTTCCACACTTGGACTGCCTTCTCGGCTTGGCTGGACATCAAGGCCAATGTCTCTCCAAGGACTCTCCATCGACTGGTTGGCGGAATAACAGACTACACAACGGCTCCGCGTTAACTCCCCAAGCGATCTTCAAAGGCATAGACCGTCAAGTTAGGGACACGATTTTGGGCAAAAAAACATCTAAAATCTTAGGCAACCTGATGCAACTTTGGCTTGCACATGAGTAATATGCTTCATCAACCACTTTTCATATTAACTTAGGTCAACCTTGCTTTTAATCTTTTTTCCGAAGGTCTCTCCTAATATGTAATCTCCTTTTTGTAACTTGTTACAAACCTGTCTCATTTTCAATGAAATTCTTATATTTGGCACACCAAAAAAAAAACAGACGAGACAGAGACTACGCTATTGGAGATAGAAGCAAATGCCATTGATCGTCTTGCCATAGCTACATAAGTTTGCCTTGACATGGCGCTCGCCATCAGCATAAAACCATGTCATAGGAAATGGTGGGGCTGAGGGCCTCGACATGCGCCATAGACCACGGTGGCACGATTTTTAAAACACAGTTTGCACTACTACATAGATTGTGGTTGTATTATTTTTTTCTTCTGCATTTTAATATGAAAATCATGTTAAAAAAAGAAAATATCAATGACGATCAAACTTGACAAAAAAAAAAAAATCAAGATTCTTGTCTTTTTTTATTTTTATCATAATCAAATTTCTTGTCTCGCTTTACGTTTTTGTAAGATAATACAAGTATAATATATCAAAATTTGATGTGGAATGGATATTCATGTAATTTTCTTAATATATAAGTATTTTTTATTTTGAAATAATTTATCTATTAAAAATATTTTCTTATAAATAAATACTCAAGCTACTTTTTGATGTAAAACGTAGTATGGTTTTACACATCTTAATTATCAACAAAATGACCATAAAACCAAAAAAAAACACAAAACATATATTACAATCACAATTACTTTCTAAGACTAGAGAAGAATGACAGATAACATGGCAAACCTTGGAATTTATTAATGGGAAAGGGAAACAATAGTAAATACAAGTATTACACCAAAGAAGCTAATTATTTCTTAGTCAATGAAACGACATGAGTGACACTCATTTTGTTTCTGCAGCTCGCATGCTTAGCCACATGGTGTGCATACTTATCAAACAAGATATCGATAATTTCTTCTCCAAAGTGAGCAACGAGCATTGGTTCACTAACCGCTCTTATACAATTAGCTTCATTGGATCCTGCCTCATAGTCATCTTCTTCGTTGTCGCAGTTACTATGGCCAAGATCGAACCCATATGTCTCTAAGTCATTGATTTCAAAAGAGCCTTCGTTTCGTATGACTTCTTTGAGTTCTTGTTCGTTCGGATCATAAAATGGCATGTTGAATGCATCCAGTTTTGATTCACTCACTAAGCCCTGTTAATAAAGAGATTGCTATATATGATGAGGACCATGTACTCTAAACTCAACATAAATAATAATTTGATTGTATATACCTCGAAAACTAGGTCACGGAGAGATTTGGATAGCAATGTCCAAAAGTGACAACAATCTCTATACAATGGATCATTGTTTAGGGTTTTTCTACCGATGAAGGTGAGAACCATACGTCCATTAGAGACAATTTCTTGAGAACGTAACCTTAGAAACATGGTGAAATCTTTTTGGAATTGATTCAAGTAAGCCTTGTATGCACTTTGAGGACTTGAACTTGTTATGTACACACTTCCCTTATCATTCTCAAGTTTTTCAGGAACCTTAATTATATAAACAAAATAATCACATCGATCAAATATAGATATCAAGTAACTCATCATTGTTTAATACAAAAAATATATAACAAAGTCTTCAACTTATAAGTACCTTAGAGAGCCAATGAAGAGCGTAAGAGGAATGTATTAAATGGAGGCTATTGCGAGAGAAGAGCCTAGAATAGAAAGAACCTGGTGCTCCATAGACGAAACATGATGCTTTGTTTGTGATTATGAGCTCTTTGTTGAAGAAAGGTACGAATTTGAATGTCGTATTGAAATCATTCTCTGGGAGATCATTCAGACAACAATCGATTTCTGGTGGGTTTTGGTTCGATTGTTGGCACAAGACATTGATGGTGTTGACGATCTCAGATATAGCCAAAAACGTGTTTTGCCCCGAAGAACAGCCCAATTCAGCAACTTTGATGTATTTTGGAAAGTCTAAGTTCATCATCATTTCTTCTGTGTTTTTTACCAAGACTGGTTTGGCCATTGATAGAAAAACTCTTCTCTGAAAACCAAAGGAAATATGCTAATTAGATCACTATTTTTCTCTCTATTCCTAGTGGAACTATTTCGATGATTCGTTTTCATAATTCAAAGGAAAAACAAAATTGATTGTGATGGATATATATATTGGAAACGAAACCATATGATATTTCGATCCTTGACATATATCATATGGTTTTTGTTCTTTTTTGTCTGAATAAAAACAAACCTTATCGGTTTGGTTTTTATTCATTTTTATATTAGTGTTTATTACATATACGAGTTTTTATTTTTTATTTTCTTGTCTGAACATGAGTTTATGACTCCTAGACAAATCTTATCTTTAAGAAGTGACGTCTTCAACTTTTTTGTCCTAGGCTCCGTCATTTATTAAATTATTATTTTATTTTTGATTGACAAGAAACTGTCACTAACCCTAACAATATATAAGCCCCGAATACTGAATTTAAAATATGCACGACAGTAACTCAGTAATTCGACGGTAAAGATTCGTCGAACATGTTTAAATTTAATCAACATATATTTTTAGGTATATTTTTAAAGAAATATATATACCAAACGAACATTTGTTTTAAATATATTCAATGTATTTTGTTTTCCTATATTTAAGTTCAAACTTCTTAAAAGCAAACTAAACATAGGATGTGAATGAATTTGATTGTAAAAGTTTTAATGAAAATTCTCTTTCATAATTTCTGTTTCGGTAGTGTTCAAATCAAAGACTATCCAATATATATAGATCATGTGTTTCAGACTATATGTATTGTATTAATTGGTAATTTATAGCTTTTCTATTTCCTGCATAATATATTTTGATTTTGTTCGATAATTCATATCAATATTTTGCTCTTATATAGCAGATTCAAATTCATTTGTTAATTTTATAAATTTGAAAATCAGTTAGTTTAAGTTTTTAAATTTATCTGTATAAGGAAGAGAAGATATATAAGAACCTGAAGAAGGGAATTGGCAGAGTAACTGTTGGCTCCATCTCCACCACTCATACATAGAGCTCTCACAAACGCATATTCATCATCACCCTTATCATCATTGTAGCTGCATCGCGATATACTTATATTAATATTACATACAGAAATATACAGTAGCATGCATACACACACATATATATATATATAATTATATATATAATTTTATATATACAATTACATCAAAAATTAGCGATGTAACAATGAATTAGAGAGAAGAACCTCAAGGAAGGAATGGTGGCGACGAATCGTGAATCCATTTTCTAATTTTTTTTTAAAGGATCTTCTCTAATCGTACTTATTAATGCTGAGATTCAAGGAGAGTTATTAGTAGATGTTGTGTATTGAAGATGCACCTCACACACTTCTATTTATAGAGAGATATATGGAACTTCTGTTGAATGTACAACATTAAAAAAACATGAAACACGCCAAGTATATATACTAGTTAATTTAAAGTCGTTGCGCTTCAGATTAATTAATGTCACTTGAAGAGAGTTAATTTCAAACACACCAAAAATAAGGCCAAAGTCTATAGAATATTCATTCTGATATCATGTCTTTTTGTTGACTTATAGTTTTTTTTTTTGGGTATCCCGAGTCTATGGAGGGACTCAGACTAATCTCCGTGGGGAGGTGCAGTCCATAGATAGACCATTTTTCCGGGTATTCAAATAGGCCCCTAAAACAAGGTCCATATTCATGTGGGTGTCCTAAACAAATGTGACTTAGTTTCGCATGGTAGGACCCGGAACGTGGTAGCGTCCAAGGCCCCTCCCCAACCACTTGACCACAAGAGTCAGGACTTGTTGACTTATAGTTAAAGATCGCTTTACAATCGAATGCAAAATTCAGTGTAAATAAGGTGAATTTCTAAGGATGTGATTATAGGTTTATGATGAAAGTGTATTGTATTGAGATGCTTGAATGTGTACATGTCGTTCAGTATATATACAGGAAGATGTAACTACTCTAACAACTTAGTTGAGATATAGCTAAGATATGTAGATACGTATAATATCTGAACATAATAACCGTGGGAGATATTCTCTCATGATCCTATCTCTATACGCCCCCGCAAGACGAACGACCGTTAGAGAGTCCGATCTTGTTACTGAGATCATGCAGACGTGGTCGAGGCAGAGGCTTGGTAAGAGCGTCCGCGAGTTGATCTTTAGTTGAGATATGTTTGACCTGTAGGAATTGTGATTGTACAAGCTGTCGTACGAAGTGAAAGTCAAGTGCTACATGCTTCATACGGGAATGGAACACCGGATTCGCCGAGAGGTAAGTGGCGCCAACATTGTCGCAGTAAATAACTGGCTGAGTAGTTGAGCGAAGCCCGAGTTCCTTCATCAAGTTAACAACCCAAATCATCTCGGCAGCCGTGTCTGCTACGGATCGATATTCAGCCTCTGTCGAGGACCGAGCTGATGTTTTCTGTTTCTTGGAAGACCAAACAATAGGATGAGAGCCAAGATAAACAATGTGAGCGCCTGTTGAAGAGTAATCATCCATGTTACCAGCCCAATCAGCGTCAGAAAAGGCATGAAGCTTGTTCGTGTTTGAGGCCGAGAAGAAAACTCCTTGATCCCGAGTACCCGAAAGATAACGCAGGACTCGTTTAGCAGCCTGCCAATGCTCATCGCGAGGTTTGTGCATGAACTGAGACAACTTGTTAACCGCAAAGGCAATGTCGGGTCTCGTGAAATGCAAGTACTGGAGACTTCCCACAACGGTTCTGTAGTTACTGCCATCCACCAAGAGTGTTCCTGAGTCCAGCTGAAGTGTATTGTTGGTTGCCATAGGCGTACCAACCGGATTACAGGTGAGCATGTTGTGCCGAGAGAGCATATCTGTGATGTACTTTCTTTGAGTGAGTAACAGTCCCTTGGCAGAGCGATGAACTTCCACTCCGAGAAAATAGCTGAGATTGCCCATATCCTTTAGTGAAAACCGATCACCAAGAAGTCTGATGTAATGTTCCACAGTGGAGGATGAATTCCCTGTTATCACAATATCGTCTACATATACGAGAATATAGACAGTGAGACCATCACGATTGAGAATAAACAAGGAGGCATCAGTGAGCGAATTCTGGAAACCGGCATTAACCAGGAAGGTTCGAAGTTCCAAGTACCAAGCACGGGGAGCCTGCTTCAACCCGTAAAGAGCTTTCCGGATTTTGCACACAAAATGCGGTCGATCTTCATCAATAAAGCCATTTGGCTGAGCCATATACACATCATCATCCAACTTGCCTTGAAGAAAGGCGTTGTTTACGTCAAGTTGACGAAGACACCAGTTCTGAGAAATAGCAACACCAAGCACCAAACGCACAGTCGCTGTTTTGATAACCGGACTAAAAGTTTCGGCGTAATCGATACCTGGTCGTTGATTGAATCCCTTGGCAAAAAAGCGAGCCTTGTACTTGTCTATATCACCGGATGGAAGGCGCTTTATCCTGAAAACCCATTTGGAACCCACCAGATTGTAAGACGGATTCGGAGGAACAAGCTCCCAAGTCTGGTTTCGTACTTGAGCATCTATTTCGTCACGCATAGCTGCACGCCACTTAGGACATTTCATTGCCTGAGTAGCTGTAGTAGGTTCAACCTCCTGAATTGATTATGCTAAGTGAGCATATTTGGGGTTGGGCTTGCAGATCGAGTTTTTAGCTCGAGTAGCCATTTTGTGGTCATTAACAGGCGGTGGAGGTGGCATGGGCCGAATAGGCTTTGACTGAGATGGTATGACAGTAGACTGCAGCTTATGGGCCGGTTGAGAAGAAGGCCCAATAGATGAGGCCTGGATCGAAGAGTGAGTGGCCTCATTAGTTGTGAGCGCAGCTGAATCGGGAATATCCCCAAGCGTAACAGCCAGAGCCTCAGCAGGTACATCGGTTTGTGGAATCGGAGACGCCACCGGTGCTGGTGGTAAAGGAGCTGAACACAGCGGCGGCGGCGTTGGACCAGACGACGACGACGGTGAGATTGACTGACCAGTGACCTGCAAGACAGGGAGCCAAAGTGCGACATCGGAAGAAGAGGGAGATGAAGATTGGGTGGAAAGAGAGCTATAAGGAAAAAGGGTTTCATGGAAAATCACATGGCGCGATATAAAGATTCGTTTTGTGGAAGGCTCAAGACAAAGGTAAGCACTTTGGGTTGGAGAGTAGCCAAGAAAAATACAAGGTTTAGAGCGTGGTTCCAATTTGTGACTGGTATAGGGTCGAAGACATGGGTAGCACAGACAACCAAATACGCACAGTTTCGCATAATTTGGTGGAGTGGTAAACAAAGATTCGAATGGAGTGGAGTTTTGGAGAGTGGGAGTTGGTAATCGATTTATAAGGTAAGCAGCAGCGGACAAGGCATAGGACCAGAATGAAAGTGGGACAGATGAATGAAAAAGGAGAGCCAACGCAGTTTCAACGAGATGTCTGTGACGACGCTCGGAAAAACCATTGTGCTGTGGCGTATGGGGCGGAGATGTGAGATGGGTGATGCCATGATCCGAAAGGAACTTGGACATGGCGAGATACTCACCTCCATTGTCGGAGTAAAGAGTGATGATGCGATGGTTGAGCTTGTTCTCGGTAAGACTTTTGAATTTGGTGAAAACCTGAAGAACATCAGATTTCCTTTTAAGTGGGTAGAGCCAAATATAATGAGTGAAATGGTCGATGAAGATGACGTAATACTTGAACCCATCGATTGAGTAAACCGGTGAGGTCCATACATCGGAGAAGATTAGCTCAAGCGGTTTTGTGGATTTGAGTGTTGAGTTGGAAAAAGGTAGTTTGTGGCTTTTGCTAATGGAACAAGCATTGCATAAAAAGGAAGATTCTTTATTGGAACAAGGAAGTGACAAACGAGAAACAAGCAAATTAAAGATAGAAGAGGAGGGATGTCCTAATCTAGAGTGCCACACCGGCATTGAGCATTTTATTGAAGTAGAAAAAGCATGAAAACCGAGATCATTCGTCACTGGCCATTCGTACCCACCATCAGTCGTCTTTCCGGAGATCAAGCGCGCCCCCGTGTTCAGATCCTTCACCTGAAACGAACAAGGGAAAAATTCCACAGAACAAAGGTTGTCAGTGCACAATTGCTTAACCGAGATAAGATTGCGTGCTATAGCAGGAACTCTGAGAACATTTTTAAGAGACATAGCACGAGATGTGTTTGGTAGAGTTGTGGATCCAGAGTGTGTGATATGCAAACCTTTCCCGTTGCCGACCATGACTTCCTCTGAGCCTGAATATGGAGAGTGAAGCGCCAAATTCGCGAGATCCGACGTTATGTGATGCGAGGCACCACTGTCGAGAAGCCAAGAGGATGATGACGGTGGAGTCATAGAGGCGTTGTATGCCCGTGGATTCCAATTTGATTGACCACGTGCGTGGTACGATGGAGTCGTTGGCACCGACTGAGACGACTGTGGAGCTAGGCGAAATAACGGACAGAATTTGGCACTGTGGCCTTGAGTACCACAGGCCTGACATTTTCCCAGATACGGACGTCGCGGAGATGAGTGGTGTGGTCGAGATCCACTGGAGTTCTGATCCGGAGTAGTCGGAGGTCGCCACTTGCGGTTGCGGTTTTTGGACGTGATGCGCAGTTGCGGGAAAAGAGCTTTGCGTTGACTGGATTGAGGCAATAGCAATTTCCCGAGTGAGCAGCTTCTCATGGAGCTCCGGAAAGGAGATGGGAGTGTCCCGGCTGTGGACGGCATCCACGACGGATTTGTATTCATCACTGAGGCCGTCGAGCACATAGTCCGTGATGTCTTCAGGATCAAGCGGGTTTCCAAGCAGAGCCAGAGTATCCGCTTTGGTCTTGATAGACTGCATAAATGCATCCACAGAGGTGTCACCTTTGACACAAAGTTTGAGTTGCTGCTTCAGCTGCTTGATGTGGCCTCGGGTTGGTTTTCCGTAGGTTGAGGCAAGAGTGTTCCACGCCTCTAGTGTTGTGGTGGAGCTGGTGATCAGAGGCTGAAGTGCAGATTCAATGGTGCCAATGATAGCACTAAACAATAGGTTATCTTGTCGATACCAAGCAGTGTAAGCCGGGTTGGGAGAGTCAACGTTGTTAACGAGAATTGTCGAAGTCGGTGGAGCAGCATCATTGTCGATGTGCTTAAGAAGATCATAGCCACGAAGCAATGATTGGATTTGAATACTCCACGTTATGTAATTGGTGGAGGAAAGTTTTGTGATGTTGATCATATTGATCGCAACAACGGGATGGCGAGGATCAGAGGGGTTAATGACAACATACGACGTTGGGGAGTCCATAGTCGTAGAAGAGAGGGGAGAAAAAAAAAAAAAAGAGGATCTTTGTGATTAGCACAAGTGCTCTGATACCATATAGGTTTATGATGAAAGTGTATTGTATTGAGATGCTTGAATGTGTACATGTCGTTCAGTATATATACAGGAAGATGTAACTACTCTAACAACTTAGTTGAGATATAGCTAAGATATGTAGATACGTATAATATCTGAACAGAATAACCGTGGGAGATATTCTCTCATGATCCTATCTCTATAGTGATAATGAAGTAGTTATATTTATCTATGTGTGTGAAGAGCCGGCCGAGATTTTAGAGGCTATTAATATTTTGATGTAAATCTTAATTAAAAAAAATATTTTACAATTTTGGGATTATAATATCTATGTATATTAGTTCTGTAAAATTTGGGGTCAAAACTAGTGTTTTATCTGATTATGCCGAGAACTGGTCATGTGTGTTTTTATAATCCATAAATTATGGACTTACAAATTGTAAGCTCTATCTCTCCTCAGTTTCCGAATTTGAACTACATATTTTTTTGAGATTTGGTTGATTCAGCTAGTTGAAATTATTACTGATTTTGGATTTCGTGAGGTTGTAATAGATTGTTTGCAGAAGAGTGTTTATTGAGTCGTCTACGGTATATATATGTTTATAGTATTTGTTTGCTAAAATATGATACCTATATATATGTGGTAACGTATATGTTTGATTTATTCAAATAAATTTAAGAGAGCATGGAACATATATGGGGACACTATGAAGGTTTACTGTCTTTACTAAACAAGCGATAAGAAAAGTGATTTTAAAGACGACTAGGTTTCTTTCGAAATCGCCGCCGGCGGTGGAACCTTACGTTCCTCGCTGAGAACTCTCCCCCCCCTCTTCTAAGGTCTCCCCCTTGCTCCATCCATGGATTGTGCTGTGCCTGATATCCCTCCGGATATTCCTCCGGACCTGCTTTTCCTTCGACCATTTCCCGATTTGGCCGTGGAAAATCGCCCTCGGACCCCTCCTTTCCAGCCTTCGGTGGTTCCTGATGTTTGTCCTGCCATTAATCCAACTTTGGTGAAGAAATCTCTGGTTATCGCGGATTATGGAACCCTAGTCTCGAAAGCTCCTTGGACTTCTCTCTTCAAACCTCCGTCTAATAAACTGTTCAAGGTAGCTTCTCCTTCGATTTCTGATGACGGCATACCCACGATTAAAGCTCCGGTTTCCATCTCGCTGGGAGGATCTAAGCTCTGGAAAGACCATCTTGTTGCTACTTTCCATGGATTACCGCATTCACCAGCAAAGATCTTCTATGACCTTAACCCAATTTGGGGGAAGAAGGGAAGAATTTCAATAAAATTCCATTCCAAGGGCATCTTTTTAATCTTCATTCCTTGTGTTGCTGTTCGAAAATGGGCACTGGATATCGGATTTTGGCACTCCGGTAATTGTTCATTCACTCTCTGTTCTTGGTCTTCTGCTCATAATCCTGCTCCTTTGGATCTTTTTCATACGCCGGTATGGGTCTTGTTCAAGAATGTTCCAGTAGAACTCTGGTCTTCTGAGGACTTCAGTACTATGGCTTCTGGTGTGGGAGTTCCAGCTGAGTCAGAATTTCCAAAAGTGGTTCCTTATACAAATGGAATTGTCAAGCTTAAAGTCGTGATAGAGCTTGAAAAACCAAGACCATCATTTGTTAGAGTTTCAGATAGCTCGGGGTGTTCTGTTCTGATTGCGACTTCATTTCCAAAGTTGCCTCCTCTGTGTGAAAGATGCTCCTGCTATGGTCATTTCGGTATGCGTTGTTCTGCAGCTTGTGCTCCTGTGACTATTCAAATTTCGGAGTCCAAGACTGCTTCTTCTAATAAGTCTCCTTCAGACTATATTGCCTCATCCTCTAATTCTAAGAAGAACGCCTCTGCTTTATTAGGATCACCGGTTGCTGCCTCAGAGCAGAAATCTTCAAAGGCCAAGTCTCGGTTATCTAGTCCTGCTAAGAGTGTTGTGCCTACCTTAGCTCGTTCTCTAAGTTTACCTTCTTCCCCAGTTATTTTTGGTAAAGAGTCTTCTGCAGATTGGAAAAAGGTTACCCATCGATCTAAACCTCTTTCTGATTCTGGTTCTGGGATAAATGCAGAAGTAGGGATAATTCCAATTACTACTGCTCTGTTTGAGGAAGTAGAAATCCTCATTAAGGCAGCTCAGAACATCCTAAGACAGCGTATCCGATCGATGGAAAATGTGTCTGATTTAAATCTGTCAGGGATTAATTTGAAGAGGGAGAGGAAAATTTTAAGACATCGCCTTTTTGCTCTGTCTGTTTTAGGGTCTCTAGAGGATACATATTCGAAGCCTTATGAGGAGTCGTCTCCTTCTGTCCACAGTGTTTTACCGTCGGAACCAACACATCAGTGTTCGGTTCAATCTTTTGTAAATTAGTGCATTAGCACTGCCCCCTTTTTGTCCTTCATAATGAAGAGTTTTTGCTGGAATGTTAGGGGCTTATGCGGCAATACAAGGCAGTTAGCGGTTAAAAGATGGCTAACAGTTAATCGACCTCTTTTTGGTGGTTTTTTGGAAACTCGGGTGAAACAGAAAAATGTAGAAGGTGTAGTCAGTGGGCTTCTTCCGGGGTGGAGTTATGATTCGAATCATTCAGAGACAGCTGTTAATGGGAGAATTGTTGTAGTTTGGGACCCGGTTCTTACGATTATAACTTATGCAAAGAGTGATCAGATGATGGTTTGTGGAGTTTTTGATCAGGCAACAAGCAAATCCTTTACCGTGAGCTTTATCTACGCTCGCAACACTATTTCCGAAAGAGTTGTTTTATGGAATGAAATCAAAGACATTGCTACTTCCACTCCGCTTCGGCATAGTCCTTGGATTGCTTTGGGGGACTTTAATCAAGTATTATCATTAGCAGAAGTCTATGCGCTTAATACCACTCATATTCCTTTGCAAGGTTTGGAGGCTCTTAGAGACTGTATAGATGTTTCAGGTCTCTTTGATATGTCAACTAGAGGGAGTTTCTTCACTTGGACCAATAAGTCTCCTTCTAATCCGAAGTCAAGGAAATTGGATAGGGCTTTGATTAATGAAGATTGACTGAGCTCTTATCCGGATGCTAATGCTTTCTACGATGTCCTGGGAAGTTCAGATCACTCTCCCTGTTTGGTTTTTTTATCAAACTCAGGGATAAGAAGGAAATCCAGATTTAATTTCTTTACGTTTTTTACTACACATCCGGATTATCATTCTCGAATGGAGTTGGCTTGGAATTATCTTATTATTCCTTCCGGACCGATGTTTACTCTTTGTTAGAAGTTGAGGGCAGCAAAGGGCTGTTGCAGAACTATTAACCAACAGAGCTTTAGTGACATCCAGAGGCGGACCAAAATTGCATTTGAAGCGTTGGAAACTGTCAAGAGACAAGTAATGTCTGATCCGTCTCAGCTTTTGTTTGAACAGGAGAAGCGAGTTAGAGACTTGTGGGTTACTTTGGCGTTAGCAGAGGAAGGATTTTTTAGACAAAAAACTAAAGTGAGGTGGCTGAATGGAGGAGATTCTAACACTCCTATCTTTTACAAATCAGTGGTATTAAATCTATCAAGGAATGTTATTCACTTTCTCACCAACGAGGATGGCAGTCGGGAATCTGATCCGATTCTAATCAAACAGATGGCGGTTAATTATTACACATCGCTGCTAGGTACCACAAACGTGGATGTGTCCCCGCTATCAGTGGCTCAAATCAGAGAATTACATGAATTTAGATGCACAGATTCTATGGCTGCCATTCTATCTGCCATCCCCACTCCGAAAGAAATCAAATTCGCTTTATTTGCTTTACCAAAGAACAAAGCACCGGGACCGGATGGATTCACGGCTGAGTTCTTCACTTCCTCTTGGGACTTAGTTGGTGAGGATTTCACTGCGGCAGTCTGCGATTTCTTTGTTAATAGAGACCTTCCCCGTCAGGTTAACTCTACGGTGATAGCTCTTATTCCGAAGTTTGTGGGAGCTTCAAGGTTATCAGAGTTCAGGCCTATTTCTTTATGTAATACGGTCTACAAAGTGATCTCGAGGATTATCTTTGCTCGTCTGAAGTTGGTCACAGTGGATATGGTTCAGCGCAATCAAGTGGGATTTGTGCAGGGACGTTTATTGTGCGAGAATGTTCTGTTGGCTTCAGAGTTGGTGGCTGATTTTAATAAAGAAGGAAACATCACTAGAGGGTGCTTACAAATAGATATATCTAAAGCTTATGATAATGTAGATTGGGAACTCATTACCAACATTCTCGAAGCATTTAATTTACCTGCGGTTTTTGTGTCTTGGATCGAGGTCTGCATAACCTCTCCTCATTATTCAGTGGCTGTGAATGGAGAATTGTGCGGGTTTTTTCCAGGAAGGAAAGGTCTTCGCCAAGGAGATTCCATCTCATCTTCTCTCTTTGTTATGGTGATGGATATATTGGCCAAGAACTTGGACATTGGCGCTAGAAGCAGTCGGTTTAATGCATATCCTCTATGTCGGAATCCTTTAATCACTCATCTGACATTCGCTGATGATATGCTGCTCTTCTTTGATGGAACTGAAGGATCATTGGAAGGAATCATTGCGATTCTAAAGGAGTTCAAGGAAGTCTCAGGTTTAGGCCTTAATCTACACAAGTCTTGCCTATTTTTGGATGGGAACAACCAAGTCCACACTCGGCTTTTAGCTACTAGGCACGGCTTAGAAAATGGATCTTTACCGGTGAGATATCTAGGACTTCCTTTATCTCCTCACACGCTTTCTCCTCAAGACTATCAGCCCCTTTATCCTTTGTTGGACGTCTCCAATTAATCCAGTCCGTTTTATATGGAATCATCAACTTCTGGTCATCAGTCTTTCATTTGCCCAAAGGATGTTTGGATCGGTTAGAAAGAATATGCAATGCTTATCTTTGGAGTGGAGCACCTGATTCAGCGCGTGGAGCAAAAATTTCTTGGGAGTCGGTTTGTACTAAAAAAAAAGCGGGTGGTCTTGGCTTGAGGCGTCTCTTAGGTACAAACCAGGTTTTTGGATTGAAACTAATTTGGCTTATTTTCAGTTCGGAAGGATCATTATGGGTTGCTTGGGTCAAAAAATGCATCATGCGAAACAAATTATTCTGGGAAGCTGATTTTTCCTCCACTGGTAGTTGGATATGGAGACACTTATGAAGTTGAGGTCGTTTGCTCGTCCCTATCTCACATGCCATATCCAATCAGGGGAAAACACATTTTTTTGGCATGATAATTGGACTCCACTAGGGCCACTAATTGATATTATCGATCCAAGTGGGACAATGGTTACCAGAATTACTTTACATGCTAAAGTTGCGGATGTCATTGAAAATGGAACATGGAGACTCCCGAGAGGACGACATCCCATGGTAAAGCTACTCAAAGATTGTTTGCCTCAGATTCCGCCTCAATTGATTAGTGACCAACATGATTACTACCTTTGGAAGAACTCATTGGCTTCACTTCCTGGTAATTTCTCTTCTAAGAAAACATGGAAATCATTCAATCCATGTATTGTGAGGGTTGATTGGCACATGACGATCTGGTTTAAAGATAGAATTCCAAAGCATGCTTTTCTTGCTTGGGTAGTCGCTAGAGACAGATTACCGACGAGAGATAGGCTGCGTAGTTGGGGTATTGAGGTCTCTCTTGCTTGCTTGCTGTGTTCAGATTGTGATGAATAAAAGAGCCATTTATTCTTTGGATGTACCTTTTCACATCAGATATGGACCTCCTTTTTTCGATACTCGAACTTGCCACCGAATGAGTTTGAGAATGTCCTTACCTGGGCAACTAGGTCTTCTTCTAATTTGAAGATCATTACCATTATACTTCTTATATTTCAAGCAGTGGTGTACTCTATTTGGAAGGAAAGGAACTCAAGATTGCATTCTACAGCTGCAAAGCCAATTCAGATTATTGTGAAGGAAATTCAATTGGTCCTAAGGTCAAAGTTGTTGGGTTTGGACAGAGAAGTTCACTCCTCAATGCGGTTGTCAACTTCCTCAAATCAATCCGTCCAAGAAAGCTACCTCTCACTCTGGTTTAAGCACTTCCAACCGGATTAAACCCTCTCCTCCTGTTTTATCTGAGTTTCTTATATATTAGCTCTACCTTGTATTTTAATTTAGTTCTTTACCTGCGGTAGTTCCATCCTTTTATCAGGTTGTATTTGGAAATGATGGCCATTACGGAGAGAACCAAAAAGGAAATAAAATATTGTTAAAAAAGGATTTTTTTATATCTTAAAGAGACAATCAAGTCTCATTTACCATGTGAAGTACCATTCTGTAACTAAATAAAGATTACCATTTGGAGTAAAAAAAAAAAGAACATATATGGGAATAATTAAAGTTGCTTCGAATGGTGACAGCGGATCAAGCGGTGCGGAAAAAGCGGTACAGAAGAGCGGTACGGTTCAAGTGCGGTTTGTATGGAAGAAACGCATGATGCGGAACAAGTGCGGTTAGTGCGGATCAAGCGGTACGAAACAATGTTCGAATGGTGAAAAAACGCAGTATGCAGTACAAGATAAACGTTGAATGGAAAAAATGACAAAACATAATGCATAATACATACTAACATAAATATTTGAATAAAAAATAAATATTGATTTATTTAAAATTTAAATTAAATATGTTACAAAAAGACTAATACTTATATAAAATATATTAAATTTAGAATATATATACTATTTTATATTTTAATATATACATTATTTTAAAATTCTATATTATTTTGAAAATTGAAATGGGTTAATATTTTAGAAATTAAAATAGACTAATAATATAAGAAAATTCATAAATTAAAATTATTTTATTATTTGATTAATTCTAGTATATTATAAGAAAATATACTAATAGTATTAGAAAATAACAAAAATTTATTTTGATTCAGTTAGTTCGGTTTGGGTTTTTGTTATCTCAGATATTTCAAATTTTCCCAAAATGAACTGAATTTTTCAGCTTTTAGAAATAATTTTATTTAGTTTTGGTTAATGACTGAATTCAGATAAATCTGGATAAATTAATTTAAAATTGAAAAAACTAAATAATCGATTGGTTCATCAAGTTGGACCGAACTAAATCGATAACCAAAACTAAATTTTCAACTTTATCAAAATAACCGAATTAGATAGCCGAAGTATAACTAAAAACCGAAAAAAACTTAGTTCAGTTTGGTTAATCCGGTTTGTTTTAAAATTTTAGCCCTAATCTTCACCCATAAATATTCATGTCTTGTTCTTAGCCTAATCTTCACCCATAAATATTCATGTCTTGTTCTTATCAAATATATTAATGTATATCTTAATCATATGTTGTATTTTTTGTCTTGGATATACAGATCAATTTTTAATTATTATTTTTTATCTAAACTTGTTCAAATCTATTAATTTCAAGTTAAAACAAAAAAACTAGAAACGCACTTTAAAGTCTAAACCACTGCAAAAGTGGTGTAATATACTCTCTGTGCGGGTTAAGAGTGAATGAAACGCATTTCATTCATTTTCTATTTTTTCTTTTTTTCTTTTTATATTAAAACCGCTTGTTACAAAAATGTTGAATGGAAGCATATTGGTATCACGCACATGGGCGTTACTCGAAAACCAGTAAACATTCATTGCCTTTATGTGTTTTTGTTTGAGATTGAGGCGTGACCAGTCATGCATGAGTGTTGTAATTTTCTAATGCATTTTAATTAAAGTCTCGATGATGGGCTAGTTAATTTTCATATCAATGACAATCAAACTTGGGAATTAAATTTTTTTTTTTTTTGGCAAAATCCTTGTCTCGCTTTACGTTTTTGTAAGATAAGTTAAGTATTTTTTTTTTTTTAACGCTGATACAGATTATGATAACTATTATAAGGACAATTTTACAGATAATACTATCTCCGTTCTACGAGAATCCATCAACGGTCACGATCAACGGCTCCACCTGCTTCTGAAAACTTCCTTATAAGCTTGCCTCCATTAATCTTGGAAAACTGCGCCTTCGGGAATTCGAACCCAGTACCTGTCGGTGTAAAGCTTTAACCATTTGACCACTAGGCCACGGTTGCTTCACAGATAAGTTAAGTATAATATATCAATATTCGAAGCGGAACGGATATTAATGTATCTTCTAAGTATTTGTGATTTTCTTCGCGCTCAACTGAGATTAAATTTTGGTATTTGTTTTACTCATTAAATTGTAGTTATCTGTTGACAAAAAAAAAATGGTAGTTATCTAGACTTTTGAATCAAACTGAAATACGTAATAAAATCAAAACGAATGTCACAAATCTTTTGTCAATTTTTTTTTTTTTTAACGCTGATACAGATTATGAGAAATATTACAAGGACAATTTAACAGATAATACTACCTCCGTTCTACGAGAATCCATCAATGGTCACGATCAACGGCTCCACCTGCTCCTGAAAACTTCCTTATAAGCTTGCCTCCATTAATCTTGTAAAACTGCGCCTTTAGGGATTCGAACCCAATACCTGCCGGTGTAAAGAATTAACCACTAGACCACGGTTGCTTCACAATCTTTTGTCAATTTAAAGGAGAAAGAAACAAAATTATTAGGACATCTTCAATCCACCTCTATATTTGACTCTAAATGTTATTTTAGAGGCAAATTCACTCCAACCCACTTCTATTTCTTCCTCTAAAATAGAGATTTCTATTTTTTCCTCTATATATAGAGGAACTCTATTTTTTCTTCTATAATAGAGGTGGACTTTTTAATTTACAAATGAGTTCTTTAATTTTTAAATACTTTTGTTTATGACTAAAACAAATAAATATTAATATTTATAATAACTAATAATATAATAAATAACAAATTATAAATAATACTATTATATATTTAAAATAAATATTGAAAATCAAAATATACTTTTTTGAGGAAAACATCCTTTGGTCATTTGTGAAAAAATTAAGGCTAGACATTTTATTCGTATACGAAGATCTGAATCAATATCGATCCGAAAAACTCTTATTTTGGTACCGGATCAGATAGTATATGAGATCCAACGGGTATCCGAATATATCTTATATAATTACTTTTAGATAAAATATAGAATTCGCACCGTATCCGATTTGGTACCAATCTGAATCCTATTTGAAATATAATATTACACGATTGATATCATTTTATTCATATCCGAAATACCCAAAATCCGAAGCGAATGTTCATACTTAGAAAAATACATTAATGTTAATGGTTAAACAAAAAATTAATATGTTTATATTTTTTTATAAGATGTAATATAATTTTTTATATAGTACATATTTAATTCAAATAATATTATAATTTTATAAAAATAAAATAAATAGGTTAAATTGTAACTTTTATAAATAAAATGTATAATTAATAAAGTAAAAAAGAATATTGGAGATAATATTAATTTTTAGAGGAAAATATAGAGGAATACATTGGAGCAAAATCCACCTCTATTATAGCCTCCCCCCCCCCCCCCCCCCCCCCCCCCCCCAAAAAAAGATGTATAGACCCCAAAATATGAAAATATATATTTTTTAAACTGCATGTGGGAGATCATGTTGTATTATAAAAAGACAAAAAGGTGATCAAAGAGAAAACTAATACTATATAATTAATATTCATTTTTTTTTGGTCAACAATTCATTCATAGACCGCGTTTAAAATTACAAACGGGCCTAGGCCCAAGATCATGCGAAATGAACAGAAAATCGGATAAGCACAACACGGGATAGAACCACGTGTCACCACCAGATCGCTGCCGGCATGCATCATCCGCGCCGTTCAACTAACGAACCGCCAGAAAATTTCCGATCAACGGGGAGGAACCGCGTCAGAACTCACTGGACCCGCACATCGATCTCGCCAGAAACCGCTTGCCGAACGGAGCATCCTCGAAGCCACCACCCAATCACCTGCAATCAAAACCAGGGCAAAGAAAATACTCTACAAAGGTCAACCGGAACAAAGGAGGCGCCGCCCCGACGCTTATCCTCATAAACGGTGTCACAGCTGCGATATTAATCCTTGCTAGCGGAGGAGCAAGTGTAGAGATCCGCCATAGAATCAGGAGAGGACAAGGCAAAAGTAGAGAAAAGGAATCCGATGGAAAGCCTCGCTAAGCACGAGGCACCGAAAGAACCCGGAGAAGTCCGAGAAATCAAAAGTGATAGCAGCCATAAAAAGATCGTCGATTTTATTCAAATCGAGGCGAAAGAAGCCATGATCGAAACAAAAGAGAATCGGAGGGTCGGAAAACTGTACCAGAGCCAACACCGCCGAAGACCGAAACCAAGGAGGCCGACACCAAAAACACCGAGAAAAAGATCGCCACTTATGAAAAATATGAAGGAAAGAAGAGGGGCTGATCAGAAAAAATTTGGAGGGCGGAGAGAGAGAGAGAGAGGAAGAAGCCGCCCATAATCGAAGACGATTTCCGGTGAACTCTCTTCAGTCGTCTAGATTTATATAATTAATATTCAAAACACTTAGATACTTCACATGTCAAATAACTTTTATAATAAAATGTACATAAAACAGAATTTTAAATTTTAAAACGAACGAGAAATACTAGTTGAGGACCAGGTGCACGTCATGCATGAACGAGTATCTTCCACTACTTCAAGATTAATTAAGAGTGCGAAGGTCAGAATCTCTGATATGGTGACGAAGCTTCTTATGCTAATCTTAAATGTGTGTGAACAGACTATGTGCTGACGAGGATTTGTTTATAATCAAACCGTTTGATATTAGGGTAATACTTGAATTACCAACATTAAAGTATTTTTAAATCATATTATTGCATGTAGACTTTGTTTATAATACCTAGCCTCGAATCTTCTGATAAAAAACCAATGATTGATGCATGGTAATGCAGGTCTAGTCTTACTATATATTTGTATATATGCTTGTCCAAAAATGTAATACATGTTCCATGTCATGTGGGTACCTACCATGGTCCTTCATGAAATATGTAGTATGTGGTCCATCCATATTATTTCTGAAAATTCGTCTAACAGTTAGTTTCTAATTTCCTTGTTTCACTTATCCAAATTGGAGAGTAGAAAACTGAAAATACATATATTCTCGGATATGCTAAAATTTAAACTGAGATATGCTAGAATAATGCAATACTATAACTGTTTGAGAAGCTAGCTCGAAACTCGTTTCTAGCTCTAGTAAATGAAAATCTTGAATCCCATGTCAGGGGCAATATTTTGTCGACTTAGAATTAAGAAACCGATTGTAACACCCGTCCCTTCAAACCCAAGTCAACGATTCTTTGACTCCACGAGTCATAGTCCACAAACGCGAACCAAGTCATAAATCGAAATCAACACTTAAATAACTGAAAAGGGTTTACTTTATTAAAATAGAAAACCGAATCTTACAAGAAAACCGAACCAATTGAAATAGCTTAAACGTGAAACGGAAGAATCGCATAAGTCTTAACGCATAAAAGAACAAAAAAGAAGAGAAGGTAAATCCCGCTCCCCAAAACGTAACACCACACCGTCCGTCTACTCCTGCAACGCTCCAGGGCTACCTGCAAAACAAACAACGAAGGAGGCCTGAGTAATTGGTTTCCACCAATATCCAGTGAGGGCGGATTTTAGGAAAGCCGCTATCTCTACTTTAATCTAACACAACATCAAGCAAAGAGTCCAAGGTTAATAATCCATTGCACCCACGCCCGAAGGCTCAATCAATACTACGTCCACTCGTGCTTTCACACTCATGAACCCCTTCCTTCAGCCCGTAGGCCCACACAATCCTTCTTTCCTTCTCGGCCCGTCGGCCATCCCTCTTGGGGGCCTCGCCAAAACCCCCTTCCGACGATATAAGGGTCGCGTACCAAACTTGTTATACGCGAGCCGCCAAGAAACACCCTTTCGGGGGACCTACACAGTTCTATCACGCATAGCCTTCACACACAATCAACGTTTTCAGTTCAAATGATACCCTAGGGTCTAGGTTCCGTTTTCAGTTAAGTGACAACCTAAGTTCTAGGTTCTCATCCATCACATCAACACAAATCATCCGCTAGAACTACACTATCTAGGAAAGACACTATTAAACAAGGATTTGATACTCAATACTGCAGTAGATTAAAGAAAGATCACGTTCGGTCCTCACCTTAGTCTAGATCTGACGAACGGGAAGTAGATCTGGGATTCATGCACACAAATCTAGGTTTAGAAGACAGATCTAGAGAAAAGAAGAACGGATCTAGGGTTTTAGCCAACAGATCTAGACAAACGAAGAAGATACGGTTCAGATCTACAACTTCTATCCATCAGAAGCATAAATCTGAAGCAGATCTGAGCGAGAGAGAGAGAGAGAGAGAGAGAGAGAGAGAGAGAGAGAGAGAGAGAGAGAGAGAGAGAGAGAGAGAGAGAGAGAGAGAGAGAGAGAGAGAGAGAGAGAGAGAGAGAGAGATACAGTTCAGATCTACAACTTCTATCCATCAGAAGCATAGATCTGAAGCAGATCTGAGCGAGAGAGAGACGAAATGGAAGATACGGTTCAGATCTATGACTTCTACGGATCAGATCTGGTCTAGAAGCATAGATCTGAAGCAGATCTGGAGTTTAGAAGAGGAAAACGGAGTAGATCTGAGATCCGGAAAATCTCACCTTAAGAAAGCGAAGAACATATGGCTCTACACTCAAACGAATCGAGAAGACGGCGACTTAGAGTGCGGGATCGGAAGCGGCTTCGAATGGCGGTCTCCGGCGACTTTTCCGGCGACTCGCGGTGGCTCCGGCGTTCTGCGCGGCGGCGGTTTGGAAAACGGCGGCTGCTCCGGCGGTGGTCCGGCCGGCGGCGGTGGTCGGTCTCCGGCGAACGGCGGTCGGCGGCTCCGGGCTGGTCGGCGGTGGCTGACTGGCTCGGTGTTTCGGCAGAACTTTGTTGCTTCGAAAAATATGCAGAAATGAAGGGTCTGCTGCTCTTTTTATAGGGGATTCTGCTAGGGCTTCTAGATCTGACGGGTTGGGCCTTGGGCCTCTGGCCCACTTCCCCTTTTCCTTTGGGCTCAAGCAAGGACTTATGGCCCTTTTCCCTTCTTTCTTTGGGCTCAAGTAACTCTTCTTGGGCTTTTCCTTTGGGCCCTAGTATGGGTATGTTACAATTCTCCCCCACCAAACGAGAATTTGTCCCCGAATTCGACTCGGGAAACAACTCTGGATGGCTCAACTTAAACGGCTGCTCGGGTTCCCAAACATCATCCTGAATTCCGTCTCTCTCCCCACGAACCAAAAACATCTTGGTTTTCTTTCCGTTGAACTCTGATTCTCGGCGATCCACCACTTGGACCGGTTTACTCGTCACTGACCAGTTACGGTTGACATCTGATGGCGGCTTAGGTAGGATCAGTTCCGGTTCACGAACAACCTTCCGCAGAACAGACACATGGAACACGTTATGAAAATCAGACAGCTCCTGAGGTAACTCTAACCTATACGCCACCACACCAAATCTCTCGACAATCACGAATTGTCCCATATTTCTAGGCCTCAACTTTTTCAGCTTGCAGTTAGGATCGTTGCCCCGGAACGTCCTCATTTTAAGGTACACTGCATCTCCCGCTGCAAACTCCAAATCCTTCCGACGCTTGTCTGCATAACTCTTATGACGGTCATGAGCCTGCTTTAATCTTTCTTTGAGCAATTCCACTTGTTCGACTGTCTCTTGAATCATTTCTGGCTCTAAATCACGCCTCTCCCCCACCTCGGTCCAACATAGGGGTGTTCGACAAGGCCGTCCATAAAGAGCCTCATAGGGCGACATCCCTATGCTTGCGTGGTAACTGTTGTTGGATGGTCCGTTCAGACTATCCATCGGTCTGCGGATGGTATGCCGTACTTCGAAGTACCTTCGTACCCATTGCTTTCTGAAACGCTTGCCAGAAGATAGAGGTAAATTTCGGATCTCTGTCTGACACAATACTGACTGGCGACCCATGCAACTTCACTATGCACTCCACATACTTCCGAGCGAGTGTCTCAGCCCCGTCTGTCTTCTTAATTGCTAGGAAGTGTGCAGATTTGGTGAGTCGGTCCACAATCACCCAGATCGCGTCCTTCCTTCCCGTCGTCCTTGGTAATCCGGTAACGAATTCCATGGTTACCATATCCCATTTCCATTCTGGTATGGGCAGCCCTTGCAGCATCCCGCTGGGGACCTTCCTCTCTGCCTTGACCTGCTGGCAATTCTGGCACTGGGAGATCCATTTTTCTACATCTCTTTTCATACCTTCCCAGTGGTAGTAACGCTTCAGAGCATAATACATCTTGACGATTCCCGGGTGAATCGAGAACCGAAACTGATGCGCTTGCCTCAGGATCTCCTTCCTTAATTCTTTGACTTGAGGTACGCAGATTCGGTTCTTGAACATGACCGTCCCATTGACCGATGTGTGGTACCCGATTACCTGCTTCTAAACCATGGCCAATAGGGTTCGGTCACGGGGTTGGGCCTCTCGGATCCTCCATAGCAAATCAGCTTGATCCCAGACTCCCAGCCCGGTGACGCTTTCCGTGACGTTAGTAACACACAACTGTAATTCTGACAGAGCTGCCGACAATTCATGTACTTTCTTGTTCTCTGACACGACGATTTTTCTTTTGCTTAGAGCATCAGCTACCTGGTTGGCCTTCCCAGGGTGATACTCGATCTCCAAATCGTAGTCCGCTAGTAGCTCCATCCATCGGCGCTACCTCAAATTCAACTCTCCTTGCGTGAAGACATACTTCAAACTCTTGTAATCCGTGAATGTCTGCACCTTATCTCCGTACAGATAAGCACGCCATATCTTCAAGGCGAAGACTACTGCTGCTAGCTCCAAGTCGTGGGTGGGGTAATTAACCTCGTGCTTCCTCAACTGCCTTGATGCATAGGCCATCACCTTCCCTTCTTGCATTAAGACACACCCAAGTCCAACTCCAGATGCATCCGTGTAGACTACATACGGTATTTCCGGCCGTGGTAGTACTAACACTGGAGTTTGAGTCAACCGTTCCTTTAGTTGCTCAAAGCTCCGGGCGCACTTGTCCGTCCATTCAAACTTGACGTCCTTACCGGTCAGGATCGTCAGAGGTTTAGCGATGCTGGCGAATCCCTCCACAAACTTCCTGTAGTACCCTGCCAATCCCAAGAAACTGCGAACGTCGATCGCATTCTCTGGCTTTGCCCAATTGGTGATCGAGGTGATCTTTTCCGGATCCACTGCTACACCGGATGCCGAGATCACGTGGCCAAGGAATCCAATCTCCCTTTGCCAAAGCTACCTTTATTGAGCTTGGCGAACAACTGCTACTTCCTGAGGGTATCTAGGACGATCCAGAGGTCCCACTCGTGCTGCTCCTTACTCCTCGAGTAGACCAAAATATCGTCAATGAAGACAATAACACATTTGTCCAAGTACGCTCGGAAGACGTCATTCATCATCTTCATGAAGGCCGCTGGCACGTTAGTCAACCCAAACAACATTACCACGAACTCGTAGTGTCCATATCGGGTCCGGAATGCCGTCTTTTTGATGTCCTCCTCTGCTATCCGGATCTGGTGGTACCCCAAGGCAAGATCGATCTTCGAGAACCAAGAGGCTCCCTGCAGCTGGTCCAACAACTCATCGATCCTTGGAAACGGGTACTTATTCTTGATGGTCACCTTATTGAGGCCTCGGTAGTCGATGCAGAGTCGAAAACTACCATCTTTCTTCTTGACAAACAACACTGGCGCTGCCCACGGCGAACTGCTCGGTCGGACAAATCCTTTCTCCACAAGATCCTCTAGTTGCATTTTCAACTCCGCCATTTCTGCGGGCGCTAAACGATATGGAGCCCTTGACACAGGTGCCGTTCCGGGCTCTAACTCTATCGTGAAGGCGTCATTCCGTTCCGGTGGTGGTCCCTTCAACGGTGCGAATACATCCTCGTATTCCGCGGCCACTGGAATGGTTTCCAAACTCGGAGCTCCTCCTTCCTTGGTCATTGTGATGGTTGCTAAGTACACCTCGTTCCCTTTGCTGATTAACTCCTCGGCTTGAATCATGGATATGACTGATATCCCTGTCCGCGTTTTCATTCCATTGAAAACGATCTTTCCCTCTTCTCGAGGAAAAGTGATGGTTGCCCTGGCGCAGTCCATTACGGCCTGGTGTTGCACCAACTAGTCCATGCCCAGGATAACCTCATAGCGACCTAGCTCTATCCGCGCTAAGTCTGCTAGTAATTCGACTCCGTCCACTGTCACTGGCACCGCTTCAAAGATCCCCGTGCATGATACCTTCTCCGCTCCGGCGGTCTCTACCTTCATGATTATGTCGATGAACCTGCCCTTAAAGTTCCAACATTCCGAGAAACGTGGACTCACGAAGCTATGCGTAGCTCCCGTGTCGAACAGGGTGTGGGCGGCTACTCCCCCAATTACAACCTACCCTACACGTTTACTAGTCTAAGCTACGAGACCTTTATCTACAACGACTACAATAAATCACACAAGCAGGTAGGATTTACGTACCCGCGACGGCTCCAATCCCCTGGGGGCTCCTGCAGCATACACCCTAGGTCCCGCGGCTTGACCTCCCGGTGGTGGCGGCGGTGGCGGCAGTATTCCAGCTCCTCCTTGCCTTCCTTGCTGTGGTGGTGGCAACGCCTGTGCTCCTACCCCGTTCCGGTTAGCCTGATTCGGGCAGTTCCTCGCTAAATGCCCCGGATGACGACATAGGAAACACGCTAACTGCGGACATTCCCTCTTGAAATAGCCCATCTGTCAGCACTGGAAACACCCCTCTTGTGCTACTTGCTGTAACGGCTGTACTGGCTGTGGCTGCGCTTGCTGTGCTGGTACCGCTGGTGCCGCAGCATAGGCCGTATCCCAACTCCTCTTGACTCCTCTGTTGTGCCCATTCTTCTGCTGCTTCTGCTCTTCCTCCCAGTCCATCTCAGTATCAGCTGCCTTCTCAATCAGGTCGTTGATGTCGTAGTAGTCCTTCTGCTTGCAACAAACCTTGAGCTCGATCTTTAACCCAATGAGAAATTGACGAATCAGCTCTCGCTCGGACAGGTACCTTCTTGCAAACCTCCTCAAACGGTTGAACTCTTCCCCACACTGTCGCACACTCCGGCTTCCCTGACGGAGATTCCAGAATTCCCCTTCCAACCTGTCTATGGTCACTTCCGGGAAGTACTTCCGGTCGAACGCCTCGCGGAAATCCACCCATGTCAGCTAACGTCCCTGATCACTCTCCTGCACTCCTTCCCACCAAACCAGTGCATCATCCTTGAGATAGGAGGTCTCTATCTCCACACGGAACTCCATCGGGCACCTAGCAGTATCCAAACTCCGCTCCAGCTTCCTCCTCCAGTTGTCCGCTGCAATGGCGCTGATACCTCCAGCGAAGTGATCCATCTGCATCTCCCTCAGGTGTTTCAGCATAGTCCAGTAAGTCACTCCTGGTACCGCTCCTGGCACCTGCGGTGACGGCGGTGGTGGGTATTGGTTCACCCCTGGTGGTTGAACAAACCCAAATCCTATAGGAGCGGCTTCTGCTCCTTCCGCAACAAAGCCAGCTCCTCCTGGGGTGTTCACAGCTCCTCCCTGAGCATTCACAACTCCTCCCGGGGCATTCACAACTCCTCCCTGAGCATTCACAACTCCTCCGAGGGCTCCAGGCGCCACATTAACGTTCGCCGGTACTACTATGGGTGCTCCTGCTCCTACATCACCTCCTGGTGCTCCTCATGCCTCTGCGACATTGGCGGCTTGCGCTTGCTGAAGTGCGAGCAGCTCCTGCAGAAGAGCGGTGTCAAAAACTACCTGTCTAACTCCCAATGTTTCTCCAACTTAGTTTCCAACAACTAGTTCCTGGGGTCCGTGCACACTGGTGGTACTGTTTGTCGATGAAGCTGGCACCGGTGCATCAAGGTTACGACGAGCTGGCGGGGTTCTTCTCTTAGGCGGCATCTGTTGCAAAAGAAGGACGATTTGAGTCAGTTGACGGTTGAACACTGAAATCACTTCCGGAGTGTATATAAGGAGGAGATCGGAGTGGTGCTTCTAGTGTCTAACTTTAGAAATCCCTATTTAGAAAGAGTTGGAAACACTTTGAAAACGACGTTGAAATCCGAATATAAAAGCACTACCCTACCTAGCCAGGACATCACTGGCTAAGTTTTAACCTGGCTCTGATACCAAAATTGTAATACCCGTCCCTTCAAACCCAAGTTAACGACTCTTCGACTCCACGAGTCATAGTCCACAAACGCGAATCAAGTCATAAACCGGAACCAACACTTAAATAACTGAAAAGGGTTTACTTTATTAAAATAGAAAACCGAGTCTTACAAGAAAACCGAACCAATTGAAATAGCTTAAACGTGAAACGGAAGAATCGCATAAGTCTTAATGCATAAAAGAACAAAAAAGAAGAGAAGGTAAATCCCGCTCCCCAAAACGTAACACCACACCGTCCGTCTACCCCTGCAACGTTCCAGGGTTACCTGCAAAACAAACAATAAAGGAGGCCTGAGTAATTGGTTTCCACCAATACCCAGTGAGGGCGGATTCTAGGAATGCCGCTATCTCTACTTTAATCTAACACAACATCAAGCAAAGAGTCCAAGGTTAATAATCCCTTTCACCCACGCCCAGAGGCTCAATCAATACTACGTCCACTCGTGCCTTCACACTCATGAACCTTCCTTCAGCCCGTAGGCCCACACAATCCTTCTTTCCTTCTCGGCCCGTCGGCCACCCCTCTTGGGGGGCTCGCCAAAACCCCCTTCTGACGATACAAGGGTCGCGTACCAAACTCGTTATACGCGAGCCGCCAAGAAACACCCTTTCGGGGGACCTACACAATTCTATCACGCATAGCCTTCACACACAATCAACGTTATCAGTTCAAATGATAGCCTAAGGTCTAGGTTCCGTTTTCAGTTAAGTGACAACCTAAGTTCTAGGTTCTCATCCATCACATCAACACAAATCATCCGCTAGAACTACACTATCTAGGAAAGACACTATTAAACGAGGATTCGATACTCAATGCTGCAGTAGATTAACGAAAGATCATGTTCGGTCCTCACCTTAGTCTAGATCTGACGAACGGGAAGTAGATATGGGATTCATGCACACATATCTAGTTTTAGAAGACAGATCTAGATAAAAGAAGAACGGATCTAGGGTTTTAGCCAACAGATCTGGATAAACGAAGAAGATACGGTTCAGATCTATAACTTCTATCCATCAGAAGCATAGATCTGAAGCAGATCTGAGAGAGAGAGAGAGAGAGAGAGAGAGAGAGAGAGAGAGAGAGAGAGAGAGAGAGAGAGAGAGAGAGAGAGAGAGAGAGAGAGAGAGAGAGAGAGAGAGATACTGTTCAGATCTACAACTTCTATCCATCAGAAGCATAGATCTGAAGCAGATCTGAGCGAGAGAGAGACAAAATGGAAGATACGATTCAGATCTACGACTTCTACGGATCAGATCTGATCTATAAGCATAGATCTGAAGCAGATCTGGGGTTTAGAAGAGGAAAACGGAGTAGATCTGAGATCCGAGAAATCTCACCTTAAGACCGCGAAGAACGGATGGCTCTACACTCAAACGAATCGAGAAGATGGCGACTCAGAGTGCGGGATCGGAAGCGGCTTCGAACGGCGGTCTCCGGCGAATTTTCCGGCGAATCACGGTTGGCTCTGGCGGTCGGTGCGGCGGCGGTCCGGCCAACATCGGCTGCTCTGGCGGTGGTCCGGCCGGCGGTGGTGGTCGGTCTCCGGCGAACGGAGGTCGGCGGCTCCAGGCTGGTCAGCGGTGGCTGGCTGGCTCGGTGCTTCGGCAGAACTTCGTTGCTTTGGGAAATGTGCAGAAATGAAGGGGCTGCTCCTCTTTTTATAGGGGATTCGGCTAGGGCTTCCAGATCTGACGGGTTGGGCCTTGGGCCGTCAATGCTGTGATCATAAGAGATGAGATTGACTTGCTGGAAGAAGAAGAGAGAAAAATCTCGGACTTTCTGTTGGAATTCTGTCTGTCTGAGACAAGCATCGATCGACACAACTCATGCATCGATCGACACAGTCCCGGTACGTCTGATAGAACTGCTCGAAATCGCCTTGTGTCGATCGACACATCTCGTGCATCGATCGATAAAGATCGCAGATGGGACCAGAAACCTGCAACAGTCCCAGAACGTGTCTACAAGCCCTTTGTACCATATCCTAAGGTTCCTAAACTGTCTAAACAAGAGTTAGAAGTGGCTAACTGCATGAAAGTGATGGAAAAGAAGCTGATTCAGATTACAGAGAAGATACCAGACCCAAGAGCCTTTGTGCTCGACTGTTCCATCTCTAAGGACAGATTCAAGCGTTCTCTGTGTGACTTAGGATCTTATGTGAACCTCATGCCATACTCTGTGGCTGAGAGATTAGGAATGATGGAAGTCCAGCCTACTAGGATCTCTCTTATCCTAGCTGATCGTTCAAAGCGATATCCGGAAGGAGTTCTTGAGGATATTCATGTCAGAGTTGGAAACTACTTGATTCCAACAGATTTTGTGGTGCTAAAGTATGATATTGAGCCAGATGATCCTTTACTACTTGGTAGATCATTCTTAGCTACTGCTGGAGCAATGATTGATGTGAGACATGGATTGATTGATCTCCACCTGGTAGATAAGCCTTTGATGTTCAAGATGGATAAGCTGCAAAAATCCACCATTGATGGACAGAGTTTCAGTGTTGAAGTGGAACCAGAGAGTCCTATTGGAGAAGAGAAGATGGCTGTTCATTCTGAACATGCTCTAACATCTTCAGAACTTGCAACTGCTCTTAAGCAGAAAGCCCCAGATCTCTTCCTTCCACCAAAGCAAAGGTATAAAGCTTCTAAACTTAAATCTCCTAATCCATCAGCTGTGAATGCAGAAAAACACAGTATACCACCCACGCTTCGCTCCCGCCCTGGTTCTGTTCGCTCTTTCCTTGGAAGATCTCATGATCCGAATGCTTATACGCCACCTTGGCTGAAGAGACATTCACAGAGATACTCCAAGTCTCTGTTGAATCCCCCATAAGTTCGATATTCCTTTCCATAGTCAAGCTATTGACTTTAAACAAGCGCTGAGTGGGAGGCAACCCACTGTTAGGTTCATTTTCTTTTCAATTTTTCGTTTTGATTTGGTGTTTTTGATTTTATGTTTTGGTGTGTTCAAAGGCGGGAGAAACAGGCAGAATCGCACTGCATCGATCGACACACTAAGTGCATCGGTCGATACAGATGCGATATACGGTTTACTGATTCGATTGCGGTTTAGACATCGGTTATTCACATAACCGTGAGCACATTCGCCTAGCATCGATCGATGCATCACTGGCATCGATCGACACAAGACGACGACATGTACGTTTCTCTGACTTTTTCGGATTCTCTTAATTCCGATTTCTTTTCTCGCCAATCATGAGCTTGACACTACTGGGGACAGTGTGTTTCAAGTGTGGGGGAGGTAGCTACTGACGCACTGATATATCATGGTTTTTACCGGTTTTATGCCATGGTATAAGTGTGTTTTAGTGTCTTTTGGTGTTTCTTTAGAGTCTTTTGCAGGTTTTATTAGGTACACGCACGTTTGGAGCTAAAGTGGATATTATGGAGCTAATTTGAGTGATTTGGAGATTTGGTCCGAGAAGAAGAACTCACTGTCCAGTTTTGGGATCTGCGTCGATCGTTGCACACCTGCAACGGTCGATGCAAGGCGCGCATGGGCCAGACTCGGCGGTTTAATGAAGAATGCCAATATTGCAGAAGTGCCCAGAAGTTCCAGATATTTACATAGAAGCCCAAAACGTGTTTTAGCTATTTAATTAGGTTTTTAGATCAGATTTTAGATACGCTTACACATTGATTCATAATTAAGAGCAGAGAGTTTTTAGAGCTTTTGGGGCTGATCTAATCCTGTACTACATCATATTTTTGGAGAAGATTTTGAACCCCTTTACTTATTTAATCTCCTTTATGATATCTAATTATTCATTGATTATGTTTACATCTTCTATGTCTGAGTAGATTCATAGTTAGGTTTAGGGTTTCTCATTAAGGATTTCATGACTTGCTAGACTTGTTTAATTCAGTTAAGGATTCACATGAATAGAATGTTCTTCGATCTAAATTGTGTTTAATGCTAGTTCTAACCTGATCAATTAGAATCTAGAAATTAGGTTGCTAAATACGACACAACAGTGTGGTTTAGAATCTGAACTATTTGGTTTACTCGCAAAGGAATTTGGTTTAGTTTAATTGTGAACATATCGAACTTGGAATTAATGCTAGTTTAATCTGTTAGTAATTGCAAAGGAATTTGGATTGCTGCACTTAGACTTAGAGAATTCTCGCAACGACAGTTGGTTAATTCTATATCCGTGATTTGAGTTCTAGAACTGTGCTTAATTAGATCCCGACTGAATGAACTGTCTGCTTGTCTGATTTTCTGAGAACGCCCTAGACTTAACGCCCTTAATTAACTGCCTTCACAACCGATAATCTTGCTACTTGTTTACTTTCTCGCATTTTCTTTTAGTTACTTCACTTTGCTTTCATCTTGGTTTAAATGTCTACAGTTCTTAATCTATTGAAACCTGAGTCTCTGTGGATTCGATACCTTATATACTACGATTGCATAACTGTGCACTTGCAGTAGAATAGGATAAAACTAGACCCCTATCAAGTTTTTGGCGCCGTTGCCGGAGACTCTTAGAGTCTTCGATAGGATCGAACTTAGGGTTTTTACTAGGATTTTTTATTTTTATTTTAGTTACTAATTTTTTCTCTGTTTTCTCTCTGTCGCAGGTACCGATTTCGCATAGCGTCGATCGTTGCACCTTCTGTGTCGATCGATCGTTGCTTGACGATTACAGACAGTTTATGCAGACGTGTGAAACTAGAAGTAATCAGAACTTGAACCTCGTTAATCTCGGACTTGAAGAACTTGGACGACTAGAGAGGACTAACAGAAGAGAAAGAAGAGCAAGGATGGTACGTGAAAGTTTAATCCTGATACAAGATGCTAACGGTATCCTGAGGGACCGAGATAACAATCCTCACAATGCTGCTGGGCAGAGGATTGATGCTGAGGGACGTGTGATCCCTGAGGTTGAGGAACCTGAACCACAGCCGCAGGCGCAAGGCCAAGGACAGAACTAAGGTAGACAGATGGTTGTCCATGAGAGGACTTTAGCTGAGTACAACAGACCGGATGAGTTTCATGCAAACCGGTCAGCTCTAGTAATTCCTGGTTTTGAGAGGAACGATTTTGAGATCAAAACCATCTACTACTCGCTGATGAGACAGAATGCCTTCCATGGTTACCCATCAGAGCAGCCTATGGATCACATTGATCAGTTTGAGGATATAATCACTGGCATGAAGTATGATGGAGTTTGCCAGGATTATCTGTTTCTTAAGCTCTTTCCGCACAGTCTCGCTGGAGACGCTGCTGCATGGATAAAGCAACTGCCACCTGGGCAGTTTACTACTTGGGATTCCCTGAAGAGTGAGTTTCTGAGACACTTCTACGATGATGCGCGCTAAGATCAGTCCAGACAGGACATTCTGACATTCTCCCAAGGCCCTGTGGAGCCTTTAAAAGCTGCCTGGATGAAATTCAAGAAGTACCAGCACGACTGCCCACACCATGCATTCACTGAGGTCACATTGCTAGGTATCTTCTTCAGAGTAACAAATCTTCCATATCAGTCTGCGCTGGATAACTCCAGCAATGCAAACTTTAACACCAGGACTCCTGCACAAGCTAAGCAGTTGATTGAGAACTTAGTGAGCAGCAACAGTTGCAAGACTACTGATGAGAGGAGGAAGAGATCTGGTGGAAAGGAAGAGAATTTAGAGATTGCTGATATTAGATCCAAGCTGGACACAGTTTTTAATCTCCTAGCTGGTAAGAAAGCTGTCCACTTTGCCCAAGATATTGAGGTAATTCAGACTGAGGAGGACACTCAGGAAGAAGATGTGAATTACATAGGAGGATCTGGATTCCAAGGTAATAGATTTGGTAATCAGCAGGGAAACATGTTCTTCAATGGAGGACAGAAGAGTGCTTTCAACAGCAACTCCTCTGGCTTTGGACAGACTAGTGGTTTTCAGAAACCTTTTGGACAAGGTACTCAGAGAACCTATGGATCATCTTCTTACCAAGCGCCTCATGTGGCTACTGCTCATGAGAGTAAGATGGAGGCAATGATAGAACAGCTGCTGGAGAGTCAGACCAAGATTGCTGTGGATTGCAATAAGAAGTTGGATGCTGTCTATGAGGATCTAAATGGGAAGTTTGAGTCTCTGAACACTCATGTGAAGCAGCTGGATACTCAGGTGAGTCAGATTTCTAGTCCTGTTAAAGGAAAAGGAGTAGCAGACACCCATATTAAGGCCTGGTCAGTGTACATTGATGATGGATCACACCTAGGTGAAGGATTTGAGCTAAGCACAACTGAGTTGGTAGAAGAGGCTGAATTTTCGGATTTTGAGGAAAATCTCTCGGGTAGAAACTGTGAAAACAGTGATGCATCGATCGATGCACCATTGGCATCGGTCGTTGCAGGTCGTGAACAGACAGACTCACAGGATTCTGAAGGCATTGATGCAGATTTAGAGCTTGATCGTTTATTCCCTGGAGTATCTGAGATTACTCAGCAGGAGATTTATGCACAATCCATTAGATTATATCCCTCAGTGTCTGAAGTGATTAAGCAAGAGATTGAAGAGCTTAACCAGCTGGAAGAGATTGGTGAAGAGTTGGAAGAAATTTCATCATCTGATGATCCACCTTATCACCCATGTGTGCATAGGTACTTGAATAAGATGTTGCCTTTGGATGAAGAGCTGAAAGATTGAGTGATTGTGGTCCCTCGACAGATAAGTGATGTGCTGTTAACCAAGGTTCCCAAGAAGCTACCTGATCCTGAGATTTTTGTGCTAAGTTGTTCTATATTCGAAGATAGTTTTAGGCGCTCTCTTTGTGATTTAGGAGCTGCTGGAAGTCTTATGCCATACTCTGTGGCAGAGAAGCTGGGTATGATGGATTTTAGACCCACTAGGACCTCTCTTGTCCTAGTTGATCAGTCTATAAGAATTCCAGAAGGACTCCTTGAGGACATCCCGGTGAGAGTTGGAAACTACTTAGTTCCAACAGACTTCTTAGTGCTGAAGTATGACAGTGATCCTGATGATGCGTTGATACTGGGTAGACCATTCTTGGCTACAGCTGGAGCAGTAATAGATGTGAGATACAGTCTGATAGATCTCCATCTGGGAGATGATCCACTGCACTTTGAGATGGACAAGCTGCGCAAGCCATTGATAGATGGGCAGACCTTCACCATTATGGATGGAGATGAAGAGCAGTCAAGTCACACTACGGTTTTGGATCCTGGGGAGCAGTTTACTCCTTCTTTTCTTGGACGCGCTCATACTGATAGAGCCTATTCTCCGCCTTGGATGAGGAGACTTGCACAGAGACAATCAAAGTCTCTGTCAGGATCTCACGGTGCCTGATTCTTGTTCGTCCGGTCAAGCTATTGACCTTAAACAAGCGCTGAGTGGGAGGCAACCCACTGTTTTCGTTTTTGCATTTTAATTTTGGTGTTTTTGTAGGATTTTACGTTTTGTTTCTGTTTTTGGTGAGTTTTGTCTGCTGGTCTCGGCCATATTCGCAGTGCGTCGATCGACACACATTGTGTCGATCGTCACAACACGCTAGAAATCGCATTGCAGCGATCGTTGCGGTCCTGAGCAATGATCGACCATACACGAAAATCGCCCAGCAACGGTCGATGCACCTAGTGCAACGATCGATGCAGGTGCGACAGAGGTAAAAATCCGACAGAACTTAAACAATCCATTAACATATTTTTCTTTCTACCAATCCTTCGCTTGACACTACTGGGGACAGTGTGTCTTAAGTGT
Source organism: Orychophragmus violaceus (assembly GCA_030180135.1). Lineage (NCBI taxonomy): Eukaryota > Viridiplantae > Streptophyta > Magnoliopsida > Brassicales > Brassicaceae > Orychophragmus > Orychophragmus violaceus. The sequence continues at coordinate 91,187,476 of CM058240.1, forward strand.
GGGGGAGGTGCTACTGACTTCTTCTTTCTGTTTTCTTAGAGTCAGTCTAGTTTTTCAAAAATTTTGTTTTATTGAGTCAAAACAAGTTTAAGTAAGAAACGATGATTTTTTGAGAAGATTAACATCACTTGCACGAACTTAAGTAACCATTGGGACCAGCTTGTAGATGATCTACGACTATTAGAAAACCCAGACACATATCAACCTACTGAGGACACCCACATCACTTCATGAATCAGAGGATCATTTTACTGACTTCAAACTTAATACTGACTTAATTTTCTCACCTAAGGGCTTGGTATACTTTGTTTCGGATTCCCTTGTTAGTTCTGACACAGCCTGTAAACCTGTCCTATTTGGTTCCCTTCTCCCCTTCCATAAAAAAAAAGATAATAAACTGAGGATGAGTTAGTAACTCCGAAGTGGTCTCTGGGAGTGGTAGCTACAACTATCATATCCTGTGCATCCATGGAATGTGTCCAAAGTACACCCCATAACGGGAAGAACACTGATAAAAAAAATAAAATGATACCCAATGGTGAAAAATCAGTTGTTAAGGAAGGAAAAGAGAAGAAAGGGACCAGAGAAAGATAATTTGGTGGTCTAGAGCTGACAAGGTAAGAATCCATGTGCCCTTTGATCGATACTCCTTAGGTGAGACCGCACTTAAATACTTGCAGAAGTCAGTAGGGAGAATTTGAATGCGTGAATGTGATTGTGGGGTTTACTTAGGACAGTTGCTAAGTGTGGGGGAAGTATATGTTGGTCTTGATATCTTGTGATTGATTCTTTCAGTGGATTACTAAGGGGAATCTGAGTGTTGATGCTTCTAGGATGAAAAGAGTTTCTGAAAGTTTTCAAACCTCTTCACCATGTTTTAGTTCTCTGTTTTGCTTGAGGGCAAGAAAAGGCTAAGTGTGGGGGAGTTGATATATCATGGTTTTTACCGGTTTTATGCCATGATATAAGTGTGTTTTAGTGTCTTTTGGTGTTTCTTTAGAGTCTTTTGCAGGTTTTATTAGGTACACACACGTTTGGAGCTAAAGTGGAGATTATGGAGCTAATTGGAGTGATTTGGAGATTTGGTCCGAGAAGAAGAACTCACTGTCCAGTTTTGGGATCTGCGTCGATCGTTGCACACCTGCAACGGTCGATGCAAGGCGCGAATGGGCCAGACTCGGCGGTTTAATGAAGAATGCCAATATTGCAGAAGTGCCCAGAAGTTCCAGATATTTACACAGAAGCCCAAAACGTGTTTTAGCTATTTAATTAGGTTTTTAGATCAGATTTTAGATACGCTTACACAATGATTCATAATTAAGAGCAGAGAGTTTTTAGAGCTTTTGGGGCTGATCTAATCCTGTACTACATCATATTTTTGGAGAAGATTTCGAACCCCTTTACTTATTTAATCTCTTTTATGATATCTAATTATTCATTGATTATGTTTACATCTTCTATGTCTGAGTAGATTCATAGTTAGGTTTAGGGTTTCTCATTAAGGATTTCATGACTTGCTAGACTTGTTTAATTCAGTTAAGGATTCACATGAATAGAATGTTCTTCGATCTAAATTGTGTTTAATGCTAGTTCTAACCTGATCAATTAGAATCTAGATCTTAGGTTGCTAAATACGACACGACAATGTGGTTTAGAATCTGAACTATTTAGGTTGAGCAATTAAATTACTCGCAAAGGAATTGGTTTAGTTTAATTGTGAACATATCGAACTTGGAATTAATGCTAGTTTAATCTGTTAGTAATTGCAAAGGAATTTGGATTGCTGCACTTAGACTTAGAGAATTCTCGCAACGACAGTTTGGTTAATTCTATATCCGTGATTTGATTTCTAGAACTGTGCTTAATTAGATCCTGACTGAATGAACTGTCTGCTTGTCTGATTTCCTGAGAACGCCCTAGACTTAACGCCCTTAATTAACTGCCTTCACAACCGATAATCTTGCTACTTGTTTACTTTCTCGCATTTGCTTTTAGTTACTTCACTTTGCTTTCATCTTGGTTTAAATCTCTACAGTTCTTAATCTATCGAAACCTGAGTCTCTGTGGATTCGATACCTTATATACTACGATTGCATAACTGTGCACTTGCAGTAGAATAGGATAAAACTAGACCCCTATCACGCACACTTTTGTTTTCTTAGAGTCAGTCCAAAAATTTGTTTTATTGAGTCAAAATAGTCTAAGTAGGAAACAATGAATTTTTGAGAAGTTAACAGCACTTGCAGGAACTTAAGTGACCATTGGGATGAAAAAAAAAACGATACCCGATGGGAAAAATCAGATTGCTAAGGAAGGGAAAAGAGAAAAAAGGAACCAAAAAAGATAATATGGTGGTCTAGAGCTAACAGAGTAAGAATCCATGTGCCCTTTGATCGATAATCCTTAGGTGAGACCGCACTTAATAGCTTATAGAAGTCAGTAGGGTGAATTTGAATTGCTTTGGATTGATTGTGGAGTTTACTCAGGACAGTTGCTAAGTGTGGGGGAAGTATATGTTGGTCTTGATGTCTTGCAGGTGATTCTTTCAGTGGCTTACTAAGGGGAATCTGAGTGTTGTTACTTCTAAGATGCAAAGAGTTTCTGAAAGTTTTCAAACCTCTTCACCATGTTTTAGTTCTCTGTTTTGCTTGAGGGCAAGCAAAGGCTAAGTGTGGGGGAGTTGATATATCATGGTTTTTACCGGTTTTAGACCATGATATAAGTATGTTTTAGAGTCTTTTGGTGTTTCTTTAAAGTCTTTTACAGGTATTATTAGATATATGCACGTTTGGAGTGGATTTGGTGATTATGTCACTTTCTGGAGCATTGACCCGAGAAATAGAGTTCACTGTCCAAAACAGAGGAGTGCATCGATCGACTATGTGCATCGATCGACACACACGCGAGATGGACTTATCTTCGGCGGTTTAATGAAGATTATGGATATTGCACTCTGGCCTAGAAGTTTCCAATAATTACAAAGAAGCCCCAGCCGTGATTAGGCCTTTATAATTAGGTTTTTGGTGTTTAATTTGAGATACGCTTTCATACTTTGAGCATAGAGATTTTAGAGCTTTTGGGGCTGATCGAATCCTGTACTGCTTCCTGCTTTTTGGAGAAGATTTCGAACCCCTTTAATCTTTACTCTTTATTTATGCAATCTATTATTTCTATGATTTCTGTTTCATTAATCATGTCTCAGTATATTCATAGTTAGGTTTAGGGATTCTCATTAAGGATTTTATGACTTGCTAGATATAATTAATCAGTTAGGGATTCATAACTAAATTGTTCTTCAACCTGAATTGTGCTTAATACTAGTTTCTAACCTGGTCACTTAGAATCTAGACTCTAGGTTATTAAATTGACACGAAAGTATGATTTAGAATCTGAACTATTTATGTTGAGCAATTGAATTACTCACAAAGAAATTTGGTTTAATTGAATTGTGAACAAATCAAACTTGAACTTAAGGCTAGTTTAATCTGTTAGGAATTACAAAGAAATTTGGGTTTCTGCTATTAGACTTAGAGAATTCTCGCAACGAAAGTTGGTTAGTTCTATATCCGTGTTTGAGTTCTAGAACCGGACTTAATTTGATCCTGACTGAATGTTTGTCTACTTGTCTGACTTCCTGAGAACTCCCTAGACTTAGCGCTTTTAGTTAATTGCTTACAAACCACTCCTGCTATTGATTTACTTTCCTGCTTTGCTTATTTAGTTCTAATTGATTTCACCTAGCTTAACCTGATAATTCTATAATCTATCGTAAGGTCTAGAGTCCCTGTGGATTTCAATACCCTATATACTATTGTCACGTCTGTGCACTTGCAGTGTAGATCTAGGGATAAAACTCTGATCGTATCAAGTTTTTGGCGCCGTTGTCGGGAACTCTTTTGAGTCTTCGATAGATTTGAACTTAGGGTTTAGAATAGGTTTTTTATTTTTTTATTTTTGTTACTAATTTATTTTTCTGTTTTTCTCTGTCGCAGGTCTGATTTTCGCTTAGCATCGATCGACTCATTCATCTGAATCGATCGTTGCAGGGCGACTTTGAGTTGAATCGATCGTTGCATCGTAGCATCGATCGTTGCACTGCGATTACCGTTAAAAATGTTTTAGTTTTAGTAAAACAAATGTTTTTTTTCTTTTGGTATATGTTAATATCATTAATGAAAATGAATTGTTAAGTGTTACAACTTGCAAAAACAATTTGTTAGATTTAAAAGCAGATCTCACGCTAATAAAGATAAAAAACATGAGAAATATGACATTCGACGATTTGCCGTCTTAGCTCAATAGAAAGTGAGGCAAGAAGTCGATAAATATCTTGAAAACCTGGAATGACGCACCCGATTTCGGAAGGAGCAGCGCCCGAAAAGTCTGAGGAACCAATGGGAAAAGCTCAGGAAATTGTTTCATCTGATAATCCGAAAAACATAGGTCCATTCGACAGCAAAGTCTAGAGAACCGAACCAGATTGCCATCCACATATAACGAACGGTCACACAAAAACTCATGGATACGGCTGATATATCATGTTTTTACCGGTTTTAGACCATAATATAAGTATGTTTTAAAGTCTTTTTGTGTTTCTTTAGAGTCTTTTACAGGTAATGCACGTTTGGAGTGGATTTGGTGATTATGCCACTTTTTGGAGCATTTTGGAGCATTGACCCGAGAGATAGAGTTCAATGTCCAAAACAGAGGAGTGCATCGATCGACACACTATGTGCATCGATCGACACACACGCGAGATGGACTTATCTTCGGCGGTTTAATGAAGATTATGGATATTGCACTTTGGCCCAGAAGTTTCCAATAATTACAAAGAAGCCCCAGCCGTGATTAGGCCTTTATAATTAGGTTTTTGGTGTTTAATTTGAGATACGCTTTCATACTTTGAGCATAGAGATTTTAGAGCTTTTGGGGCTGATCGAATCCTGTACTGCTTCCTGCTTTTTGGAGAAGATTTCGAACCCCTTTAATCTTTACTCTTTATTTATGCAATCTATTATTTCTATGATTTCTGTTTCATTAATCATGTCTGAGTATATTCATAGTTAGGTTTAGAGATTCTCATTAAGGATTTTATGACTTGCTAGATATAATTAATCAGTTAGGGATTCATAACTAAATTGTTCTTCAACCTGAATTGTGCTTAATACTAGTTTCTAACCTGGTCACTTAGTATCTAGACTCTAGGTTATTAAATTGACACGAAAGTGTGATTTAGAATCTGAACTATTTAGGTTGAGCAATTGAATTACTCACAAAGAAATTTGGTTTAATTGAATTGTGAACAAATCAAACTTGCACTTAAGGCTAGTTTAATCTGTTAGGAATTACAAAGAAATTTGAGTTTCTGCTATTAGACTTAGAGAATTCTCGCAACGAAAGTTGGTTAGTTCTATATCCGTGTTTGAGTTCTAGAACCGGACTTAATTTGATCATGACTGAATGTTTGTCTGCTTGTCTGACTTCCTGAGAACTCCCTAGAATTAGCTCTTTTAGTTAATTGCTTACAAACCATATCTGCTATTGATTTACTTTCCTGCTTTTCTTATTTAGTTCTAATTGATTTCACCTAGCTTAACCTGATAATTCTATAATCTATCGTAAGGTCTAGAGTCCCTGTGGATTTCGATACCCTATATACTACTGTCACGTCTGTGCACTTGCAGTGTAGATCTAGGGATAAAACTCTGATCGTATCAACGGCCCTATGCCACAGGATTATACAAGCTATCGGTGCTTAATAGCCGAAACATCACCACTTCAAAGCCTTACTACCTCCTCATAAGCAAAGAGAACCGGCACACAAAGAAAAACCGGGGCAACATCAAACCTAAACCAACCATCACATTCTATACTAACCGAGTCTAACCTCCTTCACACAAACAATTAAGAATTTCCTAGATTCCAGCTTTAATTAAACCAAGGACAATCGCAAGCAACAACCTGGCCCAAACCAGCTATATTTACCCAAGAAGACCGAACCAGCGTGAAAGAGACACAAAACCGCATGAAGATCGGTTTTGGAAAGTTGAGATAATCGTCGCCGGGGAGGAAAATAGACCGCCGGAGCTTCACTGGACTCAAGCTGAGCAGCGGTCGCCATCAACCACGAGCCGCCGTTACTCCATTGAACCGTGTTGCAAATCCAACGCGGAGAAGAGAGAACAGTAAACAGAGACGCCTTCACCCTAACGTCACCACCGCCCTCACCGCCACCGTCCCCGAGCAGCAGATCCCGGACAAGAAGCAGTTAGGTGACGCCCCTATCCACTAATAAACCCATCTCCGTCGCCGGAGCAAACGAATCGTCGCACGTCCAGCTCAGTCATCAAACTCCGACTCACGGGCCATTAGATAACCACCGACACGACTACTTCATGGCGAACATGAAAGAACCGGAGTCCTCTCCGACCACAGGCGACGCAGTGGGGAGACGCGGCGATTGAAACGAGCTGCTAGACAATGTTTGGAAGAGAAATATAATCGGACGCGTTAAGACACACACCTGCTTTTTTCTCTCACAAGTTATCGATTCAATTTGTTAAAACAAATGTTTGTTTGTTGAATTAGATTAATTATAACAAAGAAATATTGTTTCAACGACCCGAAGAGCCGCAGCTAAAACTTATCATCGAGTAACATCAAAGTCTTTTTTTACCAAAAAAAAATACATCAAAGTCTTTTTAAATTAAACTGTAGCCTTGTGTTTATAAAACTCTATATTTTTGACCAAAATAATGAGTATCAATGGTAATCTGCACGCATGCATGGTCTGTCCTAACTATGTGCTTGCTCTACTTCCATGGCATGTAATCCTTTACATCATGTCCATGTGGAACAGTGGAACACGAAAGTCAGAGCCGGCGTTGGACACATTTTTTTAATTTTTCTGAATGGGGCCCCCACTTTTCAAGGGCTCCACAATTTTTTTTTTTTTTTATGTGTGTATGTATATATAAATATATAAAAACAAAAATGTATTATACTAACTAAATGTAAAAAAAATATTTTGTATTGTTTTCTTCTTATTTTATAAAAATATTATTTTTATATTATTAAAATATGATTTTGAAAATATTTTTGAGTAGGGTTCTCAAATTCCTAGCTCCGGCTCTGACGAAAGTCCCCAATTATTACTTTTTTCGTTTTCTCGTCCTAAATAATTTATGCCGACCATGTCACGTTTTCCTCGAGAGGAATTCGGCAATTGATCTCAGTTAGTTATTAGTTATTACGTTCATCAAGGTTTCTCGTACAAGAAAAGAAAAGAATATACGTACCAATGTTGTATAGTTTAGTCGATGTTTCGAAAACAGGACCACAGGCTGATTCGAAACTACTATCACATGATGTAAATGCAAATTTAATTATTCTAATTACACTTCCAGTATTTAATCCAAAACTGAAAAGTAGAAGCAAACTATAAAAGGAAAATCCAAATCTTTCACGCGGTTTTTTGAGGTGATAACTGTTAGAATTTAAGAGTATAAACCAGAGAATAGAAGATTTAGACAAAGAATCACAAGATTAGAAGATTAGAGAGAGTTTGAGAGAATAAGAACAAGAGAGAGAGTAGAGAGAGAATTGGAGATGAGGATAAGTCTCCTTAGATTCAAAATTCAAAATCAGAGGTTACAATATAAAGTGCTCTTAGACCTATTTAGCTTACAAGAGAAGCTAATCTAATAATATCTTCAAGTGACAAGACTATTTTTACTGTTCATCCGCGGATACTATCCACGGATTCTTCATGGATAGATCGGTTACTCCTCCTAGCATCCATGTGGATTGATAGTCTTTAAGCTATCCATCTCTGATCATTAGAACATCATCTGAATCTATGATCTCCAATTTAATACTCTTCAAAGGTTGAATTTGTTGGAAACCCCTAGGATCTAGGGTTTGTTATATTGAAATTACCAACCTCGTTCTTACCTCAGATCTGGCAGCGGAATGGAATGGTGAACGAGATCTAGCGAATCAAGTGCTTCGCCTCTACAAGGCACACACTCACACAACCTGGAACGCTGGGATGCTAGTGCCGGATTCAGAGAATGAGTTTTTGATATCTCTGCTTTTCTCTCTGAGAATTGCAGTGACGGCTTGGGTTCAGGTCGACCATATAAACCTTTATATATCGACCTGGAAATGACATCCTTAAACCGTCGGAGAAGCCCGACTCGTTTATGTCAAAACCCGATATGCATCGATCGACACACTTACTGTATCGATCGACACACCTTCCCGAAAAGCCTGCATCGATCGACACACTCATGTATCGATCGACACATACATCATAAAACTCTATGTCAATGTGTATCCAATACACATCAACGTGATCATTATCAAATGATCATTCCCATATGTTAGCTTCCAGATTGCTTAGGTGTGTGACCCTATAGGATCATATAATACTGGCAGTAAGTCTACAACTTACAGATTACAAGAGGCTTCTAGCAAAGCATTACAATCACCAGTACTATACAAACGATTGATCTCGATACACAACTATTATCAGGAGTGAGTACGAGTGTGATTTCAGGACACAATCCCAACAATCTCCCACTTGTACTGGAATCATCAATTCCTACAATCCTTTTGTCTCTATATCTCGATTTGGCATAAGACAAGATTAGTGTCATTCTTATTAAGCCAATATCATGTTTATCGAACTCCTGATCTATGCTGAACAAAACAAACAACTGAACTACAGTTCGTTTGAGTGCGGCCACACAGTTTCTCAGCATAAAATCTTCGATAGGCCCTGAGATATTTATCTCCCGTTATTCAGGAGGGACAAATCCCATCTTGCTCCATCCCTGTTCTTTTACACACTTCATGATACACCTGAGCAGTGCCTTTATAGCCGCTAGTTACGGATCGACGTTTGACAAGGTCAAGGTGCACCAATTCACATGCAAGAAAGCATGATGAACTCAGGTCTAAGGACTATACTCAATAGTCGTAATTAGAACCTCTCATGACACATATATAACTATCCTGGAGACTTCTCATTAGCGGGTCACGTCCGATCATATGTTCACCAACATATATCTATGTGACTGACTGTGATACTCATATCATTGACTCCATGAAACTTAGTCAACAGTCACCTCAAAAGCTAGTCTCTCGCGGTTGTTATTGTCCCACTTTAACAACCTCGACTAGGGACACATCATAATTTATGTCATTTGTTACTTATAGGGTTTCATGATCAAGTCCTCAACTTGATGGCCTATAATATGACATAAACTTATTTTGGGACCATTATTTAATTATCCAATAGTCAAATAATGTTGATGTCAGTTTTTCATAAACATGACCATATCATATTTATCTGAACATCATAACTAAACTAACTCCCACTAGAATCAAGACCAAGTCTTCAGATTTCTAGTACCTACAGCAACAATGTTCAACTCGTGCTTAGGTTGTGAGAGATGCTGCGGTGTTCTTGCTTGGACCCATTCCAACAAACCACACCGCTATTCTTAAATGAGCACTATTCTACGGTCCTCTGCTTGGAAACCTTTCCAATAGAAAGTACCGTTACACATGCAAAATGACATAACCAGGTGAGAACCGGGAATCATCTTTGTCCGTCTAACTACTCATATTTGATTCGTCTATTTCTCAGTTGTACAAGAACCTATTGATAGGTGTATAGTTTTCCCTATTCTACTGCAAGTGCATAGTCAATGCAATCGTAGTATATAAGGTATCAAATCCCACGAGGACTCTCAGTCACACAATAGATTATTAGCAGTTCAGATTAAATTAAGCGAAGCAGATGTGAAAACAGTAACAAAATAGCAAAGTAAATCAAGTGAGTTTGTGAGCAAGAAGGCGAAGCGTTAGGTTTCAGGAGTTCTCAGGGAATCAGGAACGCAAGCAATCAATCTATCTAGATCCAATCAATAACTATTCTAGAACTCAAACACTGATATAGAATTAACCAAATTCCTTTGCGATAATTCTCTAAGTCTAAGTGCAGCAAACCAAACTTCCGTTTGCGAGAACTAACAGATTAAACTAGCATTGATTCCAAGTTTGATATGTTCACAATTAACCTGAACCAAAATTCCGTTTCCGAGCAGTTTAATTGCTTATCTAAGTTCTTTCTAGTTAAATTAACCAACTTCCGCTGAATTAATCAACCTAACATCATAACTCTGATTAGCTACTTCAGATTAAGCATTAAGAACAACTTAGATAAAGAACTAGCAGATTTGAATCTCTACAGATTAATTAAACTATAATTCTCTGAAATCCTTAATGAGAATCCTTCAACCTAACAGGTGATCTACTCAGACATATTCATCGAGACAGAAAATATCATAAGTAGAAAACCAAATATCATATAATCAAATAAGAACAGGGGTTCAAAATCAAGTCTCTTTCGAGATCAGGATCAGCCCCTCAACTCTCTCTGAGTAAAACTTAACGTAAGAAAAGTTTAGCCTAACAAGTGGCTGTAAAACCTAATTATAATCCTAAAACACGTTTTGGGGCTTCTTTGTAAATATCAGGAACTTCTGGGCAAAACTGCAATTTCATCATTCTTTATTAAACCGTCTTTTGGCCCATCTCGCTGGTGCATCGATCGATGCTAGGCATGCAACGATCGACACCTTTCTCTGTTTCGGACAGTAAACTCTATCTCTCGGCCAAATACTCCAATTAGCTCCAGAAAGTGCCAAAATCACCAAATATGCTCCAAATGTGCTTGTACCTAATAAACACCTGAAAAGACTCTAAAACGTAGTAAAGGACTCGATAAATAACACATATACCATGGTTAAAAGCCCTAAAATCCATGGTATATCAACTCCCCCACACTTAGCTCTTGCTTGTCCTCAAGCAAGACAAAGAACTAAATGTAGATAAGAGGTTTGAAAACTCTTCAGAAACTCTTTTCGTCCTAGAAGCAACTATACTCAGATTCCCCTTAGTAAACCACTGAAAGAATCAATCACAGGATATCAAGACCACAATGTACTTCCCCCACACTTAGCAACTGTCCTAGGTAAACTCCACAATCACATTCAAGCATTCAAATTCTCCCTACTGACTTCTGCAAGTATTTAAGTGCGGTCTCACCTAAGGAGTATCGATCAAAGGGCACATGGATTCTTACCTTATCAGCTCTAGACCACCATACTATCTTTCTCTAGTCCCTTTCTTCTCTTTCCCTTCTTTAACAACTGATTTTTCCCCACTGGGTATCATTTTATTTTTTTTATCAGTGTTCTTCCCGTTATGGGGTGTACTTTGGACACATTCCATGGATCACATGAGAGATAATAGTGTTTTGTACTATTCCCATGACCACTTCGGAGTTACTAACTCATCCTCAGTTTATTATCTTTTTTTTTTTTTTTTACTTTATAGAAGGGGAGAAGGGAACTAAATAGGATAGGTTGACATGCTGTGTCAGAACTAACAAGGGAATCCGACACAAAGTATACCAAGCCCTTAGGTGAGAAATCTAAGTCAGTATTAAGGTTGAAGTCAATAAAGGATCCTCTGATACCTGAAGTGATGTGGGTGTTCCCAGTAGGTTGATCTGTGATGGAGTTTTCTAATAGTCAGAGATAGATCCTGCAACTTCATCCCAATGGTTACTTAAGTTCCTGCAAGTCTTGTAAATCTTCTCAGAAAATCATAGCTTCTTACTTAAACAATTTTGACTCAATAAAACAAGAATTTTTGAAAAACGGACTGACTCTTAAGAAAACAGAAAGATATAAGTCAGTAGCACCTCCCCCACACTTAAGACACACTGTCCCCAGTAGTGTCCAGCTGAGGATCGGTAAAAAGAAAGAAAAATTGTTAATGGATGTTTTAGTTCTGTCGGGTTTTACCTCTGTCGCTCAAGCATCGATCGTTGCACTAGGTGCACCGACCGTTGCTGTGCGATTCTTTCGTATTGTGACGATCGACACAATGGTGTGTCGATCGACGCACTGCGCTTTCACGAACAGTCAGCAAGTTAGCAGGTTAGTCCGTCTGTTTTTGTCAATTTTGATCCCTGCAAGCTGAGAACACTAGAAACAGAGTAAAACCGAAGCAAAAGATGTACCAAATAAAGTGGAAATCATCCAAACATAGTAGAATCCTAAAAATCAAAGAAGAAAAGTGCAAAAGAAAAGAAAAAGTCAGAATACAGAACCGAAAGACTGAACATGGAAACTACTCTCACTCGCTAACATCATCTATCCTACCATACAGTGCATCATCATCGGCTGCCTCGGGTGCGGGATCAGTATCAGTCGGAGATCGCTGTCGACGACGGTCAGGTACGGGCTGATGGATCTGTGGTGGCCTCCTGCAGCTGCAAGTACGCACGAAGTTCCAAAGAACTCGAAACATACCATCTGATCTCTCTCTCCACTCTGCCTCAGAGTATGCACCGTAAGCCATCGCAGACTCTGGAAAGGGACCCACAATGTCGACCGGGGCAGGTGCTGGCGCAGGAGCAGGGGCAGAAGAAGTCGAAGCTCGTGAGGAAGGCTCTCCCAGCGGATGAGCCATAGTCGGAATCCCACGCTGCGCAGACTCAGGAGGCTGAAATCTCAGTGCCTCTAATGTGTCAATCTGTGTCCATCTGGCAGCGGGAAGCTCGATACCAGTCCTCCCAGTGGTCGGATCAGTGTAAACCCAAATGCGCCCCTCCTTGAGCCAGGTAGCGCTCTGCAAATGGCTGAGATCCAGGAACTCCCGAGCTGTATCACGCTCTGTGCCATGAAGAGGAATCCCACAATATTCAAAAATGGGAGTAAGTAAACTCCCTACCGTCTCAGTACCAGCTCCATCAAACGGCTTCAGTTGCAGATCAACCAAATGCTGTGCGAAAATAGCTCCCAAGTTGAGACCCGCAGTCGGATCTCTCACGCCAGAACCTCTAAACTGATCTCTCAGCCCCATAAACAGCAACTCCATCTCAAGTTTGCGCATCTTGTTGGCCTCAAACTTGCAAAGCAAGCTCCAGCACAAGATACGCGAGACATATCGCAGCACCGGATGTCTCATCTGCACTACTGGTGTGGTCCTGGAGTTGTATCGACCGCTGCCAATACTCTCCCAGAATGTGCGAGCCTCCACCGGATCCCACTCGAGTGGCATGGCTATGCGCCTCGGCTCAGTACTGAACCCGTAGATCCTGCAGAGATCAAGTTGAGGAATCCGATACCTGACTCCCCAACTCATGAAGGTGAAAGCACCCACTGTAGCGCTCCTGTGGTCGGGATCCGAGTAAACCACTCTGCAAGTGGCCAATAGCTGCCTGACCAGCTCAGGATAGAGGTCATAGTGTCGCATCGGCATTGTACCTAGACCAATGCCTCTGCACACAGCTAGCACCTGCTCATCGATCCCCAGAATCCTGCAGGTGGAGTAGTCCGCGAACTTGGTCGGCTTGATGATCATCCCACACCAACCACTGTAGAGAAGGGAGTCATACTCGTCCCATCGACTGAGCAACGGCCGCTCGGTGAACTCAGCAGACTTGAAGAAGCGTATAAGGTCCTCCGGCCACTGTCTGGTCGTCTGCATCGGTGTGGCATCCTCTCTGGGCCAAGGTAAAGCAACCGGCGGCCCGTATCTGTTGTATGGTGCGGGTGCCTTTGACTCTCTGCTGAACCATTGAGGCGGTGGGGTGTAGTGTCTTGTTGCTGTGGAAGCTGTGGCTCGCTTCTTGCGGGGTTGCCTTTGAGACGCCATCTGCAAAAACAAAGTTCAAACATTTATAAGTCTCGACAAAATTTCACTGTGAAATCGCGAAGCATCGACCGTTGCATCTAAGGCATCGATCGTTGCAAGGCGATTTCGCGTTATCGAACATTTCCCAAAATCGCAATGCAACGACCGTTGCTCGAGAGCAATGACCGTTGCAGGGCGATTTTGCCGCAACCAAATCATCAAAAATCAGTCAAATCCAAGCCACATTGCCTCAAATCAGTTCAAAATCATCATCCATCACCCTAAATCGTTCTAATTACGCATGCATCATCAGTTTTTGGTCCAAAAATCAACAACCCTAAAACCCTAAAAATCCAATCCGAAAATTCGAAAATTGAAGAACATTACCTTGATTTCTTGAGATATGGGTTGGGGAAATGGATTGGGAGCGTAAAAATAAGTAAATAGCACTTGGAAACAAGAAATTTGATGAAGGAAATGATGATTTTTGGGTGGAGGTTCTCGGTGTGTCGACCAAAAGGAATGGAGAAAAAGAAGAGAAAATAGGGTTTAAGGTAACTTACCTGGTCGTACGTGCAACGATCGTTGCTGTGACGCAACGATCGATGCTGGTTGAACCAGATTGATTCCGGTTTAGCTCAACGTACCTTAATTTTCGATTTAAACCAATTGCAACGACCGTTGCACATGTGAGCAACGATCGTCACACATCTCCAGACTTGTGTTCTGTATCTAATAACTAACAAAAACAAATAAAAACGTGAAATCCTAAGAAAACACCAAAAATGAAAAGGAAAAATAATTAAACCTAGCAGTGGGTTGCCTCCCACTCAGCGCTTGTTTCAAGTCATTAGCTTGACTTTTTGGAAAGGGGTCAGACTCATGGAGGTTTCAACAGAGACTTTGAGTGTCTCTGTGAATGCCTTATCATCCATGGTGGTGTGTAAGCAGTAGCAGCATGATGTCGTCCAAGGAACGTCGGGAGGAATGTAGGGTGAGATTGACACTTGGGTGTTTTAACGCTCTTTCCTGCATTCAAAACAGTGGAGTCAGAAGGTTTAAACTTAGAGGATTTATGCTTTACCTTTGGCAAAGATTTGATGTTCGGAGCCTTCTGTTTATGAGTGGTTTTATGCCTTGAAGATGTTAGAATAGGCTCTTGTGGAACCACCATCTTCTTGTCAACCACCACTGTGTACCGAACCACATCTTTGGACTTAATGGGAGCTTTCGGGAATGGCAATGGAGGTTTATAGGTTCTTTCCTTAGCAGGTCCTTGAGATATGAGTGAAACTGGTTCCTTTCGGCTTGCAACGATCGGTGCTTGTGATGCATCGATCGATGCTATCGTCTCAGCTCGTGTTTCAACTATAGTCTCGGGTTTATCCGCTTCTTGGTCCATTTCAGCCATCTCAGACTCAAATTTCTCTCCTTGGCTTGGTCCCACTTCAATCTGAACTATCCAAGTCAAAAGATCCATGTCAATCTCTGTTGAGTCAGGTGCATCGAAACTTTCAAACTCAGGTAAATCAAATCCCTCTCTGTCTTCCACAAATTCCACAGCCTTAACGGCTAGACATGATCCATGATCTATCTGTGTGTCATCCTGAATGGGAATGTTGCTGGCATGAGCTTCTTGAGGATCCTTCCTTGAGGTAGAACTTGAAACTTGATCCATCTGTGTGTCCAGCTGCTTCATACGAGTGCTCAAGGATTCAAATTTCTCATTCAAATTAGTGTACAGGTTCTCTAGCTTCGAGCTGAAAGAAGCTGTGTTCTGCTGTTGCTTTTCAATTGATTGTTCTATCATCATCTCTAGTTTGCTCCTTTATGTAGGAGATGCCAGATAGGAAGTATAATTATGGTCTCTTGATCCTTGAGCATGCCTAGAACCTTGTCTCTGCTGATGTCCCAATGTATGTCCATAAGAGTTGGCTCCAGCCATATAGTGTACCTCTGCAAATTTATCAGTTTCTGCCTCTGCTCGGAACTGTCTCTCCCTAAGTAAGATGTCGTGGATGTCATCTATCTTACTCTGCATCTCAGCTACTTGCCCAACCAATACATGGTAATCTGGTAAGATGGGGTTTCCTTCCCCATCTATTTTCTGACCTTTTGCGTTGCATATATGACCCTCTTGGTCTCGTAGAACGCCGTTTTCACCGCGAATCAAAATCACAGGTTCCATGGCGCGGAACCTATTGAACGTCTCAGATCTCAGCATCGCTGTTCTCGCTTTGTGTCGATCGATGCAAGGTGAGCAACGATCGATGCAGTGCGAATCCCTGCGAATCCAAAAATCAAAAACGTGAGTAAACAAGAAAATTAAAAAGAATGCTTAGTCTAAATCCTAATACTAAATCTATAAGTGAACTCAAAGAGTCCCCGACAACGGCGCCAAAAACTTGATAGGTGTATAGTTTTCCCTATTCTACTGCAAGTGCACAGTCAATGCAATCGTAGTATATAAGGTATCGAATCCCACGAGGACTCTCAGTCACACAATAGATTATTAGCAGTTCAGATTAAATTAAGCGAAGCAGATGTGAAAACAGTAACAAAATAGCAAAGTAAATCAAGTGAGTTTGTGAGCAAGAAGGCGAAGCGTTAGGTTTCAGGAGTTCTCAGGGAATCAGGAACGCAAGCAATCAATCTATCTAGATCCAATCAATAACTATTCTAGAACTCAAACACTGATATAGAATTAACCAAATTCCTTTGCGATAATTCTCTAAGTCTAAGTGCAGCAAACCAAACTTCCGTTTGCGAGAACTAACAGATTAAACTAGCATTGATTCCAAGTTTGATATGTTCACAATTAACCTGAACCAAACTTCCGTTTGCGAGCAGTTTAATTGCTTATCTAAGTTCTTTCTAGTTAAATTAACCAACTTCCGCTGAATTAATCAACCTAACATCATAACTCTGATTAGCTACTTCAGATTAAGCATTAAGAACAACTTAGATAAAGAACTAGCAGATTTGAATCTCTACAGATTAATTAAACTATAATTCTCTGAAATCCTTAATGAGAATCCTTCAACCTAACATGTGATCTACTCAGACATATTCATCGAGACAGAAAATATCATAAGTAGAAAACCAAATATCATATAATCAAATAAGAACAGGGGTTCAAAATCAAGTCTCTTTCGAGATCAGGATCAGCCCCTCAACTCTCTCTGAGTAAAACTTAACGTAAGAAAAGCTTAGCCTAACAAGTGGCTGTAAAACCTAATTATAATCCTAAAACACGTTTTGGGGCTTCTTTGTAAATATCAGGAACTTATGGGCAAAACTGCAATTTCATCATTCTTTATTAAACCGTCTTTTGGCCCATCTCGCTGGTGCATCGATCGATGCTAGGCATGCAACGATCGACACCTTTCTCTGTTTCGGACAGTAAACTCTATCTCTCGGCCAAATACTCCAATTAGCTCCAGAAAGTGCCAAAATCACCAAATATGCTCCAAATGTGCTTGTACCTAATAAACACCTGACTCTAAAACGTAGTAAAGGACTCGATAAATAACACATATACCATGGTTAAAAGCCCTAAAATCCATGGTATATCACCTATCCTTAGTGTTTCTCAAACACTTGGGGATATTCCTTTACAACTGTCCAGTGACTCTTACTGGAACAAACTGGTATCTTCTCGTCATGCTTTTATGCGTCAGCTGCATTTAGACGAGCGCATAATATGGCATTCATGATGGATTCTATTGCATAAGCAAAAGGAATCACACTCATTAGACACTATCTCAGCCAGTGTCCAAGACACTTCATCTTGCTAAGATCATTGCCATAAGACCTTTGGTGTGAAGCCATTCTTGGAATCATGCATATTGGAACTGTCCAGTACCTTATAACCATAATGGTTCTGACACGATCCAATTAGCTCTTCTGATCCATCTCAATGGATCCATATTCCAAGAACTTACGCGAATTCTCCCATGTCTATCGTTAAATTTGACTTCCGACCCAAATCTTGGCAAGACTTTAGCGTCGGAACGTCGTTTATGAGATTAAGTACGTTCTTAACATACAGTTTGAGAATTGCAATTACGCACCCACTAGTTTACTTGTAAACGCACTGTTTCTATTCGTTCCTGATCGAGTCAAAGCCTTTGACCGTTTTAACAGAACATAGATTCCAACTCCAAGATGCTTGCTTCAACCGGTGAAGCTAACATGCATAACTAGCCAATTTTTCGGAGTTGGGGCTCACCATCGCTGCTTTGAATTTCGCATGCGCATCACTTTTCAATGATCAACGGATCACGACAATCGGTCACGAGGAATCACCCTCAATTTAGTGATGGATCCTTTCGGATCTGCGAATTTCAGGCTCCACAGGTGTAGATCCTACAACACTGTGTAGATCTAACCGCTGCTCTCCCTCAACAGGTTGAACAGCCTCCTGTGTTTCTCGAATTTCTTCGAGCTGTACTTTTACTCCCACTGTTCTTCTTGGAAAAACAGAGTTCCGAACAACAAAACTTTGTTCTCGGATTGGTTGCAAAAGTACCAAGCATCGGTTTCCTTAGGACAACCAGCGAAGCAGCACTTATCAGATTTGGGTTCAAGTTTGTTTGTTGACAACTGCCTTACACAAACCTTGCAATCCCAATTAATTAGAAAAACATATTTGGAAATCACCCAGTCCACATCCAATGTGGTGTTTTTCACTGATTCTGATAGAAAACTTATTTAGCGTAAACATGTTCATTTTAGAGCGTATTTTAAAAGAATAATGGAAGATTCATGTGACTCATTAATCGGAGCATATTCAATAAGATCCGATTCATTCTCTCAGAAACACCATTCATGTTTTCTGGGAGAAAAGAGCTGTGATATGGCTTCACACTCACTTAGATGATCACTCAATTCTTGACTCAAGTATTTTTCTCCGCGATCTAATCGAGGATATCAATACTTCTGTCAAATCGGTTCTATACTTCATTCTAAAACTCCTTTGATCATTCCAAAGGATTCTGACTCGTGTCACATCAAATGAACACAGTCATACTTTTTGAAGCCATCAATAAGTCAATGAAGTATTGAAGTTTTCCTTTGGCACTAATGCTCATCGGGCCGCATACATCAGTATGTGTAAGGTCCAACGAGCCTCTGGCCCGTTTCTTTAGCTCTGCTAAAGAAGCCTTAGTCATTCGGCCCAGCAAGCAGAGTTCATGTCTCAATCGATTTACAATCAAATGAACCTGAAGCCCATAACTATGGAACTTCTGAATCTGATGCGCTCTATTTGGTCAATTTGACTATGCTAAGGAAAAATCGAGTTCAAGTCATTAGACTTAAATCGTTTGATATTTATGTTATATTTAATCATATGTTGGTTTAAGATACAAAACCCTTTTAAAAGGGGTGCTACTATATGATATTTCATTAAGATCAAAAGAGCAAAACTTGTCTTTTATCAGAATGAAAAACATTCAAATTCTTACAAGAAAATGAAAGACATTTCTGCATAAAGCAGGTACATAGTAGCAATTACTTAATTCAAAAACCAAGCTTGAAAGGCTCCTACAAGTGCAGAATCTCTACGGCTTATGCAGCAACCATTGCTCCATACTAGGCACGCAGTTCCACTTGTCCTTTCTTCAACGTTCTACTGTTGCTTAGGCCCTGCATATTTCCAAAATATCAGTACCACAACCAGTATCCAATACTTACGTAGAACTTAAAATAATAACACAATACCTGAAGAAGAAGTACCATACATCTTCTTCATCTCTTGTGAATCTTCCAAGAATTTAATGCAATCTCTCTTCCAATGCCCATACTCATTACAGTAGAAGCACTTTCTAACATCAGATGGGCCGGACTTGGGCTTATAAGATGACACAGGCTTATCCTGATTCCAAATCTGGACGGCCCTGCCTCTACCCTTGCCAACACAAGATTTCTCAAATCTTTTACCCTTTATGATGTCTTGCTCTACTGTTTTGAGCATGCCATGCAGCTCAGTCAACGTCTTCGTCAAACCTTTCTTGATATAGTTCTTAATGAACTTATCATAGCATGACGGTAGTGACTGCAGAATGATGTCAGTTGCCAACTCTAAGCTGACATGACAATCCAGTTTCCCCAGGTTATCAACGTAACCCATCATTTTAATGACATGAGGACTCACTGGAACATCTTATGGTAGTCTGCACCCAGTGAGAGACTTCACCAACTGGAATCTCTCAACTCGTGCCAGATCCTGAAACTTCAGTTTCAGGCTGGTGATCATCTCTATTGGCGACTCCATGTTCTCGTATTGACTCTTCAAGTCCGAGTTCATGGTAGCCAACATCAGACCACGCACATCTACCACATCAATATAATGCTTATTCCAAGCATTATATACTGCATTCGAGCGATTGGCCCCAAGCCTTTCTGGAAGAGTTTTCACAAGGACATAGTCCTTACTCTCATGCTTGAGGATTAATCTCAAATTGCGATACCAATCCAGGAAATTTGACCCATTTAACTTGTCCTTCTCAAGGACGGGTCGTAACGAGAAGGTAGTTTTAGACATAGGCTGAAAATTTTAATTAAAGAAAATTTTAGTTATGATTTCAGGAAATGAGGAATCTTATCCAATAAGAAAACTCGCATTATATTCAAACAATGTTTCCTCAATGAATATAATAATCCAAGATCCATACATCACTAAAATCCGAGTGGACGACTCGTCTTCACCCAAAGTTTAGCAATCTCGGTAAGCAAATCATTGCTAATTGTACTCAGTACAACTTTTGGTCGTAGATAAGACAATCCATGTCTCATCCACTCTGACGTCTCTGGGCCCAGAACTTCTGATAGTCCAGTCAAGTGAAAACAATCTCTTCTGTCTTGTGATCACTGACAGTTGCACTGCAAGTCTGTCAATGACCATCTGCCTTACTCATGTTGCAGTGGATACCAAGGACTCCAAGACTATCCAACAAACGACACGAGTCTTGACAGTAGACAAGATTGGACAAGACATCAAGATCACTTGATATTTAGTTGAGGAGATGGAACTTTAAAAGATTAGTAATTCAATCTCTTAGGTCATGCAATAGTTGATGTCAAACACTGCAAGACCATCAACACTACTACCTGCCTTACTCATGTAATTGTGGACACCAAGCTCTTGGCAAGACTATCCAACAACGAAACGAGTCTTGACAGTTGACCATATTGAATAACTAAGCTTCGATTTAACACACATCCAATGTGTATTAAATAGGTTTAGAACATTTTTAACTTTTAATTTTAATTAAGTTTTAATCTTTCTAATTTCAGTGGGTTAGGTCATTCGGTTCGGTTTCTTGATCATTTGGTTCAAAACCAAATGATTACGGTTCGCATCGTCACCATATGCGTCGACTGACACACTTGGTTGACTCTTGATATGCAACCTTAAGATCATTCGAGATAACCGGTCAAATCCAATTTGACCAGTTCATCTAATCGAACCGATTCAACCAGTTTTAACTAATGCGATAACCGGTCCAATCCAATTGGATCGACTTATCCGATCAAACTGATCTTAACCACCTTAACCAAGCATGATGACCAGTTCAATCCAATTGAACCGATTCAACCAATCGCAAGGTTTGTGTCGATCGACATTAAACTTGTGTCGATCGACACAGCAGAGTATTAGGGATTTTGAATTAAACCGACATGACCATGCGAGATAACCAGTTCAATCCAATTGAACCGATCTATCCATTTGCATAGTCTGTGTCGACCGATGCACCCAGTGTGTCGATCGACACAGTGCGATTTCAAATCTCTCGCAGTTTCGCGGTGTATCGACCGACAAACCCAGTGCGTTGATCGATGCTGTGCGAAAACCCTAATATCTTTTACGAGTTTTCGCGATGTGTCGACCGACACAAGCTTAGTGTCGATCGACACCATGCGATAAACCCTAAAGTTATTTACGCGTTTTCGCTCTGTGTTGACCGACACACGCTTTGTGTCGATCGCACTATGCGACAAACACTAAAATCTTATTCGCTGTTTCGCGGTGTGTCGACCGACACAAGCTTAGTGTCGATCGACACAGTGCGACAACAGCAGTTCGTCGTTTTCAACAGAAACTTCAATCCGAGATTAATTCTTTGAAAACACGATTCAACAAGCATTAGACTAATCTAAATCATCAGAATTCGATTTAAATGCTTTAGATTCAATAGACTAAACCCTACCATGCTCTGATACCACTGTTGGAAACCCCTAGGATCTAGGGTTTGTTATATTGAAATTACCAACCTCGTTCTTACCTCAGATCTGGCAGCGGAATGGAATGGTGAACGAGATCTAGCGAATCAAGTGCTTCGCCTCTACCAAGCACACACTCACACAACCTGGAACGCCGGGATGCTAGTGCCGGATTCAGGGAATGAGTTTTTGATATCTCTGCTTTTCTCTCTGAGAATTGCAGTGACGGCTTGGGTTCAGGTCGACCATATAAACCTTTATATATCGACCTGGAAATGACATCCTTAAACCGTCGGAGAAGCCCGACTCGTTTATGTCAAAACCCGATATGCATCGATCGACACACTTACTGTATCGATCGACACACCTTCCCGAAAAGCCTGCATCGATCGACACACTCATGTATCGATCGACACATACATCATAAAACTCTATGTCAATGTGTATACAATACACATCAACGTGATCATTATCAAATGATCATTCCCATATGTTAGCTTCCAGATTTCTTAGGTGTGTGACCCTATAGGATCATATAATACTGGCAGTAAGTCTACAACTTACAGATTACAAGAGGCTTCTAGCAAAGCATTACAATCACCAGTACTATACAAACGATTGATCTCGATACACAACTATTATCAGGAGTGAGTACGAGTGTGATTTCAGGACACAATCCCAACAGAATTAAGCTTGGAATGACAATGGAGATCTACCTCGTTAAAAACCTTCATGAAGAAAACCACATGGGATAAAACTTCATGAAGGGAAAAAGAGTGTGGACTCCACGGCCTTAGAGGATTCAGGAAGCGTAATGAGTCCAAGCTTTGGGTGAATGGACTCACACACCTTCAAACTTGCCGCCTTAGTGAATACATCAGCTAGTAATTGTTCTTCACTTCTTGTAAAACATGGCAGCACAACTCCTTGCTCAATCATCTGTCTAACCTTATGACAATCCACTTCTATGTGCTTGGTCCTTTCATGGAAGACTGAGTTTGAGGCAATGTGAATGGCTGCTTGGTTGTCACAATGCATGGTAATCGGCTTTGATGTTTCAATTCCCAAATCCACAAGAAGAGCTTTGATCCATGCCAACTCGGTTGCTAACTTCCTCATTGCTCTATATTCAGCTTCAGCACTTGAACATGAGACTATCTTCTGCTTCTTGCTCTTCCAAGTGACTAGGTTGCCTCCAATGAATGTGCAATATCCTGTGGTAGACCTTCTATCCACTATATCTCCTGACCAATCAGCATCACAATACCCAACCACTTCTGTGCTTCTATTGCAACCCATCCAAATGCCTTGACCAGGAGCACCACTTAGGTATCTGAGTATCCTTTCAACCATATTCCAGTGATGCATCTTGGGGGCTTGCATATGTTGGCTTACTTGGTTTACTGAAAAACATAGATCAGGTCTGGTTATGGTTAGATAAATGAGCTTACCAACCATTCTTCTATATTGTGTAATATCCTCAAATGGCCTGTCTTCAATCTCCCCCTCTCTTATGACTTTGTAGCCTTCTTCAAGAGGTGTCTTAGCCGGTTTTGATCCTAGCTTTCCTGCTTCAGATAACAAATCAAGTGTGTACTTCCTTTAAAATAAGAAGAGTCATCCTTAGATCGACAAATCTCTATCCCAAGAAAGTACTTTAGAGCACCAAAGTCTTTAATATCAAAAACAGATTTAAGATAAGCCTTAGTGTCTTGTATACCTGACTTGTTGTTTCCTGAAATGATAATGTCATCAACATATACTAGAATGACTATGATACCTTCCTGATTCTGGAAAGTGAATAAGGTGTGATCTCCCTCAGACCTCTTGAATCCTCTCTGCATAAGTGTTGAGCTCAGCTTATGGTACCAAGCTCTAGGAGATTGTTTCAGTCCATAGATAGCCTTCTTGAGTCTTAGCACATTCCCTGGTTTCACAATGCCTTCAAGACCAGAAGGTGGTGTCATATACACCTCATCCTCAAGCTCCCCTTGAACGAATGCATTCTTGACATCCATTTGCCAAAGTTCCCAATCAAGGTTTGTTGCCAAAGATAAGATGATCCTGAGCTTAGCTACTGGTGCAAAGGTATCCAAGTAGTCCTTTCCATAGGTTTGAGTGAAGCCTCTTGCAACCAGCCTTGCTTTGTATCTCTCAACCTCTCCATTGCTTCTATATTTGATAGTGAAAACCCACTTAGAACTCACTGCCTTCTTTCCTTTGGGAAGTTCTGCCTCATACCAAGTCTCATTGTTTTCCATTGCTTTGGTCTCTTCATTCACAGCTTGCATCCACCTCTTATCTCCCTTTGCTTCTTCATAGGTTGTTGGTACTTGTTCTTGATCCAACTGTCCAATGAATACTTGATGTTCCAAAGGTACATGAGCCAAAGTGCATACAACTTGCGAAGGATGAGCTACTGCATGATTGTTGAAGTAGAACTTCTTGTTGATCCAAATTGATGGATCCTTCTTTTCTCTAGTGCTTCTTCTGAGTACTTGAATTGGCTGGCTAGTTGCCAGTTCAGACTCTTCATTGTGCGGATCATGATCCATCTGAACATATTCTATCTCATGCTCCTCAACACTATCTTGATCATGTGTAATAGAATCAGATTGTTGCTGTTGCGGTTGTTCTGATTCTTGAGTCTCCCCCTCATGATCAGGATGGGGATTTTGTGGAGCTTCTGAAGGTAAATCAGGGACTGAAGGAGCTTGACTTGACTTGGCCGGTTTCTGAGGTAGACTAATACCAAGACTTTCCATGATTATCCTTAGGTTAGTAGCTCGGTCTGAGTGAGAAGTAGGGAGATCCTTCAAGCTGTCCCAATTCTTCTCATCATAGAAACTTCTTGTCTCCATAAACTTTACATCTCTTGAGATCAAAACCTTCCTTGTTTCAGGCACATAGCATTTGTATCCTCTTTGTGTTGTGGAATACCCAATGAAGATGGCTTTGGTTTCTTCCAACTTGTCTCTTTGTTCTCCTGGTATTAACACAAAACAAAATGCACCCAAATACACGTAAGTGATCAACTAATGGATTGGTTTTGTTTAATATCTGAAATGGTGATTGATCCTTAAGAACTTTTGTGGGAGTTCTATTGATCAAGTAGCATGCAGTCATGACTGCATCTCCCCAAAACCTCTTAGGAACATTATTGTAGAACATCATGGACCTTGCCACCTCCATTAAGTGTATGTTCTTCCTTTCAGCCACTCCATTTTGTTGTGGAGTGTAAGGGCAACTTGTTTGATGAAGAATCCCATGTTTGGATACGTGTTGTTGGAAGGCATTACTTGTATACTCTCCACCATTATCTGATCTAATTTTTTTGATCTTAGCATTGAAATGGTTAGTAACATGATTCTGAAAATTCATGAAAGCTTCTAACACCCTATCCTTAGTTTGCATCAAGGTTATCCAAGTGTATTTAGATTTTTCATCAATGAATGTCACAAAATACTTATGATTCTCTCTAGAAACACAAGGGGCAGTCCACACATCCGAATGAACAAGATCAAAGCAACTTTCATAAGTAGTTTTAGAACTTGGAAAAACAGATTTGCAATGTTTCCCAAGGATACAAGCCTCACAATAATCATTTTTAAAAGAAACAGAAGGTAATTAGAGTCCTAAATCCCTAGAGTGTGGATGTCCTAGCCTAGCATGCCAAATAGAGTCATCCACACCAACATAAGTAGATAAAGCAGTAGATAATTCAGAAGAAGAAAAGTTGGTGTCCTCAAGCATGTAAAGCTCATCCTTTGTAACACCTTTCCCAAGCAACTTACTTGTTTCAATATCCTGAAAAATCACATCATTAGGACTGAAAATAACATTGCAATTAAGATCAGTAGCTACTCTTTTCACAGATAGTAAGTTTGATGTAAAACTAGGCATATAGAAAGCTTTAGATTCTTTGCTAAACAACTTAAGATTTCCTATGCCTTGAATTGGTATCTTATCACCATTTGCAATTACAACATTACCAAGAGCAGGTTTAATGTTTTCTATCAACTTAGAGTCACTGATCATATGGTGAGATGCTCCTGAATCAACTATCAATGGTTTGGTTCTATTTGAAGCAAAAAGAGAGTTACCAAGAGTCATACCAGAGTTCTCCTTGAGAGCTTTGATAAGAGCTTCAAGGTCTGACCTTCTTACCACATCATCTTGAACTACCATGGCAGGAGCTTGATGAACTACCATTGCCCTTCCTTCCTCACCAGCCTGCACTGAAGATGGACCAGATTCACCACCTTGGGAGTAGTTAACTCTTTGGTCTTTGAACCGGTTGAAGGATGATGGCCTGAGATGAGGATGTAGGCGCCATCATTTCTCCTTGAGATGGCCACTCTTCTTGCAATGTTCACAAAACCAGAATGGCCTCTTGTCACCACCATTCCCTTGCTTCTCTTCAGGTCTGAATGCACTCTTGTGTGCAGTTGATAGGTTCTAAGTTTTACCCTATTCTAAAACTGCAAGTGCACAGTATAGTCAATGTAGTATATAGGGTTATCGAATCCACAGGGACACTTGGTCTCAAGAGGATCAAACTGTAGGGAATGAATACTAGAAATAAGCAGAGAAAGATTGTAATGAATTGCGGTGCAAGAAAGTAAACAGTAGCAGGAAATCGGTTTGTAAGCAATAAACTAAAAGCGTCAAGCCTAGGGTATTCTCAGGAAATCAGACAAGCAGACAAGTTAATCAGTCAGGATCAAATTAAACTCAGTTCTAGAACTCAAATCACGATAATAGAATTAACCAAATCTCTTTGCGAGAATTCTCTATGCCTAAGTGCAGTAACCCAAATCTCTTTGCAATTACTAACAGATTAAACAAGCATTAAGTTCAAGTTCGATATGTTCACAATTAAACCAAACCAAATCTCTTTGCGAATAATTTAATTGCTCAACCTAAATAGTTCAGATTCCTAAACCCCACTCTCGTGACGTATTTAGCAACCTAAGATCTAGATTCTAATTGATCAGGTTAGAACTAGCATTAAGCATAATTTAGTTTGAAGAACATTCTAATCATATGAATCCTAACTGAATTAAACAAGTCTAGCAAGTCATCAAACCTTAATGAGAAACCCTAAACTCAACTATGGATCTACTCAGACATGATTGATGAAAACATAATCATAGAATAAATAGATTGCATATAAGAAATTAAAATATCAAAGGGGTTCAAAATCTTCTCCAAAATAAATGAATACAAGGAAATAGATCAGCCCCGAAAGCTCTAAAAATCTCTTAGCTCTAAGTATGAAAGCGTATCTAAAATAAAAGCCAAAAACTAGTATATATAGGTATAATCTCGGATGGGGCTTCTGTGTAAATACTGGAAGTATCTTGGGCTTCTTTGCAAATCTTCATAAGTTGGCACGCTGACGCGTAAGGCCCATCTCGCGACTGCATCGACCGATGCACAATGTGTGTCGATCGATGCAATATCAAATAATCGAACAGTGAATAAAGCTCTCGGCCAAAACGTCCCAAAATGCCCAAAATGCTCCATATATCTCCAATTAGCTCCAAACTCGATATAACCTGTAAAAGACTCTAAACGAATACAAAAGACTCTAAAAACACAAGTATATCATGGTATAAAGTGGGTAAAAACCATGATATATCAACTCCCCCACACTTAGCCTTTGCTTGCCCTCAAGCGAAACAGAGAACTAAAATGCAGTGAAGAGGTTTGAAAACTCTTCAGAAACTCATTTCATCATAGAAGCAGCAGCATTCAGATTCCCCTTAGTAATCCACATGAAAGAATCAATCTACAGACATCAAGACCAACATGTACTTCCCCCACACTTAGCAACTGTCCTAAGTAAACGCCACAATCACATTCAAGCATTCAAATTCACCCTACTGACTTCTGCAAGTATTTAAGTGCGGTCTCACCTAAGGAGTATCGATCTAAAGGCACATGGATTCTTACCTTGCCAGCTCTAGACCACCATACTATCTTTCTCTAGTCCCTTTCTTCTCTTTCCCTTCTTTAACAACTGATTTTTCCCCACTGGGTATCATTTTATTTTTTTTATCAGTGTTCTTCCCGTTATGGGGTGTACTTTGGACACATTCCATGGATCACATGAGAGATAATAGTGTTTGCTACTATTCCCATGACCACTTCGGAGTTACTAACTCATCCGCAGTTTATTTATTATTATTTTTTTTTACTTTTACAGAAGGGGAGAAGGGGACTAAATAGGACAGGTTTACAGGCTGTGTCAGAACCAACAAGGGAGTCCGACATAAAGTATACCAAGCCCTTAGGTGAGAAAAATTAAAGTCAGTATTAAGGTGAAGTCAGTAAAGGATCCTCTGATACCTGAAGTGATATGGGTGTCCTCAGTAGGCTGATCTGTGTCTGGGTTTTCTAATAGTCATAGATAATCTGCAGCTTCATCCCAATGGTCACTTAAGTTCCTGCAAATGCTGCTAATCTCCTTAAAAAGTCATTGTTTCCTACTTAAACCAATTTTGACTCGAAAAACAAAATTTTAAAATTAACTGACTCATAAGAAAACAAAAGAAAAGTAATTAGTAGAACCTCCCCCACACTTAAGACACACTGTCCCCAGTAGTGTCAAGCAAGGGATTGGTTAAAGAAAAGAAAAATTAAAATAGTTGAATGGTTAGTTCTCTCGGGTTTTACCTCTGTCGCAGTCAGGCATCGATCGTTGCACTAGGTGCACCGACCGTTGCTGTGCGAATTTCTGTTGTAACGATCGACACAAATGTGTGTCGATCGACGCATTGCGATTTCATCGAACCCTGCAACGAAAAACTCACCAAACAGAAACAAAAACGTAAAATCTAGAAAAAATACTAAAATCAAAATGCAAAAACAAAAACAGTGGGTTGCCTCCCACTCAGCGCTCTTTTAACGTCAATAGCTTGACGTTTCAGCTGATCTAGGTAGAGGGTACATCATCCAGAGGCAGAATCTGACCTTCTGGAATCTCGGCTTTCGCCCAATAATGTTTCACCCTTTGTCCATTCACAGTGAATTCAATACCATCCTTACCAGTTAGAACCACAGCTCCATACGGACGCACCTCCTTGATTGTGAAAGGGCCACACCATCTTGATTTCAGCTTACCTGGAAATAAATGCAGACGAGAGTTATATAAAAGTACCTGATCATTAGGCTCGAACTGTCTTGACACAATCTTCTTGTCATGATATGCCTTAGTCCTTTCTTTGTACAGCTTTGAGTTCTCATAAGCAAAATGTCTAATCTCATCCAACTCATTAAGCTGCACCAGTCTCCTTTCCGCAGCAGGCTTAAGATCAAAATTCATCTGCTTCACAGCCCATGCTGCTTTGTGCTCAAGTTCTACTGGCAGATGACATGCTTTTCCATATAGCAGATGGAATGGAGTGGTCCCGAGTGGTGTCTTGAAAGCTGTCCTATAAGCCCATAATGCATCATCCAACTTTGCTGCCCAATCCTTCCTTGTTTTTCCAACTGTCTTCTCAAGGATCTCTTTGATCTGTCTGTTAGAAACTTCAACTTGTCCACTGGTCTGAGGGTGATAAGGAGTAGCGACTCGGTGATGAACTCCATGCTTTTTCAGCAACTTTTCGAAGACCTTATTGATAAAATGAGACCCTCCATCACTAATCACTATACGAGGCACTCCAAATCTGGGGAATATGATGGTCTTAAACAGCTCAATAACCACCGAAGAATCGTTAGTTGGGCTAGCTATTGCTTCAACCCACTTAGACACATAGTCCACAGCAACCAAGATAAATTTATTCCCATAGGATGAGGGAAAAGGACCCATGAAATCTATGCCCCAGCAATCAAAAACTTCAACTTCCAGAATGAAATTCTGAGGCATCTCATGCTTCTTGCTGATTTTCCCTCTCCTCTGACAAACATCACACTGAGTGACGAAAATATGAGTGTCTCTGAACATTGTAGGCCACCAGAAACCTGCTTGTAGAACCTTAGACACAGTCTTGAATGTAGCAAAATGTCCAGCATAATCTGATCCATGACAGTGAAATAGAAGGTCTGGAACTTCTGATTCAGCAATGCATCTCCTGTAAAGTCCATCTGAACAGTGTTTATAGAGATAAGGCTCATCCCAGTAGTATCTTCGAAGTTCCCTAAAGAACCTTTTCTTTTCATAGCCTTTTAGATCATCTGGTTCAGTCTCAGCGGCAAGGTAGTTAGCTATATCTGCATACCAGGGTCGATCAGAGGTAGCCACAGCAGAGATCTCGAAGTCATAATTCCCAATTCTGATCTTAAAACATTCTCGGTTCGTATCAGGTATGCATCGACCGTTGCGCGAGCATGTGTCGATCGTTGCTTCCCCGATACTTGTATCGACCGTTGCCAATGCAGCATCGATCGACACAAGGCGATTTTCCCGACAGTTCTGCAACTCATCTTCGAAATCCATCTCAGAAACTGTACCAACCATGTTGACGTTTTCCTCAGGCAAATAGTCATTTATGGGCACGTCCTCCTCAACCAGCATCCTTGAAAGATGATCAGCAACTCCATTCTCAACTCCCTTCTTGTCCCTTACTTCGATATCAAACTCCTGAAGCAACAGAATCCATCTCAACAGTCTTGGCTTAGCATCTTTCTTCTGCATCAGATACTTCAGGGCTGAATGATCAGTATGAACAATCACTTTAGAACCAACAAGATAGGGGCGGAATTTCTCGAAAGCAAAGACAACGGCTAACAGCTCTTTCTCCGTGGTTGCATAGTTTTTCTGCGCATCATCTAGTGTCCTACTAGCATAATAGATAGCATGAAGCTTTCTATCCTTCTTCTGTCCTAGAACAGCTCCTACAGCAAAATCACTTGCATCACACATGACCTCAAAAGGTAAATCCCAATCTGGTGGCTGGACTACTGGAGCGCTCACTAAAGCCTGCTTGATTTGTTCAAATGCAGTCTTACAGTCTGCATCGAACTCAAATTTTGTATCCTTACACAGCAGGGCAGTTAGTGGCCTAGCGATCTTGCTGAAATCTTTGATGAACCGTCTATAGAAACCAGCATGTCCAAGAAAACTTCTTATTGCTTTAACAGAATCAGGTGCTTGCAGGTTTGTCATTACCTCAATCTTAGCGCGATCCACTTCGATCCCTGCTTCAGACACCTTATGTCCAAGAACAATTCCATCTTTGACCATGAAATGACACTTTTCCCAGTTAAGGACCAAGTGTTTTTCTTCGCATCTAGTCAGCACCTTGCACAGATTATCTAGACATTCATTATAAGATGATCCATAGACTGAGAAATCATCCATAAACACTTCCATAAAGTCCTCAATCATATCAGTGAATATGGACATCATGCATCTCTGAAAAGTAGCAGGAGCATTACAGAGTCCAAAAGGCATCCTACGGTAAGCAAATGTGCCATATGGGCAAGTAAAAGTAGTCTTTCCCTGATCTTCTGGGTGGATAGGAATCTGAAAGAAACCTGAGTATCCATCGAGGAAGCAGTAGTAAGGATGATTTGCTAACCTCTCCAGCATCTGGTCAATGAAGGGTAAGGGGAAATGATCCTTTCTAGTTGCAGCATTCAACTTCCTGTAATCTATGCACATCCTGTGTCCCGTTACAGTCCTGGTAGGTATTAGCTCATTCTTCTCATTCTTCACAACTGTAACTCCCCCTTTCTTAGGCACTACATGAACTGGACTTACCCAATCACTGTCTGAAATAGGATAGATGATTCCAGCGTCTAGGAGTTTCATAATCTCCTTCTTAACCACTTCCTGGAGATTGGGATTAAGCCTTCTCTGATGCTCAATAGATGTCTTAGACTCATCCTCAAGATGTATCCGATGCATGCACAGCTTTGGTGAGATACCTGAAATGTCATCAAGAGAATAGCCAAGAGCTTTGCGATGCTTGCGCAGCTTGCTTAGCAGTAAAGTGAGCTCTGCGTTGTTCAAACTAGCGTTAACTATCACTTGATAAGTTGAATTAGGTCCAAGAAACGCGTACCTTAGCCCTGTTGGAAGTTGTTTCAAGTCTACCTTCGGAGCCTTTTCTTCTGCCCAGTCTGCGTCGCTTTGCAACGACCGATGCTTGGTAGGCGTCGATCGTTGCATCGTCGCGTCAGATACTTCAACTTGCATTGCAACTTCAACAGAATCCATCAGTCTTCTGTAGCACATTGCTGGCTCGTCCTGCAGGTATTCTAACTCCATTATAGAGCTCAGTAAAGCTCTTTCCAGTGGATCTTCAGCATGTGACTGGTGAAAGTACTCTGCAGCTAATTCACTAAGTGTGTCCACATAGAAAGTCTGTCCGTCGATGGTCGGTCTCTTTACCAGCTTGTTCATATCAAAACTCATCCTTAGATCACCCACATTCAGAACTATCTTACCTCTCTGACAGTCAATCATTGCACCAGCTGTAGCTAAGAAAGATCTGCCCAAAATTAGTGGATCCTTTGGTTCCTGTCCATATTGTAGCACCACAAAGTCAGTTGGTATCGCGCATTGGCCAATCATTATAGGTACATCCTCTAATACTCCTTCGGGAATCCTGACCGTTCTGTCTGCTAGAACCAGTGATATCCTAGTGGGTCTAAAATCAGTCATACCAAGTCTCTTAGCAACTGAGAGGGGCATAAGGTTCACACTGGAACCAAGATCACATAGGGATCTTTCGAATCTCTCCCTGTAGATAGTACAATCCAATACAAAGCTCCCAGGATCTTTTAATTTCTCAGGAGTTCTGCCTTGAATCACTGCACTGCATACCTCACTGATCATCATCACACTCTCTTCATCAGTCCATTTTCCAGCAATCATATCTTTAAGGCATCTCCTCATCATAGGCGAGGTATCCATGGAGTCAAGCAAAGGCACTTCGACTTTCACCTTTTTAATGAACTCCTTGCATTTGGCATACTGCCTTTCGCTTTTAGCCTTTCTGGGATTCTTTGGGTAGGGAATTTTAGGCTTTTAAACTCTTTCGGTCGATTCTTTGGAGCTCTCTGGTTTTGAATCCTCAGTAGTCGCCTTGCATCGACCGTCACTGGGTTTGTGTCGATCGTTGCTGGGCGACTTCGCGACGACTGTTTCTACGTCATCGCTCTGCGTCGACCGTTGCTTGGTGGCATCGATCGATGCATTGCAAATGTCACGAATTCCATCTTCCAACTCTTCAACCTCTACGAGTTCTTCAACGCTCAGCTGCCTGTTTTGCTTAGGTATCAGTTCCTTACCACTTCTCAAAGTCACTGCATTGCATTGGTACTTAGGATTGGTGTCAGTTCGTCCTGGAAGATATCCATCTTCTCTTTGAGCATGTCCAGCAATTCTTGCAACCTTAGCATCAAGCTCTTTCACGTGGGTGCTCAGGGATTCAAACTTTCCATTCAGCTTCTCGTAGACACCATCTACCTTTCTGTCGAAGTCTGCAGAAATCTTATTCTGGCTTTCCAGTATCTGTTCAAACATTGTTTCCACCCTGGTTTCAAAGGCAGTTGCTGCAGGCGGAGTCTGATAGGATGAAGATCCGTAGGTTCTCTGATTTCCTTGCACATAAGGCTTCTGGAAGTTACTAGTCTGTCCAAAAGAGTTCTGATTGCCTGTGAAGGCACTCTTTTGTCCTTGGTTGAAGAACCGGTTTCCCTGCTGATATCCAAATCTGTTTCCTTGGAAACCAGATCCTCCAACGAAATTCACATCTTCTTCCTGAGTGTCCTCCTCAGTTTGAATCACTTCTACTTCTTGTGCAAAATGGACAGCTTTCTTTTCACCTAGAAGAGTGCAGATTTTATCCATCCTGGATCTCAATTCAGCCATCTCAGAGAGATCAATACTTCCACCGGTTTTCTTTCTCCTCTCGTCCATGGTCTTACAACTGTTGCTGCCAATCAGATTTTCTATCAACTGCTTAGCCTGTGTAGGAGTCCTGGTGTTGAAGTTGGCATTACTGGAATTATCCAGCGCCTGTTGATACGGAAGATCTATTCCTCTGAAGAAAATACCAATCAGCTGAACTTCAGTGAATCCATGATGCGGACAGTCACGCTGATACTGCTTAAATCTGATCCATGCAGTCTTTAAAGGCTCCACAGCTCCTTGGGAGAAAGTGAGTATGTCCTGTCTGGCCTGATCTGATCGTGCATCATCATAGAAATGAAGCAGGAACTCACTCTTTAAAGCTGCCCAAGTGGTGTACTGTCCAGGGACCAGCTGTCTCAGCCACACACTAGCGTCTCCAGCAAGACTGTGTGGAAATAGCTTAAGGAACAGATAGTCCGGGCATACTCCTTCATATTTCATGTCAGTAACTATGTCCTCAAACTTGTCTATGTGATCCATAGGCTGCTCCGATTGGTAACCATGAAAAGCCATCTGTCTCATCAGTTGGTAGTAGATAGTCTTTACCTCAAAATCACTTCTTTCAAAAGCAGGAAGCACTAGAGCTGCTCGGTTTGCGTGAAACTCATCAGGTCTGTTGTAGTCAGCTAATGTCCTTTCATGGACAACTATCCGGCCTTGTGGCTCAACTTCATCAGGGATCACTCGTCCCTCAGCATCAATCCTTTGCCCAGCAGCATTGTAAGGATTGTTCTCTGGATCCCTCAGGATTCCATCAGCATCTGGTATCAAGATCAAGCGTTCTTGTACCATTCTCTCTCTCTTTTCTCTTCTGATCTTTCTTTCTAAACGTCCAAGTTCCTCTAGTCCAAGATTAATCAAACTCGAGTTCGGATTACTTCTAGTGTTCTGCGTTGGCATAAACTGTCTGTAATCGTCCAGCAACGATCGATGCTTTCAGTGCAACAACCGATTCAATCTCAGAATCGCCTAGTGTCGATCGACGCAAGGTGTGCAACGGTCGACGCAAGGCGAATTTCGTACCTGCGACAGAAAGAAACAGAGAAAAGAATCAGTAAAATCGAAATAAAAAAAAAACGAAAAACAAAAACGAAAAATTTCTAGTAGAAACCCTAAGTTCGGTCCTAGCGAAGACTCAAAGAGTCCCCGGCAACGGCGCCAAAAAACTTGATAGGTTCTAAGTTTTACCCTATTCTAAAACTGCAAGTGCACAGTATAGTCAATGTAGTATATAGGGTTATCGAATCCACAGGGACACTTGGTCTCAAGAGGATCAAACTGTAGGGAATGAATACTAGAAATAAGCAGAGAAAGATTGTAATGAATTGCGGTGCAAGAAAGTAAACAGTAGCAGGAAATCGGTTTGTAAGCAATAAACTAAAAGCGTCAAGCCTAGGGTATTCTCAGGAAATCAGACAAGCAGACAAGTTAATCAGTCAGGATCAAATTAAACTCAGTTCTAGAACTCAAATCACGATAATAGAATTAACCAAATCTCTTTGCGAGAATTCTCTATGCCTAAGTGCAGTAACCCAAATCTCTTTGCAATTACTAACAGATTAAACAAGCATTAAGTTCAAGTTCGATATGTTCACAATTAAACCAAACCAAATCTCTTTGCGAATAATTTAATTGCTCAACCTAAATAGTTCAGATTCCTAAACCCCACTCTCGTGACGTATTTAGCAACCTAAGATCTAGATTCTAATTGATCAGGTTAGAACTAGCATTAAGCATAATTTAGTTTGAAGAACATTCTAATCATATGAATCCTAACTGAATTAAACAAGTCTAGCAAGTCATCAAACCTTAATGAGAAACCCTAAACTCAACTATGGATCTACTCAGACATGATTGATGAAAACATAATCATAGAATAAATAGATTGCATATAAGAAATTAAAATATCAAAGGGGTTCAAAATCTTCTCCAAAATAAATGAATACAAGGAAATAGATCAGCCCCGAAAGCTCTAAAAATCTCTTAGCTCTAAGTATGAAAGCGTATCTAAAATAAAAGCCAAAAACTAGTATATATAGGTATAATCTCGGATGGGGCTTCTGTGTAAATACTGGAAGTATCTTGGGCTTCTTTGCAAATCTTCATAAGTTGGCACGCTGACGCGTAAGGCCCATCTCGCGACTGCATCGACCGATGCACAATGTGTGTCGATCGATGCAATATCAAATAATCGAACAGTGAATAAAGCTCTCGGCCAAAACGTCCCAAAATGCCCAAAATGCTCCATATATCTCCAATTAGCTCCAAACTCGATATAACCTGTAAAAGACTCTAAACGAATACAAAAGACTCTAAAAACAAAAGTATATCATGGTATAAAGTGGGTAAAAACCATGATATATCAGCAGTCACAAGCTCACGCTTACCTCCAAAGAGACCAAAGGATCCCTGCTCCTTTTGAATAAACATCATCCAAGGAAGGAAGTCTCTCTGCCCTTAGCATGTGTTGGATGAGGTTGGCATAAGATGAATTCAGAGTTAACAAGAGGGCAAACACCTTATCTTGCTCTCTTCTTTCCTGAAGCACAATGGGATCAACAGTAGGTGGCCTTAACATCTCCAACTATTCCCACAAAGCTCTAAACTTCCCAAAATGTTGTTTGAACTCCATGTCTTCTTGATGGAGATTGTTGATAGCTAGCTTAACTTCAAACACCCTGCTTAGATTGGACATGTTCCCATAAACTTTCTTGAGAGTGTCCCACAAGTCCTTGGAAGTTTCACAGTAAGAATAAGCTTCCAAGAGAGATGGTTCAAGTGAACTTTGCAGAATGGAGAGTACATTCTGGACTCCTTGAACCCATAGCTCTTCATCTTCAAGGGCCGCTTCTTGAGCAGCTTCTTCATCAGCTTGAGTCTCTGCTTCAGTACCAGCCCTAGCCTTGTCCTTAGCTTCAGACTTCATCATTTTAAGTGGAGCAGTGTTGCTCAAAACATGCTTCCACAAACCTCTACCACCAAGGGCAGATTTAACCATCCTAGCCCAAACAAGATAGTTGGCACCTTTAAGGACAACAAGGATTATCACTCTTGAGTTCTCCATTGCTGTGAAGGGAGTATTCAAGAAGAAAAGATCACAAAGGAGTTTAGAAACCAAGAGAGAATGAACTAAGAGCAGTTTCTTAAGAAAGTTTCAAGAACAGTTTTAGAACAAGAAAAATCAGAGTTTAAAGTAAGAGTTTGCAGAAATGAATAGGTACAGGAGCTTAATGCTCTGATACCTTTTTAGAATTTAAGAGTATAAACCAGAGAATAGAAGATTTAGACAAAGAATCACAAGATTAGAAGATTAGAGAGAGTTTGAGAGAATAAGAACAAGAGAGAGAGAATTGGAGATGAGGATAAGTCTCCTTAGATTCAAAATTCAAAATTCAAAATCAGAGGTTACAATATAGAGAGTGCTCTTAGACCCATTTAGCTTACAAGAGAAGCTAATCTAATAATATCTTGAAGTGACAAGACTGTTTTTACTGTTCATCCGCGGATACTATCCACGGATTCTTCATGGATAGATCGGTTACTCCTCCTAGCATCTATGTGGATTGATAGTATTTAAGCTATCCATCTCTGATCATTAGAACATCATTTGAATCTATGATCTCCAATTTAATAATAACATTGCGTTAAGATTAGCAAACTATTAATTTGAAACCTAATTCACATGACTTATATTTAATTTTCCCAACCGCTTGTACTTGTAGCATGAGTTCTCCTAGTTAAATATGTAATCCAAATTTGGCTAATTGTAATTCGTAGTCTTCTGTTTATTCAGTAAACGAAATTAGAACCAAACTAGCTTGGAGGGTGTTGATTATAATGGTTTTATTACTAGACAAGCAATGCGGTCGACTCGAACCTTGATGTTCAAGATAAAAATGTCTGGGAAGCACGAGGGGTAAGCTACTTGTTTAAGAGTAGACTAGAGTAATAAGTCTAGGCCTAGGATGAAAACTTCATTTGTTGTTGTTTCAAGAATAATGCATGTACGTACTCTTACTATATGTTTCTGCTTTGTCACAAATGTAATACGTTTTACATGCCATGTCGGTCTCACAGTATCATGTGGAACACAAAACTCCGATTTATATATATTTGTAGTGAATTGTTTCTGCTGTCAAAGTTTAGCGGAAGATGATCTTATTCACTTTGGAATTTACATTATATAGAGATTACATAGCATAATTCTAGGTAAATCTACTTCACCGATTTAGGATATTTCCTATTCTAACAATATACACAATATTCTCCAATACTCCCCCTCAAGTTGGAGCATGAAGATTACAAATGCCCAACTTGGGAAGAAGAGCTTCAAATTGTTGTCGACCAAGCGCCTTGGTAAAGATATCAGCTGGTTGATCACGAGTGTTGACATACTGAGTTGAGATGAAACCTTCTTGAACTGCATCACGGACATGATGACATTCAGCTTCAATATGTTTAGTGCGCTCATGGAAAACTGCATTGGCTGCAATATGCAAGGCAGCCTGATTATCACAGTAGAAGGGAATAGGTCCAGATTGAGGAGCACTTAAGAATGAGAGTAAGGCCGATAACCATCTGGTTTCGCGAAGTGCCAGAGACATGGACCTATATTCAGCTTCGGCTGAAGAACAAGCAACAACAGGCTGTTTCTTTGCTTTCCAGGAGATAGGAGATGAACCCAA
The DNA here is from genome assembly GCA_030180135.1 of Orychophragmus violaceus. Taxonomy (NCBI): domain Eukaryota; kingdom Viridiplantae; phylum Streptophyta; class Magnoliopsida; order Brassicales; family Brassicaceae; genus Orychophragmus; species Orychophragmus violaceus. Next base: position 91,225,978 of record CM058240.1, read on the forward strand.
TAAGGCAACATGACACGATAAAGATCGACGAGTCAAGGGACAAGCTTCCCAGTCCGAGTCAGAGTACACCGTAAGCTGCAAAGGGCTGTCAGATCGTAAGAGAATTCCTTGCCCAGGAGATCCTTTGAGATATCGCACAACCCGCATTGCTGCTTCCCAATGAGAACCTCTAGGTTGTTGCATAAACTGCGAAAGTATCTGAACAACATAAGACAATTCCGGTCTCGTAATAGTCAAGTAAATTAACCGTCCAATGATCCTGCGATATCGTCCTGGATCGGAGTAAAAGGCATCAGTGGCATAAGCTAGTCGATGATTTTGTTCAACCGGAATAGGTGATGGGCGAGCAGCAAGTAGACCGCACTCAGAGATAATATCAAGGCTGTACTTGCGTTGACAGAGAAAGAGACCATCCGAATTGCGAGCTATTTCAATGCCCAAAAAATAGCGGAGTGTGCCAAGATCCTTCATATGAAAGCATCGATTAAGATACTCTTTGAATCCAGTGATTGTTGGAGTATCATCTCCTGCGATGACCAAATCATCGACATAGATGAGGACATATAGCCGTACTCCATTCCGTGCATAGACAAACAGAGAATGATCTGAAGGGCATTGTCGAAAACCATACCCAGATAAGGCTGCTTTCAACGTAAAGAACCAGCAACGAGGCGCCTGTTTCAAGCCGTAGATTGATTTGCGAAGCTTACAGACTGAACCTGGAGAGGTCTTCGAAAAACCAGGAGGTAGCTTCATATACACTTCTTCATCTAATGTACCATGAAGGAATGCATTGTGGACATCCATCTGATGTAATTCCGATTTCTTAACTGCAGCAACAGCAAGTAGAGAACGAATAGTGGTCATCTTTGAAACAGGAGCAAACGTTTCAGTATAATCCTCGCCTTCTTCTTGACGATTCCCAAGAGCGACTAATCGGGCTTTATATCGCTCAAGAGTCCCATCAGCATGAAACTTAAGCTTAAATACCCACTTGCATCCAATTGCACGCTTACGAGCTGGGAGATCCATAATAGTCCATGTCTGATTCTGCTCTAGAGAAAGAATTTCCGCAGCCATAGCTTCACGCCATTCACTATACTGCATTGCCTCGACAAATGATTTGGGCTCACTAACAGCCGTAAGAGCAGCCAGAAAACCTCTGTAACTTGGAGAAAAACGAGCAGCAGAAATATAGTTAGCCATTGGATAAAATGTACCTGAAGAACCGTGAGGAGATTGGAGGGGTGAGTGTGATGTATCTATTTCGCGTTTGACATTGTACGTAACGTACGGCTGAAGAAGAACAGAAGACTTCTTCTCTCTTTTCCCACGACCAAGTTCAGTTGTGATGTGGGCAGGAGACATCGAAGGTGTCGTATCGGATGCTAAAATATTAGCCGTATCAGCAGAGATCTCAACTGAATCAGAGACCACCACATCTGAAGTCACTGGTGATGAGGGAACCGGTAACGCGCCAGGAGACGGAGAGTTTATCTGAATAGGATCAGAAGATGAATCATGAGATGGAGATGATGAGCTCCCCCTGTCGTCGACAGTTATTGACGTCACTGGTGCAGGAGGGAGATCGTCATCATCATCAAGTGTACTCACGAGAGGCGAGGGCAGAGACGAAGTCGAAGAGAGCTCACCCATCATGAAAGGAAAAACACTCTCTTCAAACACCACATTTCGTGTAACGAAATACTCCTTTGCTTCTAAATCATAGACTCGCCACCCTTTTTGATTGTGTGGATATCCAACAAAGAGACACCTCGTATTGCGTTCATCGAATTTGTCACGTAGACGAGTGCCCTTATGAGCGTAACAAAGACACCCAAATGTCCGTATAACATCATACTTGGCCGCCTTTCCAAACAGGATTTCATACGGAGTCTTTCCATTCAGTACCGTAGAAGGAGTACGGTTGATGAGATACGAAGCAGTAAGTACACAATCTCCCCAAAATGCGATTGGTAGATTGGCTTGGAATCGCAATGATCGAGCAACGTTCAGAATGTGGCGATGTTTCCTTTCCACACGCCCATTCTGCTGTGGAGTTCCAACACAAGATGTTTGATGAATGATTCCCTCTGAAGCAAAGAATGATCGCAGTCCAATAAACTCAGCCCCGTTATCGCTACGGACTGTGCGAACTTGTTTACCAAATTGACGTTGTGTTAGTGCACAAAAATGAGGTAGAATTGTGGCAACTTCACTCTTAGATTTCATGAGAAATATCCAGACAGCACGGGAGTGATCATCGACTATTGTAAGAAAATAGGATGACCCACAATTGGAGAGTGTGCGATAAGGCCCCCATATATCACAATGAATTAACTCAAGAACTTCAAGTGCTTTATTAGAACTTTCAGAAAACTTCAAATGAGGTTGTTTGGCTCTTACACAGACATCACACAAACGATGTGTGTCTTGACTACTACTACTCAAATCAATAACACCAGATAAATGTCGTAACAATGATAATGACGGATGTCCAAGACGACGATGCCAAAGATCACCCATACTATCACGACTAGACGAAACTGCGTGAGCTTGAACTCCAATAGCTCCACGAAAATAATAGATACCATCACACTCCTCACCCGCTCCAATCAGCGTCCTCGTAAAACGGTCCTGCAAGATACATATTTTATCAGTAAATGTCGCAACACCAGGATTATAACGTAGCAACTTGCCGACTGAAATCAGCGTAGGCTCCAAATGAGGAACATATAGAACATGATGAAGAATTACACAGCCACCAAGACTGTATTTTCCCTCCTTCGTAGCAATAGCAGAGTTGCCATTAGACAGACGTATTGGACAAGGTGGAATAGTAACAACATCAAACAAAGAGTCTAACTGTCCAGTCATGTGATCAGAAGCTCCGGTATCAATAATAATGGAGCTACGAATGGTCTTACCAGAGAGATGTTCGGGAGCAGGCTGCGAATTGAAAAGTGTCACCAAACCAGACCATTGCTCATTAGTTAAGCCAGGGAGACTCCCACGATCACCCTCAGTAAGTACATGACCGCGAGATTGTGGCTGAGCATGGTTAGCAAAAGCTTGAACTGCGTTGGCCCTGCCACCATTACCACGACCACGCCCAGAATTTTGACGACCACGACCACGTCCTCGAGTGCTATCATTCTGCCACGGAACTCCAATAAGCTGATAGCAAGCTTGGACGTCATGACCTGTCTTGCCACAGTGAGTGCAAGTCAAGTGAAGACCACGTCCTGTAGACGGACCAGAAGGCTGCGTAGCATGAGCAGAAAATCCGACCACATCAGAGCGAGATGTCAATGCTCTAGTAACATTTTGATGACGTTCCTCTTGTACAACCATAGAAAACGCAGAACCAAGAGAAGGCGTCGGCTTGATACATAGAATGTTTGATCGAATCATTCCAAACCTGACCGTATCAAGACCCATAAGAAACTGATGTGTCCAATCTTATTCACGTTTTTCTTCAAGAGTTTTGATAAGATTGCAGTCGACTTGACCGCAACAACATTCAGGAAGAGGCTCATACTCAAGCAAATCATCCCACATCAGTTTTAATTTGCCAAAGTAGTCTTGAACAGATTGTCCTTCCTGCTTGAAACTAGCCACAGACGACTTTAGTTCATGAATACGAGGGACGTTCCCCACTGAAAATCGGTTCTGAATGCTTTGCCACAAATCATAAGCACTCTCAGAACATGATACAGAAGATCTGATCTCAGGATCAATGGCATTCAATATCCACGAAACCAGCATGGAATTAACAATTCCCCAGATTTTGAAATCGTTTGAATCCTTACGTGGCTTCTTGATCGTACCATCAATGAAAGGAAGCTTGTTCTTTGCGCGAAGAGAGTTGCGCATAAGTTTGGCCCACCTTTCGTAATTAGACTCGTTGAGCAAGACAGTACATATAAGCTGACCAGGATCCGATGAAGGATGAAGATAATAATCCGAAAGAAGAGGATTCTCCTTCACCGAGCCAGAGCCAGTACTTGATGAGTTTTCACGCGTATCAGTCATGATAGAAGACGTGAAAGTTCAGATGATAAGAAGAAAAAAAAAAACAATACTCTGTTTTGGAACAAAGAAAACAGAGGTTTGAAGAAAAAAAACGACGGCAAAGAGATTTTAGGGATTGATTTGATTAAACCTAAAGCTCTGATACCATGTCAAAGTTTAGCGGAAGATGATCTTATTCACTTTGGAATTTACATTATATAGAGATTACATAGCATAATTCTAGGTAAATCTACTTCACCGATTTAGGATATTTCCTATTCTAACAATATACACAATATTCTCCAATATCTGCCCGTAAATTAAGTTTGTGGTACGCCATGATCGATCGACTAATACACTGTAACATCTTCGTACAAAAGGAAGAAAATAGAGGTGGTCCTTCATGAAATATAGGTATGTTATATGTGGTCCGGACATTACGATTGCGATTGACGTGACGAATACCTAACTCATCTCAACAGTTTTCTTTGTTCCACTAATCGAAATTGGAGAGAAGAAACTACAATATATATATATATATATATATATAACAAAAATTAAAAATGACATGCTAAAAACATGCAATATTGATTGATGAGAAGCTCGAAAACTCGTTTTCTTAGTTACTGAAATATTGCAAGTCGAGACGATCGTTAAACTTGTCAAAGACTAGATTCTGGCAAGCCGGAAGAAATCGATGAGCGTTGGATTATGTTTAAAGATGTGCCGTGCCGACTATTAGAATAACCGAAAATAACTAAATGTTAATTTGTTCATTAACTGAGTCAGATTAATAACGAAATAACAGTTTTAATAACCCAAACATGCAGGCTGAGCCGGCTTCGAGCATAAACCAAGTAAGCGACGGCTTAGGGCATCCGATTGAAAAAAGTATTATTTATATATTTTTTTTATTAATAGATATGTAAAAAAAAATATAGAAGAGCATTTCTAAAATATTTTTGATAATATATATCTAACAAAGTTTAAAGGACATATGGTTTTAAACAAAAATATATGAACAGAGTATATTGTTTTTAGATTTGCTTAGGACATATAAAAATATTGGGCCGATACTGCATGTAGGCGCATAAAAATGTTGGGCTGATACTGCATGCAGGCGCATATGGAACTTATTGTGTATAGGAGATATTGGGAATGCGCTAGATATCGTTCCTCAGTTCAAATTTTTCTAAAAATAAAATCACATTTATGTGAGAAATCTAGGTTAGGACTTCGGCTTAGACAGTTTACTTAATAGTTCCATAATAGACAATTCGACTATTATATAATAGGCCTAGACAAAAAACTCGAAACCAAAATACCGAACCGAATACGAACCGAAAAAGAGGAACCGAACCCGAACCAATAAAATATCCGAATGGATCCTAAACTTCTATACCCGAAGAACCGAAACCGATTCCGACCCGAACCGAGAACCGAATGGGTACCCGAAATATCCAAACTACAATTATATATTCAAAATATTAATTATATTTAGACTTAATATAACATAATTATCTAAAATTATAATTACAAACCCAAATATTTTGGTTAGTTTTAGACTAAAATAGTTAAAATATCCAAAATAAACGAAATATACAAAATTTCTTGCTATATTTATTTAAATTTAACAAATTTTTTGTTCAAATTAACTAATTTTATTTTTTGTTTTATGATTTTTTGGGTATCCGAACCCGAACCAAACCCGAACCGAAATTATAAAATACTCGAATGGGTCTCATATACCTGAACCCAAAAACCCGAAAGGCCCGAACCAAACCCAAACGGGTACCCGAACGTCCAGATCTACTCTATAACATTAATCGGAAAACATTTTCAGATAGAGATGTGGTGGCATTCTAGAGATAAGCTAACTGTATAATATTTCCGTACGTGTTTTATCAAAGTTGACCAGATCAACAGATAGATCAATGATAATATGCATGCATGGTCTTACATTATGTGTATGCGTTGTCCCAAATGCACATGCTTATGTTCTAAACTTCTATGCATATAATTCTTAATTAACACCATGTGGAACACAAAATTCCGATTTATATTCTTTTCTTCTTTTCGTACCTTTATCATTAATCACATTAAAAAGTAGACTGTTTATATTTTTCTGGTTTGTACTATTCTATGTTTAATCAGGATGATTCATTAGTACAAAAAAATAAATAATGCAGCCCAAGACTTTGTAGTCGAGAATCTTTGCAAGGAGTAAGGACATCAAACGGTGGGCAGACGACACGTATCAGAGCTGTTACTTCACTGATCATGTCTCATGTTTTTCAAATGAAGTTGCCCCAATATTTTGGCAACACATGGCTCTTTCTATTCTAACTGATTCACTTGCATATAGGCCTGCAAATTCGAATAATTCAGATAGAAAAATTATTAACGAAACTATATGAACAAAATTTCGCTTTGAGTCGATTCTGATATCTGATAGTTCATGTTTTAAATTTTTTACCGGAACTATCCGAAATTTCATTTTTAGTTAAATTCGGTTATATCTGGCTAATTTCAATTAGTTCGGGTAATTTCAGATAATTTCAAATAATTTGGATATTCGATTCTGGATTTAAAATTTAATTTTGGTATCATTCTATTTATTTTGGTATATGTTGGTTATATTAAAAATCGGTTTATTCGGATCACACCCTACTGAACCGATCCGAACATACATCCAAATCGACATCTGAACACATAAATTAACTCACGATCGGTTTGTTCAGTGTAACCGAATCCAACCCAAAATCCATCGGGTCGGATCATTCGGTTTGGACAAAATTCCTAGACCTACTTGCATCGGTGGCTCAACTCCCTTGACACAAGGATTATATATGTATTTGTCATCCATATTTATAAATAAAGCTTAAGATTTGTCGTGCAAAAATATGTTTTATAAAAATACAAAATGATTGCATTACCACGTTTTAAATTTGAAAATTAGATACGAATTTCTTGAAAAGTTGAATAGTCTCACCAAAGAACGATATTCTTTTTATTTAGCCACACATTACATAATTTTTTTTCTATACTATTTTCATAAACTTTTTTTTCCGTCGCCTATCAAATAATATTTTGAAGATTCACTGGGCAAGAGTACAGAGTATAAAGATGAAGTATAAAAATAAATATAAAGATATTGGGCTAACTTAGCTCATTACAGTGAAATGGAAAATCGAATTTATCGGAAAGACACGAACGCGTCTTGGGAACTGATTTGCCATGTGTCAAACAATCGAGGAATCTCATCATGCAAAACGCGGCCGAATCTCCGCTCACTGGAAAGAGCTTTTGCCGCTTCATCTTCATTTCTCTGCCAATCACATCCATCCTAACCATCACTAAACCGGCTCATAAAAATCACACGCTTTCTCCGGTACTTCTCTGCAACCGATTTCTCTGTGCTTCGTAAAGGATTAATCCGAACTGAATTAAATCAAGAGACGATTCGTTCCTGTTGAACCCATTCAACTCGACCGGGCCAAAGATCCGACATCACTAAGTGCTCGGCGACTCAGAAGGAAAGGGAAAGAGGCCAACAACGATGTGATGGGGAAGCACCATGGAGGAGATCGAAGATTCTGGTAAGAAGCCGGAAAAAACATCCGATATTAATCGGAAGAAGACCGACAAAAGTTTGGATTTATTAGATCCAAAATATAGAACAAACAAAAGTCGACAAACCCTTGGCACATGATATAGTGAAACGGAGAGGGAATTGGCAAAGCAAAACGCGGTGAAAACCGTATCAAAGAAACATGACAAAAGTAACCATACCGCATGTGCAGCAAAACGCGGTGATAGGGTCAGGTTTTAATCCTATTCTACTGCAAGTGCACAGTTAAGTGATTGTAGTATATAGGGTATCGAATCCACAGAGACTCTGGTCTCGATAGATAAAGAACCGTAGGAATTTAAACTAAGAAGAAAGCAGATGTGAAGTAAACTAAAAAGCAATGCGAGAAAGTAAATCAATAGCAGAATTGGTTGTGAAAGCAGTTAATTAAAGGCGCTAAGTCTAGAGTGTTCTCAGGAAATCAGACAAGCAGACAAATCAATCAGTCAGGATCTAATTAGACACAGTTCTAGAACTCAAATCACGGATATATAATTAACCAAATTCCTTTGCGAGAATTCTCTAAGTCTAAGTGTAGTAATACAAATTCCTTTGCAATTACTAACAGATTAAACCAGCATTAATTTCAAGTTCGATATGTTCACAATTAAACTAAACCAAATTCCTTTGCGAGAAGTTTAATTGCTCAACCTAAATAGTTCAGATTCTAAACCACACTCTCGTGTCGTATTTAGCAACCTAAGATCTAGGTTCTAATTGATCAGGTTAGAACTAGCATTAAGCACAATTCAGATCGAAGAACATTCTATTCATGTGAATCCTTAACTGATTTAAACAAGTCTAGCAAGTCATGAAATCCTTAATGAGAAACCCTAAACCTAACTATGAATATACTCAGACATGATTAATGAAATAGAAATCATAGAATAAATAGATTGCATATAAGAAATTAAATAGATAGAGGGGTTCGAAATCTTCTTCAAAATAGATGAAGTACATGATTAGATCAGCCCCAAAAGCTCTCAAAATCCCTTAGCTCTAAGTATGAAAGCGTAAGTAAAATAAACACCAAAATCCTAATTATTTAGGCTTAATCTCGGCTGGGGCTTCTTTGTAAATACTGGAAACTTCTGGGCCAAAGTGCAAAATCTTGAATCTTCATTAAATCGCCGAATCGGCCCAACTCGCTAGTGTGTCGATCGACACCAAAGGTGTGTCGATCGATGCATGATCTCAAAATCGTACAGTGAGCTCAATCTCTCGGCCAAACACTCCAAAAATCCCCAAAATGCTCCAATATCTCTAATTATGCTCCAAACCTGATTATACCTGTAATAGACTCTAAAAGAACACAAAAAGACTCTAAAACATAATTATATCATGGCATAAAACCGGTAAAAACCATGATATATAAACTCCCCCACACTTAGTCTTTGCTTGCCCTCAAACAAAACAGAGAACTAGAATGTAGTGAAGAGGTTTGAAAACTCTTCAGAAACTCTTTTCATCTTAGAAGCAGCAACACTCAGATTCCCCATAGTAAACCACATGAAAGAATCAACCTGCAGACATGAAGACCAACATATACTTCCCCCACACTTAGCAATTGTCCTAAGTAAACTCCACAATCACATTCACGCATTCAAATTCTCCCTACTGACTTCTGCAAGTATTTAAGTGCGGTCTCACCTAAAAGGTATCGATCAAAGGCATATGGACTCTTACCTTATCAGCTCTAGACCACCATACTATCTTTCTCTAGTCCCTTTCTTCTCTTTTCCCTTCCTTAACAACTGATTTTTCTCCATTGGGTATCATTTTATTTTTTTTATCAGTGTTCTTCCCGTTTTGGGGTGTACTTTGGGACACATTCCATGGATGCACAGGATATGATAGTTGTAGCTACCACTCCCAGAGACCACTTCGGAGTTACTAACTCATCCTCAGTTTATTACTCTTTTTTTTTTTTTTTTTTAGAATATGGAAGGGGAGAAGGGAACTAAATAGGACATGTTTACAGGATGTGTCAGAACTAACAAGGGAATCCGACACAAAGTATACCAAGCCCTTAGGTGAGAAATCTAAATCAGTATTAAATTGAAGTCAGTAAAAGGATCCTCTGATACCTGAAGCGATGTGGGTGTTCTCAGTAGGTTGATATGTGTCTCGGTTTTCTAATAGTCAGAGATAATTTGCAGCTTCATCCCAATGGTTACTTAAGTTCCTGCAAGTGCTGCTAATCTTCTCAAAAAATCATTGTTTCTTACTTAAACAGTTTTGACTCAATAAAACAAATTTTGAAAAATTTAACTGACTCTAAGAAAACAAAAAGAAAGAAGTTAGTAGAACCTCCCCTACACTTAAGACACACTGTCCCCAGTAGTGTCAAGCGAAGGATTGGAAAAAAGAAAGAAAAATTTGTTAAAGGAATGGTTAAGTTCTGTCGGATTTTTACCTCTGTCGCTCAGGCATCGATCGTTGCACTAGGTGCATCGACCGTTGCTGTGCGATTTTCATTGTAACGATCGACACAATTGTGTGTCGATCGACGCACTGCGTATATCGGATCAGTCAGCAAGTTAGCAGGTTAGCCCGTTGGTTTTTGTCAAATTTCGAATCCTGCAAGCTGAAAACACTGAAAATAGAGTAAAATCAAAGCAACTAATGTATCAAATCAAGCACAACCATCCAAACATAGTAAATCCTAAGAATCAAAAGAAAAAGTGCAAAGAAAAAGAAAGCAGAATACAGAACCGAATGTTTAGAGATGACAGCTACGCACTCTCGCTCTCATCATCATATATCCCACCATAACGCTCAATGTCACTGGCTGCCGCAGGAGAACGCTGTCGACGTCGAGTAGCAGGGACGGGCTGATGAACCTGTGGCTGTCTCCTGAAAGTGCAGGTACGCATGAAGTTCCAGACAACCCATAGAATACCATCTGAACGCTCCCTCCACTCTGCCTCAGACATATCTCCATAAGGCATCGTGGGCTCTGGAAAGGGTCCAACATCGTCAGCAGGGGCAGCAGCAGGCGCAGGGGCAGAAGAGGACGAAGCTCGTGTGGAAGGCTCTCCCAGCGGATGAGCCATAGAAGGGACCCCACGCTGCGCGGTCTCAGGAGGCTGGAATCTCAGGGCCTCCAGTGTATCAATCTGTGTCAATCCAGGAGCAGGAAGCTCTAAACCACACTTCCCAGAGCTCTGATCATGGTAAACCCAAATGCGCCCCTCCTTGAGCCAGGTGGCGCTCTGCAAGTGGCTGAAATCTAGGAATTCCCTGGCCGTGTTACGCTCTGTGCCCTCTAGGGGAATCCCGCAGTGCATGAAGATGGGAGTAAGCAGGCTCCCCACTGTCTCGGTAAGAACACCATCAAATGGCTTCAGCTGCAGATCACATAAGTGCTGAGTAAAAACAGCTCCCAAGTTGAGACCCTGAGTAGGATCTCTCACGCCAGAACCCTGAAACTGATCTCGCAGCCCGATAAACAACATCTCCATCTCATACTTGCGCATCTTGTTGGCCTCATACTTGCACAACAAGCTCCAACACAAGATACGCAAGACATATCTCAGCACAAGATGCCTCACCTGCTTCACCGGTGTAGTCCTCGAGTTGTATCGACCACCGCCAATACACTCCCAAAATGATCGAGCCTCCTCTGGATCCCACTCAAGTGACATGCCAATGCGTCTCGGCGCAGTGCTGAAACCGTAGATCCTGTAGATATCTAGTAAAGGAATCCGATACCTGACTCCCCAACTCATGAAGGTAAAGATACCTCCTGTAGCGCTCCTGCTGTCTGGATCCGGGTAAACCACTCTGCAAGTGGCTAGCAACTGTCTGACCAGCTCTGGATACAAATCATAAGGCCGCATAGGCATTGTCCCTAGACCAATGCCCTTGCACACTGCAAGTACCTGCTCATCTATCCCCAGACTCTTACAGGTAGAGTAGTCTGCAAACTTGGTTGGCTTGATAGTCATCCCACACCAACCATTGTATAGCAGCGAGTCAAATTCATCCCACTGGTTGAGCAGTGGCCTCTCTGTAAAATCAGCAGTCTTGAGGAACTCAGCAATGTTCTGCGGCCACTGTCTGACTGTCGGGATATATGTCGTGTCTGCTCGGGGCCAAGGCAGTGCTACTGCCGGACCAACTCTCACATAAGGCTCAGGTGGCTGAGACTCTCTATGAAACCACCCTGGTGGTGGAATGTACTGTCGTGTTGCTGTTGCTCGGCGCTTGCGGGGTTGTCTGTGAGTTGCCATCTGCATAAGAAAAATTCAAACACCAATAAGTCTCGGAAAACTCTCTGTGAAATCGCGAAGCATCGACCGTTTCACCTAAGGCATCGATCGTTGCAAGGCGATTTCGCATTATCGAACATTTCCCCAAAATCGCAGAGCAACGACCGTTGCAAGGCGATTTCAGCCGCAATCAAAATCCATAAATCGTTCTAAATTCGTTCCACATTTGCACTAATCAGCCTAAAATCATCACCAACCATCCTAAATTTAGTCCATTCGAGCATGCATTCATCAATTTCAATCCAAAATTCTCAATTTCTAAAACCCTAAAATTGAATCCGAAAATCATAAAATAGAGGCACATTACCTTGGATTCGTGATATATGGGCTATAAGAATGAATTGACAGTGTAAAATCGAGAGAATAGCACTTGAATTCGAAGAAAATGATGAAGAAATGAGAGTTTTGAGGTTTTTGGTTCGTACGGACAGCGAGAAATGGAGAAGAAAAGAGGAGAGAAGGTTAAGGCAACTTACCTCGGTCATGGGTGCAACGACCGTTGCTAGGTGGCAACGATCGATGCTGGTTGAATCGGATTGATTCCGGTTTAGCGCACGTACCTTAATTTTGCAATTGAACCAATTGCAACGACCGTTGCACAGTTCCGCAACGATCGTCACAATGCGATCACCTCTCCTCGTCGTAATCTCCTTGCAACGACCGGTGCACAAGTGCATCGATCGTCACACATCTCCAGACTCGAGTTCTGTATCTGAAACTTAGCAAAAACAAACAAAAACGTGAAATCCTAAGAAAAACACCAAAAATAAGAAAGAAAAACAACTAAACCTAACAGTGGGTTGCCTCCCACTCAGCGCTTGTTTAAGGTCATTAGCTTGACCGGACGAACAAAATCAGTATGCTGGAGATCCTGACAGAGACTTTGATTGCCTCTGTGCAAGCCTCCTCATCCATGGCGGAGAATAAGCTGTATCAGAATGATCCTGTCCAAGAAAAGAAGGAGTAAACTGCTCTCCAGGATCCAAAACCGTGGTGTTACTTGACTGCTCATCATCTCCATCCATAATGGTGAAGGTCTGCCCATCTATCAGTGGCTTGCGCAGCTTGTCCATCTCAAAATGCAGCGGCTCGTCTCCCAGGTGGAGATCTATCAGACTGTGTCTAACATCTATTACTGCTCCCGCTGTAGCCAAGAATGGTCTACCCAGTATCAACGCATCATCAGGATCACTATCATACTTCAGCACTAAGAAGTCTGTTGGAACTAAATAGTTTCCAACTCTCACCGGGATGTCCTCAAGGAGTCCTTCTGGAACTCGTATAGACTGATCAGCTAGGACAAGAGAGGTCCTAGTAGGAGAAAAATCAAGCATACCCAGCTTCTCTGCCACAGAATATGGCATAAGACTTCCAGCAGCTCCCAGATCACAAAGAGAGCGCCTAAAACTATCCTCAAAGATAGAGCAACTTAGCACAAAAATCCCAGGATCAGGCAACTTCTTGGGAACCTTGGTTAATAGCACATTACTTATCTGCTGAGGGACTACAATCACCCAATCTTTCAGCTCTTCATCCAAAGGCAACATCTTGTTCAGGTACCTCTGCACACATGGGTGATAAGGTAGATCATCAGAAGATGGAATTTCTTCCAACTCTTCACCAATCTCCTCTAGCTGCTTAAGCTCTTCAATCTCCTGCTTAATCACTTCAGACACTGAGGGATATAGTCTAATGGATTGTGCATAAATCTCCTCCTGAGTGATCTCAGACACTCCAGGGAATAAGCGATCAAGTTCCAAATCAGCATCAATACGATCACCATTCGGCGAGTCTGTCTGTTCACGACCTGCATCGACCGACACTAGGTGTGTGTCGATCGATGCAACACTGTTTTCACAGTTTTCACCCGAGAGATTTTCTCCAAAATCCGAAAATTCAACCTCTTCTACCAACTCAGCTGTACTTAGCTCAAATCCTTCGCATAGGTGAGATCCATCATCAGTGTACACAGACCAGGCCTTAATATGAGTGTCTGCTACTCCTTTTCCCTTCATAGAACTGGAAATCTGATTCACCTGAGTATCCAACTGCTTCATATGAGTGTTCAGAGACTCAACCTTTCCATTGAGATCCTTATAGACAGCATCCAACTTCTTATTGCAGTCTACAGAAATCTTGGTCTGACTCTCCAGCAGCTGTTCCATCATTGCCTCCATCTTACTCTCATGAGCAGTGGCTGCAGGAGGAGTCTGATAAGATGAAGATCCATAGGTTCTCTGAGTACCTTGTCCAAAAGGTTTCTGAAAACCACTAGTCTGTCCAAAGCTAGAAGAGTTCTGATTGCCTGTGAAGGCACTCCTTTGTCCTCCATTGAAGAACATGTTTCCCTGCTGATTACCAAATCTGTTACCTTGGAAACCAGATCCTCCAATGTAATTCACATCTTCTTCCTGAGTGTCCTCCTCAGTCTGAATTACCTCTACATCTTGGGCAAAGTGGACAGCCTTCTTATTAGCCAGGAGATTGCAAGTTGTGTCCAGCTTAGATCTAAATTCAGCCATCTCTGAATTCTCTACACTTCCACCAGATTTCTTCCTCCTCTCATCCATAGTCTTGCAACTGTTGCTGCTCACTAAGTTCTCAATCAACTGCTTAGCTTGCGCAGGAGTCCTGGTGTTGAAGTTTGCATTACTGGAGTTATCCAGCGCAGACTGATATGGAAGATATATGCCTCTGAAGAAGATACCTAGCAATGTGACCTCAGTGAATCCATGGTGTGGGCAGTCACGCTGGTATTTCATGAATCTCATCCAGGCAGCTTTTAAAGGCTCCACAGGGCCTTGGGAAAATTGCAGAATGTCCTATCTAGACTGATCAGAGCGTGCATCATCGTAGAAGTGATGCATGAACTCACCCTTCAGAGCTGCCCAAGTAGTAAACTGCCCAGGTGCCAGTTGCTTCAGCCATGCAGCAGCGTCTCCAGCGAGACTGTATGGAAAGAGCTTGAGAAACAGATAATCCTGGCAGACTCCATCATACTTCATGCCAGTGATTATGTCCTCAAACTGATCAATGTGATCCATAGACTGCTCCGTTGGATGACCATGGAAAGCATTCTGTCTCATCAACGAGTAGTAGATGGTCTTGATCTCAAAGTCATCCCTCTCAAAACCAGGAAGTACTAGAGCTGACCGGTTTGCATGAAACTCATCCGGTCTTTTGTAGTCAGCTAAAGTCCTCTCATGGACAACCATCTGTCTACCATTGTTATGTCCTTGACCTTGGTTCTGCTCCTGTTTCGGTTGCTCAGGAGGATCAGGGATTACATTCCCTGCAGCATCAATCCGCTGCCCAGCAGCAATGTACGGATTGTTATCTTGGTCCCTCAGGGTACCTTGAGCATAAGGCATAATGATTATCTTCTGCACCACCATCCTTGCTCTTCTTTCTCTTCTGTTAGTTCTCTCTAGACGTCCAAGTTCGTCAAGTCCGAGATTAACGAGGTTCATGTTCTGATTACTTCTAGTTTCACGCGTCTGCATAAACTTTCTGTAATCGTCAAGCAACGATCGATGCTATCAGTGCAACGATCGATTCAATCTCAGAATCGCCTAGTGACGATCGACACAAAGGTGCAACGATCGACGCAAAGCGAAATCGGTACCTGCGACAGAGAGAAAACAGAGAAAAATTTAGTAACTAAAACGAAAAGAAATAAAAACAAAACGAAACAAAAATAAAAATCCTAGTAGAAACCCTAAGTTCGATCCTATCGAAGACTCTAAGAGTCCCCGGCAACGGCGCCAATAACTTGATAGGGTCATGTTTTAATCCTATTCTACTGCAAGTGCACAGTTAAGTGATTGTAGTATATAGGGTATCGAATCCACAAAGACTCTGGTCTCGATAGATAAAGAACCGTAGGAATTTAAACTAAGAAGAAAGCAAATGTGAAGTAAACTAAAAAGCAATGCGAGAAAGTAAATCAATAGCAGGATTGGTTGTGAAAGCAGTTAATTAAAGGCGCTAAGTCTAGGGTGTTCTCAGGAAATCAGACAAGCAGACAAATCAATCAGTCAGGATCTAATTAGACACAGTTCTAGAACTCAAATCACGGATATAGAATTAACCAAATTCCTTTGCAATTACTAACAGATTAAACCAGCATTAATTTCAAGTTTGATATGTTCACAATTAAACTAAACCAAATTCCTTTGCGAGAAGTTTAATTGCTCAACCTAAATAGTTCAGATTCTAAACCACACTCTCGTGTCGTATTTAGCAACCTAAGATCTAGATTCTAATTGATCAGGTTAAAACTAGCATTAAGCACAATTCAGATCGAAGAACATTCTATTCATGTGAATCATTAACTGATTTAAACAAGTCTAGCAAGTCATAAAATCCTTAATGAGAAACCCTAAACCTAACTATGAATTTACTCAGACATGATTAATGAAACAGAAATCATAGAATAAATAGATTGCATATAAGAAATTAAATAGATAAAGGGGTTCGAAATCTTCTCCAAAATAGATGAAGTACAGGATTAGATCAGCCCCAAAAGCTCTAAAAATCCCTTAGCTCTAAGTATGAAAGCGTAAGTAAAATAAACACCAAAATCCTAATTAAATAGGCTTAATCTCGGCTGGAGCTTCTTTGTAAATACTGGAAACTTCTGGGCCAAAGTGCAAAATCTTGAATCTTTATTAAACCGCCGAATCGTCCCAACTCGCTAGTGTGTCGATCGACACCAAAGGTGTGTCGATCGATGCATGATCTCAAAATCGGACAGTGAGCTCAATCTCTCGGCCTAACACTCCAAAAATCCCCAAAATGCTCCAATATCTCTAATTATGCTCCAAACCTGATTATACCTGTAATAGACTCTAAAAGAACACAAAAAGACTCTAAACATACTTATATCATGGCATAAAACCGGTAAAAACCATGATATATCAAACGGTCGTAGATCTGGGAAGTTTCTAGTGAGAGGGGAGAAGTATTCGGAAGAGAGAGGTATCTTTATCTTTTTTCATAAACTTTTAATAATTAATTCAGTTTACTAATCTTTTAATAATTATTTTTTTTTTCTTGGTCATGATACCTAATTTTCCTATTATAAACTACAATACATTTGGTAGCCATGGAATCGCTGAGACCAAGAGCAATTTCTAGGGTTTATGTTGTTTGGAGTGAGTGAGGTGTGACTCGTGAGCTGATAAAGTACCAAATAAATAGTCTGAGCGGGAAACACGATGTTAGACCTGATGCGACACCCACTCAAAAACAACAATCTCATTAAAATTGTCAGTACACAAGTGTATAAACTGTGTAATGCAAAAGAATGAGTGTTTCTGAGTTAAGTTTAGTGTGCATTCAACACATGCAGTTTGTCCAGAGAAACATATAAGAACCCCATGACTACTCTAGTGCACATAGCCAACCTCTAATTCTTAGTCAAGTTTACTCAGTAATGATGAAACTCTAACTTGTTCTACCATAAAAAGATTGTCCCACATTGTTTAAGTAGTTTACTTCAAATTTGGTGATAGCTTTGAAAAGTGACCAGCAAAAAAATTGAGTAATCTGTGACAGACTACGCATTCCCATAACTTTTGACTCACTTCTCCTGACAAGTGTGACTGTGCTTAGACCGAGCTTCTCATTATAGTGAGTTGATTTCTTCTTCAACTGGATTTCAGATAGCATCCTTTATGCTTACATTACCTAAATCCTTGTCTGATCTTCCACAATACTATTGTGTCCCAGATAATAACTCTACAAGAGACTTCTGATATTCATGCATTTCATTGTATTTAGGATAGTGTTTTACTTATGTTTTGACTTCTTCTTGGTTCAATTCTTGTCTCTTTGTTGTTATTTGATTTCATTTAGAGTTGTTGGCATATAGAGTTAGGATTTAGCATATTAAGATGCATTTGGGGTGTTTCTTGTGTTTTTGTAGGTTATTAGAGAGCTTGGAAGCTTTTTGTGAGCTAAGGAAGGAAGAATGGAGCTTGAAAGATGAAGGGAGAAAGAGGAGACCAAGTACCGGCTTGTGCAACGGGCAACGCTGCCGATACATCCTCCACGCAGAAAAACGTAAAAATGGCTAGGGACGAATATCGGTTTGAGCAACGGTCAAAACCGACCGATACATTTTCTCCGAAGAAGCAGCAATTTGGCCAGGGACGAATATCGGTCTGAGCAACGGTCAAAACCGACCAATACATTTTCTCCGAAGAAGCAGCAATTTGGCCAGGGAAGAATATCGGTCTGTGTAACGGTCAGAAGTGGCCAATACATTCCTCCACGAACCTATTTCGATCCAATTGGACCGGGTCAATACCCGGTTTGTCCCGGGTTGACCCGGTTCGACACTGTTCACTATTTAAACCCAGAAACCTAGATTTGTATTCTCTCTTAAGCTTGTTTTGTTTCAAAAACCTTTTGTAAGACAAGTTTGAATCTTTTCTTAATCTAAGAGTTGTTTTACTTTGATCTTTCATCTTCTTCTTTTAATCTTTGCTAATCTTCATGTTTAACACTATCTTAATGGGTTTTGTTGAACATAGAATGATTAGTGAGTAGTTTCCTATAGGGTTTATGGGTTAGGTAGGATTTGGTTGATTTGGGATGATTAATGGATGTTTAGGGCTTACCTATCTTAAATCTCTTCTATCTTAGTGTTCTTAATGCCTAATTAGCCTTGATCATGTTGATTAGGATGATTTGGATTTCTTGTCCACCATGTGTTCGATGAAAGGCCTGTTTTAGCTTTGATAGGATTTTCATATTCTAACTCATGAAAATGAATGTTTAGAGTGATTATTAGCTAATTGGAACTTGTTTTGCATGCTTTCCTAATCTTGATTCACAAATGAGAGTTTGATCTTGGGTTTTGATTAGGGAAAGAAATTAGTGTCAAGACATTGAATTGATCTATTTATTGTGTTCCTAGCTAGGAGATTAGCTTCTTAGAAGTTTGTATTAAGCATCCTAGATTGTCCCATGTCATCCAATCCGTTGACCTCAACTCATAGCCCTTGCTTTCTCATATTGAGTCTTAGTTATTAAACCTTGTTTGCTTGTTAGTTTGCTTGATTGAATTGTTTTATTGTTAAGATTGTTAGAAACTGAAATTGATCTAGTGATTTGTATCTAGAGGTTTAGTGTATTTGCTTTGGTCTAATCCAATCCCGAAAATGGATTGATCCCTCATTGCTACGCGATAAGCACGGAGAATTGATACCTCTCCAAAGGATTTTAAAATCCTAGTTATCAATTTGGCGCCGTTGCCATTTTGGGATTAAGGATTGATTAATTAGATTTCTATTCCTCTCTAGTTCAAGTCTTTGGTTACTAATCTTGCTTCTTCCTTTTACTTTGATGATAGGTGCATGAACCTACGCAGCCGAGGACCTACGAACCTAGTTGCACGGGTTGAGGACATCAAAGCACACGAACGACGGTTAGAAAAGGAAAGAAGAGCATTTGAGAGGGTTGTACACTTGGAAAGACTTGGGTTGAACCAGTTCTAGAGGTTCAACAAGACTTTGTGGGTATTGAGCAGCCGGTTATGGAGCATCATGCTCAACAGGATCAACATGATCAACAGGATCAACAGCAGGGCCAACAGGGCCACCAAGAGCAGCAGCATCTTCATGGAGAATATGATAGAGATGCACAGGGACATCGGCGTCCGGTTCATCCCGATAGGCCAGCTAGAGCTATTGGAGATGGGGATGCTCCGGATACAAATGCAAACCGTCAGGGAATCATTCATCCTCCGGTCAACAACAATAATTTCGAAATCCGGGCTATTCTTATCACCATGGTGCAGAACAACCAGTTCCACGGGCTGCCTTCTGAGGATCCTCTGCAGCATTTAGACACCTTCGATAAGATTTGTGTCACTACTCGGCTTAATGGTGTCACAAATGACGGTTTGAAAATGCGTCTCTTCTTTTTCTCATTGGCGGATAGAGGTAAGGAGTGGGAGAGTAACATCCCTTCGGGATCGATCACTACTTGGGGCGAGCTAAAGAAAGCATTCTTGAAGAATTTCTTCTCCTCTACCCGGACAGCTAGATTCCGGAATGAATTGTCCGGCTTTATTCAGAGGAATAGCGAAAGCTTCGCTGAAGCTTGGGAGCGCTTTAAGAGACTCACCAACCAATGCCCTCATCACGGCTTCTCAAAAGAGACACTCCTCAGTAATCTCTATAGAGGAGTACTCTCTAAGATGAGAGCTATGCTAGATTCATCAAGTAATGGTCATTTTCTTGGAAAAGGGGTTGATGAAGCTATGGAACTCATTGAACGAATAGGGGATCATCATCAATGGAAGAGAAATATGAGAAAGAGATTAAGTCCTTACATGACAAGTTGGACAAGATGATCAGGTCTAATCAAAAGCAAGTCAACTTTGTAGGAAACCACGATGAGACACCACCCTTTCTTCTAACTGAGGAGGATGACATGACTCAGGAGGAAATGAACTTCATAGCTGGTCAAGGAGGATTCAACAAAGGGTTCAATCAGAATTATCGGAATCATCCCAACTTCTCTTACCGAAACCCAAACGTTGCAAATTCTCAAGATCAAGTCTACCCTCAAGCAACTCAACAACAAGGGCAACAACAAGGCTTCAATCAAGCTACTCAGCAAAAGCCTTATGTTCCCTACACTAACCAACAAGGGTTTGTCACTAAGCCTCAATTTCAAGGCCAACAAGGCTATGCTCCCAAGCAACAATACCCTCCACCCGGTTTTGGACAACAACATCCACAAGCCTCTTCTTCTTCAGGGTTGGATAATGAGCTCAAAGGGATGATGCAGCAGCTACTTCAAGGACAAGCTTCCGGAGCTATGGAAGTAAGGGATTTGAAGAGTGAGCTGCAGAATTTGACATCAAGGGTAACCAACATGGAGAATAAGAATGCTTCAAGCTCTAGACCGCATGGCACTTTACCCGGAGAATCTGAGCAAAACCCCAAGGAGTATATCAATGTTATTACATTGAGAAGTGGTAAAGAGCTTCAGCCAAGCCAACTTCCTTCACCCATTGTGTCTTCTACTCTCAATGAGGACATTGAGAAACAAGGTGGGGAGGTGACTTTGGAAAATTCTGTTTTTGCCAAAGAGGATGAAAGTGAAGTTGCAATGAGAAAGGGCAAAGTTAT
Source organism: Orychophragmus violaceus (assembly GCA_030180135.1). NCBI lineage: Eukaryota > Viridiplantae > Streptophyta > Magnoliopsida > Brassicales > Brassicaceae > Orychophragmus > Orychophragmus violaceus. The sequence continues at coordinate 91,247,046 of CM058240.1, forward strand.
AGCTGATGAAAGGGTTGAGGATGCACCTAAGAAGAAGGATAGTGAGTTTGTTCTACCACCCTATGAACCCAAGCTCCCATTTCCGGGCAGATTCAAGAAGCAACTCTTGGAAAAGTATAAAGCTCTGTTCGAAAAACTAATGAAGAATGTAGAGCTAACAACACCCTTGATAGATACCTTTCTGGTAGTTCCACAATACATTGAGTTGGGATCAGATTCTGTGGGTAAAGAGCAAGAGGTCTTTGCTATGGGTAAAGGAGCTGATGGCGTTGAGGATTGCAAGGAGCAGCTTGTAGCTGATGATTGGAGTGAGCTAAAGGCGCCTAAGATCGAATTAAAGCCCCTTCCGCGGGGGCTTCGGTATTCATTTCTTGGTCCTAACTCTACTTATCCAATCATAGTTAATGATTTGCTGAATGAGGATGAGTTGCATGCTTTGACAACCGAGTTGAAATTTTTTAGAATAGCTATAGGATACTCTCTAGATGACATTAAAGGATTGTCTCCTAATTTGTGCACCCATAGGATTCACCTTGAAAACGAATCTATGACTTCAGTTGAACATCAAAGGAGGTTGAATCCTAAACTTAAAGAAGTTGTCAAAAAGGAAATTCTTAAACTATTAGATGCATGAATTATCTACCCTATTTCGGACAGCACTTGGGTTTCACCCGTGTATTGTGTTCCGAAGAAAGAGGGAATCACAGTTGTTAAGAACGATAACAACGAGCTGATTCCCACTAGAACCATAACAGGGCATAGAATGTGTATAGACTATAGGAAACTCAATGCTGCATCTAGGAAAGATCACTTCCATTGCCTTTTATTGATCAAATGCTCGAAAAACTTGCCAATCACCCTTTTTATTGTTTCCTTGATGGGTATAGTGGATTCTTCCAAATCCCAATACACCTAAACGATCAGGAGAAGACGACTTTTACTTGTCCCTATGGCACCTTCGCATATCGAAGAATGCCTTTTGGACTGTGTAATGCTCCCGCAACTTTTCAGCGGTGCATGATGTCCATCTTCTCTGATCTTATCGAGGATATTGTGGAAGTATTTATGGATGATTTTTTAGTATATGGCTCCTCTTTTGCTTCGTGTCTCTTGAACTTGTGCAGGGTATTAAAGTGGTGTGAAGAGACAAACTTGGTGCTTAACTGGGAAAAGTGTCATTTCATGGTCAAGGAAGGAATAGTGTTGGGGCATAAGATATCCGAGAGTGGTATAGAAGTGGACAAAGCTAAGATAGAAGTCATGATGAATCTACAACCGCCGAATTCAGTTAAGGGTATCAGAAACTTTCTTGGACATGCGTGTTTCTATAGAAGATTTATCAAGGATTTCTACAAGATAGCAAGGCCTCTCACACGCCTTCTTTGCAAGGAAACTGACTTTGCTTTTGATGTTGAATGTCTGAATGCTTTCAATGAGATCAATGAGGCCTTGGTTAGTGCTCATATCGTGCAAGCACCCGATTGGGAATTGCCATTTAAGATCATGTGTGACGCGAGTGATTACGCAGTTGAGGTGTTTTGGGGCAAAGGAAAGATAAGAAGCTGCATGTTTACGCCAGTCGGACACTAGATGACGCTCAAGTAAAGTATGCTACAACGGAAAAGGAGCTTTTAGCTGTGGTGTTTGCATTTGAGAAGTTTAGATCATATCTAGTAGGATCTAAAGTTGTTGTCTACACAGACCATGCCGCACTAAGATATCTTTTAGCCAAGAAAGATGCGAAACCAAGACTCCTAAGACCATCTCCAATGTATTCCTTTATATTTGCCTCTAAAATAGAGGAACTTTAAAATATAGGTGGAATTCACTCCAATGTATTCCTCTATTTTTACCTTTAAAATGTAATATTCTTTCAAAGATTCTTATTTTTATTATAGTATTAGTACATTTTCTTTATAAAATGTGCAAATTAACCCATTTATTTTATATTTTTACAAAACTTTTATAAAATTATAATATGATTTAAATTAAATATTTCTTAAACAAAGAAAATTAAATTAAATTATATAAAATATAATATATTTTTGTTTATCTATCAACATTGATATATTATTGTCAACAAATGATAAATACATTTTTCAACAAACATATAAATTTTGATTTTTTATTTTAAAATTTTATATTAAATATATAATAAATAATTATATTAATTATAATATATTAATATTTTATATTATTAATTATTAATAACAGTTTTTATTTGTTTTGTTCATGAACAAAAAAAGTTAAAAGTTGAAGGATCATTTTACAAATAAAAAAGTTCACTTTATATTATAGAGGAAAAAATAGAGTTCCTCTAAATATAGAGAAAAATATAGCAATCTCTATTTTAGAGGTGGATATAGAGGTGGGTTGGAGAAGATTCTACTCTATAATAGACTATAGAGGCAAAAATAGAGGTGGGTTGGAGATGCCCTAAGGTGGATCTTACTAATTCAAGAGTTTGATCTCGAAATAAAGAATAAGAAAGGGATAGAGAATGGAGTAGCGGATCACTTGTCTAGATTGAGAGTTGAAGATAGTATTCCCATAGATGACTCACTTCCGGAGGAGCAACTAATGGCTGTCAAAACTGTGAGAGAAGCTCATGATACAAGAAGAAAGTTAGAAGAGGTTGGTTTTCTTGAGGACAAAGAGCCATGATATGCTGATCTAGTTAACTACTTAGCTGCAGGAAAAGAGTCACCGAGTCTAGACAGCTACCACAAGAAGAAGTTCTTTCGAGAGGTCAACAGATTTTATTGGGATGAACCATACTTGTTCAAGAGGTGTTCAGATGGTCTCTACAGGAAATGTGTCCCGGAAGAAGAGATGCAAGGGATCTTGTATCATTGTCATGGTTCGGACTATGGAGGACATTTTGCATCGTTCAAGACTGCAACCAAGGTTCTACATTCAGGTTTTTGGTGGCCCAGCTTGTTTAAAGATGCTCACGGATATGTGTCAAGGTGTGATGCTTGCCAAAAAAAAGGCAACATTGGGAGGAGAAATGAGATGCCACAAAACCCGATATTGGAAGTCGAAGTTTTTGATGTATGGGGGATCGATTTCATGGGTCCTTTCCCATCCTCCTATGGAAACCAATACATTTTGGTGGCGGTAGACTATGTGTCAAAGTGGGTTAAAGCTGTGGCGAGTCCAGCAAATGACTCTAAAGTAGTCATTAAGTTGTTCAAGACTGTGATCTTCCTAAGGTTTGGGATACCAAGGATAGTGATCAGTGATGGAGGCTCTCACTTCATCAACAAATTGTTCGAAAGCCTTTTGAAGAAATATGGAGTCAAGCATAAGGTTGCTACACCTTACCATCCTCAGGCAAGCGGACAAGTTGAGGTATCTAATAGGCAGATAAAGGCCATTCTTGAAAAGAGTGTTGGAGCTTCGAGGAAAGATTGGTCAAAGAAGCTTGATGACGCTTTGTGGGCTTATAGAACAGCTTTCAAGATTCCTCTCGGCACCACTCCTTTCACTATGTTATATGGGAAGTCATGCCACTTACCAGTTGAGGTGGAATACAAAGCTTTGTGGGCTGTCAAGACTGCTACAGAGAAGCGGTTGATTCAGCTGAACGAGCTCGTTGAGATAAGGGTAGAGGCGTTTGAAAGCTCAAAGATCTACAAAGAGAGGACGAAGCTTTTCCATGACAAGCTCATCTTGTAGAAAGAATTCAGAGAATGGGATCTTGTGTTGCTTTCCAATTCCCGGTTGAAGCTCTTTCCCGGAAAGCTAAAGTCTAGGTGGTCGGGACCGTTAAGGTGAAAGAAGTAAGGCCATATGGTGCGGTAGTGCTTTGGGGAAAGTCCAATGAGGAGTTCACAGTCAACGGACAACAGCTCAAACACTATTCAGCCTCTGAAGCTATAGAAGAAGGAATCTCAATCCCTCTCTCTAGCCCACCTCCAGCCTAAGAACCGGGTTTGCAAAGTCGAGCTTAACGACTCTAAACAAAAGTGCACTTGGGAGACATTCCCATGTTTATATTTGTACATATGATCTTTTCCTTGTTATTTTTGATATTTCTTTTTGAGTTTATCAGGTTTTGGTTGATTGGTGAAGTTATGGACTATTTGGTGTGAGAAAAAGCCATGAAAATTGGAGGAAACAAAGACATGAGCAATGTATCGGTTTAGGTATCGGCGAGACAAACCGATACATTTTGCCTGAAACTCATTCGAAAATTCCAGGGACGTTTTATCGGTTTGCGTATCGGTTGGCCGGTCCGATACATATTTTGACGAGTGGGTCGAAATTAGACAGAGACGTTGTAACAGTTTGTGTATCGGTTGGGAAAGCCGATACACACTTTTGCGAGATTGGTCGAAATTAGACCAGGGAGAAATATCGGATTATGCATCGGTCGAAACGGACCGATACAAATCACGACGACGCTTGCTCTAAATTTCCAGGGAGAAATATCGGATGGCGTAGCGGTTGAAACAGGCCGATACATTTACATCCGACGCTTACTCTAATTTAAACAGAGAGATGTATCGGTCTGTGTAACGGTTGGATGTAGCCGATACTCTCTCGTCGCCCAGGTAAGTTACTCAACCCAAAACCGATTTCAAACCGGTTTTAACCAGATTTTGACAAACCAATTCGACTTTTGACCAGTGTGGGTCCCAATTATCCCTTGGTTTCTCCTCCTTCACGTGAAAAGAGCATCTTCTCCCCTCTTTGCGATTTCCTGTACACAAAAAAATCAGAATTCACAAACACTTCACAAAGCTTCAAAGTTCCATATATCTCTCATTTTTCATCCGAATTTCGTGATTTAAAGCTCTAAATTCGTGTTTTTGAAAACTCTTCCTGTCACAACCACTCTCTTCTACTCTCTCTCACCTATCACGCAAGGTATTCATCTCTCCTCTTCAATTTCGTGGCTAATTTAGAATTTATTTGGAAATTTTTAAACTCGAAATTGTTGGTTGTTGATTAATGTTTAGGCTTAGAAACTCACTCTAGGTTTCTTCTAGATGAAAACCCAATCCAATTTCGCCCTAGAATCACATGAATTGAAACTTTTGAAAATTAGGGTTCTTGAGGATTATGAATTTCGAAAATTTTAGGGAAAACTTGATTTAATGGTTTCTAAAGTTGCAATAGGTTGTTTATGACTAGCTTGAGTGAGACTACTTTATTTGCTTGAGTTTTGTTTCACAAAATTTTTAAAAATGCAATTTTAGGAACTTTTGTTCAAGTAATCGAGTTGTGGAAGATTGAGATCGAGTTCTTGTTGAATTTTGCGCTTACAGAGGCTTGAATTGAGGTTGTTTAAGGTGTTTCAGTTTGCTTAATCACCTAAATTTGAAATTTGTGGAAAAGGCTTAGCATCTTGTTCTTTGATCATTGAGTTCATTCGATAAATTGATGTTTATGATCACTACAACTATCTTGAGTGAGGTGATTGATGCTATCTTCTTGTGTTGATTGTGAGATCTGAGATTCACACTAAGAATTTGTAATCGTGGATTTGGACTTTTGGATATAGAAATGGTATAGATTTCCTATGAATCAAAGACTTTATTGAGATTGATCGTTGAGATAGAACAAACACAATCGAATAGAGAGAACAAAGTATGATAATCGAGATATCTAGTCGAAGTGTTCTTGATTTGGGTTGGAATGTCTTGAATGAATCGCCACTTCTTCTTTAGATAGTCTCGACTTTGATCTTCTTGTTCCGATATTTCGGCCTCGCCATGATAACGATCTCCTAGATTTACGGGAGACAGTTGAACTGACGAAGACTAGGTCGCTCTATCTCCGCATCGTCTCTTGTCGAGCTCGAGCTCGATCGCCTCTTATTTCGGTGTTGCTTGGGCCTTGTCAAGATGTCAATCATATGGGCCCAACAAAGGATAACAGTCGATCTCTCTGTCCCGATTATGGAGCAGGCTCATGATTATGGGCCTTTGTTTTATTTGTTAACGGGCCGAATTTCTTAGAGGGAAATCCAGTACCAACAATAGCCCCCTGTGAGATCTGAGATTTACACCAAGAATTTGTAATCGTGGATTTGGACTTTTGTATATAGAAATGGTATAGATTTCCTATAAATCAAAGACTTTATTGAGATTGATCGTCGAGATAGAACAAACACAATCGAAAAGAGAGTACAAAGAAAGTTGATCGAGCTATCTAGTCGAAGTGTTCTTAGCTAGGTTTGGAATGTCTTGAATGAATCGCCACTTCTTCTTTAAATACTTTCGACTTTGATCTTCTTGTTCCGATATTTCGGCCTCGTCGTGCTAACGATCTCCGAGATTTGCGTGGATCAGTTGAACCGACGAAGACCATGTTGCTCTATCTCCACGTTGTCTCCTATCGAGCTCGAGCTCGATCGCCTCACACTTCGGCGTTGATTTGGCCTTGTCAGGATGTCAATCGTATGGGCCCAACAAAGGATAACGTTCGATCTCTTCGTCTTGATTATCGAGCGGGCTCACGATTATGGGCCTTTGTTTGGTTTGTTTATGGGCCGGATTTATTAGAGGGAAATCCAGCACCAACAATAGCCCCCAGCCCATTAATTTCGATGAGTTGAGGTTAATGGGCGGTGGACGTCCTCGGGAAGAAGCGCGTGCCTCGGGTGTGAAAGAGCTAATGATTACTTTCGCCCCGTCCGTAGATCTTGTTTCGATCCAATGGTCAAGGATCTGGCGCGTGGGTCGAAGTGACCTGCTCGTGGCGCGTTTGACAGTTATGGCGTATATTCGTTAATAGGATCTCATCTTCTACCGTCGATCTGGTCGATCACTAACGGCTGATATTTGAGGGTTACGAAGGGTCTCTTCGAACTCGATCTTTTGCTGACGTGACTTGGCCGTCACGCGTTCGTAGCCGTCGATCTTAAATCAACGGTTGAGATAAAAGGGTTTTTGCGAACTCGAGGACGTTAAGACCTTTTTTTTATGAATCGCTTTTCAATCTTTCATGCCTTAGCATAGATTTGACTGTTTAATGCCTTAGCATAGAATTGGCCGTTATGACAGCTCGATCCTCTGAAGAGGGGTCGAATAAATAATTTGCCTTGAGTTGCCTTAGGGAGTTCTCTACGAACTTTTAGGTCGATTGTATTTGAGCTAGAGTTCCTCCTCAAGGTTTGTTTGAGGTACAACTCTTTCAAGATGTAAAGTTCGAACTTGGCGTTGAATTGAAATGAAATACTTTTAAGTATATGATGAATCAAAGTAGACTTACATAGATTCGTTTTGAGCACTTGCGGAGGTCGCTTTGCGTGAAGCAGCTGTCTCGTTTTATCTGTCTCGACGTAGACTTAACCTCGTTGCTTTGCTTAAGGGAAGGGGGTAGTCCCCCAACTCTTCTAATCTGTATAAGATTGGAGGAATTTTAAGTTTTAAAGGACCATTTCAGATCATTCTGGTTTGAAGAGACCGTTTCAGGTCGCTTATTTTGGGACGACCATTTCAGTTCGTTCGATATCGGATGGATCATTTCAGATCGCTTGTTTTTGAAGAGATAATTTCATATCACTTGTTTTTGAAGAGATCATTTCATATCACTTATTTTTGGAGAGATAATTTCATATCACTTGTTTTTGAAGAGATAATTTCATATCACTTGCTTTTGAAGAGATAATTTCATATCACTTGGTAAAATGTAAAGGCGAAGTATTTCGCAACGACTCTGACTTTTACAACAGAAAGAGACATTGATCGCGGGACTTATTTTGATTTCACAAGGATAAGCTAGTTCGACTTCGTTTGAAGTCGCCGAGCTCGGTAAGAGTTATTTGTTGGGGGGGGGGTGTTGGATCTCCTAGGATCTAGGGTTTGATATATTGAATAAAACCAACCTCGTTCTTACCTTTCTGGCAGCGGAATTGAGATGGTGAACGAGATCAGTGGAGCAACGCAATCGCCTTGCCTCTACCAGATACACACGCACACAAGCTGGAACAACGGGATGCTAGTACCGAATTGTGTGGGATCTCAGAGTTTTGGAGTTTCTGCTTTTCTGTCAAAGAGAAGAGAAGACGGCTAGGGTTCAGGTCGACCATATAAGACCTTATATATATCGACCTGGAAATGACATCACCAAACCGTCGGACAATCCCGGCTCGGTTACGTCATTAATCCGAAACATCAGTTTCGGTACCCGATGTGCAACGATCGACACGCTTACTGTGTCGATCGACACACCTCCACGAAAAGCCTGCATCGATCGACGCACTCATGCATCGATCGACACACACATTGTAAAACTCTATGTAAATGTGTATTCAAGACACATAAGTATGATCATTACCATAATGATCATTCCCACTTTCATGCTTCCAGTTTGCTTAGGTGTGTGACCTTATAGGATCATATAATACTGGCAGTAAGTCTACAACTTACAGACTGCAAGAGGCTTCTAGCAAAACATTGCAACCACCCGGTATTATACGAATGTCTGATCTCGACACACAACTATCATCAGGAGTGAGTACAAGTGTGATTTCAGGACACTATCCCAACAATCTCCCACTTGTACTGGAATCATCAATTCCTATAATCCTTTTGTCTCTATATCTCGATTTGGCATAAGGCAAGATTGGTGTCATCCTTATTAAGCCAACATCGTATTTATCGAACTCCTGATCTCATATTGAACATTACAAACAACTGAACTACAATTCGTTTGAGTGCGGCCACACATTTTTTCAGTATTAAATCTTCGATAGGCCCTGAGATATTTATCTCCCGTTATTCAGGAGGGACAAATTCCATCTTGTTCCATCCCTGTTTCAACGCACATTTCATGATACACTTGAACAGTGCCGTTATAGTCGCCAGTTACGGGTCGACGTTTGACAAAGTCAAAATGCACCAATTCATATGCAAGAAAGCATGATGAACTCAGGTCTAAGGACTATACTCTATAGTCGTAATGAGAACCTCTTATGACACAGATATAACTATCTTGTAGACTTCTCATTAGCGGGTCATGTCCGATCATATGTTCACCAACATATATCTATGTGACTGACTGCGATAATCATATCATTGGCTCCATGAAACTTAGCCAACAGTCACCTCACAATCTAGTCTCTATCGGTTGTCAGTGTCCCAATTCTACAACCTCGACTAGGGACAAAATAATTTATTAACTTATAGGGTTTCATGATCAAGTCCTCAACTTGATGACCTATAATATGTCATAAACTTATTTGGGACCATTATTTAGATCACAATAAATAATGCTGAAATCAAATTTCATTAAAACACTTCCAAAAGAATGTTTACATGAGCATCTTATTATAACTTAAACAAAACCAAAACTCCCACTAGAATCTAGATTACATCTTAAGATCCATAATGCCTACAGCAGTCGTATGACTCTCATGCTTAGGCCTTGGGAGTGACTTTGTCAGAGGATCAGCGACATTCTCGTCTGTTGGAACTCGGCTGATCTTCACATCACCTCTATTGACGATATCTCGAATTAAGTGATATCTCCTTTCCACATGTTTGGACTTCTGGTGTGACCTTGGCTCTTTTGCTTGAGCAATGGCTCCGTTGTTATCGCAGAACAAAGCCACTGGCTCCAAGATGCTAGGAACCACACCAAGTTCAGTCATGAACTTCTTGATCCAAACAGCCTCCTTTGCCGCTTCTGAAGCAGCAACATATTCAGCTTCCGTTGTGGAATCAACTACGGTATTCTGCTTAGAGCTCTTCCAGCTCACTGCACCGCCATTTAGACAGAAGACATATCCAGATTGTGATCGGAAATCGTCTCTGTCGGTCTGAAAACTCGCATCGGTGAAGCCATTCACCACAAGTTCTTCACTTCCTCCATACACAAGGAACTTATCCTTAGTATGTCTCAAATACTTGAGAATATTCTTGACAGCTGTCCAGTGAACTTCACCTGGATCAGATTGGTATCTACTCGTCATGCTTAACGCGTAAGCTACATCTGGACGAGTGCAGAGCATGGCATACATAATAGATCCTATTGCAGAAGCATAAGGAATCCTATTCATGCGCTCTCGCTCAGCATGTGTCGCTGGACACTGCTTCTTGCTGAGACTCATGCCATGAGACATCGGTATGAAGCCCTTCTTAGAATCTTGCATCTTGAATCTGTGTAACACCTTATCAATATAAGTGTCCTGGCACAATCCAATCAGCCTGTTCACTCTATCTCTGTAGATTCTGATTCCAAGGATGTAAGCGGCTTCTCCCATGTCTTTCATGGAAAAACAACTTCCGAGCCAAGTCTTGACAGACCGAAGCAACGGAACGTCATTACCGAGGAGGAGTATGTCATCGACATACAGTACAAGAAACGCAATTTTGCTCCCACTAGTCTTCTTGTAAACACATGGTTCCTCTTCGTTCTTGATGAAACCAAATTAATCGTTTAACTGATTCATCAAAACGAAGATTCCAACTCCGTGATGCTTGCTTCAATCCATAAATGGATTTATGAAGCTTGCATACATTTCCAGCGTCCTTAGGATCGACAAAACCTTCAGGCTGTGTCATATACACATCCTCTTCCAGAATACCATTCAGGAATGCGATTTTGACATCCATTTGCCTAATCTCATAATCATAATGACCGGCAATTGCTAGAAGAATCCGAATGGATTTAAGCATAGCGACTGGGGAATAGGTTTCATCATAGTCGATACCATGAATTTGCTTGAAACCTTTAGCCACCAACCTCGCTTTGTAAATATGTACATTGCCATCCACGTCAATCTTCTTCTTGAAGATCCATTTACACTCAATGGCTTTTGCACCATTAGGTAAATCGACCAAGGACCATACTTGGTTTTCTGACATGGATCCCATTTCGGACTTAGAGGCTCCAAGCCACTTTTCGGAGTCCGGGCCCATCATTGCTTCCGCGAAGGTCGCTGGTTCGTCACTTTCAATGATCATCAGATCATTTGAATTGGTCACGAGAAATCTATAGTATCTCTCAGGTTCGTGACGGATCCTTCCGGATCTGCGAACTTCAGGCTCCACAGGCGCCGGTTCCACAGAACTTTGTGGATCCAGCTGCTGCTCTTCCTCAATAGGAAGAGTAGCTTCCTGTGCATCTTGAATTTCTTCAAGATGTACTTTACTCCCACTGTTTTTCTTAGAGAGAAACTCCCTCTCAAGAAAAGAACAGTCCCGAGCAACAAATACTTTGTTCTCAGATTGGTTGTAAAAGTAGTATGCCTTGGTTTCCTTAGGATAACCAACGAAGTAGCATTTATCTGATTTGGGTGCAAGCTTGTCAGAGATTAAACGTTTGACATAAGCTTCACAACCCCAAATCCTCAGGAAAGACAGACTAGGAACATTCCCAGTCCACAGTTCATGTGGTATCTTTTCCACTGATTTAGACGGCACCCTATTTAGTGTAAACGCAGACGTTTCTAGAGCGTATCCCCAAAAGGATAATGGAAGATTTGAATGACTCATCATAGACCAAACCATATCCAATAAGGTTCGATTCCTCCTCTCCGACACTCCATTCCATTGGGGCGTACCAGGAGGAGTGAGTTGTGAAATAATTCCACACTCGCTCAGATAGTCGCTGAATTCTTGACTCAAGTATTCTCCTCCGCGATCCGATTGCAGAACTTTGATACTTTTGCCAAGTTGATTCTGTACTTCATTCTTGAATTCCTTGAATCTATCAAAGGATTCCGACTTATGTCTCATCAAATAGACATAGCCACACCTACTGAAATCATCAGTGAAGGTAATGAAGTACTTGTAATTTCCTCTGGCAACAGTACTCATCGGCCCACATACATCAGTATGAACAAGGCCCAATAAGTCATTGGCCCTTTCATTTGGTTTGTTGAAAGGGGCTCTAGTCATTTTGCCTATCAAACAAGATTCGCATTTCTCACATGATTCAAAATCAAATGAGCCCAGAAGCCCATTTCTATGGAGCCTTTGGATGCGTTTCTCATTTATGTGGCCCAAACGACAATGCCATAAGAAAGTCGGGTTTTCGTCATTGGACTTAAACCGCTTTGTATTTATGTTAAAGACAAGCATTTCTTGGTTTAAAACATATAACCCATTATCTAATGGGGCGCTACCATAAAATGTACCATCACGATTAAAAGAACAAACTTTATTCTTAACAGCAAAATCAAAACCTTCCAAATCCAAAACGGAAACTGAAATTATGTTTCTGCTTATCGCAGGTACAAAGTAGCAATTATTTAAAATTAAAACCATGCCCGATGGTAAGGACAACTCGTAGGTGCCTACGGCCAGTGCAGCAACCTTAGCTCCATTCCCGACCCGTAGCTCCACTTGTCCTTTCTTCAGCGTCCTACTATTTCTTAGTGCCTGCACATTTGTACAAATATGAGCACCGCAGCCGGTATCCAATACCCACGAAGTAGGACTAGAAGTCATAACATTTAGTTCGATAACATAAATACCTGAGTCAGACGCATCATACGTCTTCTTCAGCTTCTTGTAATCTTCCTTAAACTTCTTGCAGTCTCTCTTCCAATGCCCCAACTGCTTGCAGTAGTTGCACTTATCCTCAGGAGAAGGCCCGGATTTGGGCTTGGGCTTGGGCTTGTCTTGACTTTCAGTCTCGACAACCTGGGCCTTTCCCTTGTCCTTCTAAGGTTTCTTGAACCTCTTACCCCCTTGTACCATTAGGACACTGGGAGTAGCCTTCTTGAGATTCGGCTCTGCTGTCTTCAGCATACCGTGCAACTCAGTCAATGTCTTAGTCATGTTTTGCATGTTGTAGTTCATAATGAACTGATCAAAACACGACGGCAAAGACTACAGAATCATGTCAGTGGCCAGCTCCTGGCTAATGGCACAGTCCAGTTTCCCCAGGTTATCAATGTAACCCATCATTTTAAGGACATGAGGACTTACTCGACTGTCCTTAGCCAGCTTGCAATCCATGAGAGATTTAACAGTCTGGTATCTCTTTGTGCGAGCTTGCTCCTGAAACAACGCTTTCAGGCTGTTAATCATCTCAATGGGTGACAACACGTTCTCATACTGCTTCTGCAGCTCAGAGTTCATAGTCACCAGCATTAGACAATTAACATCTTTGACATCCGCTGAATGCTTATCCCAAGCATTCTTTTCTGTCTGCGGAGCATTGGAACGTGGCCTCTCGGGGAGAACTCTTTCAAGGACATATTCCTTGTTCTCCTGTCTGAGAACTATTCTCAGGTTCCGATACCATTCCAAGAAATTAGATCCATTTAACTTGTCCTTCTCAAGGACGGATCTCAGTGAGAAAGTGTTGATGTGATTTGAGACAGACATAGCTGTAATTCAGAAAGTGATAGATTTTAGTTATAATGCTCAAGAAATGAGAGTTCTTATCTAATAAGAAAACTCGCATTGTATTCAAAACTATGTTTCCTCAGATGAATACAATGAGCCAAGATCCTTAGATTACTGAAATTCGAGCAGGCGACTCGCCATTACTTGAACTTTAGTTATCTAGGTAAGCAAATCATTGCTAATTGTACCCAGTACAACTCTTGGTCGTGGATCAGACAAACTATGTTTAATCCACTCTGATGTCTCTGGGCCCAGAACTTCTGACAGCCCAGTCAAGTAAAACCAATCTCTTCTGTCTTGTGATTATTGACAGTTGCACTGCAAGTCTGTCACTAACCACCTGCCTTACTCATGTTGCAGTGGATATCAAGGACTCCAAGAATATCCAACAACGACACGAGTCTTGACAGTAGACAAGATCGGGCAAGACATCATGATCACTTGATAATTAATTGAGGAAAGGAACTATTTTATCTTGATGTATATCCAATACACATCCAAGAAATTACAAAGAGAAGAGAAGACGGCTAGGGTTCAGGTCGACCATATAAGACCTTATATATATCGACCTGGAAATGACATCACCAAACCGTCGGACAATCCCGGCTCGGTTACGTCATTAATCCGAAACATCAGTTTCGGTACCAAATGTGCAACGATCGACACGCTTACTGTGTCGATCGACACACCTCCACGAAAAGCCTGCATCGATCGACGCACTCATGCATCGATCGACACACACATTGTAAAACTCTATGTAAATGTGTATCCAATACACATAAGTATGATCATTACCATAATGATCATTCCCACTTTCATGCTTCCAGTTTGCTTAGGTGTGTGACCCTATAGAATCATATAATACTGGCAGTAAGTCTACAACTTACAGACTGCAAGAGGCTTCTAGCAAAACATTGCAACCACCCGGTATTATACGAATGTCTGATCTCGACACACAACTATCATCAGGAGTGAGTACAAGTGTGATTTCAGGACACTATCCCAACAGGGGGGGGGGGGGGGGGGGGGCTGCGCTCGAAGTCGAGCTGCCTACGTACCCTTTTAAGGGGATCAAGCCATTTCGTTGTTCGATTGTGTTGCGCACTTTAGTGAAAGTACTTTTTGAGGTTGATGATGTTCCAAGGTCGTAGTTCGGGCTTCTGGGTTTCTACCGACTTGAGTCGGTAGACCCCGTCCTTCACAACATCAGTGACCTGGTAAGGACCTTCCCACTTTGCTCCTAACTTTCCAGCGTGTTCTTCCTTTTTATGGTCGAACACTTTCCGTAAGACGAGCTCGCCTACTTGAAACCTTCGAGTTTTAATTCTGGAATCATAGTAGCGAGCTGTAGCTTGTTGGTAGTTCTGGATTCGAGCTAGTGCGAGGTTCCTCCTTTCGTCGACGAGATCGAACTCGTCTGTTATCATCTTGTTGTTAAGTTCCTCTTGTCGTGGGCATTCTTCTTTTTGGATGCTTGACACGAGGATTTCGGCTGGTACTACCGCCTCGATCCCGTAAGCCAGCGAAAAGGGAGTTTCGCCGATGGATTTGCGAGGAGTAATCCGGTGAGCCCAGAGTATGACTGGGAGCTCGTCGCTCCAGCTCGTTTTGCACTCATTGAGTCTTTTCTTAAGGCTGTTCATGATCGCTTTATTAGCTGCCTCTGCTAGTCCGTTTCCTTGAGGATAACGGGGCGAAGAGTACGTCAGCTTTATGTTCCAGGTTCTACAGAATTCCTTTAACATGTTTGATATGAATTGCGGTCCGTTATCGGTGACGATCTCGTGGGGTAGTCCATGTCGGCACACGATGTCTCGCCAGACGAACTCCTTAACGTGAACGTCTTTAACCTTTTGGTATGATTCCGCTTCAATCCACTTAGTGAAGTAGTCTGTCATCACTAATAAGTGTGTAGCTTTCTTTTTTACGGATGCGACTAAAGGTCCCACGATGTCCATTCCCCATTGCATGAATGCGTATGGCGATGAGATAGAGGAGAGTTTCTCCGATGCTTGATGGATAATCGGGGCATGCTTTTGTCATTTGTCACATCTGCTGGAAAAAGATAGGCATTCGGTGGCCATTGTTGGCCAGAAATAACCTTGTCTTTTGATTCGTACGGCCAGGGCTCGTCCTCCGGAATGGCTTCTGTAGGATCCGTCGTGGGCCTGCGTGACCACGGCTAGAGCTTGCTTTTTATCAAGGCATTTGAGCTAAGGTCCGGAGAGACTTCTTTTGAAGAGCTCTCCTTGCGTGACGCAGTACCTTGCACTCTGCGTCTTGAGTTTCCGCGCCTCCCATTTGTCGTCGGGGACTTCACCGTTTGTAATGTATCGAATGATCGGAGTTCTCTAATCTTCGTCATCGTTAGGCTCAGGTCCTCGACTGGTGGATGCGGCTTGGATTGGTCCATTGGGGACGTTCGCGACGTACACGGCGTTTCTTGGATCGAGATCATCATCAATCTCGATGATGTCCAATTCGTTTTTAACTGGCTCTGATAGGTCGATTCCAATACTAACAAGTCTTTCGGGATGAGCATCGTCTATGCAAACTTGGGTCATGAGGTCCTTTGGGGGTCCTATTTGACTTGGGTCGTTCGACCTTTTGGTCTGCATGGTTGCGAGCTCCTCCTCTTTCCGTAATTGCTATGCGGGGGATTTCTCAATTTGCTTGTATCCGTTCATGTAGCAATGGCGGGAAATCTTTTGACTTCCGTAAACGGTTTTTACTCCTTTGGGAGTTGGAAATTTTACGCATTGATGGTAGGTCGACGGTAACGCTTTCATGTCATATATACATGGTCGACCTAGAATTGTGTTGTAGGAAGCTGGCCGATCTACTACGACGAACTCTGTCATTCTTCGAACTCCTCCAGCTATTACTGGGACGAATACAGAGCCCATTGAGTATGTTGTTTCGAACCCTACCAGTGGTGTCTTTTCCTCGACGATCTCGGAGTCGTTGAACTCCATCTTTTTGAACGCATCATAAAAGAGGACATCCACCGAACTTCCTGTGTCGATCATTATCCTCGAGAGTTCGACATCTCCCACTACTAGACAAACGAGGAGAGCGTCATCGTGTGGTTTGTCGAGATTGCTCGTCTCGCTCTCGTGGAAAGTGATTTCGTGGTCTGGGCCTAACATTGGGATTTTCCCCCCTTTGTCGGTCTCGACTCTTGTTTGAAGGGCTTTGATTGAATTGAACGAGTCTCGGCATAGCTAGGAGCCACCGAAGATCAAGTCAATTCGTTTAGGGGGTATAGCCCGTACACCCCCCCCCCCCCCCCCCCCCCCCCCCCCCCCCCCCCCGCAGAGACGAGGGAGATTGATTCGTGAGCGTAAACTCTTACTAGGAGCTGGAGGTAGAGATAGTGCCGAGCCTCCCGGGGTGCAGCACAGGCTGAGTTCGTCGAGAATGACCTCGAATCGCTTTCGCGACCCCTGGGGGAGGGTTTCGGGAGATTCCGGCTCCTTAGACCGCTCTCGTTTGTTTTGAGAAGTCTTCTTGGTGTTTGACTCTTTGGTCTGTTTATTTTCCTTTTTGTCAGATGGAGTTTCCTCCTCGACTTCTGACTCTTGTTTGTTTTCGGACTCTCGCTTTTGAGCCTCAGCTTTAGCTCGAGTGTAGCACTCTTCAGTCGAATGTCCTCTTTTGTTGTGAAAATCACAAAATTTTCCTTGTCGAACTCGAATTTCTTCGAGCTCTTCGGGCTCTCGACCGCATTGACGTTTCCTGATTTACGGGAATCCTTTTTTTAGTTCGAGTTCTGCGAGCCCGACGGGTTCTTTTCTTTTCGATGCTTTTCTCTGAGGGCCGTAGTTTCGTCCTCGAGGCGAGCGAAGGCCGATGCGCGATGAAGGGCGTCATCGAGCGTCTGAGGCTCGCGGACCGTTATTTCCTCGCGGAATCTGGTCGAATACCATAGTCCGCGTCTAAGTGCTTCTATTGCTACTTCGTCTCGCGGGTTTGCGATTTTGGATTTTATTTCCTTAAATCGGTCGATGTACGAGCGAAGTGTCTCTTCGGGTTTCTGGGAGACGCCAAATAGAGCTGCCTCAGTATTCTTTTCTTCGATAAATACAAAATATTGTTTGAGGAAAGCCGTCATGAACTGGGTGAAGTTGTCAATGGACCTTTCTTCCAGTCCGGAAAACCATTCAAGGGCGGAGCCCGATAGGTTTTCTGCGAAGAGCCTGCAGAAAGCCAGCTCTCTCTCCTCATCGGTAAGGTATACCCTTGCCATTGCTAGTCGGAATGCCCTGATATGGGCTTTCGGGTCCGATTTTCCAGAGAACTCCGGAAATCTTGTTTTATTGATTTCCCGGATTTTTGCAAAGGTGATCCGGTCTGTGAACGGCGTTTGTCGCGTTTCTACGATCACTCGATCGATGTCGGGCGCCGCGCTTGTTGCCATGTGAACTTTGGAGCTCAGACTAACGAACTGGGCCTTAGCTTGTTCAATGTACTATCTAAGCATATCGTGTTCATCGCCTACCGTGGGCGCAAACTGGGCTTGTGCCTGATTGGATGTTTGTTCCGGGAAAACGGGGTCGAGGAGATCGACTGTTGGGATCGATCTCGTCTGGTCGACCTGCATCGTTTGGAACTGTATCGTATTCGATCCGTTAAGGTGTCCTAAGCTCGAGGCGAAGCGGAGCCTCCTAGTTGCCTCGGTCGGATATTAGAGTTATTCAGGAAAGGTGGTAGCCCGGGGAATGGTCGGTTTCCCGATCCGGTTGGATCTGTGACCATTGAACTCGAACTGAATGGGGTCGGTATCGCGATAGGTGTCATTATAGGGCAGAAGCCGCTACTTGACGTATTAGCGAAATTTCCCGACGCTCCCGGGGGAGTTACTACCTGGGAGAAGTCCAATCGTGTACCCGGTTTTGGCTGGCAAGATCTTCAAGACGGGCGTTAATGCGTCGTTCCTGTTCATCGAGTTGCACGGCCAGAGAATGGTTTGCGATCTCTTGAGCCTGTGCGCTTGCCTCGTTGTTTCTCGTTCGGTTTACCAACAGGCTTAACATCGAACGAATTTCAGCGAGGTCATCTGGGCCTTGTCGCTGCGGAGCAGAAGGCAGAGGCGAATTAGGTCTGGTTATTCCAGATCTCCTCCTGAGGTGGGGGCGGGAATGGAATCATTCCTCATCCATACCCAGTTTCTGCTCGGATCGTTAGTTCCTGACAAAACATTTGTCGGAGTCTGGCTCGTCGCGATCGTTTGAGCGACTGAGCCAGGTGGTGCCGAAGTGGTGGAGACTGAGGCAGAGCTCGTCAACACGCCATCGGTCTGACCCATGATTCTTACCCCGGTGGTGTTCTGAGGAACGTTGTCGACCGTTTGAGGGTGGTCGACTGGTGGTGTGGCGCTGGGAGAGCCAGATTGGTCGGGATTCATCTCGATCTATCGGATCTAGGATCTGATTCTTAAGACAGGAAAAACTATAGATAGTCCCCACATTCGGCGCCAAATGTGAGATCTGGGATTCACACCAAGAATTTGTAATCGTGGATTTGGAATTTTGTATATAGAAATGGTATAGATTTCCTATGAATCAAAGACTTTATTGAGATTGATCGTCGAGATAGAACAAACACAATCGAAAAGAGAGTACAAAGAAAGTTGATCGAGCTATCTAGTCGAAGTGTTCTTAGCTAGGTTTGGAATGTCTTGAATGAATCGCCACTTCTTCTTTAAATACTCTCGACTTTGATCTTCTTGTTCCGATATTTCGGCCTCGTCGTGCTAACGATCTCCGAGATTTGCGTGGATCAGTTGAACCGACGAAGACCAGGTTGCTCTATCTCCACGTCGTCTCCTATCGAGCTCGAGCTCGATCGCCTCTCACTTCGGCGTTGATTGGGCCTTGTCAGGATGTCAATCGTATGGGCCCAACAAAGGAGAACGTTCGATCTCTTCGTCTTGATTATCGAGCGGGCTCACGATTATGGGCCTTTGTTTGGTTTGTTTATGGGCCGGATTTCTTAGAGGGAAATCCAGCACCAACACCCCCCAGCTCATTAATTTCGACAAGTCAAGGTTTATGGGCGGTAGACGTTCCTGAGAAGACGCGCGTGCGCCGGGCGTGATAGACCTAATGATTACTCTCGCCCCATCCGTAGATCTTGTTTCGATCAATTGGTCAAGGATGGGCACGTGGGTCGAACCGACCTGTTTGTTGGCGCGTCGGCAATTATGGCGTGTATTCATTAAGAGAGCCTCATCTCATGTATTTGTTCGCCTACTAACGGCTGAGATTTGAGGGTCATGAAGAGTCTTTTCGGGCTCGATCTTTCGCTGATGTGACCTAGCTGTCATACGTTCATAGCCGTCGATCTTGAATTAACGGTTAAGATAAAGGGAAAGTGAGGAGTCCCAAACGCCTCGATCTTCTTGTAATTATTACGAGCCTGGAATCGTACGGTTGAGATTTTGCACGACTCCTTCTACAGATAATTTCTCATATTGTCGAGGGTAACTTCTTTCCTTCTCACTTTTACTTCGTGTTTCTTTCTTACTCTGGTTTTTTTTTTGGTCGTCGGAAAATTTCTCCCCCTAAAACCTTTAGCTTTCCTTATTCCGATACACCACTTTCTATGGCTTTAAGAGATGCGACAGGGGCTAGTACAAGCACGGCGGCAGGATCGTTTGGCCCACATCCGCTGTCTGCCTTAACCGTGAACCATATCGAACGGTTGCGGAGGATATGTCGGATTCCACCGGAGGTGGAGATAGTGATTCTGTCATCGGCGATGTCACCGGAGAATGCGGTGGAAGGCTATTGTTGTGCCTCATACACTTATTTCAGGAAGTGCGGGCTTTTCTTCCCTATTCCCCGCTTAATCTCTTTGGTGCTAGCCCAACTCCAATTGGCGTTCCATCAGATGACACCGAACTTTGTCCGGTACGTTATCGGACTCGGGGTCAGGGCCGCAGAAGAAGGAATCGAGTTCGGGCCCGAGGAACTTATGCGAGTTTGCTCCGTGAAGAATAATACTCGCTTCTCGGGGACGTACTATCTTTCGCCTCGTTTCGGGCGGATCCTCGATGATGTTCCGACGAAGGATGTATAGAAGGACCGATACT
This sequence comes from Orychophragmus violaceus, assembly GCA_030180135.1. Classification (NCBI taxonomy): domain Eukaryota; kingdom Viridiplantae; phylum Streptophyta; class Magnoliopsida; order Brassicales; family Brassicaceae; genus Orychophragmus; species Orychophragmus violaceus. Next base: position 91,267,458 of record CM058240.1, read on the forward strand.
TATTCTTCAGGGTAACTCATCATTCGGTCGGGGATTTCGACTACTCGGTCATCCCGTCTCGGTGGACGTCCAGTGTTGGTAAGACCCGAGTTTTAGTGCTCGATTCTTTTCGGTTGTCGGGTCTTCCCTTATTTGCTTTGGTTTTATTACAGAGGCTCCCGAATCGCTTGCTATCAACCCGATCACGGAGACTTTGATAGCCCGACTGAGAGGGGTGTTGTTAATTGGGGCAGCTTCACAGTTGAGCGCGTGCAGGCTGCTCTGTGGGTCGACCCTGAGCGGGCTCCGCTGGATCGTCCTAAGGTTCCTCAAAACCCGTTGCTTCCTTCTGAACCCTCCCGGGCTCTCCCGGCTCAAATTATTCAGCCTCCGCTTTGTATTGCAGAGCGGACAGGAGAGAGTGAGTCGTCTGGTTGCAAAGTTTTGTCTATTGTCATTGTGATTTGTCTGACTCTTTTCCTTTTTTTATATAGATCGACCTTTCCGGGGCGATAGCTCGACTACTAGCACTCCTCCTTGCGAGACATTATCTCGTAGAGTAAGCAGTCGCCGGAACGGGAAATACCCAGTCGAACTGGTCGATAAGATGGAGGCGCACGACCTGAGTAACGCAATTCTCTTCGCCCTTGGCCGGGCCCCTCCTCCTCCTCCAGCTTGTCTCCCTCCTTCCGCTCAGACCCTACTTCCTCCGGTGACGGGGCTAGAGGAAACGACTGCGGGGCTCGCGAACGCGTCTCCTCCTTTGGTTGAACGGGAGGTGGCTGTGCCTCAATCCGAGGTGATCGTTTCACACGACCCTTGCCCGGACGGCTCTGGGGGGCAGACCATCGGAGCCGAGGCGGGTCTCTTCCTCCCTCGCCGAAGCGTCGTAAGGTAGACGTGGGAGGGAGCCCGGGGGAATCGGTTCAAGAAGAGTGCTAGATTGTTGATGACCCAGAAGGTGCGGTCCGTCTGCTGAGGCGCTTTAGGCCCGCGGGCACTCAACTCCCGGTTATCAGAGAAATGATTCTCGGTAACACGTATTCTGAGATGATGGCTTTCGTCGGGAAGGTGAGACGTTTTGCTTTGGTTCCCTTTTATCTGGAGTGTTTTTCTTTTCCCCTTTTTGCTAACTCGTCGTTCTTCGCAGGCTGTTGAGGATTTGAATACGTATGCGGCTCGGTCCGAGAACGAGGTGTTAGACGCTCAGACTTACGAGCTCGAGTCTGCTCGGGAGGCTACCACCCAGATGAACGCCGAGCTTGATAGGTTCTAAGTTTTCCCTATACTAAACTGCAAGTGAACAGCGATGTCAAAGTAGTATATAGGGTTATCGAAGCCACAGGGACACTTGGTCTCAAGAGAATCAAACTATAGGAATAAATACTAGAAATAAGCAAATAGTAAATGAAATAAATTGCGGTGCGAGAAAGTAAATCAGTAGCAGAGATTAACGGTTGTGAAGCAAGTAATTAAAAGCGTCAAGCCTAGGGTATTCTCAGGAAATCAGACAAGCAGACAGTTCATTCAGCAAGGATCTAATTAAGCACGGTTCTAGAACTCAAAACTTAGATATAGAATTAACCAAATTCCTTTGCGATAATTCTCTAAGTCTAAGTGCAGCAAACCAAACTTTCGTTTGCGAGAACTAACAGATTAAACTAGCAATAAGTCCAAGTTTGATATGTTCACAATTATCCTAAACCAAACTTCCGTTTGCGCAAAGTTTAATTGCCCAATTTAATTAGTTCAGATTCCTAAACCCCACTTCTGTGACGTATTTAGCAACCTAAGATCTAGATTCTAATTGATCAGGTTAGAACTAGCTTTAAGCACAATTAAATTGAAGAACAGATATAGTTATGAATCCTTAACTGAATTTGAACAAGTCTAGCAAGTCATGAAATCCTATGTGAGAAACCCTAAACTCAACTATGGATCTACTCAGACATAGATAATGAAAACATAATCATAGAATGAATAAATTGCATAAAAGAATAAGAGTAAAAGGGGTTCGAAATCTTCTCCAAATACAGATGATGTAACAGGTTCAGATCAGCCCCAAAAAGCTCTAAAATCCTCTGCTCTTAATTATCAAAGTGTATTGTAAAAAGTATAAAGCGTATCTAATAAAAACACTAAAAACTCTATTATATAGGCATAATCTCGGCCAGGGGCTTCTTTGTAAATATCAGGAACTTCTGGATCAAAGTGCAAATTCTTCACTCTTCTAAACCGCCGAGTTTTTGGCTCATCTCGCTGGTGCATCGATCGATGCTAGAGTGCAACGATCGACACCTTCCTCTGTTTCGGACAGTGAACTCTATCTCTCGGCCAAACACTCCAAAAATCTCTAAAATACTCCATTATCTCCAATTCAGCTCCAAACCTGATTAAACCTGTAAAAGACTCTAAAAGAACACAAAAGACACTAAAAACACACTTATATCATGGTCTAAAACTAGTAAAAACCATGATATATGAACTCCCCCACACTTAGCCTTTGCTTGCCCTCAAGCAAAACAGAGAACTAAAACATGGTGAAGAGGTTTGAAAACTCTTCAGAAACTCATTTCATCCTAGAAGCTACAATACTCAGATTCCCCTTAGTAAACCACTGAAAGAATCAATCACAGGATATCAAGACCACAATGTACTTCCCCCACACTTAGCAACTGTCCTAGGTAAACTCCACAATCACATTCAAGCATTCAAATTCTCCCTACTGACTTCTGCAAGTATTTAAGTGCGGTCTCACCTAAGGAGTATCGATCTAAAGGCACATGGATTCTTACCTTATCAGCTCTAGACCACCATACTATCTTTCTCTAGTCCCTTTCTTCTCTTTCCCTTCTTTAACAACTGATTTTTCCCCATTGGGTATCATTTTATTTTTTTTATCAGTGTTCTTCCCGTTATGGGGTGTACTTTGGACACATTCCATGGATCACATGAGAGATAATAGTGTTTGCTACTATTCCCATGACCACTTCGGAGTTACTAACTCATCCTCAGTTTATTATATATATATATTTTTTTTTTTTTACTTTACAGAAGGGGAGAAGGGGACTAAATAGGACAGGTTTACAGGCTGTGTCAGAACTAACAGGGAATCCGACATAAAGCATACCAAGCCCTTAGGTGAGAAATCTAAGTCAGTATTAAGGTTGAAGTCAGTAAAGGATCCTCTGATACCTGAAGTGATGTGGGTGTTCCCAGTAGGTTGATCTGTGATGGGGTTTTCTAATAGTCAGAGATAGATCCTGCAACTTCATCCCAATGGTTACTTAAGTTCCTGCAAGTCTTGTAAATCTTCTCAGAAAATCATAGTTTCTTACTTAAACAATTTTGACTCAATAAAACAAAAATTTTTGAAAAACGGACTGACTCTTAAGAAAACAGAAAACAAAAGTCAGTAGCACCTCCCCCACACTTAAGACACACTGTCCCCAGTAGTGTCCAGCGAAGGATTGGTAAAAAGAAAGAAAAATTTTGAAAAGATGAAGTTATGTCTGTCGGGTTACCTTTGTCGCACAGGCATCGACCGATGCACTAAGTGCATCGACCGTTACTTGGCGATTTTCGTGTATAGTCGATCGTTGCTCAGGACCGCAACGATCGCTGCAATGCGATTCCTTTCGCGTTGTGACGATCGATGCAGAAGTGCATCGATCGCTGCACTGCGATTTAACCGAGACCTGCAAACATAAACTCACCAGAAACAAAAACAAACGTAAAATCCTAACAAAAACACCAAAAATGAAAAAGAAAAACACTAGTACCTAATGGTGGGTTGCCTCCCACCCAGCGCTTGTTTAAGGTCAATAGCTTGACCGGACGGATGAGAATTTTCAAGTGCCAGGAGGTCCTGACAGAGACTTTTTCTGTCTCTGTTCAAGTCTTCTCATCCAAGGTGGTGAGTAAGCTGTTGCAGAATGCTCATGGCCAAGAAAAGATGGAGTGAAATGTGCTCCAGGATCTATAACCATGGTATGATCAGGCTGCTCAAAATCTGCGTCCCTTATGGTGAATGTCTGCCCATCTATCAGTGGCTTTCGCAGCTTATCCATCTCATAGTGCAGCGGTTCATCTCCCAGGTGGAGGTCTATTAGACTCTGTCTAACATCAATCACAGCTCCTGCTGTAGCCAAGAATGGTCTCCCAAGCAATAAAGCTTCATCCGGATCACAATCATATTTCAGCACAAGGAAGTCCGTTGGAACTAAGTAGTTCCCAACTCTCACCGGAATGTCCATAAGAAGTCCTTCAGGAACTCGTATGGACTGATCAGCTAGGATAAGAGAAGTCCTAGTAGGAGTAAAATCTAACATTCCCAACTCCTCTGCCACAGAGTAAGGCATTATGCTTCCAGCAGCTCCTAAATCACACAGAGAACGCCTAAAGCTATCCTCAAAGATAGAACAATCTAGCACAAAGACTCCAGGATCAGATAGCTTCTTCGGGACCTTGGTTAGCAGAACATCACTAATATGCTGAGGAACTATTATCACCCATTCTCTCAGCTCCTCATCTAAAGGCAACATCTTGTTCAAATATCTCTGAACACATGGATGATAAGGTGGATCATCAGAAGGTGGAATTTCTTCCAAGTCTTCACCACTCTCTTCTAGCTTTTTCAGCTCTTCAATCTCTTGTTTAATCACTTCAGACACCTTGGGATATTGCCTAATGGCTTGTGCATAAACATCCTCTTGAGTGATCTCAGATACATCAGGGAATAGGCGGGCTAGTTCTGCATCAATCTCACTTTCATCCCACGGATCTTCTGCTTGTTCACGACCTGCATCGATCGATGCCAGCTGTGTGTCGATCGTTGCATCACTGCAGTTTCTACCCGAGATTTTTTCACAGAAATCCGAAAATTCTGCCTCAGTCACCAACTCAGCTGTACTTAGCTCAAATTTCTCCCCTAGATAAGATCCATCATTAATGAGTACAGACCAGGCCTTAATATGAGTCTCTGCAACTCCTTTTCCCTTCAGTGAGCTGGACATCTGGTTCACCTGAGTGTCCAACTGCTTCATGTGAGTGCTCAGTGACTCAAACTTCTCATTGAGGTCTTGATAGACAGCGTCCAGCTTCTTATTGTTGTCCACAGAAAGCTTGGTTTGACTCTCTATCAGTTGTTCCATCATAGCCTCCATTTTGCTCTCATGGGCTGTAGGCGCAGGAGGAGTCTGATAGGATGTAGACCCATAGGTTCTCTGATTACCTTGTCCATAGGTCTTCTGAAAACCACCAGTCTGTCCACCATTGGAGAATCTGTTCCCCTGTTGATTACCAAATCTATTACCTTGGAAACCAGAACCTCCTATGAAATTCACATCTTCTTCCTGAGTTTCCTCCTCAGTCTGAATCACCTCTACATCTTGGGCAAAGTGGACAGATTTCTTACTTGTCAGGAGATTGTAGACTGTGTCCAATCTGGATCTTATATTAGCTATATCAGAATTCTCTACAGTTCCACCAGATCTCTTCCTCCTTTCATCCATTGTTTTGCAACTGTTGCTGCCAGTCAGATTCTCTATCAACTGCTTAGCTTGCGTAGGAGTCCTGGTGTTAAAATTAGCATTACTGGAATTATCCAGCGCAGTCTGATAAGGGAGATCTATGCCTCTGAAGAAGATACCAATCAGCTGTACTTCTGTGAATCCATGGTGTGGACAGTCACGCTGAAACTGCTGAAATCTCATCCAGGCAGTCTTCAAGGGCTCCACAGCTCCTTGGGAAAAGGTGAGTATGTCCTGTCTGGACTGATCCGAGCGTGCATCATCATAAAAGTGACGCAGGAACTTACTCTTTAAGGCTGTCCAAGTAGTATACTGACCAGGTGCCAGTTGTCTCAGCCATGCACTAGCGTCTCCAGCAAGACTGTGCGGAAATAGCTTAAGGAACAGATAGTCTGGGCATACTCCTTCATACTTCATGCCAGTGACTATGTCCTCAAACTTGTCAATGTGATCCATAGGCTGCTCTGTTTGAAGACCATGAAAATCAATCTGTCTCATCAGCTGGTAGTAGATGGTTTTTACCTCAAAATCATTCCTTTCAAAAGTAGGAAGCACTAGAGCTGCTCGGTTTGCATGAAACTCATCAGGTCTGTTGTAATCAGCTAGTGTCCTCTCATGAACCACCATCTCTCTACCTTGGGCCTGTCTTTGACCCTGGTTTCGGTTCAGCTCCTGTTGCTGTTGCTCAGGAGGATCAGGGATGACATTCCCTTCAGCATCAACCCGATGCCCAGCAGCATTGTACGGGTTGTCATCTTGGACCCTTAGGGTACCTTCAGCATCTGGTATCAAGATCAAAAGTTCTCGTACTATTCTCTCTCTCTTTTCTCTTCTGTTAGTCCTTTCTAGACGTCCAAGTTCCTCTAGTCCGAGATTAAGCAAGCTCGAGTTCGGATTACTTCGAGTTTTCTGCGTTGGCATAAACTGTCTGTAATCGTTCAGCAACGATCGATGCTATCAGTGCAACGATCGATTCAATTCTCAGAATCGCCTAGTGACGATCGATGCAAGGGATGCAACGATCGACGCAAGGCGAAATTCGTACCTGCGACAGAAAGAAACAAAGAAAAAGTTAGCAAAATCAAAATAAAATAAAAAACGAAAAAGAACAAAAACAAAAAGAAAAATTTCTAGTAAAACCCTAAGTTCGGTCCTATCGAAGACTCAAAGAGTCCCCGGCAACGGCGCCAAAAACTTGATAGGTTCTAAGTTTTCCCTATACTAAACTGCAAGTGAACAGCGATGTCAAAGTAGTATATAGGGTTATCGAATCCACAGGGACACTTGGTCTCAAGAGAATCAAACTATAGGAATAAATACTAGAAATAAGCAAATAGTAAATGAAATAAATTGCGGTGCGAGAAAGTAAATCAGTAGAAAAGATTAACGGTTGTGAAGCAAGTAATTAAAAGCGTCAAGCCTAGGGTATTCTCAGGAAATCAGACAAGCAGACAGTTCATTCAGCAAGGATCTAATTAAGCACGGTTCTAGAACTCAAAACACAGATATAGAATTAACCAAATTCCTTTGCGATAATTCTCTAAGTCTAAGTGCAGCAAACCAAACTTTCGTTTGCGAGAACTAACAGATTAAACTAGCAATAAGTCCAAGTTTGATATGTTCACAATTATCCTAAACCAAACTTCCGTTTGCGCAAAGTTTAATTGCCCAATTTAATTAGTTCAGATTCCTAAACCCCACTTCCGTGACGTATTTAGCAACCTAAGATCTAGATTCTAATTGATCAGGTTAGAACTAGCTTTAAGCACAATTAAATTGAAGAACAGATATAGTTATGAATCCTTAACTGAATTTGAACAAGTCTAGCAAGTCATGAAATCCTATGTGAGAAACCCTAAACTCAACTATGGATCTACTCAGACATAGATAATGAAAACATAATCATAGAATGAATAAATTGCATAAAAGAATAAGAGTAAAAGGGGTTCGAAATCTTCTCCAAATACAGATGATGTAACAGGTTCAGATCAGCCCCAAAAAGCTCTAAAATCCTCTGCTCTTAATTATCAAAGTGTATTGTAAAAAGTATAAAGCGTATCTAATAAAAACACTAAAAACTCTATTATATAGGCATAATCTCGGCCAAAGGCTTCTTTGTAAATATCAGGAACTTCTGGATCAAAGTGCAAATTCTTCACTCTTCTAAACCGCCGAGTTTTTGGCCCATCTCGCTGGTGCATCGATCGATGCTAGAGTGCAACGATCGACACCTTCCTCTGTTTCGGACAGTGAACTCTATCTCTCGGCCAAACACTCCAAAAATCTCCAAAATACTCCATTATCTCCAATTCAGCTCCAAACCTGATTAAACCTGTAAAAGACTCTAAAAGAACACAAAAGACACTAAAAACACACTTATATCATGGTCTAAAACTAGTAAAAACCATGATATATCAGAGCTCCAAGAAGCTTTGGCTAGGGAGGAGCGTTTGAAGAAGAGGGTCGCAGACTACGCTGTTGCGGAGGCCAGGATTGCGCGCCTCGAGAGGAGGGAAGAGGAGCTGTCTCGTCAGCTTAGCGCCGCTGAAGCTCAAATTCGAACTGTCGAGGAATCGAGCCGGGTCGCGCTTCGTAGGGCTCGAAAGGAGCTCAATGACCAGTATCTAGCGATTCTGGCCGGGGTCAAGGAGAAAGCCGAGAGGAGGAAGATCGACACTAGTGCCGAGATTCGTCTTCAAGAAACTTTGGCCAACATCAAACTCATCGCTTAGATCGTGGCTGGAGAGGTGGATATGACCCAGGAGGTTCTTAAGTTGGCTGAGAAGAAGCGACTCGCCACAGCGGAGACGGAGGCCGTGGCAGTCTCTGACTTTAGCATTGGCAAGCTTGTCTTGCCGGCAGTGTCGGAGTATTCTGTGACCATGGCGGATCTTCCGCCTGTTCCTCCGACTGAGACTGGTCCGAGGATGCTTGACGAGGTTGAATCTCGGCCAGGAAGGGAGGCGGGTGACGAGGCGGAGGACCGGGCCGAAGACTCCTCTTTTGCTGCTTTTTGAATAACCTATTGTTGTTGTTGCTCGGGAGGGCTTTTTGTTCCCGTTTCGAACTTTTGTTGCCCGCGGGGCTTTTTTTATATGGTGTTGCCCCGAATGGGCTTTTATTCGAGCTTGAGGACATCGTGTCCTCTTTTTTTTATGAATTGCTTCGATCTTTCATGCCTTAGCACAGATTTGACTGTTTTGATGCCTTAGCATAGGATTGGCCGTTATGGCAACTCGAACCTCTTTAGAGAGGTCGAATAAATAGCTTGAATCGGATTGCCTTAGGGAGTTCTCAACGAACTTTTAGGTCGATTATATTTGAGCTCGAGCTCTTTCTCGAGATGTCAAATTCGAGCTTTTCGTCGAATCTGCAGGTATAAAGTATTTTTAAGTGTGCGACGAGTCGAGGTAAGCTTACATAGATTCGTTTTGAGTGTATGCGGAGGTCCTTTTGCGTGAATAACTGTCTCGTTTGTCTGTCTTGATGTAGACTCGACCTCATTGTTTTTTTGCTTGAAGAGAGGGGGTAACCCCCCAATTCTTCTAGTCCGTATAAGGTTGGAAGAATTTTGTGTTTTTGAAGGATCATTTCAGACCGTTCTGGTTTTGAATGGACCGTTTCAAGTCGCTTTTTGGGACGATCATTTCAGTTTGTTCAATATAGGGGATACCGATTTAGGTCACTTATTTTGGGACGACCACTTCAGTTCGTCCTGTTTGGAAGGATAATTTCATATCACTTGATTAGAAGGGGCCATTTCAGGTCGCTTAGGTTTGGAGAGATAATTTCATATCGCTTGATTTTTTGAGAGGCCATTTCAGGTCGCTTGGAAGGGATAACTTAATATCGTTTGTTTCTGAAGAGATAATTTCATATCACTTTAATTTTTGAAGAGATAATTTCATATCACTTGGCAAAATATAAAGGCGAAGTACTTTGCGATGACTCTAACTTTTACAATGGGAAGAGACATTTATCGTGGGACTTATTTTGATTTCACAAAGATAAGCTAGTATGACTTCGTTTGAAGTTGTCGAGCTCAAGAAGAGCCTTGTGTTGGGGGGTGGCTGCGCTCAGGTTGAGCTGCCTACGTACCCTTTTAAGGAGATCAAGCCATTTCGTAGTTTGATTATGTTGCATACTTTCAGTGAAAGTACTTTTTGAGGTTGATGATGTTCCAGGGTCGTAGTTCAGGTTTTTTGGTTTCCACCGACTTGAGTCGGTAGACCCCGTCCTTCACAACGTCGGTGACCTGGTAAGGACCTTCCCACTTTGCTCCTAACTTTCCAGCGTGTTCTTCCTTTTTATGGTCGAACACTTTCCGTAAGACGAGCTCCCCTACCTAAAACCTTCGAGTTTTAATTTTGGAATCGTAGTAGCGAGCTGCGGCTTGTTGGTAATTCTGGATTCGAGCTAATGCGAGGTTCCTCCTTTCGTCAAGGAGATCGAGCTCGTCCGTTATCATCTTGTTGTTAAGTTCCTCTTGTCGTGGGCATTCTTCTTTGCGGATGCTTGACACGAGGATTTCGGCTGGTACTACCGCCTCGATCCCGTAAGCCAACGAAAAGGGAGTTTCGCTGGTGGATTTGCGAGGAGTAGTCCGGTGAGCCCAGAGTACGGCTTGGAGCTCGTCGCTCCAGCTCGTTTTGCACTCGTTGAGTCTTTTCTTAAGACTGTTCATGATCACTTTATTAGCTGCCTCTGCTAGTCTGTTTCCTTGAGGATAACGGGGCGTAGAGTAGGTCAGCTTTATGTTCCAGGTTCTACAGAATTCCTTGAACATGTTTGATATGAATTGCGGTCCGTTATCGGTGAAGATCTCGTGGGGTAGTTCATGTCGGCACACGATGTTTCGCCAGACGAACTCCTTAACGTGAACGTCTTTAACCTTTTGGTATGATTCCGCTTCAATCCACTTAGTGAAGTAGTCTGTCATTACTAATAAGTCTGTAGCTTTCTTTTTCCGGATGGGAAAAAAGGTCCCACGATGTCCATTCCCCACCGCATGAATGGGTATGTCGATGAGATAGAGGAGAGTTTCTCCGATGCTTGATGGATAATCGGGGCATGCTTTTGGCATTTGTCACATTTGCTGGAAAAAGATTCGCATTCGGTGGCCATTGTTGGCCAGAAATAGCCTTGCCTTTTGATTCGTATGGCTAGAGCTCGTCCTCCGTAATGGCTTCCACAGGATCCTTCATGGGCTTGTGTGATCACGGCTAGGGCTTGCTTCTTATCGAGGCATTTGAGGTAAGGTCCAGAGAGACTTATTTTAAAAATCTCTCCTTGCGTGACACAGTACCTTGCACTCTGCGTCTTGAGTGTTCGTGCTTCCCAAGTGTCGTCAGGGACTTCGCCGTTTGTTATGTATCGGACGATCGGAGTTCTCCAATCTTCTTCATCGTTGGGCTCGGGTCCCTGACTAGTGGTTGCGGTTTGGATTGGTCCATCAGGAACGTTCGCGACGTACACGACATTTCTTGGGTCAAGATCATCATCGATCTCAATGATGTAGCGACTAGTATCCTTGGGATTTTCTTTGTGTTCGACGTCCTCCTTTCTGGTGGGCTCGTCCTCTTTCATGGATAGAGCTTTTAGGGCTATGTCGATACTTGGTTTTTCGATCCCCTCGACTGGTATGATCCTTTTGAGGTTAGGATCTGATGTCGATGCCAACGCGGCTAAGGCGTCGGCTGTGGTGTTTTCCCCTCGCGGGATCCGTGTTAGATCAAAGAATTCGATCTGGTCGGCGAGGGTGTGGACTACCCGCAGGTATGCTTCCATGCGTTTATCTTTGGCCTCGTAGTCGCCATGATATTGGCTCGTGACCAATTGAGAATCACTGAAAGCGTCTACTTCCCGGGCTCCTATTGCTATTGCTAGTCTGAGCCCGGCTATTAATGCTTCATATTCTGCTTCGTTATTTGATGCGGTGAAGCCTAGCCTGAATGATTGTTCTAATACTTCTCCCTTGGGAGAAACCAGTTTTACTCCGACCCCGGATCCTTGCCTCGAGGAAGCTCCATCGACGTGGAGTTTCCATCTCTTGGCGGAAGTTGGGTCGATTTTGATGGCTGAAGGGAGTTCAATTATGAAATCAGCCAGTATTTGCGCTTTTAAGCACGTTCGAGCCTTGAACTCGATGTCGTACTCGCTGAGTTCTATAGCCCATTTGACCAGTCGACCTGACTGGCTTGGACTGTGAAGTATGGTTCTCAGTGGTTGAGAAGTCATCACTAAGATTGAGTGTGATTGGAAGTATGGTCGGAGTTTCCGAGCTGATGTCACCAATGACAAAGCAAGTTTTTCCATGGCGGGGTATCTGGTTTCAACATCGATTAAGGTCTTACTGATGTAATACACCGGCCGTTGTTCGTTTTGTTCTTCGCGAACCAGGACTCCACTTACTGCTGCCGTAGAAACAGCTAAGTAGAGGTAGAGGGATTCCCCTTCTACTGGTTTCGCCAGTATAGGTGGTTCGCTTAGATAAGACTTGAGTTGGGCGAACGCTTCTTCGCACTTTTCGTCCCAGAGGAACTTCTTGTTCGCTTTGAGCAAGTGATAGAAGGGTAGACATTTGTCAGTCGACCTCGAGATGAAGCGGTTCAAATCAGCTATTTTGCCAGTCATGCGCTGGACTTCTCGCATTGTTTTGGGATATTTCATCTCCATAAATGTCGTGATCTGTTTAGGGTTCGCTTCGATCCCTATTTCGGTTACTAAGTAACCAAGGAATTCTCCTGATGGGACCCCAAATGTGCACTTCGCTGGGTTGAGTTTCATCCCGTATTTATTGAGAATGATAAAGCATTCTTTTAGTTGGGGGATATGATCTTCATACCTAGAAGATTTGACCAGCATATCGTCGATGTAGACTTCCATAGTTTTACCCAGGAGTAATGAAAACATCTTTTTGACGAGGCGTTGGTAAGTTGCACCTGCATTTTTTAGTCCGAAAGGCATGACTTTGTAGCAGTACGTGCCCCGATCAGTTATGAACGAAGTCTTTTCTTGGTCCTCGGGATTCATTAGTATTTGGTTGTACCCCGAGAAGCCATCCATGAAGGACAGTAGTTGGTGTCCGGCGGTGGCTTTGACCAGCCGGTCGATGTGTGGGAGTGGGAAGCTGTCCTTTGGACATGCTTTGTTGAGGTCTGTAAAATCTACACAGACTCTCCACTTCCCGTTCTTTTTCTTGACCACTACGTGGTTCGCAAGCCAGTCGGGGTATTTGACCTCTCTGATCGATCCGATTTTCAGTAATCGATCGACCTCGTCGTTGATGGCTTGAGCTCGTTCCGGGCCAAGTTTTCGACGTTTTTGTCTTACCGGTTTGTAAGTTGGGTCGACATTCAGCTCGTGGCTGGTTACGTCGATGTTGATCCCTTTCATGTCTGCTGAAGACCAGGCAAAGGAGTCGACGTTCTGTTTAAGGAAAGAGACCAGTTCATTTTTAACTGGCTCCGATAGGTCAATTCCGATGCCGTCAAGTCTTTCGGGATGACCGTCGTCTATGCAAACTTGGGTTGTGAGGTCCTTTGGAGGTCCTTTTTGGCTTGGGTCGTTCGACCTTTTGGTTTGCATAGTGGCGAGCTCTTCCTCTTTCTGTAATTGCTACGCGTGGGATTTCTCGATCTGCTTGTACCCGTTCATATAGCAATTACGGGAAATCTTTTGACTTCCGTAAATGGTTTTTACTCCTTTCGGAGTTTGAAATTTCACGCATTGATGGTAGGTCGATGGTACCGCTTTCATGTCGTATATCCACGGTCGACCTAGAATTGCGTTGTAGGGAGCTGGTCGATCTACTACGACGAACTCTGTCATTCTTCGAACTCCCCCAGCTATTACTGGGGCGAAGACAGAGCCCATTGAGTATGTTGGTTCGCCAGCAAACCCTACCAATGGTGTCTTTTCCTCGACGATCTCCGAGTCGTTGAACTCCATCTTTTTGAATGCGTCGTAAAAGAAGACATCCACCGAACTTTCTGTGTCGATCATTATCCTCGAGAGTTCGACATCTCCAACTACTAGACAAACGAGGAGAGCATCGTCGTGAGGTTTGTCAAGATTGTTTGTCTCGCTCTCATGGAAAGTGATTTCATGGTCTGGACCTAACATTGGGATTTTCCCTCTTTTGTCGGTCTCGACTCTTCTTTGAAGAGCTTTGATTGAATTGACCGAGTCTCGGCATAAATTGGAGCCACCGAAGATGAAGTTGACTCGTTTAGGGGGTATGGCCCATACACCCCCCCCCCCCCCCCCGCAGAGACGAGGGAGATTGATTCGTGAGCGTAAACTCTTCATAGGGGCTGGAGGCGGAGATAGCGCCGAGCCTCCTGGGGTGCCACACAAGATGAGTTCGCCGAGAATGACCTCGACTCGCTTTCGCGACCCCTGAAGGAGGGTTTCGGGAGATTCCGGCTCCTTAGACCGTTCTCGTTTGTTCTGAGAAGGCTTTTTGGTGTTTGACTCTTTGGTCTGCTTACTTTCCTTTTTGTCAGATGGAGTTTCCTCCTCGACTTCCGATTCTTGTTTGTTTTCGGACTCTCGCTTTTGAGCCTCGGCTTTAGCTCGAGTATATCACTCTTCAGTCGAATGTCCTCTTTTGTTGTGAAAATCACAGACTTTTTCCTTGTCGAACTCGAATTTCTTCGAGCTCTTTGGGCTCTCGACCGCATTAACGTTTCCTGATTTACGGGAATCCTTTTTTGAGTTCGAGTTCTGTGGGCCCGACGAGTTCTTTTCTTTTCGGTACTTTTCTCTGAGGGCCGTGGTTTCGTCCTCGAGGCGAGCGAAGGCCGATGCGCGATGAAGGGCGTCATCGAGTGTTTGAGGCTCGCGGACTGTTATTTCCTCGCAGAATCTGGTAGAGTACCGCAGTCCACGTCTCAGCGCTTCTATAGCTACTTCGTCTCGTGGGTTCACGTTTTTGGACTTTATTTCCTTGAATCGGTCAATGTACGAGCGAAGTGTCTCGTCGGGTTTTTGAGAGACGCCAAATAAAGCTGCCTCTGTGGTCTTTTCCTCGATAAAGACGGAGTATTGTTTGAGGAAAGCCGTCATGAACTGGGTGAAATTATCGATGGATTTCTCTTCCAGTCCGGCGAACCATTCTAGGGCGGAGCCCGATAGGTTTTTGGCGAAGAGTCTACAGAAAGCCGACTCTCTTTCCTCGTCAGTAAGGTATACCCTTTCCATTGCTAGCCGGAATGCCCTGATGTGGGCTTTCGGGTCCGATTTCCCAGAGAATTCTGGAAATTTCGTTTTCTTGATTTCTCGGATTCTCGCGAAGGCGATCCGGTCCGTGAATGGCATTTGTCGCGTTTCTTCGATCACTCGATCAATGTCGGGTGCCGCGCTCATTGCCATGTGAACTTTCGAGCTTAAACTGACGAATTGGGCTTTAGCCTGCTCGATGTATTGTCTTAGCATATCATGTTCATCGCCTGTTGTAGGTGTGAACTGTACTTGTGCCTGATTCGACGTTTGTTCTGGGAAAATCGGGTCGAGAAGATCGATTGTTGGAATCGGTCTTGTCTGGTCGATCTGTGGCGTTTGGAACTGTATCGTATTTGATCCGTTAAGATGTCCCGAGCTCGAGGCGAAAGCAGAGCCTCCCAGTTGCCTAGGCCGAATATTGGAGTTACTCGGGAAAGGTGGCGGTCCGGATAATGGTCGGTTTCCCAATCCAGTCGGATCTGTGACCATAGAACTCGAACCGAATGGAGTCGGTATCGCAATAGGGGTCGTTATAGGGCGGAAGCTGCTATTTGACGTACTAGCGAAATTTCCCGACGTTCCTAGGGGTGTTACCACCTGGGAGAAGTCCAAGCGTGTTCGCGGTGGAGGACTCATGGGGGTTCACGGATCGCGCGTTGACCTACCCCCATGGTTTTGGCTAGCGAGCTCTTCAAGACGGGCGTTAATGCGCCGTTCCTGTTCATCGAGCTGCACAGCCAGAGAACGATTTGCGATCTCTTGGGCCCGTGTGTTTGCCTCGTTGCTTCTCGTTTGGTTTACCAACAGGTTCAACATCGAGCGGATTTCAGCGAGGTTGTCTGGGCTTTGTCACTGTGGAGCAGAAGGCAGTGGCGAGTTAGGCCTGAGCGTTCCAGATCCGCCTCCTGAAGTAGGGGCAGAAGTCGAATCGTTTCTCATCCATACCCAGTTCCTGCTCGGATCGTTAGTTCCTGACAAAACATTTGTCGGAGTCTGGCTCGTCGCGTTCGTTTAAGCGACTGAGCCGGCTGGTGCCGAAGTCGTGGAGACTGAGGCAGCTCGTCAACACGGCATCGGTCTGACCCATGGTTCTTACACCGGTGGTGTTCTGAGGAACGTGGTCGACCGTTTGAGGGTGGTCGACTGGAGGTGTGGCGCTGGGAGAGCCAGATTGGTCGGGATTCATCTCGATCTATCAGATCTAGGATCTGATTCTTAAGACAGGAAAAACTATAGGTAGTCCCCACAGTCGGCGCCAAATGTGAGATATGAGATTCACACTAAGAATTTGTAATCGTGGATTTGGACTTTTGGATATAGAAATGGTATAGATTTCCTATGAATCAAAGACTTTATTGAGATTGATCGTCGAGATAGAACAAACACAATCGAATAGAGAGTACAAAGTATTATAATCGAGCTATCTAGTCGAAGTGTTCTTGATTAGGGTTGGAATGTCTTGAATGAATCGCCACTTCTTCTTTAAATAGTCTCGACTTTGATCTTCTTGTTCCGATATTTCGGCCTCGCCATGATAACGATCTTCTAGATTTACGGGAGTCAGTTGAACTGACGAAGACTAGGTCTCTCTATCTCCGCATCGTCTCTTGTCGAGCTCGAGCTCGATCGCCTCTTACTTCGGTGTTGCTTGGGCCTTGTCAAGATGTCAATCGTATGGGCGCAACAAAGGATAACGGTCGATCTCTCTGTCCCGATTATGGAGCGGGCTCATGATTATGGGCCTTTGTTTTATTTGTTAACGGGCCGGATTTCTTAGAGGGAAATCCAGTACCAACATTGATGAATTGTTAAACGTACTTACTCTTTCTTTGAGTACTCTCTTGTAGGACAATGACTCGAGCATCCGGAAATCTGAAACCAAAGTCAAGAGCACCGAGACAGGATGAAGGAGCTTCCTCGAGGGGAAAGGGTATCGCTGTTGAGGAGGAAGAACCTGAGTTTACAGTTAAGAAGGTTCCCAAGCCTGCTAAGAAGCGCCATTCTTCTTCTGAGTACATGTCCAAGCTTACGAATATCCCATTTGACCAACACGGTACCCTCACTTCCAAAGTTTAGAAGCTCTGGGCATTTTAGGAGACTACAACGCGATCGTCGAGAACATGGGGTTTCAGCATTTTTTCAGCCTTTCCAGTGACGGCTATCAGAGCTCGGCTTGCCAATTCCTTGCAAACTTGAAAGGAACGATCAACTTGACAGAGGCAGCTTCAAGGGGGCAAGTTAGCCTTGGGAAGATAGACTTCACAGTGGGAAGGAAGAAGTACAACATGACTTTTGAGGAAGTAAGTGCCCTCTTTGGTTTTGCGGACGATGGTGCACTACCAGGTACTCTCATCACAATCAAAAAGGATGATCTAAGGCGGATGTGGTATATGATCGCTGATGCGAGGTATAAGCCAGGGTTGATGAAGTCCGCGAGAATTCACCATCCTGCCATCCGGTATGTGCACAAGGCACTGGCTCATACCATGTTCGCAAGGAAAGAGACATCTGATAGGCTTCTAAGTTTTTCCCTATACTAAACTGCAAGTGAACAGCAATGTCAAAGTAGTATATAGGGTTATCGAATCCACAGGGACACTTGGTCTCAATAGATCAGAACAGTAGAGACTAATACTAGAAAGAAAGCAATATGATTGAATTAAAAGCGGTGCGAGAAAGTAAATCAGTAGCAGAGATTAACGGTTGTGGAAGCAAGTAATTAAAAGCGTCAAGCCTAGGGTATTCTCAGGAAATCAGACAAGCAGACAGTTCATTCAGCAAGGATCTAATTAAGCACAGTTCTAGAACTCAAAACACAGATATAGAATTAACCAAATTCCTTTGCGATAATTCTCTAAGTCTAAGTGCAGCTAACCAAACTTTCGTTTGCGAGAACTAACAGATTAAACTAGCATTAATCCCAAGTTTGATATGTTCACAATTATCCTAAACCAAACTTCCGTTTGCGCAAAGTTTAATTGCCCAATTTAATTAGTTCATATTCCTAAACCCCACTTCCGTGACGTATTTAGCAACCTAAGATCTAGATTCTAATTGATCAGGTTAGAACTAGCTTTAAGCACAATTAAATTGAAGAACAGATATAGTTTGAATCCTTAACTGAATTTGAACAAGTCTAGCAAGTCATGAAATCCTATGTGAGAAACCCTAAACCTAACTAGGAATCTACTCAGACATAGATAATGAAAACATGATCATATGATGAATAAATTGCATAAAAGAATAAGAGTAAAAGGGGTTCGAAATCTTCTCCAAATACAGATGATGTAATAGGTTCAGATCAGCCCCAAAAGCTCTAAAAATCATCTGCCTTTAATTATGAAAGCGTAATGTAAAGCGTAGGTAAAATAAACACCAAAAACTAGTATATATAGGCATAATCTCGGATGGGGCTTCTGTGTAAATACTGGAACTATTCTGGGCCTCTTTGCAAATCTTCATAACTTGTTAAACCGACGCGTACGGCCCATCTCGCTAGTGTGTCGACCGATGCACAATGTGTGTCGGTCGATGCATGGTCAATAAATCGGACAGTGAGTAAATCTCTCGGCCAAAACGTCCCAAAAGTCCCAAAATGCTCCAAATATCTCCAATTAGTTCCAAACTTGATTAAACCTGTAAAAGACTCTAAACAAAGACAAAAGACACTAAAAACACAACTATATCATGGTCTAAACTGGGTAAAAACCATGATATATCAACTCCCCCACACTTAGCCTTTGCTTGCCCTAAAGCAAAACATATAACTAAAACATGGTGAAGAGGTTTGAAAACTCTTCAGAAACTCATTTCATCCTAGAAGCTACAATACTCAGATTCCCCTTAGTAAACCACTGCAAGAATCAATCACAGGATATCAAGACCACAATGTACTTCCCCCACACTTAGCAACTGTCCTAGGTAAACTCCACAATCACATTCAAGCATTCAAATTCTCCCTACTGACTTCTGCAAGTATTTAAGTGCGGTCTCACCTAAGGATTATCGATCAAAGGGCACATGGATTCTTACCTTATCAGCTCTAGACCACCATACTATCTTTCTCTAGTCCCTTTCTTCTCTTTCCCTTCTTTAACAACTGATTTTTCCCCACTGGGTATCATTTTATTTTTTTTATCAGTGTTCTTCCCGTTATGGGGTGTACTTTGGACACATTCCATGGATCACATGAGAGATAATAGTGTTTGCTACTATTCCCATGACCACTTCGGAGTTACTAACTCATCCTCAGTTTATTATTATTTTTTTTTTTTTACTTTACAGAAGGGGAGAAGGGAACTAAATAGGACAGGTTTACAGGCTGTGTCAGAACTAACAAGGGAATCCGACACAAAGTATACCAAGCCCTTAGGTGAGAAATCTAAGTCAGTATTAAGGTTGAAGTCAGTAAAAGGATCCTCTGATACCTGAAGTGATGTTGGTGTTCCCAGTAGGTTGATCTGTGATGGGGTTTTCTAATAGTCATAGATAGATCCTGCAACTTCATCCCAATGGTTACTTAAGTTCCTGCAAGTCTTGTAAATCTTCTCAGAAAATCATAGTTTCTTACTTAAACAATTTTGACTCAATAAAACAAAAATTTTTTGAAAAACGGACTGACTCTTAAGAAAACAGAAAACAAAAGTCAGTAGCACCTCCCCCACACTTAAAACACACTGTCCCCAGTAGTGTCCAGCGAAGGATCGGTAAAAAGAAAATAAAAATTGAAAAGGTGAAATTATGTCTGTCGGGTTACCTCTGTCGTTGAGCATCGATCGTTGCACTAAGTGCATCGACCGTTACTTGGCGATTTTCGTGTATAGTCGATCGTTGGTTAGGACCGCAACGATCGCTGCAATGCGATTCCTTTCGTGTTGTGACGATCGACACAGAAGTGCGTCGATCGTCGCACTGCGATTTAACCGAGACCTGCAAACACAAACTCACCAGAAACAAAAACAAACGTAAAGTCCTAACAAAAACACCAAAAATTAAGTAGAAAAACACCAGTACCTAATGGTGGGTTGCCTCCCACCCAGCGCTTGTTTAAGGTCAATAGCTTGACCGGACGGATGGGAATTTTCAAGTAGAGGGTGCAGCATCCAGAGGCAAAATTTGTCCCCTTGGAATCTCGGCCTTAGCCCAATAGTGTTTTACCCTCTGCCCGTTAACAGCAAACTCATTACCCTCCTTGCCAATCAAAATGACAGCTCCATATGGACGCACTTCTTTGATCGTGTAGGGTCCAGACCATCTTGACTTCAGCTTGCCTGGAAACAAATGCAAGCGAGAATTGTACAACAGTACCTGATCGTTAGGCTTAAATCGTCTGGAGACAATCTTTTTGTCATCATAAGCCTTAGTCCTTTCCTTGTACAACTTTGAGTTCTCATAGGCAAAATGTCTAATCTCATCCAACTCATTGAGCTGTATCAATCTCCTCTCTGCAGCTGGTTTGAGGTCAAAGTTCATCTGTTTTACAGCCCATGCTGCCTTGTGCTCAAGTTCTACTGGCAGATGACATGCCTTCCCATACAGCAAATGGAATGGAGTAGTCCCTAATGGCGTTTTAAATGCAGTCCTGTAGGCCCATAAAGCATCATCAAGCTTAGCTGCCCAATCTTTCCTTGTCTTTCCAACTGTCTTCTCCAGGATCTCCTTGATTTGTCTGTTAGAAACCTCTACCTGTCCACTAGTCTGTGGGTGATAAGGAGTAGCAACTCGGTGGTGCACTCCATGCTTCCTCAGGAGCTTCTCAAAAACCTTATTAATAAAGTGAGATCCTCCATCACTAATAACTATCCGCGGTACTCCAAATCTAGGGAATATGATGGATTTAAATAGCTTAATGACTACTGAAGAGTCATTGGTTGGACTAGCTATTGCTTCTACCCACTTAGAAACATAATCCACAGCAACTAATATGAATTTATTCCCATAAGATGAGGGAAAGGGACCCATAAAGTCTATGCCCCAGCAATCAAAAACCTCAACCTCAAGAATGAAATTCTGAGGCATCTCATGCTTCCTGCTTATTTTCCCTCTCCTCTGGCAGGCATCACAATGAGAAATAAAGGAGTGAGTATCAGCGAACATTGTAGGCCACCAGAAACCTGCTTGCAAAACCTTAGACACAGTCTTAAATGTAGCCAAATGTCCTGCATAATCTGATCCGTGACAGTGGAAAAGGATATCTGGAACCTCTGACTCAGCAACACATCTTCTATAAAGGCCATCCGAACAATGCTTATAGAGGTAAGGTTCATCCCAATAGTACCTCCTAAGTTCTCTGAAAAACCTTTTCTTTTCATATCCTTTCAGATTATCTGGTTCAGTCTCTGCAGCTAGATAATTGGCTATGTCTGCATACCATGGTCGATCATTTGTTGCAACAGCATTAATTTCGAACTCATGCCTTCCAATACGTATCGTGAAAGTTTCTGCGTCTGTATCCGCGCTGCAACGATCGTCACAGTCGGATGTATCGATCGTTGCTGTCCCGATAGATGCATCGATCGACGCTGACGTAGCATCGATCGACGCAACGCGATTAATCCGACAGTTCTGCAGATTTCTGTCCAAATCTATCTCGCAGATTGTCCCAACCATATTGACGTTTTCTTCAGGCAAATAGTCATTAATTGGCACGTCCTCCTCAACCAGCATCCTCGAAAGATGGTCAGCAACTCCATTCTCAACCCCTTTCTTATCTCTCACTTCAATATCAAATTCCTGAAGCAACAGGATCCATCTCAACAATCTTGGCTTAGCATCCTTCTTCTGCATCAGATACTTCAGTGCTGAATGATCAGTGTGGACAATTACCTTAGAGCCAACAAGATAAGAGCGAAATTTCTCAAATGCAAAGACAACTGCCAGCAACTCCTTCTCTGTAGTTGCATAGTTTCTTTGTGCATCATCCAGTGTCCTACTGGCATAATAGATAGCATGAAGCTTTCTATCTTTCTTTTGTCCAAGAACAGCTCCTACAGCATAATCACTTGCATCACACATTACCTCGAAAGGCAAATCCTAATCCGGTGGCTGAACTATGGGAGCACTCACTAATGCCTGCTTGATCTGTTCAAATGCAGTTTGACAATCTGCAGTGAACTCAAATTTGGTGTCTTTGCACAGCAAAGCAGTTAGTGGCCTAGCAATCCTACTAAAATCCTTGATGAACCGTCTATAGAAGCCAGCATGTCCAAGAAAGCTTCTAACAGACTTAACAGAATCAGGTGCCTGCAGGTTGGTCATCACTTCGATTTTAGCGCGGTCTACCTCTATTCCTGCTTCGGACACTTTATGTCCAAGCACAATGCCATCTCTGACCATGAAATGACACTTCTCCCAGTTAAGAACTAAGTGCTTCTCTTCACATCTTTTCAGAACCTTACACAGATTATCTAAGCATTCATTATAGGATGATCCATATACTGAGAAATCATCCATGAATACTTCCATAAAATCCTCAATCATATCTGTGAATATGGACATCATGCATCTCTGGAAAGTAGCTGGTGCATTGCAGAGTCCAAAAGGCATCCTACGGTAAGCAAAAGTCCCATATGGACAAGTAAAAGTGGTCTTTCCCTGATCCTCCGGATGGATGGGAATCTGAAAGAAACCTGAGTAGCCATCTAAGAAGCAGTAGTAAGGATGATTTGCTAACCTTTCGAGCATCTGATCAATAAAAGGCAAAGGAAAATGATCCTTCCTAGTAGCAGCATTAAGCTTCCTGTAGTCTATGCACATCTTGTGTCCTGTCACAGTCCTAGTAGGTATCAGCTCGTTCTTCTCATTCTTCACGACTGTAACACCGCCCTTCTTTGGTACTACATGGACTGGACTCACCCAATCACTATCAGAGATAGGATATATAATTCCAGCGTCAAGGAGTTTCATAATCTCCTTTTTGACTACTTCCTGCAGATTAGGATTAAGTCTCCTCTGATGTTCGATTGATGTCTTGGACTCATCCTCAAGATGTATCCGGTGCATGCACAACTCTGGTGAGATACCTGAAATATCATTAAGGGAATAGCCAAGAGCTTTGTGATGCTTGCGCAGCTTGCTTAGCAGTAAGGTGAGCTCTGCGTTGTTCAGGCTAGCATTAACGATCACTGGGTATGTTGAATTAGGTCCAAGAAAAGCGTACCTTAGCCCGGATGGAAGTTGTTTCAGATCTATTTTCGGAGCCTTTTCTTCTGCCCAGTCTCTGTCGTCTTGCAACGATCGATGCTTAGATGGTGTCGATCGTTGCAGTCCCGCGTCAGACATTTCTACCTGCATTGCAACCTCGACAGAATCCATCAATCTTGTATAGCACATTGCAGAATCGTCCTGTAGGTATTCCAACTCCAAAATAGAACTCAGTAAAGCCCTCTCTAGTGGGTCTTCAACATGTGATTGATGGAAGTACTCTGCAGCTAAATCACCCAATGTGTCCACATAAAAGGTTTGCCCGTCGATGGTTGGTCTCTTTACCAGTTTGTTCATGTCAAAACTCATCTTCAGATCTCCCACATTTAGAACTATTTTGCCTCCTTGACAGTCAATCATCGCACCAGCTGTTGCCAAGAAAGATCTGCCCAGAATCAATGGGTCTTTTGGCTCCTGTCCATATTGTAGAACCACAAAATCAGTTGGGATTACGCACTTGCCAACTGTTATAGGCACATCCTCTATTACTCCTTCGGGAATCCTGACTGATCTGTCTGCCAAAACCAGTAATATCCTAGTTGGTATAAAATCTGTCATCCCTAGTCTTTTAGCAACTGAAAGGGGCATCAGATTGACACTGGAGCCAAGATCACATAGGGACCTTTCGAACCTCTCCTTGTAGATAGCACAATCTAATACGAAGCTGCCTGGATCTTTTAATTTCTCTGGAATTCTGCCTTGAACCACTGCACTACATACTTCATTGAGCATCATTATACTTTCCTCGTCAGACCATTTACCAGAAATTGCATCCTTAAGGCATCTCTTCATCATGGGGGAAGTTTCAATGGAATCCAACAATGGTACTTCAACCTTTACCTTCTTTATGAACTCCTTCCACTTTGCATACTGCCTATCATTCTTAGCTTTTCTGGGGTTCTTGGGATAAGGTATCTTAGGCTTGTATACCCTTTCAGCCGACTGTTTTGGGTTTTCAGCACTCGAACTTTCTGCAGTCTCCTTGTGTCGATCGTTGCTCTTATCGCACCGATCGATGCTAGGCGACTTTGTTACGACCTCCGGTTCCTTGATTTCGCTTGGCAACGATCGTTGCTTAGATGCATCGATCGATGCGCGGCGAATATTGCGTATCTCATCTTCCAGCTCGTCAATTTCCACGAGTTCCTCAACGCTCAACTGCTTTTTCTGGCCAGATGACAGCTCCTTACCACTTCTTAATGTCACGGCATTGCATTGGTACTTAGGATTGGCATCAGTCCTTCCCGGGAGATATCCCTCTTCCCTTTGAGCATGCCCAGCAGTTCTTGCAACCTTAGCATCAAGCTCTTTCATGTGTGTGTTCAAACTCTCAAACTTCCCATTCAGATCCCTGTAGATTGTATCCATTTTCGCGTCAGCATCTGCTGCGTACTTAGTCTGACTCTCCATTAGCTGTCTTAGCATCATCTCTACCTTACTATCAGATTCGTTGGCTTTCTTAAAACCACCTTGCTGAACTCCATTTGGGAACCTGTTTCCCTGTTGACTTCTAAATCTACTACCTTGGAAACCAGAACCTCCCATGTAATTCACTTCTTCTTCCTGAGTGTCCTCCTCAGTCTGAATTACCTCTATATCTTGGGTAGAGTGGGCAGCTTTCTTACTTGTTAAGAGATCGTACACTGTGTCCAGCCTAGATCTAATCTCAGTCATGTTAGAATCCTCTGTACTTCCACCGGATTTCTTTTTTTTTCATCTATAGACTTGCAACTGTAGCTGTTAATAAGGTTCCCAATCAACTGCTTAGCTTGTGTAGGAGTCCTGGTGTTGAAATTAGCATTACTGGAATTATCCAGCGCAGTCTGATAAGGGAGATCTATGCCTCTGAAGAAAATACCAATCAACTGTACTTCTGTGAATCCATGGTGTGGACAGTCACGCTGATACTGCTTAAATCTCATCCAGGCAGTCTTCAAGGGCTCCACAGCTCCTTGGGAAAAGGTGAGTATGTCCTGTCTGGACTGATCCGAGCGCGCATCATCATAAAAGTGACGCAAGAACTCACTCTTTAAGGCTGCCCAAGTAGTATACTGACCAGGTGCCAGTTGTCTCAGCCATGCACTAGCGTCTCCAGCAAGACTGTGCGGAAATAGCTTAAGGAACAGATAGTCCGGGCATACTCCTTCATACTTCATGCCAGTGACTATGTCTTCAAACTTGTCAATGTGATCCATAGGCTGCTCTGCTTGAAGACCATGAAAATCAATCTGTCTCATCAGCTGGTAGTAGATGGTTTTTACCTCAAAATCATTCCTCTCAAAAGAAGGAAGCACTAGAGCTGCTCGGTTTGCATGAAACTCATCAGGTCTGTTGTAATCAGCTAGTGTCCTCTCATGAACCACCATCTCTCTACCTTGGGCCTGTCCTTGACCCTGGTTTCGGTTCAGCTCCTGTTGCTGTTGCTCAGGAGGATCAGGGATGACATTCCCTTCAGCATCAACCCGATGCCCAGCAGCATTGTACGGGTTGTCATCTTGGTCCCTTAGGGTACCTTCAGCATCTGGTATCAAGATCAAACGTTCTCGTACCATTCTCTCTCTTCTTTCTCTTCTGTTAGTCTTTTCTAGACGTCCAAGTTCCTCTAGTCCGAGATTAAGCAAGCTCGAGTTCGGATTACTTCGAGTTTTCTGCGTTGGCATAAACTGTATGTAATCGTCCAGCAACGATCGATGCTATCAGTGCAACGATCGATTCAATTCTCAGAATCGCCTAGTGACGATCGACGCAAGGTATGCAACGATCGACGCAAGGCGAAATTCGTACCTGCGACAGAGAGAAATCAGAGAAAAAGTTAGCAAAATCAAAAAAATAATAAAAAAATAATTAAAAAAAAACGAAAAAGAACAAAAACAAAAAGAAAAATTTCTAGCAAAAACCCTAAGTTCGGTCCTATCGAAGACTCAAAGAGTCCCTGGCAACGGCGCCAAAAACTTGATAGGCTTCTAAGTTTTTCCCTATACTAAACTGCAAGTGAACAGCAATGTCAAAGTAGTATATAGGGTTATCGAATCCACAGGGACACTTGGTCTCAATAGATCAGAACAGTAGAGACTAATACTAGAAAGAAAGCAATATGATTGAATTAAAAGCGGTGCGAGAAAGTAAATCAGTAGCAGAGATTAACGGTTGTGGAAGCAAGTAATTAAAAGCGTCAAGCCTAGGGTATTCTCAGGAAATCAGACAAGCAGACAGTTCATTCAGCAAGGATCTAATTAAGCACAGTTCTAGAACTCAAAACACAGATATAGAATTAACCAAATTCCTTTGCGATAATTCTCTAAGTCTAAGTGCAGCTAACCAAACTTTCGTTTGCGAGAACTAACAGATTAAACTAGCATTAATCCCAAGTTTGATATGTTCACAATTATCCTAAACCAAACTTCCGTTTGCGCAAAGTTTAATTGCCCAATTTAATTAGTTCAGATTCCTAAACCCCACTTTCGTGACGTATTTAGCAACCTAAGATCTAGATTCTAATTGATCAGGTTAGAACTAGCTTTAAGCACAATTAAATTGAAGAACAGATATAGTTTGAATCCTTAACTGAATTTGAACAAGTCTAGCAAGTCATGAAATCCTATGTGAGAAACCCTAAACCTAACTAGGAATCTACTCAGACATAGATAATGAAAACATGATCATATGATGAATAAATTGCATAAAAGAATAAGAGTAAAAGGGGTTCGAAATCTTCTCCAAATACAGATGATGTAATAGGTTCAGATCAGCCCCAAAAGCTCTAAAAATCCTCTGCCTTTAATTATGAAAGCGTAATGTAAAGCGTAGGTAAAATAAACACCAAAAACTAGTATATATAGGCATAATCTCGGATGGGGCTTCTGTGTAAATACTGGAACTATTCTGGGCCTCTTTGCAAATCTTCATAACTTGTTAAACCGACGCGTACGGCCCATCTCGCTAGTGTGTCGACCGATGCACAATGTGTGTCGGTCGATGCATGATCAATAAATCGGACAGTGAGTAAATCTCTCGGCCAAAACGTCCCAAAAGTCCCAAAATGCTCCAAATATCTCCAATTAGTTCCAAACTTGATTAAACCTGTAAAAGACTCTAAACAAAGACAAAAGACACTAAAAACACAACTATATCATGGTCTAAACTGGGTAAAAACCATGATATATCAACATCCCAAGTGACTGAAGCAGAGATGAAATTGTTGTACATCGGACTGCAACCTCTTTTGCGCACCTTCCCCGATGGATCCGCGATACCATCTGTATCTCGTAAGCCGAGCATTGCTGCTATATTGATAGAGAAATTAACGGAGCACGGGGATTGGGGAGTGACTCACAAAGATGCTGATCCCAAGTTCACCATGGGCGGACTGATCACACCCATACTCCAAGCCAAGGGAATCAAGCTGGAAGGATCACTTGACCCGCAAACATTTGGACAGCCTACGAAGACAGGTTGGTTGGATTTGGCTCAGCTGACTAAGAACCATTTTTTAGGTAGCGGGCCTCCGGGTAGTCTTCTGTAGTCTTCTTTACCGGATGTATTCAGATACGGAGTGTGAAGAGAAGTATCTGCTCCGAACATAGCTATTACAAGCTTTGCTGATGCGGCCAACATCAGATTTCTCCCCGGGATAGAACATCAATACCTCCCCAACGTCCCGCGAAGTGCAAGTACAGCCGGTTATGAGTCGTCGGAAGCTCCTGCTGTGGTGTATGGGCTGCACCGTACTACATTGAACCCCTCACTGATCCTATTGTAAACAAAGCTGTCCGCACACTAAGGGATCAGAACTGGGACCTTCAAAGGCAGAGCAAGTGGCATGGTAAGAATATCAAGAAGTTAGCTAGCTGCTTGAAGAAGGTTACCAAGGTGCTAAAGCTTCTCACTGTCAAGAAAGAGAGAGGTAGCACTTCGGGAAAGGCTGAGGCAGCAAGGGCGGTTCCTACAGAGATGGACGAGGAGGTTCGGGCTGCCACCGAGGAAGTAATTGCGGAAGCTGGCCAGTTGGTAGATGAGACAGAAGTGGAGCACGCGAGATACTCCATGGCTGGGCATGAGTTGGGACTTTTACCGAGACTAGCTGATGAGCCGTACTATGAGCCTCACAGACACTCCAGCCATGAGGTGAAGAGGAGGAAGAGGAGGGCAATGAGGACACCATCCTGCTCGTCCTCAAACCCGTCATACTCCATGGGGAACTCAACATCCCCATCACACCACAACTAAACCAAGTAACACTCCATCCTTGTACAAATTTTTGTTTCTTTTCTTTTCTTGCATTTGGTTTGTTTTTATCAATCTTTCTTCCTCTCTTCTTTCATACAAGGAACTGTGTGATTTAAGTTTGGGGGAGAGACCAGTTGCTAATCATGTTTTCTTTGCTCTTATTTTCGATTTTATCATTTGAGTCTCATGCATTTCATTTATGGCATACAAAAACCAAAAAAAAAAAATTGAAAATTTTCAAAAATTTTCACAAAAAGAAAGCATGTAGTTGCACTTGCATCTTAGGATCGAGTCTAGAATTGTCATATAGGATGCATGCATAGGGGGCGATGATTGAATTTCCTCGTAAGTCTGATTGAGTGATGACTTGTTCCTTATGCTAGTTGTTTGAGCTAGTTGATCATCCTAGGATTGTATATCGGGAAAGGCTAGAAAGCTAAGACGAACCCTGCTTGGATTGCTTGCTCTGAACCTTGATTTAATGTTGAAACTTGCTGTGATTTGAAACTAGCTTCATCTAAGTGAGAACCTTAATTAATCATATAATTATCATATTCTTGCTTTGTGTGTTGAACTCATGGATACCATAAAATATTTGAGCATTCTTATCCTTTCTATCCCTCTCTACTTGCTCAAATAGTCTTCCACACCTTTCACCACTCTTCTTTCAAACCATAAACACTTTTGTTGAGAGGTAGGCCTTTTGGAATGAGCTAGGTAAAAAGTGTTGAGTATGAGGCGACTAGGGAAAATTTCCATGTAGATGCAAGCTTGACATCTTTAGCTTTGCAATAGGCTAGGGAAAATTTCCATGTAGATGCATGTTGTTGGCAAAAGTATTTAAAAAGAAAGCTCTTATGTGTTTTTAAAAAGAAAAGTGTCTCAAGTTTTGAAATGAAAAGAAGCCAAAGGCTCACCATAAAGAAAGAAAAGAAAGTTTATGAAAAGAGACCATTGAAAAGAAAGAAATATTTGAGCTAAGTTAAAATAAAAGAATTGCCACTGTTTTGAAATATTTTGAATGATCCTTGGAGAGTTTGTTTGGAAAGTGTTTGATTGAGTAAGAGGGATAAGGCAAGAATAGCCTTGGTTAAAGGGTAGACTTCTAATAGGTGGGCTAGACTAGGAGAAGAAGCTATTGGGGCATGGGTAGATGGAGATCAACCTAGTATGCACCAATTGCCTCTAACTCTTAGCATTTTACTATAGCTCATTCAATTCTTCTTGAGAGAACCTTTATGCATATGGAGAATCCCTTTTTATTGATTGAGATCACTTTAATATCAAAGCCATGTCCCTTTCCCAAATGAGTTTAATCACATTGCTTTGAATAGGATTCACTTGAAAAATCTAATGAATGTTAAGGAGCTAGTGGATTTGAATGCTTGTGTAGGTTGAGGATTAAGTTAAGAGTATTGTCTTGATGATTATGGCTAAATTTTTGGAGTAAGCTTGCCTTGATTGCATCCTAGTGATATTGACTTATGTTGAAACTTGTTGATCTTGGTTTTGTCTTTGGATATGAGCTCCCGCCTTCAAACCTTTCTCCCAACTTGTTTTGATTGTCTTATGCTTGCTTGTGGACAAGCAAGGTCTAAGTTTGGGGGAATTGATATTCATGCATTTCATTGTATTTAGGATAGTGTTTTGCTTATGTTTTGACTTCTTCTTGGTTCAATTATTGTCTCTTTGTTGTTCTTTGATTTCATTTAGAGTTGTTGGCATATAGAGTTAGGATTTAGCATATTAGGATGCATTTGGGGTGTTTCTTGTGTTTTTGTAGGTTATTGGAGAGCTTGGAAGCTTTTGGTGAGCTAAGTAAGGAAGAATGGAGCTTGAAAGATGAAGGGAGAAAGAGGAGACCAAGTACCGGCTTGTGCAACGGGCAACGCTGCCGATACACCCTCCACGCAGAAAAACGTAAAAATGGCCAGGGACGAATATCGGTTTGAGCAACGGTCAAAACCGACAGATACATTTTCTACGAAGAAACAGAAATTTGGCCAGGGACGAATATCGGTTTGAGCAACGGTCAAAACCAACCGATACATTTTCTCCGAAGAAGCAGCAATTTGGCCAGGGACGAATATCGGTCTGTGTAACGGTCAGAAGTGGCTGATACATTTCTCCACGAACCTGTTTCGATCCAATGAGACCGGGTCAATACCCGGTTTGTCCCGGGTTGACCCGGTTTGATACTGTTCACTATTTAAACCCAAAAACCTAGATTTTTATTCTTTCTTAAGCTTGTTTTGTTTCAAAAACCTTTTGTAAGACAAGTTTGAATCTTTTCTTAATCTAAGAGTTGTTTTACTTTGATCTTTCATCTTCTTCTTTTAATATTTGCTTATCTTCGTGTTTAACACTATCTTAATGGGTTTTGTTGAACATAGAATGATTAGTGAGTAGTTTCCTATAGGGTTTATGGGTTAGGTAGGATTTAGTTGATTTGGGATGATTAATGGATGTTTAGGGCTTACCTATCTTAAATCTCTTCTATCTTAGTGTTCTTAATTCCTAATTAGCCTTGATCATGTTGATTAGGATGATTTGGATTTCTTGTCCACCATGTGTTCGATGAAATGCCTGTTTTAGCTTTGATAGGATTTTCATATTCTAACTCATGAGAATGAATGTTTTGAGTGATTATTAGCTAATTGGAACTTGTTTTGCATGCTTGCCTAATCTTGATTCACAAATGAGAGTTTGATCTTGGGTTTTGATTAGGGAAAGGGATTAGTGTCAAGACATTGAATTGATCTATTTATTGTGTTCCTAGCTAGGAGATTAGCTTCTTAGAAGTTTGTATTAAGCATCCTAGATTGTCCCATGTCATCCAATCCGTTGACCTCAACTCATAGCCCTTGCTTTCTTATATTGAATCTTAATTATTAAACCTTGTTTGCTTGTTAGTTTGCTTAATTGAATTGTTTTATTGTTAGGATTGTTAGAAACTGAAATTGATCTAGTGATTTGTCTCTAGAGGTTTAGTGTATTCGCTTTGGTCTAATCCAATCCCGAAAATGGATTGATCCCTCATTGCTACGCGATAAGCATGGGGAATTGATACCTCTCCAAAGAATTTTAAAATCCTAGTTATCAACTTCCAGAAGGCACTTTTCTGCTCTCATTTTCTGGCTTCTTGCTTGATCCAAACAGTGATCGAGTACACCATTTCACCCATTTTTTTTTGTCATTTGGCATCCCTTTTTTACTTTTGATGAATAGAAAAAGTGCATCGAATGTTCTTCTCTTCAGGCCTTAGATCTTTCTGTTTTGGATTGAGTACACTCTCTCCCCCTTTTTTAATACATGGGTCATCCCTTTTTTTCTTTTTCATGAATAGAGAGAGTGCATCAATTTCCCTTTTTAGTTTTGCTCGTCTTTACACAGTCACTTTCCTTGTCTAAACTTCCAGAGAAATCTATAGTCATTGAAGTCATGAGAAGCAGCTATTTCCACTATCACTGCAATCTGCATGAGGTTTTTGATATGGATATATACATGGGATGAAAACACCAGATTATGAAGTGCACTCTTAACATCTGAGTTGACCCTCTCGTTATGACAGAACCTGTAAAATTCACACATACCAAGAGCTTTGCGCAGATGCACAAATGTGTTAAATTCAAGAGCTTTAGTGAATATATCTGCAAGTTGTTTTTCAGAGGCTGCATGCACTATATCGACAAGTTTTTCCTCACCTAGTTCTCTGACAAAGTGATGCCTTATATATATGTGCTTAGTACGAGAATGTTGTACAAGATTCTTATATATGTTAATAGCACTCATGTTATCACAATGCAAAAGGATAGTTCCAGAGATCATACCATAATCATCAAGCATGTGTTTCATCCAGATCAGTTGAGTGCAGCAGCTACCAAGAGCAATGTACTCAGCTTTTGCTGTTGAAAGTGTGATGCAGTTTTGTTTCTTGTTGTGCCTGATAACTAAGATTTTAATCCTTTAAGAGGTATCAATTCCTCATTGCTTATCGTGTAGCAAGAGGTATCGAACCAATTTTGGGAAGGAGATTGACCAAAATGAATACATTATACCTTATTAGTCAAGCCATTCAATTCAAGATGATAAACTAGCGATCTAAAGCAGTGTAGAACAAGTGAAAAAGCAATAAACACTCAACTAATGATCAAAAGGAAGCTAAACAAGGAAATAACTAAGCAAGTGATAATCAAGATTAAAAGGCAAGGTCTATAGGTTGAGGTCAATGAATAAGGATGACTTGGGACAATCTAGAATACTAATACACACTTCAATGAAGCTAATCTCCTAGCAAGGAACACAATTAATTGATTAATCTAATATCTTAGTACTAATCACTTTCCCTAATCATAACCCAAGAACAAACTCTCATTTGTGAATTAAGACTAGGCAATCATTCATAACAAGTTCCATTCAGCTAATAATCACTCTAAACATTCATTCTCATGAGCTAGAATGTGAAAATCCTATCAAAGCTAAAACAGGCATTTCATCGAACACATGGTGTGCAAGAAATCCAAAGCATGCTAATCAACATGGTCAAAGCTAATTAGGCATTAAGAACACTAAGATAGAAGAGATTACAGATAGATAAGCCCTAAACATTTGTCAATCATCCCAAATCACTCAAATCCTACCTAACCCATAAACCTTATAAGCAACTACTCACTAATCATTCTATGTTCAACAAAACCCATAAAGATAGTGTTAAACATATTGATTAGAGAAAGAATGAAAGAAGAAGAGAAGAAATCAACAAACTTTCACTAAAATGGCAAAATCCAAAAAGGTTTAGAAGTTTACAACTTGGTGAAAGAGAAGAGATAGATTTTAGGGTTTTTGACCCAAAAATCTATTTAAAGGTGTCTAATCACGAGTTGGGTCGGCCCAACAAACCTGGGGGCAGCGCAGCTCGACGAACAAGAGCGGTGTCTGAACGCTCGCCTTGAAGAGCTCGCCAGTCAAATCCAAGGGGGCAGACCAACGCGAACTCCCATAAGTCCTCCACCGTGTACCCGCTTGGACTTCTCCCAGGTATTAACTCCTCCGGGAACGTCGGGAAATTTCGGTAATACGTCAAATAGCGGTTTCCGCCCTACAATGACCCCTATCGCGGTACCGACCCCATTTGGTTCGAGTTCAATGGTCACAGACCCAACCGGATCAAGAAACCGACCATTACCCGGGCCACCACCTTTCCCGAGTAACTCTAACATCCGACCGAGGCAACTAGGAGGTTCTGCCTTCGCCTCGAGCTCGGGACTCCTTAACGGATCAAACTCAGTTCAGTTCCGAACACCCCAGGTCGATCAGACGAGGTCGATCCCAACGATCGATCTCCTCGACCCCATTTTTCCGGAACAAACGTCGGGTCAGGCATGAGTCCAGTTCGCACCCGCAGAGGGCGATGAACACGATATGCTTAGATAATACATCGAACAGACTAAAGCCCATTTCAACAGTCTGAGCTCGAAAGTTCACATGGCGACGAGCACGGCTCCTGACATCGATCGAGTGATCGAAGAAACACAACAAACGCCGTTCACAGATCGGATTGCGTTTGCAAGGATCCGAGAGATCAAGAAAACTAAGTTTCCAGAATTCTCTGGGAAATCAGACCCGAAAGCCCACATCAAGGCATTCCGACTAGCGATGGCAAGGGTGTACCTTACCGATGAGGAGAGGGAGCCAGCCTTCTGCAGGCTCTTCGCGGAAAACCTATCAGGTTCTGCCCTAGAATGGTTGGCCGGACTGGAAGAAAGGTCCATTGACAACTTCACCCAGTTCATGACGGCTTTCCTCAAACAATACTCCGTTTTCATCGAGGAAAAGACTACCGAGGCAGCCTTATTTGGCGTCTCTCAAAAACCCGACGAAACACTTCGCTCGTACATCGACCGATTTAAGGAAATAAAATCCAAAATCGCGAACCCACGAAACGAGGTAGCTATAGAAGCGTTAAGACGGGGACTTGGTTCTCAACCAGATTCCGCGAGGAAATAACAGTCCGCGAACCTCAAACGCTCGAAGAAGCCCTCCATCGCGCATCGGCCTTTGCTCGCCTCGAGGACGAAACAACGGCCCTCAGAGAAAAACACCGGAAAGAAAGGAACCCGTCGGGCTCGCAAAATCCGAACTCGAAAAAGGATTCCCGTAAATCAGGGAACGTCAACGCGGTCGAGAGCCCAAAGAGCTCGAAGAAATTCGAGTTCGACAAGGAAAAATTCTGTGATTTCCACAATAAGAGAGGACACTCGACCGAGGATTGTTATACTCGAGCTAAAGCAGAGGCTCAAAAACAAGAGTCCGAAAGCAAAAAAGACTCCGAAGTCGAGGAGGAAACTCTGTCCGACAAAAAGGAAAACAAACAGACCAAGGAGTCGAACTCCAAAAAGCACTCCCAAAACAAACGGGAACGGTCAAAAGAGGCGGAATCTCCCGAAACTCTCCCTCATGGGTCGTGAAAGCGAGTTGAGCTCATCCTCGGCGAGCTTAACCTAAACGGCACTCCGGGAGGTTCGGCGCTATCCCCGCCTCCGGATCCTGCCAAGAGTTTACGCTCAAGAATCAATCACCCTCGTCTCTGCGGGGGGGGGGGGGTGTACGGGCTATACCCCCTAAACGAATCGACTTCATCTTCGGTGGCTCCAAGCTTTGCCGCGACTCGGTCAATTCGATCAAAGCTCTTCAAAGAAGAGTCGAGACCGACAGAGGGGGAAAAACCCCAATGTTGGGTCCAGACCACGAAATCATTTTCCACGAGAGCGAGACAAGTAATCTCGAAAAACCACACGACGACGCCCTCCTCGTTTGTCTAGTAGTGGGAGATGTCGAACTCTCAAGGATAATGATTGACACAGGAAGTTCGGTAGATGTCCTCTTTTACGACGCGTTCAAAAATATGGACTTCAACGACTCCGAGATTGTGGAAGAAAAGACACCACTAGTAGGTTTCGCTGGCGAAACGACATACTCGATGGGCTCTGTCTTCGCCCCAGTAATTGCTGGAGGAGTTCGGAGAATGACGGAGTTCGTCGTAGTAGATCGGCCAGCTCCCTATAACGCAATCCTAGGTCGACCATGGATATACGACAAGAAAGCGGTACCATCGACCTACCACCAATGCGTAAAGTTCCCGACTCCCAAAGGGATCAAAACCATTTACGGAAGTCAAAAGATTTCCCGTCATTGCTACATGAACGGATACAAGCAGATCGAGAAATCCCCTGCGTAGCAATTACAGAAAGAGGAGGAGCTCGCCACCATGCAGACCAAAAGGTCGAACGACCCCAGTCAAATAGGACCCCCAAAGGACCTCACGACTCAGTTCTACATAGACGAGGCTCATCCCAAAAGACTCGTTGGCATCGGAATCGACCTACCAGAGCCGGTTAAGAACGAACTGGTCTCTTTTCTCAAACAGAACGTCGACTCCTTCGCCTGGTCTTCAGCAGACATGAAAGGGATAAACATCGATGTAACCAGCCACGAGCTGAATGTCGACCCAACCTACAAACCGATAAGACAGAAACGTCGAAAACTAGGCCCTGAGCGGGCCAATGCCGTCAATGACGAGGTCGATCGGTTATTAAAAATCGGATCGATCAGAGAGGTCAAGTACCCCCGACTGGCTCGCGAACCCCGTGGTGGTTAAGAAAAAGAACGGAAAGTGGAGGGTCTGTGTAGACTTCACGGATCTCAACAAAGCATGTCCAAAGGACAGCTTCCCACTCCCGCACATCGACCGACTGGTCGAGGCCACCGCTGGACATCAGCTGCTATCCTTTATGGACGCGTTCTCAGGGTACAATCAAATATTGATGAACCCTGAAGACCAAGAAAAGACTTCGTTCATAACGGATCGAGGCACGTACTGCTACAAAGTCATGCCCTTCGGACTGAAAAACGCATGAGCAACTTACCAGCGCCTCGTCAACAAGATGTTTTCAGGACTCCTAGGCAAAACCATGGAAGTCTACATCGATGACATGCTGGTAAAATCTTCCAGGTACGAGGATCACATCCCCCAACTAAAAGAATGTTTTACCATTCTTAATAAGTATGGGATGAAACTCAACCCAGCTAAATGTACCTTCGGGGTCCCTTCAGGAGAATTCCTCGGTTACTTGGTGACCGAAAGAGGGATCGAAGCGAACCCCAAACAGTTCGCAACGTTCATAGAGATGAAATATCCCAGAACAACGCAAGAAGTCCAGCGCCTAACCGGAAAAATAGCTGCTCTGAATCGCTTCATCTCAAGGTCGACTGATAAATGTCTACCCTTCTATCACTTGTTAAAAGCAAACAAAAAGTTCCTCTGGGACGAAAAGTGCGAAGAGGCATTCACTCAGCTCAAGGCCTACTTAAGCGAACCACTCATACTGGTGAAACCAGTAGAAGGAGAATCCCTTTACCTCTACCTAGCTGTCTCGACGGCAGCAGTAAGTGGAGTCCTGGTTCGCGAGGAACAAAACGAACAACGGCTGGTGTATTACATCAGTAAGACCTTGATCGACGCTGAAACCAGATACCCCGCCATGGAAAAACTCGCCTTAGCGCTAGTAACGTCGGCTCGGAAACTCCGACCGTACTTTCAATCGCACTCGATCATAGTGATGACCTCTCAGCCACTGAGAACCATTCTTCACAGTCCAAGCCAATCAGGTCGATTGGTCAAATGGGCTATCGAACTTAGCGAGTACGACATTGAATACAAAGCTCGAACATGCCTAAAAGCACAAGTACTGGCAGATTTCATAATCGAGCTCCCTCCGACTATAGAACTCGACCCGACTTCGGCCCAAAGATGGAAGCTCTACGTCGATGGAGCTTCCTCAAGACAACGGTCCGGAGTCGGAGTGAAATTAGTCTCCCCAACGGGTGAAGTACTAGAACAATCGTTTAGATTGGGCTTCGCCGCATCGAATAACGAGGCTGAATATGAAGCGTTAATAGCCGGGCTCAGACTCGCGATAGCCATAGGAGCCCGGGAAGTAAACGCCTTCAGCGATTCCCAACTAGTCACGAACCAATATCATGGCGACTACGAGGCCAAAGACGAACGAATGGAAGCATACCTACGGGTAGTCCATACATTGGCCGAACAGATCGAATTCTTCGATCTAACACGAATCCCACGAGGTGAAAACACTGCAGCCGATGCGCTAGCCGCATTAGCATCGACATCAGATCCTAACCTCAAAAGGATCATACCAGTCGAAGGGATAGAAAAACCAAGCATCGACATAGCTCTCAAAGCTCTGTCCTTGAAAGAAGACGGGCCCGCTGTGAAGGACGATGTCAAACGCAAAGAGTGTCCCGGAGACACTAATAGCGACATCATCGAGATTGATGATGATCTTGATCCTAGAAGCACCGTTTACGTCGCGAACGTCCCCAACGGACCAATTTAAACCGCATCCACTAGTCAGGAACCTGAGCCTAACAACGACGAAGATTGGAGAACTCCGATCATTCGATACATCACAAACGGCGAAGTTCCCGACGGCAAATGGGAGGCGTGGAAACTTAAAACGCAGAGTGCGAGGTACTGTGTCACACAAGGAGAGCTCTTTAAAAGGAGTCTTTCCGGACCTTACCTTAAATACCTTGACAAAAAGCAAGCCCTGGCCGTGATTACACAAACACATGACGGATCATGCGGAAGCCATTCCGGAGGACGAGCATTGGCCGTGCGAATCAAAATGCAAGGCTACTATTGGCCTACAATGGCCACCGAATGCGAATCTTTCTCCAACAAGTGCGATAAATGCCAAAGCATGCCCCCATTATCCACCAAGCGTCGGAGAAACTCTCCTCTATCTCATCACCATACCCATTCATGCGTTGGGGAATGGACATCGTTGGACCGCTGGTCGCATCTGGCAAAAAGAAAGCCACACACCTGTTGGTGATGACGGACTACTTCACCAAGTGGATTGAAGCAGAGTCATACCAGAAAATTAAGGACGTTCACGTTAAGGAGTTCGTCTGGCAAAACATTGTTTGCCGACATGGACTACCCCACGAGATCGTCACTGATAACGGATCTCAGTTCATATCAAACACGTTCAAAGAGTTCTGCAGAACTTGGAACATAAAGCTGACTTACTCAACGCCACGCTACCCCCAAGGGAACGGGCTAGCAGAAGCAGCTAACAAAGCGATTATGAACGGCCTCAAGTAAAGGCTCAACGAGTGCAAAACAACCTGGACTGACGAACTCCCAGCCGTACTCTGGGCCTACCGGACTACCCCCCGCAAATCCACTGGCGAGACTCCCTTCTCGCTAGCTTACGGAATCGAGGCGGTAGTACCAGCTGAAATTCTCGTGTCAAGCATTCGCAAAGAAGAAAGCCCACGACAATAGGAACTTAATAACAAGATGATAACTGACGAGCTCGACCTCGTCGACGAAAGGAGGAACCTCGCATTAGCTCGACTCCAGAATTACCAACAAGCCGCAGCTCGCTACTATGATTCCCGAATCAAAACTCGAAGGTTTCAAGTAGGAGAGCTCGTCTTGCGGAAAGTGTTCGACCATAAAAAGGAAGAACACGCTGGGAAATTAGGAGCGAAGTGGGAAGGTCCTTACCAGGTCACCGACGTCGTAAAGGACGGGGTCTACCGACTCAAGTCGGTGGAAACCCAGAAGCCCGAACTACGACCTTGGAACATCATCAACCTCAAAAAGTATTTCCACTAGGAGTACATCAACATAATCGAACTATGAAATGGCTTGATCCCCTTAAAAAAGGGTACGTAGGCAGCTCGACTTCGAGCGCAGCCGCCCCCCAAACACAAAGCTCTTACCGAGCTCAACGACTTCAAGCGAAGGCCTACTAGATTATCTTTGTGAAATCAAAATAAGTCTCCCAATCAAACGTCTCTTCCTGTCGCAAAAGTTAGAGCCGTTACGCTGTGCAAAACGATATGAAATTTTCTCTTCCAAAAACTAAAGAGATATGAAATTATCTCTTCAAAATTAAGCAATATGAAATTATCTCTTCTAAAAACAAAACGATATGAAATTATCCCTTCCGAGCGACCTGAAATGGCCTCTCCCAAAGCTAAAGCGATATGAAATTATCTCTCCTAAAGCAAGCGATATGAAATTATCCCTTCCAAGAGACCTCAAACGGCCTCCCGCAAATCAAACGATATGAAATTATCCTTTTTCGAGCGACCCGAAATGGCCTCTCCCAAATTCAAAGTGATATGAAATTATCCCTTCAAAACAAAGCGGCCTAAAACGGTCCCTCCAAACCGAACGAACTGAAATGATCGTCCCAAAACAAGCGACCTGAAACGGTCCTCCCAATTCAAACGAACTGAAATGATCGTCCCAAAGAAAGAAATCCAGAACGATCTTTCCAAAAAATAAAATTCTTCTAAACCTTATACGGATTAAAAGAATCGGGGGCTACCCCACCCCTTAAGAAAAATAACGAGGTCAAGACAGCTATTCAAGCATGCAACCTCTACATACTCCAAGTTGGATCTTTGTAAGTTTACTTCGATTCGTTTTCATACTTAATACTTCTCTTTTCAATTCAGCGATCAAGCCTGAATCTTACATTACGAAGTAGTCGCGCTTCAGACTATTCCCAGCAGAGAGCTCGAGCTCAAATGTGATTGACTTAAAGTTCACAAAGAACTACCTAAGGCAACTCAAAATAAGTTATCTGCTCGATTCCCCTGGAGAAGTTCGAATCGCCGCAACGGCTCGATTTTTATGTTAAGGCAAAAAAACATAAAAATCTATGCTAAGGCATGTAAGATTTCGAAAAAGCAATTCATATAAACAAAAAAAAGGATGTGATGTCCTCGAGTTCGAACAAAAGCCCCCTTGGGCAACCAAAGTTTGAGAAAGAAATAAAAAACCCTCTCGGGTAACAACAACGACAACTTTTAAAACGGCGCATAGGAGGAGTCGCCGACCTGGTCCTCCGCTCCATCGCCCACCTCTCTTCTCGGCCGAGAGTCGACCTCGTCAGTCATCCCCGGGACGGTCTCAGCTGGGGGAGCAGGCGGAGAACTCGCCATGGCCACGGAGTCCTCCGACATCGCCGGCAGGGCAAGCTTGCCAACGCTAAAGTCGGAGACTGCCGCGGCCTCCATTTCGGCCAAAGCAACCCGTTTCTGCTCAGCCAGCTTAAGCACCTCTCGGGTCAGATCCACCTCCCCAGCCGCAATCTCGGCAATGAGCTCGATGTTGGCCAAGGTCTCCTGGAGACGGATCTCGGCACTTGTCTGGATTTTTCTCCTCTCGGCTCTCTCTTTAACCCCGGCCAAAATCACCAGATACTGGCCATGGAGTTCTTTCCGAGCCTTACGGAGCTCGACCCGCTTCAACTCTTCCGCAGTCCGAATTTGATCCTCGGCGGCACCAAGCTGACCGGACAGCTCCTCCTCTCTCCTCTCGAGATACACGATCCTTGCTTCCGCGGCGGCATGACCCGCAACCTTCTCCTTCAAACGCTCCTCCCTGGCCAAGGCTTCCTGGAGCTCGGCATTCATTTGAGTAGCAGCCTCTCGAGCAGACTCGAGCTCATACGTCTGAGCATCCAGAACCTCGTTCTCAGACCGGACCGCGTACGCATTCACGGCCTCAACGGCCTGTACAAAAAGACGGCGGTCGCTTAAACGAAAGGGGAAAGGGAAGGATAAAAGAAAGAAAGAAGACCAAAGCCAAAGATGTCTCACCTTCCCAACAGCCGCCATCATCTCGGAGTACTCGCTACCGAGGACCGTCTCCCCAGAAACCGGGAGCTCAGAACCGACGGGCCTAATGCGCCTCAGCAAACGAACCACGCCTTCTGGATCGTCCACAACCGAACACGCCTCTCCCTCCGACCCCTCCGGATCCCTTCCGGCGTCGACTTTACGACGTTTCGGCGAAGGGGGAAGAGAACCTCCTCGACTCCGACGATCCTCCCCGGGCGAGTCCGACCGAGAGTCGCAGGGAGCAATACCTCCAGACTGAGGTAATATCACCTCTCGGTCGACCAAGGGGAGAATCACGCCGGCCACCTCCGTACTCGTTCCTTCTGGGACCGGAAGGAGCGGGGTCTGAGCAGGAGGAGGAGGGAAGGCCGGAGGCGGAGGAGGGGCCCGGTCAAGAGCAAAGAGAATAGCATTGCCGAGCTCACCCGTCCCGATCTTGTCGACCAGGTCGACCGGGTCCTTCCCATTCTGGCGGCCGCTCACTCTGCGAGATGGCACCTCGCGAGGAGAGGAATTAGCAGCCGAGCTGCTGCCCGGGATGGTTCGAGCTATAAATAAAATAAAAGAATTAGACAAGTCGGAGCGACGACACAAAAAGAAACTTGAATCCAAACGACGTACTCTCTTCCGCCCGCTCGGTAATACGGATCGGAGGCTGAGCCCTTCGGATCGGAGCGGCCCGAGAAGGCTCGGAAGGAAGTGCCGGATTTCGAGGGACTGGCGCGAGACCCGGGAGACCCCGTTCAGGGTTGGTTCGCAGAACGGCTTGCACCCGCCGAACCGTGAAACCGCCCCAATTAACAGCGCCCCTTCTCAGGCGAGCCAGCAGAGCCTCTGTAACCGGATTAGTTGCAAGCGACTCCGGGGCTTCTGCAATCAAAGCCGGACCGAGTAAGAGACGGTCTAAAAAAAAAAAGGTACTGAAACCAAGGCCTTACCAACGCTGGAAGACCACCGAGACGGGATGACCGAATAGTCAAAATCCCCAACCGAATGATGGGTTATCCTGAAAAAAGAAGTATCGGTCCTTACACACATCTTTCGTCGGAACGTCCTCGAGGACCTTCCCGAAACGAGGCGAAAGGTAGTAAGTCCCCCGGAACTTAGCGTTATGCTTGACCGAGCAGACGCGCATGAGTTCCTCAGGACCAAACTTGATTCCTTCTTCAGCGGCCCTAACTCCAAGTCCGATAACATACTGGACAAAGTTCGGCGTCATCTGATGAAACGCCAATTGGAGCTGGGCCAGCACCAGAGAGATTAAGCGGGGAATAGGAAAGAAGAGCCCGCATTTATCGAAGTAGGCGTATGAAGCGCAGCAATAACCCTCAACCTCGGTTTCCGGCGATATCGCCGGTGACGGAATCACAATCTCCACCTCGGGTGGAATCCTGCACTCTCTCCGTAACCATTCGATTTGGTCTACAGACAAGGAGGACGGCGGATGTGGACCAAACGAGCCCGCCGCTGAGCTAACGCTAGCCCCTGTCGCATCCCTAAGAGCCATGAATAACGGTTTGTCGGAGCAAAGAAAGTAAAAAGTCTTGGAAAGAAGTTTCTCGAGAAATAGAAAGAAAGGAGCAAAAGCAAGAGAAGAAGCGAAAGTGGGAAAGGAAGAAACCACCTTCGGCAAAATTCGAGAGAATTATATAGTGGGAATCGTGTAAAATCTTAACCGCACGATTACGAACTCTTAATTACGAGAAAACCGAGGTGATTCGGACTCCTCACTTCCTCCTCGCCAGCCGCTGATCTGAGATCAACGGCCACAAATACGCAGTAATTAGGTCACTTCACCAAAAAAGACGAGCCCGAGAAGACGCTTCGCGATCTTCGAATCTGAGCCGTCGACGATCGACCAGATCTACGGTGAAAAATGGGATTCTAAA
Organism: Orychophragmus violaceus; assembly: GCA_030180135.1. Lineage (NCBI taxonomy): Eukaryota > Viridiplantae > Streptophyta > Magnoliopsida > Brassicales > Brassicaceae > Orychophragmus > Orychophragmus violaceus. Next base: position 91,310,239 of record CM058240.1, read on the forward strand.
AACCCGTACACGCAACGACTGCCGACGCGCTGATAAGCAGTTCAGCCCGTCTCACGCGCTCGCTCCGCACCATTGGATCAAAACAAGATCGACGGATGGGGCAAAAATAATCATTAGATTTGTCACATCCGAGGCACTCGCCTCTTCCCAAGAACGTCCACCGCCCATTAACCTCGACTTCTCGAATTCAATGGGCTGGGGGGCTATTGTTGGTACTGGATTTCCCTCTAGGAAATCCGGCCCATTAACAGACAAAACAAAGGCCCGTAATTACGAGTCCATTTCGGAATCAAAGACAGACAGGAAAGCCGACTCTCTTGATGGGCCCAAGCGAAGCAAACGCCTTGGAGAGGCCCAGACGATGCCGAAGCCGGAGACAATCGAGCCCGAGCTCGGCAGAGGATGACGTGGAGATAGAGCAACTCGGTCTTTGCCAGTTCAACTGATCCGCAAAAATCTCGGAGATCGTTACAACGACGAGGCCGAAAGATCGGGACGAGGAGATCAGAATCGAGGCTATTTAAGAAGAGAAGTGGCGACTCATTAAAGACAATTCCAACCTAGGCTAAGAACACTTCGATTAGATAGCTCGATTCATACTTTGTACTCTCTTCTCGACTGTGTTTGTTCTATCTCGACGATCAATCTCAATAAAGTCTTTGATTCATAGGAAACTATACCATTTCTATATCCAAAAGTCCAAATCCACGAATACAAATTCTTAATGTGAATCCCGGATCTCACACCGTGCAACTAAGTTTGTAGGGCCTCGGCTGCGTAGGTTCATGCACCTATCATCAAAGCAAGATGAAGAAGCAAGATTAGTAACCAAAGACTTGAACTAAAGAGGAATAGAAATCTAATTGATCAATCCTAAATCCCAAAATGGCAACGGCGCCAAATTGATAACTAGGATTTTAATCCTTTAAGAGGTATCAATTCCTCCTTACTTATCGTGTAGCAAGAGGTATTGAACCAGTTTTGGAAAGGAGATTGACCAAAATGAATACAATATACCTTATTAGTCAAGCAATTCAATTCAAGATGATAAACTAGCGATCTAAAGTAGTGTTAAACAAGTGAAAAAGCAATAAACACTCAACTAATGATCAAAAGGAAGCTAAACAAGGAAATAACTAAGCAAGTGATAATTAAGATTAAAAGGCAAAGTCTATAGGTTGAGGTCAATAAATAAGGATGACTTGGGACAATCTAGAATGCTAATACACACTTCAATGAAGCTAATCTCCTAGCAAGGAAAACAATCAATTGATTAATCTAATGTCTTAGTACTAATCACTTTCCCTAATCAGAACAAACTCTCATTTGTGAATTAAGACTAGGCAAGCATTCATAACAAGTTCCAATCAGCTAATAATCACTATAAACATTCATTCTCATGAGCTAGAATGTGAAAATCCTATCAAAGCTAAAACAGGCATTTTATCGAACACATGGTGTGTAAGAAATCCAAAGCATCCTAATCAACATGATCAAGGCTAATTAGTCATTAAGAACACTAAGATAGAATAGATTATAGATAGATAAGCCCTAAACATTCATCAATCATCCCAAATCACTCAAATCCTACCTAACCCATAAACCTTATAAGAAACTACTCAATAATCATTCTATGTTCAACAAAACCCATAAAGATAGTGTTAAACATATTGATTAGAGAAAGATTGAAAGAAGAAGAGAAGAAATCAACAAACTTTCACTAAAATGGAAAAATCCAAAAAGGTTTAGAAGTTTACAACTTGGTGAAAGAGAAGAGATAGATTTTAGGGTTTTTGACCCAAAAATCTATTTAAAGGTGTCTAATCACGAGCTGGGTCGACCCAACAAAGCTCTGGTCAAATCAAATAAAAAGTCTGGTCAAAGATTCAAAGGTCAAGGGATTTTGGCTCGCTCGCGGTTTAAGTGTTCCCGCGAGTAGAACCGCAAGCAGCTCCGCGGTCATGATCTTGGCCGCTGCGCCAACCGCAAACAAACTGCAAAACTGGGCTTCAAACTCGTATATGATCCTCGCGGTTTACTCTGGTCTGCAACGTTCTCCGCGAGCTAACCTCAAAGAATGCTTTCTGATGCTCCTCGTTTGCTCGCGGTCGTGCCTTGAATGCTACGCGAACCGCGAGCAACCCGCAAATATGTCTCCCGATCTCTTCAAACGCTCGCGGTTTCTCTTCAACCGCTACACGAACCGCGAGCACATCGCACCACCATTTCTTCATGCCTCTCCATTCCAATCAGCTCCAAATGCTCCCAAGTCATCCTAGTAGCCATCCAACACCTGAAAAGGATCTATGCAAGTGCAAAATGCTCCTAAATAAGCTAGATTACAACTCTAGATGCATCTAACTACAAATGTAACAAAGAACAAAGAAATGACAAGAATGAAAGCTAAATGAAACCAAAACATGGATTAATCATCTCCCTAAATGCATCAAAATACAAGTATATCAGTGCCAGGATATCATGTTATTGCCCAGAAAGAAACAACCTCCAGATGTACTCTTCCTGTCATCTATACTTCCAGCCCAGTCAGCGTCGCAGTAACCATCCAGATTTGTATTGGTGTCCTCTGTGTAGAACAATCCCAAGTTTGTTGTTCCCTTTACATATTTGATGATGCGTTTTACTGCAGCAAGATGTGATTCTTTAGGAGATGCTTGGTATCTTGCACAGACTCCAACACTGTGGCATAGATCAGGGCGACTAGCTGTTAAATACAGGAGACTTCCTATCATGGCCCGATATAGCTTTTCATCCACCTTAACTCCTTCTACATCCAGAGACAGTTTCGATATAGTACTCATTGGAGTTCGAGACTGCTTACTTGTTTGCATTCCAAATTGGGTTATCATGTTTCTGGCGTAAGTACTTTGGGACACGAATATCCCTTCATCTGTTTGTTTAACTTGTAGACCCAAGAAATAGTTTAGTTCTCCACACATACTCATTTCAAACTCACTAGTCATATCCTTCACAAACTGATTCACCAGGTTCTGTCGTGTGCTTCCAAAGATTATATCGTCCACATATATCTGCACAATCAGAATGTCTGTCTCTTCTCACAGAATGAAAAAAGTCTTGTCAACATTGCCTTTGTTGAACCCAGATTTTAGAAGGAATGAGGTCAATCTTTCATACCAAGCTCTTGGAGCTTCCTTTTAACCATAAAGAGCTCTTTTCAGTTTGTAAACATGATCTGGAAACTTTGGATCATCAAATCATTTAGGTTGCAAGCTATTCCAAACAGTAGCCGAATGGATTCAAGCCTTGCCACAAGTGCAAAGGTCTCATCAAAGTCCACTCCCTCAATCTGACAGTATCCCTGTGCAACCAGTCTGGCCTTGTTTCTCACTATGTTTCCATCTTCATCAATTTTGTTCTTGAATATCCATTTTGTTCCAACAACATTTACATGTTCAGACTTTGGAACTAAATCCCAGTCATTGTGTCTTACAAACTGATCAATTTCTTCATGCATAGCATGCGTCCAGAATTCATCATCTAATGCCTTTTTCACATTTTTGGTTCTTCCAGTGACACAAAGCAGGCCAATTTGACCATCTTTTTGAAATCAAACTTAATTTTCATGGTTTTCCTTCATCTAACTCACCAAGCACATCTGAATCAGAATGATTCCTAGGAACCGTAGGTTTCCTAATGACCAGATCCCTTGGTGATGGAGGAGTTTCTGTTTTTACTTCAGTTTCATCTAACTCAGACTCCTCTGCAGCTTGTCTGTGTAAGTTACTATTTTCTTGTGTAAGATCACCAATAACAGTGCAACCTTTGTCATCAAACACAACATTCACAGATTCACAGACAGTTCTTGATGTCTTGTTATACACTCGATATGCCATACTGTTGGTAGAATATCCCAAAAAGATTCCTTCATCACTCCTAGAGTCGAATTTTTCAAGATTGTTCTTATCATCCAGTATGTAACACACACATCCAAACACATGAAAGTAGCTCAGATTTGGTTTCTTTCCTTTCCATATCTCATAGGTGTTGGCGCTGGATTTCCCTCTAGGAAATCCGGCCCATTAATCGACAAAACAAGGGCCCATAATTATGGGCCCGATCCGTAATCAGGGAAAAGAGCTCGACCGCCATGCATTCTGGGCCCACGCAACCATGATCTGACCAAAGCCCAAATGACACCGAAACAAGAAACGATCGAGCTCGAGCTCGATAGAAGAGGATGTGGAGGAAGAACGACTTGGTCTTTGTCGGTTAAACCGATTCCCGCGAATCTCGGAGATCATTGTCACGGTGAGGCCGAAAGATCGGAACAAGAAAATAAGAGTCGAGACAATTTAAAGAAGAAGTGGAGATTCATTCAAAACATTCAAACCATAATCAAGAACACTTCGACTAGATAGCTCGATTCTCATACTTTGTACTCTCTTTTCGACTGTGTTTGTTCTATCTTGACATACAACCTCAATAAAGTCTTTGATTCATAGGAAATCTATCTTATTTCATATAAAAAGTCCAAATCCACGATTACAAATCCTTGGTGTGAATCTCCGATCTCACATTTGGCGCCGACTGTGGGGACATTCTATAGTTTTTTCCTATCTTAAGAATCAGATCCTAGGTTCGATAGATCGAGATGAATCCCGACCAATCTGGCTCTCCCAGCGCCACTCCACCAGTCGACCACCCTCAAATGGTCGACGACGTTCCTCAGAACACCACCGGGGTAAGGACCATGGGTCAGACCGATGGCGTGTTGACGAGCTCTGCCTCAGTCTCCACGACTTCGGCACCAACCAGCTCAGTCGCTCAAACAATCGTGACGAGCCAGACTCCGACAAACGTTCTATCAGGAATTAATGATCCGAGCAGGAACTGGGTATGGATGAGAAACGATTCAACTTCCGCCCCCGCTCTAGGAGGCGGATCCGGAATGCTCAGGCCTAACCCGCCACAGCCTCATGCTCCACCGCGACAAAGTCCGGATGACCTCACTGAAATCCGTTCAATGTTGAAGCTGGTTGTAAATCGAACGAGGAGCAATGAGGCAAACGCCCGGGCACAAGAGATCGCAAATCGTGCTCTGGCCGTGCAGCTCGATGAACAAGAACGACGCATTAACACACGTCTCGAAGAGCTCGCCAGTCAAAACCAGCGAGGTCGATCAATATGCGATTTACGACCTCCCATAAGTCCTCTACCGCAAACACGTTTGGACTTCTCCCAGGTGGCATCACCCCCTGGAACGTCGGGAAATTTCGCTAGCACGTCGAATAGCGGTTTCCACCCTATAACAACCCCTATTGCGACACCGACTCCATTCAGTTTGAGTTCTATGGTAATGGATCCAACCGGATCGGGAAACCGACTATTACCCGAACCACCTCATTTACCGAGTAATTCCAATATCCGACCAAGGCAACTAGGAGGCTCGCTTTGGCCTCGAGCTCGTGACACCCTAACGGATCGAGTCCGATATAATTCCAAGCGCCACAGATCGACCAGACGAGATTGATTCCAACAATTGATCTCCTCGACCCGGTTTTCCCCGGGCAAACGTCGAATCAGGCGCAAGCACAGTTTGCGCCTATAGCAGGCGACGAACATGATATGCTAAGGCAATACATCGAGCAGGCTAAAGCCCAGTTCGTCAGCCTGAGCTCGAAAGTCCACATGGCAACAAGCACGGCACCCGACATCGATCGAGTGATCGAGGAAACGCGACAAACGTCGTTCACAGACCGGATTGCCTTTGCAAGAATCCGGGAAATCAAGAAAACGAAATTTCCAGAATTTTCTGGAAAATCAGAACCCAAAGCCCATATCAGGGCATTCTGGCTAGCAATGTCAAGGGTATACCTCGCTGACGAGGAGAGAGAGCTGGTTTTCTGCAGACTCTTCGTCGAAAACCTATCGGGCTCTGCCCTAGAATGGTTCGCCAGACTGGAAGAGAGATCCATCGATAACTTCACCCAGTTCATGACGGCTTTCCTCAAACAATACTTCGTCTTTATTGAGGTAAAGACTACCGAGGCAGCCTTATTTGTCGTCTCTCAAAAACCCGTCTAAACACTTCGCTCGTTCATTGATCGATTCAAGGAAATAAAATCCAAAATTGCGAACCCAAACGACAAAGTAGCTATAGAAGCACTGAGGCGTGGACTGTGGTACTCGACCAGATTCCGCGAGGAAATAACAGTCCGCGAACCTCTCACACTCGATGACGCCCTTCACCGAGCATCGGCCTTTGCTCGCCTCGAGGACGAAACTACGGCCCTCAGAGAAAAGCACCGAAAGGAAAGGAACCAGCCGGGCTCGCAGAGCTCAAATTCAAAGAAGGATTCCCGTAAATCCGGAAACGTACGCGGTTGAGAGCCCGAAGAGCTCGAAGAAGTTCGAGTTCGACAAAGAAAAATTCGGTGACTTTCACAACAAAAGAGGACACTCAACCGAAGAGTGCTACACTCGAGCCAAAGTCGAGGCGCAAAAACGAGTTGACTTCATCTTTGGCGGCTCCAAGCTATGCCGAGACTCGGTCAATTCGATAAAAGCTCTTCAGCGAAGGGTCGAAACCGATAAAGGGGAGAAAATCCCAATGCAAGGTCCAGACCATGAGATCACCTTCTACGAGAGCGAGACGAGAGACCTCGACAAGCCACATGACGATGCGCTCCTCGTGTGCTTGGTAGTCGGGGATTTCAAACTCTCAAGGATAATGATCGACACTGGAAGCTCAGTGGATGTCAACTTTTACGACGCTTTCAAAAAGATAGAGTTCGAAGACTCCGAGATTGTCGAGGGACAAACACCCCTAGTGGGCTTCGCTGGCGAAACAACATATTCGATGGGCTCCGTCTTTGCCTCAGTAATAGCTGGAGGAGTCCGACGAATGACAGAGTTCGTCATAGTGGATCGACCAGCTCCCTACAACGCCATTCTAGGTCGACCCTGGATATACGACATGAAATCCGTACCGTCGACCTACCACCAGTGCGTAAAGTTCCCAACTCCGAAAAGAATAAAAACAGTCTATGGAAATCAAAAGATCTCCAGAAACTGCTACATGAACGGGTTCAAACAGATCGAGAAATCCCACGCGTAGCAATTACAGAAGGAGGAAGAGCTCGCCACAATGCAAACCAAAAGGTCAAACGACCCGAGCCAAAAAGGGCCCCCAAATGACCTCACCACCCAGGTTTGCATAGACGACGCTCACCCCGAAAGACTCGTTGGCATCGGGATCGACCTAGAGGAGCCAGTTAAAAACGAACTGATCTCTTTCCTTAAACAGAATGTCGATTCCTTTGCCTGGTCATCTGCGGACAGGAAAGGAATCAACATCGACGTAACCAGTCACGAACTAAACGTCGACCCTACTTATAAACCGGCCAAACAAAAACGTCAAAAGCTTGGCCCCGAACGAGCCAAAGCCGTCAATGACGAGGTCGACCGCCTGCTAAAAATCGGATCGATTAGGGAGGTAAAATACCCCGATTGGCTCGCAAATACCGTAGTGGTCAAGAAAAAGAATGGGAAATGGAGAGTATGCGTTGACTTTACAGATCTCAACAAAGCATGTCCAAAAGACAGCTTCCCACTCCCTCATATCGACCGTTTGGTCGAAGCGACTGCTGGACATCAACTGATATCCTTCATGGATGCCTTTTCCGGGTACAATCAGATACTGATGAACCCTGAAGACCAAGAAAAGACCTCGTTCATAACTGATCGAGGCACATACTACTATAAAGTCATGCCCTTCGGGTTGAAAAATGCAGGAGCAACTTACCAACGTCTCGTCAACAAGATGTTCTCAAGACTTCTTGGAAAAACCATGGAAGTTTACATCGACGATATGCTGGTCAAATCTTCCAGGTACGAGGATCACATTCCACATCTAAAAGAATGCTTCGTCATTCTCAACAAATACGGGATGAAACTCAATCCAGCGAAGTGCACCTTCGGGGTCCCATCAGGAGAATTCCTTGGTTACTTAGTAACCGAAAAAGGGATCGAAGCAAATCCTAAACAGATCGCGACATTCATGGAGATGAAATCTCCCAGAATGACGCGAGAAGTCCAACGTCTAACTGGCAAAATTGCTTTGAACCGCTTCTTCTTGAGGTCGACCGATAAATGTCTACCCTTTTACCACTTGCTCAAAGCGAACAAGAAGTTCCTTTGGGACGAAAAGTGCAAAGAAGCGTTCGCCCAGCTCAAATCTTATCTAAGCGAACCACCTATACTGGTGAAACCAGTAGAAGGGGAACCCATTTACCTCTACCTAGCTATCTCTACAGCAGCAGTAAGTGGAGTCCTGGTTCGTAAAGAACAAAACGATCAACGGCCGGTGTATTACATCAGCAAAACCTTGATCGACGCCGAAACCAGATACCCCGCTATGGAAAAACTTGCTCTAGCATTGGTCACATCGGGTCGAAAGCTCCGACCATATTTCCAATCGCACTCAATCATAGTGATGACTTCTCAACCGCTGAGAACCATCCTTCACAGTCCAAGCCAGTCAGGTCGATTAGTTAAATGGGCTATCGAACTTAGCGAATACGACATCGAGTTTAAAGCTTGGACGTGCTTGAAGGCACAAGTACTGGCTGATTTCATAATTGAACTCCCCCCAACCATCGATCTCGACCCGGCCTCCGCCAAGAGATGAAAACTTCACGTCGATGGAGCTTCCTCGAGACAAGGATCCGGGGTCGGGGTAAAACTAGTCTCCCCTATGGGAGAAGTATTGGAACAATCGTTCAGACTAGGCTTTGCCGCATCAAACAATGAAGCAGAATACGAAGCGTTAATATCCGGGCTCAGACTAGCAATAGCGATAGGAGCCCGAGAAGTATACGCTTTCAGTGATTCCCAACTGGTCATAAGCCAATATCACGGCGACTACGAGGCCAAAGACGAACGTATGGAAGCATACCTACGGGTAGTCTGTAGCCTCGCTGACCAGATCGAATTCTTTGATCTAATGATATACTTGTATTTTCATGCATTTAAGCTAATGTTAGGATCATGTTTTACTTCTTTTTAGTTTCCTTTAACTTCATTTCTTTGGTCATTGGTGTGTTTAGAGTATAGGATCATCTAGAGCTAAGTTTAGGAATTCTAGGCTTGCATTTGGAGTGTTTCTTATGTTTTGTAGGTTCTTGGAGTGGCTAAGGATGTTTGGAAGAGTTTGGAGGCCAAAGGAGTGATTGCAAGTGAAATGGTGATGAAGGACCAAACCAATGAGCTTGAAAGTCATATGAAGATGTAACGTTAACTTTTAGCTCTGGGATTCTAAATACAAATCATGGGAAATTGAGTTGGCTTTCTAATGGAGGTGGTGTGAACTCATTCGGTGCTATATGGAAAGAGTTATGCCTGATTTACTGGATGCATCTCAACACAGTCTGCAAAAAAGCAGACAGACTCATATCGACCAGCATATCGACCAAGCAGACCGATACGACCCCTCGGATTAAAAACAGACAGTTCATATCGACCAGCATATCGACCAGCCTGGCCGATACGACCCCTCGACAGAAAAATCCGAAGACTCATATCGACTAGCGTATCGACCGAGCAGACCGATACAGACCCCAGAAACTGCCTTGAATCCGGGTCAACACCCGGTTTGTTCCGGGTTGATCCGGCTCGCACCCTATTGACTATTTAAGCCAAAAACCTATTTCTTATTGTATCTTAAGCTATTTTTGATGTTCTAAACTCTTTTGTAAGAACAAGTTGGATTCCTTTGATTTATCTAGTACTTCTTTTGTGATTCCTTCATCAAATCTCTCAATCCATCATTAATCTCTGATGATCAACTCTATTTCTATGAGTTTTGTTGATCTAGTTATGATTAGTGAGTAGTTCTCCATAGGCTTATGGGTTAGGTAGGATTAGGTTGATTAGGGGGTGATCAATAGATTTCTAGTGGTTAATTGTTTAAAATCTCATCTAGCAAAGTGTGCTTAATGCCTAATTAATCTTGATCACATTGATTAGGATGTTTAGAATTTCTTGTTCACAACATGTTCGATGAAATTCCAGTATCTAGCTTTGTTAGGACTTTCACATTCTAGCGCATGAAAATGTATGTCTAGAGTGATTGTTTGCTATTTGGAACCCGTTTGACTGCTCGTTTGATTTTAATTCACAAATGATGATTTGTTCTTGAGTTAAGATTAAGCGAAGAATTGGTGTTAAGAGATTAAACTGATTTACTTGGTGTGTTCCTTGCTAGGAGTTTAGCTTTTAGAAGTTTGAATTAGGATTCCTTGATCATCTCGAGTCACCTGTCCGTTGACCTTAACCCTTAGGCCTTGTCATTGATTGAATCCCCTGTTTAATTGCTTTTGTTCACTTCGGTTTGAATTGTTTTCGTTAGGATTGTTAGAAACTAAAACCAAATTGTTTGATTTGACTCTGAAGGATTAGTGCTTGCTTATTGGTCTTATCCATCCCAAAAAGGTTCGATACCTCAAAGCTACATCGATAAGCTTGAGGAATTGGTACCTCAAAAGATTGCAAAATCCTTGTTATCATCTAACACGAATCCCGCGAGGGGAAAATACTGTAGGTGACGCCCTAGCCGCACTAGCATCAACATCAGATCCCAACCTTAAAAGGATCATACCAGTTGAAGGGATCGAAAAACCAAGTATCGACATAACTCTAAAAGCTCTACCAAAAAGGATAATGTCGAACGCCAGGAACTGCACGAAGAAACAAGATGTGGCATCGTAGAGGTCGATGACGATCTCGACCCAAGAAATGCCGTTTACGTTGCGAACGTTCCTGATGGACCGATCCAAACTGCATCCACTAGTCCGGGAATTGAACCTGATGATGGAAAGGATTGGAGAACTCCGATCATTCAGTACATAACGAATGGCGAAGTCCCTGACGATAAATGGGAAGCACGAAAACTCAAAGCACAGAGCACCAGGTATTGCGTCACACAAGGACAACTTTTCAAAAGAAGTCTCTCCGGACCATACCTCAAGTGCCTCAATGAGAAACAAGCCCGAGCCGTGATTGCACAGGCCCATGACGGATCCTGCGGAAGTCATTCCGGAGGACGAGCTCTGGCCATATGAATCAAGAGGCAAGGTTATTTCTGGCCAACAAAGGCCGCCGAATGCGAATCCTTTTCCAGTAAATGTGACAAGTGCCAAAAGCACGCCCCGATTATCCACCAACCTTCGGAAAAACTCTTCTCGATTTCTTCGCCCTATCCATTCATGCGATGGGGAATGGATATCGTGGGACCCTTAGTCGCATCCGGCAGAAAGAAAGCTATGCACTTATTGGTAATGACATATTACTTCACCAAATGGATCGAAGCAGAATCGTACCAAAAGATTAAAGACGTTCACGTTAAGGAGTTCGTCTAGCGAAACATCGTTTGCCGACATGGACTACCCCATGAGATCGTCACCGATAACGGACCTCAGTTCATATCGAACACGTTAAAAGCCCCGTTACCCTCAAGGAAACGGACTGGCGGAAGCAGCTAACAAATCGATCATGAACAATCTCAAGAAAAGACTCGATGAGTGCAAGACGAGCTGGAGCGATGAGCTCCCAGCCGTACTATGGGCTTACCGGACTACCCCCCGCAAATCCACTGGTGAGACTCCCTTCTCGCTGGCTTATGGTATCGAGGCGGTAGTACCAGCCGAGACCCTCGTATCAAGCATCCGCAAAAAAGAATGCCCACGACAAGAGGAACTTAACAATGAGATGATAACAGACAAGCTCGAACTCGCCGACAAAAGGAGAAACCTTGCATTAGCCCGAATCCAGAACTACCAACAAGCCGCAGCTCGCTACTATGATTCCAGAATTAAAACCCGAAGGTTTCAAGTAGGAGAGCTCGTCTTACAGAAAGTGTTCGGCCATAAAAAGGAAGAACACGCTGGAAAGTTAGGAGCAAAGTGGGAAGGTCCTTACCAGGTCACCGATATCGTGAAGAACGGGGTCTACCGACTCAAGTCGGTGGAAACCCAAAAACCCGAACTACGACCCTGGAATATCATCAACCTCAAAAAGTACTTTCACTAAGAAGTATACCCCATAATCGAACTACGAAATGGCTTGATCCCCTTCAAAGGGTATGTAGGCAGCTCGACCTCGAGCGCAGCCGCCCCCAATACAAAACTCTCACCGAGTTCAGCGACCTCGAACGAAGTCAAACAGATTATCTTTGTGAAATCAAAATAAGTCTCTCGATCGGTATCTTTTTCCTTTGTAAAAGTTAAAGTTGTTGTAAAATACTTCACCTTTACATTTTACCTTAAACAAGTGATATGAAATTATCTCTTCAAAAACAAGTGATATGAAATTACCTCTTCTAAGTGATATGAAATTATCTCTTCAAAAATAAGTGATATGAAATTATCTCGTCTAAGTGATATGAAATTATCTCTTCTAAGCGACCTGAAATGGTCCCTTCTAATAAAGTGATACGAAATTATCTCTTCTAAGCAACCCGAAACGGTTCCTTCCATACAAGTGATATGAAATTATCTCTTCGAGTCAAGCGACCAGAAATGGTTTCTTCCAAACAAGCGATCTAAAATGATCCCCCCACCCCCCCCCCCCCCGATATCAAACGAACTGAAATGATCGTCTCAAAACGAGCGACCTGAAACGGTCCTTCAAAAACTTAAAATTTTTCCAACCTTATACAGATTAGAAGAATTGCGGGGCTACCCCCTTCCCTTAAGCAAAGCAACGAGGTTAAATCTACATCAAGACAGATAAAACGAGACATTCGTTTCATGCAAAGCGATCTCCGTAAATACCCAAAACGAATCTATGTAAGTCTACTTCGATTCATCATATACTTAGGAATTTTCATTATCCAACGCCGAGCTCGAGCTATACATCTCGAAAAATTTGTACCTCGAACAATTTTATCGGATGAGCTCGAAGCTCAAACACAATCAGTTTAGAAAAGTTCGTAGAGAACTCCCCAAGGCAATTCAAGCCAAGTTATTTATTCGACCCCTCTTTAGAGGTTCGAGCTATCAAATTGCTAATCCTATGCTAAGGCATTAAACAGTCAATTCTATGCTAAGGCATGAAAGGTTGAAAGCAATTCATAAAAAGAAGAGGACTTAACATCCTCGAGTTCCCAAAAAGCCCACCAAGGGCAACACCAAAAGCAAATAAAAAGCCCCATTGGGCAACGAAAGTCTGAAAAAGAAATTAAAGCCCCTTAGGGCAAAAACAAATAAAATTTATTAGAACTGCTTGGAAGGAGAGGAAGCCTCGTTTTGATTCCCTGTCCGGTCGCCGGTCGCCTTTTCCTCCTTGAGCCGACCCTCGACCTCATCGCTAACTCGCGAGCTAACTCCGGTCGGGAGGTTCGATCCGTATTGATCAAGGCGAGTAGCTGCTTGGTTTAGATGGCGTGCCAAGATCACCGAGTCGTCTGACATCACCGACAAGTTGAGCTTGCTGATGCTAAAGTCCGACACTGCCGCGGCGTCCATCTCCTCCATGGCCAACCGCTTCTTCTCGGCCAAGTCCAGCACCTCCTTGGTCAGATCCAGCTCGCCAGAGGAAAACTCGGCAATAAGCGCGATATTGGCCAAGGCCTCTTGAAGCCTTATCTCAGCACTCACAGCAACCTTCCTCTGGCTCTCCTTCGCCTTGATTCCCTCGAGAATCTCGAGGTATTGACCGTTCAGCCCTTTCTTCGCCTCGTGAGCCGCCACCTTGATGTCGAGCTCTCGGCCAGCGAGGGCCTTTTCCAAATCAGCTTGGCACTGCGCAGCCCGCGTATCCGCAGCTCGACTCACCTCCTCAGCAGCTCGGCTCGCTTCCTCCGCGGCCAGAGTCTGATTAATGGCTACGTTCAACTTTTGAGTCAGGTCCTCCTCCTAATTTTCGAGAGTCATCAACCGCGCTTCCATTCCGTCGAAGTGAGCAAGCTTCTTCTTCAGCTCCTCCTCGCGATTCAAGGCCTCCTTCAGCCGCATGTTCAGATCACTCACCATCTTCTCGACCGATTCGAGCTCACTTGCATGCGGTATTTCACGCAGCTCGCGCTCAGACCTAGCCGCGAACCTGTTCGTGGCCTCCAAATCCTACGCAAAAAATAAATGAATGCTAAGCATGAAACAGATCAAGAAAACGAAGGAAAGAAACCATTACCTTCCCGATGGCCACCATCATCTCGGTGTAAGAATCACCGAGGGCCATAACCCCGACAGCCGGGAGCTGAACGCCTGCGGGCTTAAAATGCCTCAGCAGGTAGGCCACACCTTTGGGTCATCCGCAATCGGACATTCCTTCTGGTGCATGAAGCGCCAGTTAAAAGATCCGGAGGACCCGGAAGAGGCAGGCCTCGCCTCCACATTTTGGCTCGATCTCCTCGAGCTCACTTCTGTGTCGGTCCTTTGACGCTTCGCTGCCGGAGGGAGAGAGCCACCCCGACTTCGACCATTCAACCCCCTCGAGCCATTCGATCGAGCGTCGCGTAAAGCAGGCTCTCTAGACGGGACCTGAGCTATTTCTTGCCCGGTCAAAGAGGGAGGTAGATTCTCCGCCTCCATGGTCGCTTCTCCGGATCCTGTAGCCGGAGGGAGAGAGACTTGAACAGGGTGAGGAGGAGGAATTGAAGGAGGGGGGGGGAGGAGGAGCTTCGCCCATTGCAAAAAGAAAGGCGTTGCTCAGGTCGCCAGCTTTCATTTTTCTCGCCAAATCGACGGGATCCTTCCCGTTCCGGCGGCTGCTCGCTCTTCGCAACATCTTGTCGTGGGGAGGAGTACTGGCGGTAGAGTTGTCGTCTGAGACGGGTCAATCTGCGGACAAAACGAACTCAAGTCAGTTCAAAAGGCAGATATAGTAAGGAAACCTCTATACAAACCAAGCGAATTGCTTACTTTCTCCAGTACACTCAACGATACGGAGCGCGGGCTGGTCTTCTCGAGCTAAAGGCAGCCGACGAGGGACCTGCGCGACCGGCGCAATTCGACGAGTTCGAGTCTGTGCCTGAGCAAGAGGACGACTTGCGGGGCTTAAAGCAGTTTGTATGCGCTCCGCCATGAAGTTGTCCCAGTTGATATCCCCCCTCTCAGGCGGGCTAACAACGCTTCTGTTATCGGATTTAAGGCGAGCGACTCAGGAGCTTCTACAGAGCAAAACGAAAAAAAGGAGTTAGGAGCGGTTCAACGAACATCGTAAAACACATCAGCTAGTAAGAACCTAGAAACCTAACCAACTCCGGCGGCCCACTGCCTCGGTACAATAGAAAAATCAAAATCGCCAACCGAGTGGTTGTTGATTCTGAAAAAGACATAGCGATCTCGCCATTGATCCCTATTTGGGATCTCTTCGAGCACCTTCCCAAAGCGGGGAGAAAGCTAATACGTCCCCGGAGCCCGGGTGTTATGCTTAACCGAGCAAACTCTCATGAGTTCCTCGGCCCCGAAATCGATCCCCTCTTCGGCCGCCCTGACGCCAAGCCCGATGACGTACCGAACGAATTTTGGGGTCATCTGAGGAAACGGGAGCTGAAGTTGGGCTAAAACCCAACAAAGGAGGCGCGGGATTGGGAAGAATTGCCCACAATTATCGAAATAAGTGTAGGACGCACAACAATACCCGTCCTGAACATTCTCCGGAGACTTCGTCGAGAGTGGAATCACCATCTCGACTTCGGCAGGAATCCGGCACTTAGATCTCAATTTTTGGAGGTGTCCCGGATTCAGCTTGGACCGGGGGTGCGGACCAAACGGCCCCGCCGGCTGAGAAGTACTCGTTCCTCTCGTTTCTCTCGCGGTCATAACGATCTATGTATCGGAGTCGGAGAAGAAGAAAGAAAGAGTTCTAGAGAGCGAAAGCTTTGAGACTATAAACCTAGAGCGAGAAACAGAAAATCGCAAACGACAACTAAAGTAAAAGAAAAGAAGTTACCTTGCCGATTTGTATCGAGAGCAATAATGGGAATCGTGCAAGGTAACTTCCCTTTAAAGCCATCTTGTGCTTCTTACTCCTCGAGATCTGTGGGATCTTCCGTATCCCGCGATCTCAACCGTTCAATTTCGAATTCGTGATCATTACGAGGAAAATTGAAACAGTTAAGATCCTCTAACTCCTTGAAATCTCGACCATCGATTTAAGATCGACAGATATGAGTAAACGGTTGATGATTAAGTCACATCCGCATTAATCGAAATCGATAGGAATTGTATGAATCCAGAGATCTCAACCGATTAGCGATCGACCAGATCGATGGTAGAGGATGAGATCCTCTAAACGAATATACGCTATAGTTGTCAACGCGCTACGAGCAGGCCGGTTAGATCCACGCGCTAGATCTCGGCCGTTCGATCGAAATTAGATCTACAGACGGGGAAAAAGAAATCATTAGGTTTCTCAACACCCAAGGCACGCGTGCGTCTTCCCGAGGACGTCCACCGCCCATTAACCTCGACTCGTTCAAGTTAATGGGCTGAGGGGCTATTGTTGGCGCTGGATTTCCCTCTAGGAAATCTGGCCCATTAACAGATAAAACAAGGGCCCATAATTATGGGCCCGATCCGTAATCTGGGAAAAGAGCTCAACCGCCATGCATTCTCGGCCCATGCAACCATGATCTGACCAAAGCCCAAATGACACCGAAACAAGAAACGATCGAGCTCGAGCTCGATAGAAGAGGATGTGGAGGAAGAACGACCTGGTCTTCGTCGGTTAATCTCGGAGATCGTTGTCACGATGAGGCCGAAATATCGGAACAAGAAGATAAGAGTCGAGACTATTTAAAGAAGAAGTAGAGATTCATTCAAAACATTCGAACCCTAATCAAGAACACTTCGACTAGATAGCTCGATTCTCATACTTTGTACTCTCTTTTCGACTGTGTTTGTTATATCTCGACATACAACCTCAATAAAGTCTTTGATTCATAGGAAATCTATCTTATTTCATATAAAAAGTCCAAATCCACGATTACAAATCCTTGGTGCGAATCTCCAATCTCATAATAGGGTGTAGTCTTAGTACCTGGCTTGACATAAAAACGATTGATAATGTAACAAGCGGTGTTAATCGCTTCAGCACAGAAACGTGTCGAGACATTGTTCTCATGCATCATAGCTCTTGTCATTTCCTGCAAAGTCCTATTTTTGCTTTCCACAACCCCATTCTGTTGTGGAGTTCTAGGAGCTGCAAACTGATGTTGAATTCCATGTTTGTGACAAAACTCTTTGAATACATCATTTTGAAACTCCCCTCCATGATCACTTCTGATTTGCAGTATGTTACCTTTTGAAGTTTGTAAATGAAGTGCCAGAATTTTGAAGCTCTCAATTGCTTCTGACTTCTCTCTTAAAAATTGTACCCAAGTAAAGAGTGAGAAGTCATCAACTAGGACAAAGATGTATTTTTCCCCATTTATGCTTTCAGTCTGGACTGGCCCCATTAAATCCATATGAACCAACTCAAGAATCCTTTTTGAACTTATATCTGCTATCTTCTTATGTTGCACTTTGATCTGTTTACCTTGACAACAGCCTCTGAATGTTGTATCTGTGCTTTTTTTGAGTCTAGGAATGCCTCTGACCACTTCGGCATTCACAATTCTCTGTAGTCCTTGTATGTTCAGGTGTCCAATTTTTCTATGCCATAGATCAAGCTGTGATTCACAGGAAACATACATTGTTCTGAAGATTTCCACATGTAGCAGTTATTCCCAGACCTTATTCCCATTAACACAACATTTTCTTGCTGATCAACTGCCTGACACTCTGTCTTAGTGAATATTACTTTTAACCCTTCATCACACAGTTGGCTGATACTGATTAAATTGGCTTTGAGACCCTCAACATAGTACACATTCACTAATGAAGGTTGCTCCTCATCATCAATCTTTCCCACACCTAGGATTCTTCCTTTAGCACCATCTCCGAAGGTTACTTTTCCACCCTTAACTTTTGAATAAGATGTCAGACTTTCTCTTCTTCTAGTCATGTGGCGAGAGCACCTACTGTCAAAGTACCATGCACAGTTTCTTTCTTATGTAGATGATGTGTAGGCAACATTTCCCACAGCTTCATCTGAATCCGTTTCATCTGTCTCCTCATCATCAGTAATGACAAAGTTACACACGACTTCCTGTTGTGGTTCAGTTATCAACCCTGTTGCTACAGCACTATCATCACTCTTCTTATTCTTTAGATATAAATCTGTTTTTGCAATCCAAACCTTTCCAAACTGTTTGGGTTCCAAATAGCATTTGCTCTGTGACCATGCCTCACGCATCTGGTTCTTTAATAGATAACAGTTTCGTCTTATGTGATTGTATCATGTGCAGTAGTAACATCTTCTCCTCTGTCTGAAGGTATTAGCTCCTGAGCTTTGAGTTGGAAACCTTGAGTTCGTCGATCGTAAATCACGTTTCCCATCAGCAGTTGGTTTAAAGGAAACTTTCTTCCAGCTTGAAGTTTTCACGGCCTTTTCATCAGTACCCTGATTTCCCTTTCCCTGAACAAAGTTATTCAGATTTGAATACACATGCTTACTATCAATCACCTTTCGACCATTGTAACCAAGACCCTAGTTGACTTTAGCAGGTTGCCCCATGGACATAATCTTATCAAGATTTTCAGTTCTTTTGTTCAGCATTCTGAGTTTCTTGTAATTCTCAGTACGATCATGTTCCAGAAGTTGATTCTTCTCTTTCTCACCTGCATAAAGTTCATGTGCCCTTTTTAATTCATCCTTCATACGTTTGACCTTTTGTGAGTCATCATGAATACTTGTTTCAGAGCTTACTTTCTTGTTCTTCTCTTTCAAGTCAGATCCTGTTTCTAGTTCGAGGATATACACTTTTGCCTCCAATAGAGAAGCTGCATGTTTGAATTGCTTAGAGTAACCCAATTGTCATACAGCTTTCTGTACTCCACTTGAACATCCACTTCTTCTTCCTTCAATTGATTCCTCATCAGACTTTTCTTCTACCAGAGCAACAAAATTCAACAGATTATCTTCACCATCACTATCATCTGATTTCGTGTCACTGAAACTGATAAGTGATTTTTCATTGTGTTTGTTGATACTCGGACAGTCATTCTTTGTATGACCATATCCTTTGCATTCAAAACACTTCAGCTCCTTGAGCTTAGTCAGAGGGCACTCAGACTTGAAATGACCATAACCAGCACATTCATGGCACTGTAAATCCCGTTTCTTGTTCTTCTTGTTAGAGTCAAATCTAGATGACGATCTGTTTGAGTTCCTCTCACTTTCTGATCGACTTCCTGACTTACTGTTCTGACCCTTCTCAATCCTTTTCAAAGCCTTTTTAAAGTTTCTGGCCAGTAATCCCATACTTTCTACCATCTTCTGAGTCATATTTTCTTCAAGTTTCTGAAGTCTGTCAGACCCATGATCAGTTGCTAATACAATTCCCTTATCCGTCTCAGTTTTAGGTGGTTTATCTGCATCAACTTCCATCTCTTATGCCTTCAACATCCCAAGCAATCGCGAGAATTGCATGTCATCAGTATTCATGTCCATTTTAAGTATAGCCTTTTAAGCACTATATTTTCTGGCAGACATCTCATCATCTTTTTTACTAACTTCTTATCCTTGTAGATCTTTCCCAAACCAGCAGTCTCATTAGATATGGAGCTTAGCTTGGATCCAAAACTGCTGATAGTTTCATTGCTTCCCATCTTGAGATTTTCAAACTGAGAGGCAAGATGATCCAGTCATGTTCTCTTAACATTCGAAGTTCCTTCATAAAAATTTACTAGGACTTCCCAAGCATCTTTTGCAGCAAAACACCCTTGAACAAGCTTAAATTTCTCAACATCAATTGCAGTAAAGATCTCATTGGTAGCTTTAGAGTTGTATTTAGATGCATCTTTCTCTGCTTCTGTCCATTTATCCTTAGGTTTAGGTTGTTTCTTACCTTCCTCATTCAGGACAAACGGTTCTTCCCAACCGATTTCAACAGCTGTCCATGCATCCTCATTGATAGCTCTAATCCTTTGTTTCATCCAAACCTTCCAGTGTCCAAAATTATTCTCATCAAGCATCAGAGGCTTGTGAATCGCAACTAGCTCTTTGGTAGTGTCCATCCCTTCCACAGAATCTCAACCTTAATGAGGAAATCTTGTTTCCTCTGTTAGGTGACCTGCTCTGATACCAAATGTAAAACCTGGTGTACACGATACTCAAATTCCAGTTGCAATTCCTCAAAAAAAACTTACTCTTTATTAAAAATCAATTAAACACTTTAACAAACTGCTTAATCAGTTTTACACACAGCCTTGAATAAGCTTGTCACTGACCGATTCCTAATCTACCCAAAAGCACACACAACAACAGTTGTGCACTTCCTAGTTAACAATTCGAATTCTTAGAACGATTTGCCTCAAAGATCCACAACCCTAGCACAATCATTCTTTTGCCTAAAAGCCCCAAAACCTAGACTATGTCGAACATCCTATATATATATATATATATGCCTTTGACAATCTGTTAGGCATATCTTCCTATTGATAACACCAAATCTCAATCCGTTATTATCTTCAATCTTTACGAAATTTCTTAAGCTGCTTTCTAGCTCTACTCCTGTTGCACCACGTCAACTACTCTACACGCTCGAGCTACTCTTTAGCTCCACTTTTGTTGTGCCACGTCATGACATCTCCACTTGTCTCTAACGCTTACACAGTTGTCGTATCTATGTAACACAACACTCTTTGTGTGCTAACAAAACTATGTTTTACCCTGATGAGATGAAAGTATTGTGAAATTTCTTCTATCAAAATTATCTAGTTTATACGACAAAATAGTATACTCTGAATTTAGACTCTTTTTTCAAAAGAATCCTCTCGAACATTGAAAGACCAAAGAATATGTTATAATCTGAAAATTTTCAAAATTTACTTGGAATTGAAAAACTGCATTTATTTCTGACTTGGTTGGTTTTTTTTTTGTGTGTGTGCAAACTTCCGACTTGGTTGGTAAAACGTATAGCTAGGAGTAGTCCAAATAATTGGAAAAATGGGCCTAGCCCAAACTAAATGCGAGATGGCGAAATCAAAAGAATAAACTTATTCGGACAACCAAACAGGTTATATAATCTGATGGACCATTTCTTCTCAAAAGCTGTTCGCCATCTGCAAATCGTTGCCGCCGTCATTTCCTGCTAAACCAGATTGAACTTGTCTTCTTCTTCCTCTCTACCGCCGCAGGTTGGAGGAAGCTCGTGAGTAAATTAATCTCTGGAGCGGCTTCCGACCGACGGATCCGGAGTGACTGCGAGCTCAGTTTCTTGTAAGAAAAGTGGATTTAACACTGTTTTTTTCGAGTTACGGTTGGTGGATGTTTTTTTATTGTTATCTGGGTGTTCTTGAAATTTTATAAGATCGAATAGATCATATTGTGGTTGTGCAATAAGGGTGGAATAAAGTGTAAGTCGAAAAAGTAGGGGTTTTTTATATTTGCTATGTAATTGATAGTATTGACTATTGAGTAATATCTATCTTGAGAGATGGATTTGTTATTATTCTCCTAACTTTTCCGTCAAGGAATCTCAAGCTCGGTGTGCTGTTAGTGGCTTGAGTTATGTCTTGTGAAAACAATGGCTTCTTTATCTTCCTTGTCAATTGAAAATTTTAGGAGTTGTGGATCATCTGTACTCTCTGGATTACTTGCTTAGTGCTATTCTATGACTAAGCTAGTTGAGCATTTGGGGTTTAGTGTGAAGCTAACGAGACCCTTGTTCTAATTATTGACACCTGCTATATTCCTCTTAGTATTTATGGGATTAGAATCAAATCTTCGTGCGACATAGATATTTGCATAAACAAGAGAGTTTAATTCTCTTGACAAGCCTTTAGTAGCCATATTAGGTTCTGTATTTTAGTGTTCAAAACATCTTATTACAAAGCTTGTTTATTGCTTTTACTGCTGGATCTGTACTGACATCATTTGTCTGTATGGCCTTGTTCTTCCGATCAAGTTATTCCTTATATATTGATATTGCTTTTTCCTAATGTAAATTTGATGTAGAACAGTCTTGAATTTCAGTTAGTTTATCATGCCATGAACCTTCAGACTTTCCTTCTGCTATTTATAGTGCGTTTGAATTTTTTTTTCTGAGAATCATTTTCAGTTTATATGTTTCTTGGATGATTTTGTATTGTTAGACCAATTGTATTTGTACACTGTTAGGATAGTGATTTGAAGCTTGGCTTGTGTATCTCTTTTCAAGACATCGCTTTTGCTAATAGATAAGTTTAGCTTTGTCTACTACTGCTATTAGGTTAACATATGTAGATAATTATTGAACCGACCAGTTTAAAAAGCTGTCCTAAGTTAACTAAAGTTCTGTATTCTATGTGACAGAAATCAGCGTGGATGCTCACTTGAAGTAAAGTAATTTGCAGCTTCTGTACCATTTTTCATCATGCCGAGCTGGAGAAGTGACTCTACCATTAATCTAATTACATACTCTGAGGAGCTTGTGGATGGAAAACCGTTCTACGCTTTTTCCAATTGTCTTCCTGTGAAGGCTTTAAACCGTGAACCTGCTGGTCATGCCTTCCATTCTGCTGCTCTCAAACTCCATGGCTGTGCAGAGGAACCGACAGACGATGAAGGTAGTGATAAGAAAGTCGGAGATGATAAAGAAAAGGAATATGTTCCTTCATTCAACTCGTATTCTAACAAAGGAAAGAAGAAGTCTGGTTCGCAGCAACAAGACCACTATGCATTGTTGGGTTTGAGCAATTTGAGATATCTTGCAACAGAAGATCAGATTAGGAAAAGCTATCGTGAAGCTGCACTGAAGCATCATCCCGATAAACTCGCTACTCTCCTTCTGGCAGAGGAAACAGAAGAAGCCAAGGAGGCAAAAAAAGATGAGATAGAATCTCGCTTCAAAGCAATTCAAGAAGCTTATGAGGTATTGATGGATCCAACAAGGAGAAGAATTTTTGACTCAACTGATGAGTTTGACGACGAGGTCCCTACTGATTGCTCGCCACAAGACTTTTTCAAGGTGTTTGGTCCAGCTTTCAAGAGAAATGCTAGGTGGTCAGTGAATCAGCGTATACCAGATTTAGGAGATGAAAACACAAAGCTTAAAGATGTTGATAAGTTCTACAACTTCTGGTACGCTTTCAAGAGTTGGAGGGAATTTCCTGATGAAGAGGAGCATGATCTTGAACAAGCAGATTCCCGTGAGGAACGGAGGTGGATGGAGAAGGAGAATGCGAAAACAACCGCAAAGGCTAGAAAGGAGGAACATGCTCGAATCCGGACTCTTGTTGACAATGCGTATAGAAAAGACCCGAGAATTGTTAAAAGAAAAGAAGAGGAAAAGGCTGAGAAGCAACAGAAAAAGGAAGCAAAGCTTATGGCCAAGAAGAAGCAGGCAGAGGAAGCCGCAATTGTTGCTGAAGAAGAGAAAAGACGAAAAGAGGAAGAAGAAAAACGAGCAGCAGAATCTGCACAACAACAGAAGAAAGCTAAGGAAAGAGAGAAGAAGCTCATACGCAAAGAACGGAGTCGTCTTAGAACTCTCTCAGCTCCTATCGTGGCTCAGAGTCTGCTTGAAATCTCCGAGGAAGATATAGAGAATCTATGCATGTCACTTAACATCGAGCAGTTGCAGAATCTATGTGATAAGATGGGAAACAAAGAAGGGCTAGAATTAGCAAAGGTGATCAAAGATGGGTGCAACAGTAGTAGAGACCAAGAAACCAACTCTAAAGAAAAAGAAAGTGAGAAAACCAACGGTGGTGCTGAGCCTACAAACCGAGTTTCTAGCACTCAGAAGAAACAACCATGGAGCAAGGAAGAGATTGACATGCTGAGAAAAGGAATGATAAAATATCCAAAAGGAACATCTCGGAGATGGGAAGTTATATCAGAGTATATCGGTACGGGAAGATCAGTAGAGGAGATTCTGAAAGCAACTAAGACTGTTCTTCTCCAAAAACCAGATTCCGCCAAAGCATTCGATTCATTCCTCGAGAAAAGGAAGCCTACTGTTTCAATCGATTCCCCTCTCTCCACTAGAGAGGAGCTCGGAGAATCTCTACCGACAACGACCACAACAAAGGTAAACCCACCCTCTAAAGAGACTGTTGTGGGGAAAAGCTCAGAGAACAATGGTGAAGCAAGTGGAAGTTCAGACACAAATGGTTGGTCGGCTGTGCAAGAAAGAGCTTTAGTTCAAGCTTTAAAGACATTCCCCAAAGAGACAAACCAAAGATGGGAGAGAGTAGCTGCAGCTGTTCCTGGGAGAACGGTAATTCAATGCAAGAAGAAGTTTGCAGAGCTCAAGGAAATCATCAGAAGCAAGAAAACCGGAGTCTAAGAGGAAAATCTTACAGGGGCTCCATGAGAATTTTGGGTGTTAATCCTCTTGGAGCACCGTTACTTTGCGAGATCAAGACCTTGGAAACTTTTAATTATTTGTAATGATTCATTTGCTTCTGATGTCTTTACATATTGAGCCACTCATATATTTTTACCTGATGTATTGAGTATCAAAAACATCCAATTATTGGTCGTCTGATTTTTTGCCTAATACTCAACTATTGCGGCAGCAGCAGCAGATTGTTGTAGCCTCTTGCAGTTCCAAGAGGCTGGCAGGTAAACAAACAAAACAAATCGAACTAGAATGGACTGCTCGAAGTCAATCAACAAGTCCATAAATCTCGTCTCAACTATAACAAACCGCCAAGTCTTCAAAAGTAGTATGAAAAGACAGAGAGATCAATTTGTGATGTGGTTCATTTTGTTACAAGGACCAAACAGGAGGCATATTAGTCCATGCGCAAGACCCAACACCTCGTGGTGCTTGACCTGATGATGACCCAACAGTCACGTAACTGTTTCCAATGTCTTCACCACCAAGAAGAAGCGCAAGCGCATCACTCATGCTGCTCGAGTCTAACAATCCCGTAACAGCCTTGTTGG
This sequence comes from Orychophragmus violaceus, assembly GCA_030180135.1. NCBI lineage: Eukaryota > Viridiplantae > Streptophyta > Magnoliopsida > Brassicales > Brassicaceae > Orychophragmus > Orychophragmus violaceus. The sequence continues at coordinate 91,335,199 of CM058240.1, forward strand.
TCTAGCCAACTAGACGCAAGTAAAACATCAGGCCGTATTATGTCAACTCTCTTTGGTTCCCAAACCTGATCCAACTCTTCTGTCTTTGCAACAATCCCTGCAAAATCTTCAACAAATATGAATAAGGGACTCTCAGCTACAAGACAGCAACTTAAGAATCAATGAGGAAACAGATTAGACTAGATACCAATCAACGAGAACTTAGATCTCACCTGATGAATTTCCACCTGCACTAAGTTGCTTGGGAATTGGAATCTCGAAAGCTTCAGATTCACCTGATTTGATCTGGGTTTCACCATTCTGAGTAACATCGGTTGTACAAGTAGTTGAACTGAAACTCTTCTCAGAAGGAGACAACAACAAACTGTGCTTCGCACTAGTTTTGATCTTAGCTTCATGAATTAGCATATCTAGTAGGCCGGTGTCGTGTGAAGAGAAACAATCTGACTCCACTATCTCCAATGGTGGCGGAGATTGAATATAGGCATCAACAGAGTCAAGGAGATCTGATTGTGGTGGTGACGGTGTCGTCTTCCACTGATCAAATGCACTATTTTCTGAATATTGGAATGAAGGGAGCTCCAGCTTCACTGCCCCAAACAAGGGCTGAGAAGTAGGAAGCATGCCATCCGTAAAGGTATGGCTATCTGGAATCATCACATCAGATGGATGTTGGTTTCCGTAAGGAGAATGATCAAGATCACAAGGCGAGATACTGCAAGATCTGGGATTCTCTTGTGGAGCAGCGTTCTGAAAATGTTCCGGAGATTGAATTTCTTGCTTTATGTTACTGCTGCATATGGGAAAATGAGATACAGATTGCCGGAGTTGCTTCGGGGAAGGCAATATTGGTGGCATGTAGCTTTCGTACCGAGAACTACTTGCACCAGTTCCTAGCATGTTGCAAGCGAACATGTCTGATACGTCAGAAGCTCCAGGTAACAAGCTGGTAGCAAAATTTAGATCGTCAAACAGGAGATTAGGTTTGGAATTCCCCAACAGCAGGAAATCTTGATGTCTTCTTCTATCTACTCCGGTGAAATTACTCCTTATACACTCTTCAGTCCACTGCACGTCTTCAAGATGGATTTCAGGAGGGTATAGAGGTAAGCCTGCTCGTTGTCGCCTCTTGATACGAGTGTTCCAATAATTCTTTATCTCATTATCTGTTCGACCAGGCAACTGGTAAGACATAAACAAGAAAAGACAATGCAAGACATTTAGCCTTTAAGGTTCACAAAGAAAGATCAATTTATGAAATGAACCAGAATCAGGTAGCCACCACAATGCCCAGTTCTAAGAAAACTACTTACATGTTCAGCCATCTGTGCCCATTTATTTCCCAACTTGGCGTGCATTTCAACAATGAGCTGCTCTTCTTCTTGGCTAAATGCTCCTTTCTTCAAGTTTGGTCTCAGATGATTAGCCCACCTCAGACGACAGCTTTTACCACAACGGGCCAGGCTCGTGTATTTCTGCACAGCATTCCAGTTACCCTCGCCGTGCTTCTTGACATAATTAATCAAAATCCCGTCTTCAGTTGAGGTCCATGGCCCTTTCTTCAGGGCAGTTCCTTTCTCTCTACTTCTGTAGCAACTGCCAATGTTATCAGCAGCTGGTGATTCGTTATAGATGCTGGAGTGCATACCATCATCACTCTCAGCCGTGGTGGTCGTGTAACTCATCTCTTTCTAGTTAAAGCAAGACAGACCCCAGCAGCCTCAATAACCATTTAGACATCAAGCTCCCAACTGAAACAGTTTAGAGAAACAAGACAGACCCTTTAGTATTTCAGTATCTTCGTGTATTTATCAACAATAGAATGAAGTTATAAACTAGTAAAGGGAAGAAAGCTGAAAACAGAAGATTACTAAACTCAGTTTGATGAATAATCTAGGTATGCATTTCGATTTGAATGAGAATCCATAGATAGAAACCAGAAACGAGTAAAGCACTTGGAGTAGGCCTTATAATACGAGAAACACATCTTACTACCACTAAATTAGCAAGTGTAAAGCATTTGGATCTCGCAGCTAAGCATTGGCTCTAACACTTAAAACGACCACTGTATCAAATTCGAGGGAAGAAAACCTAATCCACGATTCCAATCACGATTATCCAGAAATTACCAGGTGAAATCCCTATATACAAGAATCGAAAAGCAACTAAAAAGTAGCCTGAAGATAATCAGCAAAAAAATTACAAAAACGACTTGAGTATCAGATCACGACGAGATCTGCGTTAAAGCTTCCTATCACATCAGACGAAATCGGAGCTCGAGTTTGAGCTGCGATACAGAAGGAAAACTATCCGATTTGGTATTAAAAACAACACAAATCCTACTCAATCAAAAAAAATTCAGCTCAAAATTCAGTCTCCCACTGATCAAAAACGAGGGAAGATGAAGATGAGAGATCCGTACAAATGGATTCAAGACCTAGTAGTAACGCAAGAATAAAACAAAGTAAGAGGAAGAGAAAGAGAGATTACGCGGGAAAAGTACAGCGATGTTTTCTCGGAAAATCAATCAATCCAGAGGTTGACGACTGAAAGAGATCAAAGTACCAAAGCAAGATTCATCACAGCTCGCTCGGTATGTTCACCAGAAGTGGAAAAGGATCAAAATCGGCAACAACAAAAAAAAAACACTCCCCTACTTTATTTAATTCTTTTTTTTTTATTACAGCAAACTCTCCTACTTAATTTACTTTTATATATTATATTATATACATTTTTTTATTATATACATATTTAAGATATACATACATATGTATTTATTTATTTTTGGCAAAAGATGGCACACATATTATACGTCTTGAATATTGATAAAAAAAGGAAACCCACCAAACACTAATTGCAATTTATACTTCATTTAATTATGTGATTTTTGAGTTTAATGATGTTGATACGTTGAGAGTGTGAGTCCGCATTAATATTACTGTCATCCAGACTCGGTAGACAAATACAGATAGTGACAGTGACTGTAATCAGAATGGCTCATGGATATACACTAGCTATTTCTTTCTTTAATTATACTACTCCCTCCATACCAAATAGAATGATGTTATGGAACTTCATATATATTAAAAGAATTAGTGGTTGTTTTTAAATACTATCACATCTCAATTTCTAGTATATAGAAATTGACTTAAAATAATTGATTTGGATATTTATGTCATTAAAATACATTTGTTTTTCAGCCACTTTTCTAGTTATTTAGAGAGTTTTAAAGTTAAATGTGTTTGAATTATAGTAATTGAATGATAGATAATATATCAAAACAATATTTCGTGATATTGTGCGAATGAATACTTCAAAGATAAAGATATTGCAGTATCAGTAAACAAATTTTTCGGATTAACACATTGGCTTGAGACAAAAATAGATCCACACACCGAGAGTGAAGGTGAAACCCACAAACGATGAAGACAGTCAAAATGTTATGTAGTGGTCTACAACTTCAGCATCGGGTTTGTTGAACCTAGTAGCCATATGCTTCTCAGTAAGGCTAAACCAAGTGACCAACAGCATTCGTGATTCCTTGTCTAAGAGGACATGCATTGCAGCAAAAGCAGAGAGCCACAATCGTAAACATTACCATAAAAAGATATGTAATTCACATGAACCACAAGCTAAAAAAGCAAATCGCAAACCAGTAGTGACTTCAATTCCAAGAGTCTCGTAATTCTCAGAATGTCCTGGTGTCTTGCTTTCCCATTGATGGAAGCCCTTTAATTCCTTCTAATAAACAAAACCAACACCTTTTCAATAAAATCGAATGAATTTCAACTGCTGTAACAAATGAACATCAAAACAAATTGAATCTGTGAACTTTTTACAGTTATATTTATCCACTAATAACTACATTCTTGATGGAAACCCCTTGAATGTTCTAATCTTATTAGAACTAAACTAACTAAATTTATTGATTCCGTAGCTGGTTATGAAAACCACAATGAAAAAAAAAATCAAAGAAACGCATCTCTGGGATTTAGTTTACCAGCAAGAAAATCATTTACCTTTCCAGTTAAAGAGCTATCTCTGGTAATTCAACTGGTAAGATATGGGCATCTGAAAGTATACCAAAACAGGAGATCATGATTATAATCAATTTCGATTTGAGATGTAACGGAAGAGGCTTACCTGCTCGTCAATCAGAAGTAGCTCCAGACCCATCAACATTCTTTTCGGGGTTCCTAGCCTCCCAGAAATGGATAACTTTGAATACTAACTCATATTTCGTAACCCATGGTTTATGTGTGTGTGTGGGTGGGGGGGAGGGAAGGGACTTGGTGTGAGGGGTTTTGTGGGAGTATTTATACAGAGCATGGAGTGTTATCATTTAACGATGGCCGATTGATCTGATCAGGAGTTTTGAGCTTGGAATTATGGGCATTTACTGTGGGTGAAGGTTGAGATTAAGAGAAATTAGTGTGTAATTACAATGTGTTTATATTTTGTAACTGGCTTTGCATAAACGGGAGAGAGATCGATTCAGTTGCAGGTTCCAAGTTCAGAATCGTAGAGAGGGATCGATTCAGTTGTGTTTATAGTTTATAATGGAGAGAGAAGGCGTTGGAGGTGATGAGTATGAGACGTGACAAATTCTAATTAGGTTCTTTGGATTTAGAATTGGGCTTAGATTGTATTTAAATTTATGCTATTTAGTGGGCCTGATGTTTTTCTACCGTAAGAAAGTTATTGGATGGAGGACTTTCGGTTTCCGAAAGAATGGGTTTTGCTCAGGATTTTTAATGACATGGCACATATAAAAATTATGATTGGCTGTTTGTTGTGAAAATGAGAAGTGCTGACGTGTATGTACTCAAAGGAGAGTAAAAAATGTCTAATTATATATATGATTTGTGATTTTATTGATAATTTAATTAAATTAATAAAAACACCGAATTTTAATAATCAAATAAGGGTATGAATTAAACAACATATAAATTGAAACGGATAGAATATGATGATTGCAACTTTCGTGAGAAATAATTGGCACAAAGTAGTTCTTGCAACAAATTAATACAGTATATGGAAAGGAAGAAGAAAAAAAGAAAACCAAAGTTCACTTTAACAAAACTATCAATCTCCAAATACTTATTCAACAATAGTTATGAGGAGTTAGTTTCATATCTGAAAAAAAAAAATAATAAACAAAAATATAAGCACAAACATCTATTAAAACAAAATTCAATCCAGACTGTAATCACAAGCAAAAATAACCAAGAGGAAGAAATTGAAAAAAAAAGGTTAACGAGGAAATGATCAACCGAATAGTAATTTACTGATTTGATTTCAATGGAGAAAAGGCTCGAAAGTGCTCACCACCTTCTTCAATTGGTCAAGAAACGATAAATATGATACCGTTCCATCGTTTCCGGCAAGAACCCTATACTTATCCTTCCTAGTGAAGTTAGTACACTCAAACCCTAACGTAGCCGCCAAGATTCTCTGAACGTAATTCGCCACGTCATGCGGACTCTTCCCGGACGAACACGTAGCCTCCATCGGAAGCTGGTTCAAGAACGTAACCTCATAAACCGGTCTCGGGTTCATGAAGAAGAAAACCGGGTCTAAACCTTTCCATCCTCTCGCCGTGGTCGCGTGGAAGAATCCAACTCTATAATTCATAGCAACCGGAACAATCCTGTCCGTTAACTCAGCAAAAAGCGCGCTGAATCTTAACAAAAACGGTTCACGACAAGTGGTTCCCTCAGGACAAACCACTAGATCGCCTTTAGACAATTGTTGTTTGATCTTTGCGGCGTCTACATCTCGGATTCTAGTCAATCGGACGGTTGGAATGGGAGATAAGATCTCGGATAACCGGGAGATAGAGTATGTAACAGCCGGGATGCTGCGTCCGAGCACATAGGATAATACCACCGGGTCCATTAGGGTTCTGTGGGTGCACACGAAGAGAACACCGGAGTTTCCGGCCGCCGGTGGCTGAGGAGGCTTGCCTTTGACGATGATATGTCCGCCGAATATCTGAGAGACGTACGGTGTTGCCCACAATGGGAGGACAGCTCCAAGAAAGATCCTGATGGCGGCGAGAATGATTCCGAATGGGATCCAAATGAGGATGAGGAGAGCGGTGGCTGGAGTTGGCCGCTTGACAAGGCGTCCGTCATGAAAGATTACCGGAAGTGGCCGTATCTCAAGTTGTTGGTTACGGTGGTTGTAGTTCTCCGGAATTGGTGCCTGAATATGCTCCTATATATTTAATATTAGTTTAAATAATAATAGAAAATGTATAGAAATAAATATTTTTATTTGTTGACTGTGTATATTTGCATGATTTTGTTCATGCAATAATGAAATGTTTACCTCACATAACGATAAGAAAGATGTAGAAATCATCTTGCCTGGTCTTGCAAGACCTATATGAGGCCTTCCATTAACAAACAAATCAGCAACACGGCTCAAAACAGATTGATCGATATCGGTTTCACGTATCAAACCGGTGACAAAACCGAACCGGTTCACGATCAGCTCTGTACCGATGACCTCATCGGCTTTAAGATGCTCTTTTGCAAACCTCTCCACCATAACTCGAGGCATTCTCGTCACCACGACCTTCTTCTTGCACGAGCTGAAAACCTTCCAAGTGTCCATGCTTACGTCATCCATGTAGAACTTGGGCAGGACGGCTCTAGCCACCGAGGTAATCTCTGGTTCGCGTAAACCAACCGTGGCTACAAAAATCATGAGCTTGAGAGCAGCGTTCTTGTAGCTGAAAACGTCGAGGAGTGTGATTACGGGCCAAAGAAACAGCAAGACGGCGAAACGAATTAGACCAGATGCTTCGAAGGCAACGAGCATGAAGTAAGAGAATGGATCTTCGTTCCTCAGTATCGTCCCTTCAAATTCTGACACGACAGAATCTGAAGTCGTTCTAGCTTGCTCCATCACCAATGTTTTCTTTTTCTGCTCTTCTTTTTTGGTTATTGGCCGTGTTCTTTTGACTCGATTGAGAATGGAAGAAAATGGATTATAACGTTTTCATGTTATAAGGTTTTGGATTGATTCGTATGTAATGCAATGGCAGTTTATCAATATTGCACCTACCGAAATTGTACATGTTTTTCTATGTTGAAAAATATTCCATAAGTCAATATTATATATATAGTCATAGAGAGATGATAAGAAAATATACGATTATACACGTCACGTGTTTTGTTTCCTGATGAAATAGTGCACGTAATGTTATGTAAATATCACAGAAATAATGGTTTTGAATTAACCAATTTGGTCCAAACTGTTGGCAGAATGCACCAAAATTAGGCTATGAGTACAGCGAGCTAAATATACCGATTTAGTTAGGTTACTGACCTTGTTATATCAGCATAGCATATATTACATGAGATAAATAACTCTAGCTTTGTATTAAGTATAACGTGGCTATATTTAGAATATATTTTTTTTTTTTTTTTTTTGAACTTATATTTAGAATATATTTGAATTATCTGAAACGTGAATAAGTATCATGCAAATGGAAATTAGGGGTATATGTTTTTTGTTCATGGTAGATTTATATGGATATATGTTTCTTTACGGTTTGGATTCCGTTTTGTTTTGTTTATTTCGACCGGAGAGAAACTTACCGTATATAGTCCAACCGAATTAATTTATTTGGTTCAATTGATCTTAGTTTGGTTAGAAAATTTCTTTGATGTTGGTCTGTGAGATCAATTCCCAAAGTGAAACCTTATCTCATTTCAATATAATTAATCTGGTCCGTGTTTGGTTGCCTAACCTGCCGATAATGTTACAGATCGATGAACAAAACGTATATATGTTGTAATCGTATTTTTCCTATAGAACCTATCATAGGCCTTATAATAGTTGTTATGACTATTTAACATTTAACACAACGCCTTCGAATCATTTTTATTATTTTGTAGTTTTGACATAAACTTGCGTGTTTACACAGATTTTATTCTTTATCCGTCTGTCCAACTATGTTAGCTGAGGTTTGGTAGGAAACATATCCAAATTGGTTTAGTTAAGACTGTTTATTTGCTTCCGGGTAACCAATTTTGGAAGCATTTGTTGTTAGTGACTATTTTTTTTTTCCATCCAAATCATCTCTTATTAATTATGTAAAATTGGGCTAGTTTGAGTTAGCCGGAACGAAAATTTCGAAGAAACAAGAAAGAAAACAACATCACGCGATCTCACACTTTAGGAAAAGCTATCCACACGGATATTTAAAGTTTAGGAATGTAAGTAATTTAAAATCGATGAAAGATGATCGTAACATCATAAACTCGTCAATCTCGGTTGCTAAGGATGGCCAATATTTGTTTTCCTTGATAATTTTCACCAATTGTTCGCAGTCCGTCTCGAAACTCATCGCCACATTATGTTTTTTTTTTCAATTCAGTCATCTCCCAAATCAAACTCTGGCATGTTTAGGTTTGTGGTTCCGTTTAAAAACCTATAAAATAAACAGACATAAATAAAACTGGACTGTTTAGGTCCATGGGTTTAGTGAGTATTTTTGCGAACTTAAATATGATGGCTCTAACTGGTGACCATTTGAAGAACAATAAGAATAAGTAGGAAAAGAACGAATAGGAATAAAATAATAGGAATTATTGTTCCTTCCCAAATTTGATTAGGAATAGTTTTGCTCTTTAATTCTCTACGAAAGAAGGAATGAGAAGGAATTATGTGTAAAAAATATTACTTGTAAATAATATATTTTTAAGGAACGAAAGAGAATTCATTATTCCTCTTCATTCCCTTAGTCGCCATTTAGAGCCGATATATATATATATATGTATTTGTTTAATTTATATTTTTTATTAAACAATTTCGTTTTATGTTACATACAAAATAAACCGGATTAAACAGATACTTAGAAGTCCGGCAAATTTTAAACTAAACAGACCTAAACATACGCAAAACTAAACAAATTGAGATGGGCAATGGTCTAAATGAAGAAGGCCTGGGCCGCCTGCTACGTCTTAAAACAAATATTATTAACGGTTTAAACAGAATCTGTAATTGCCATAGACGTCTTTCTCATCCAATGATCTTTTATTTCAATGTTATTTTGACTAGTAAGGAAAAAAACAAAAATGTTTTCATATTGAAATATACAAGAACCCCCCCCCCCCCAATATCATGGTACTAGGAATTTAGAAACCAACTATATTAAACTATATATGATCGAATCTAAAGTTGTATGTGCGTATAAATCTCTCTCTATATCGTCTCCGAAGATCTGCATTTTCTAATCCTTATCGACATTTCTTTCTCCTTTCTGCCTCCTACTCCTCCGATGACCTCACAACACTGTCTCCGTGGTGCCTGTCAACAACAACAAAAATGTAAATAAAAGCTTCCAAACCTAATCTCATATAAATTCAAAACGGAACAAAAAACACTAACCTTGTTCCAATACTTAGAATCCGTCTTCATTGAAGTCACCAATATCCTCTTCACTCTGGTCACCCGAGAATGCTCACTCTTTCTACAATGACCATAATTCTTATCCGCTACACTTACCAAGTTTTCGTACCACTATCCCTCACATCCTCTGCTCCATCCATGAAATAAGTGACGGGACGCTCACACGGGTGAGGTTTCAAAGGCCGGGTGTTAAACGTGAAAGGTCCATTACTCGAAGACCGCCAGGTTTTAAAGGTCTCCAACGGTGTTTCCAGCTCCTTAGCGGTCAAGAAGTAAGGGAACTTTTTTAGCTTATCAAGTACACTGGTCAATTCTGCAACAGGCGGTCAACCAAAAACTAAACTAAAGTAGAAATTGTGAGGAGGTCTACCTCCAAAGTTAAAGATTGGTCAAATACAAAAATGACATATTTTACACTAGACTTCCGCCGCAAACTTGATAAAAAATACTTTGACTAAGTAAAATGCAAAACTAACCTAAAACATAGAGAATATTTCTAGGAGAAGTCTACTTTACCTTTTGTTTTCAGAGAGATGTTATAGACTTCCCGATACTAGAGTAGAAATTTTTCAAAAAGTCAATTGCAAAAGTAACCCAAATGTTGACTAGTATACTTCTAGATTTCTCAAAAAGTATACTATCACGACACAAATCCGAAAATTGAAAGAAAACTACCCGGAGACGATTTTTACCTTCTTCAACCGCTCAGAACTTCAAGTCCAACCACCAACAAAGAAACTCAGCCGTTGCGAATGCAAATACCGAAAAGTGTCAAGTTCCAAGTGATCATGAATTTTAAAACTAGATTAGAGAGTTTTTGAGATGAAAATCGAGAGGATCGAGAGGAATATTAAGTTTGTGAAACAAATAATGAGCTTTAAAATATTAATTTTTGGTGGTTAAAGCATTTACAACTTCAAAATTGGCTATCCATAGTGGTTTGAAGAATTGATGGTGATGATATTTTCATAAATACGAAGTAGAAGAAATGTTTAAGTCATTTGACATATCCAAAGCTCAGAGTAGACTTTTCGGAGAAATCTACTCTATAAATAAGTATAATAGTGAAGAACAATATCGGCAAAAATGACGAAAATTGAAAGACCACATTTTGAAGATCACTTTTGAATTTGACCACAAATTTTGGTTCATTGTTGAAACCAGCCCTAAAATTTTGTGGATATAAGCATATGACCAACCGAAGTCTATAAATATACAATATGTATGTTTAAGAATGAAACAACTTTGAAGAAAGAAACTTGAATGACTCTCACTTTCTTTCTCTTCCTGAAATGAACCTTTTTGCATATTCTCCTCTCTGCCACACCAAGTCATTGCTCTATATTTCTTCTTTATTTGGTATTTATTGCATTGAATTTTCAATGTTCTTACAATCCCTTTTGTTTTTATTCGATTGACTCAATACTCAATTCTCTTTTCTTTTTTTTGGGCAAATGAAAACTTTCATTAGAGAAATTTAAACTGCAGACAAAGTGATACAGGGGATAGAGGTGTCGAATTGCCTAAGAGAAAGTTTTGCTAGCTCATCTGCTTTTCTATTATGTATCCTAGGTACAAAGGTGAAGATGCACCTAAGAACGGTTTTTGACATTTTGAGAATGTCGCTTGTTATCCCAAAACATTGTGGGTGGTGGTTTAGGATGTCTATCAACGTTGACGAGTCTGATGCAAACGTTACTTTCATTATCTTCTTCCTGTGGGCATCGTAGATCGCTTCCAGCATTGAAGCTGCTTCAGCCATTAATGGCGTAGAGATGTAGTCTCATGCTTTCCTTTGGTGGCTTACCTCTTGTCCTTCTGCATTCATAAAAGTCCACCCCATTCCTGCTCTTTTACTCTCTTTAGTCCAAGCTGCGTCTGAAAAGCAGAGGATTTCTCCTTCTTCAAGGCTTAGCAATCTGTTGTGCATACTCTGTTTCCCGGTCCATTCTGAGTTATCTCTTGGGTCCTCTTGTGCCCTCATCCATTCCAGCGCAGCCGCAAATGCTCTTGTTACTGTTTGCTGAGTTGTTTGTCTTCTTTTTTCAAATAGGTCCTTATTTCTTGTTGTCCACAATTCCCAGCACAACCATGGAAATAGCGGTCCAGTTCCAGCTCCTGTTGGAGGCAGATTAGTTAGTTGTTTAGCTCTCTGCAAAATTTCCTTAAGGTCTTCTTCTCCATTGATCAGTAGATTTTGGCTTAGTGGGGCTAAATCCCAGACTTGTTTCGCATATTCGCAGTGGAAGAGTAGGTGGTTCGTAGTTTCATCTTTGTTACATCTCAAGCACTTCCCCGTCTCCCTGACTTGCCTCTTGACTAGGTTCATTCCCGTTGGTAATACGTCCTTTGCTATCTTCCACATAAATAGCTTGATCTTCGGTGGTACTTTCACTCTCCATACCTCATTTACCCAGTTAAAAGTTGTTTGGTGCTGCTCCGTGGAGTTATGATTCTCTGCTTCTTCCATGGCCGCATGATAGCCTGATTTTGTGGAGTATTGACCATCTCTCGTTCCCAGCCATACGTATTCATCCTCTTTCCCCAGTTTGCTAGGTTGCGTACATAAGATTGTAGTCCAGCTCAGAGGAAATAAATGTTTCAGTTTGTCTACATCCTACTCTGTTGAGTTTTGTTTCATAATGTCCGCAACTCTCCACGTTGATGTCTCCTCTGTTGGTGGTCCCATTATCAAACTATCCTCACTGAGGTTATCCCATCTTTCATACCACAGGCTCGTCGTCTGTCCGTTTCCAATGACCCGAGCTACTTTCTTCTTTAATATGTCTCTTCCAGCTAGTAAGCTCCTCCATCCATGGGATACATTGGTCGTTGCTATCACATTTAGTAAATTCTCATTAGGATAGTACTTGCCTTTCAAAATTCTAGCTAATAAGCATTCCAGATTCTTCAGTAGTCTCCACGAGGCTTTAGCAAGCAGTACTTCAGTGAAACAGATTATCTCTCTCAGCCCCAGCCCTCCTCTGTTTTTTTATCTCGCCATGTCTTTCCAAGCTACCCAGCATAGCTTTTTCTTTTCCGGATTCGCATCCCACCAGAACCGTGTCAACGTCGACTGGATGCGCTTACAAAGACTGATTGTTAGTTTGAAGCTGGACATTGTATAAGTGGGGATGGCAGACAAAACTGACTTAAGCGTTATCAGTTTACCCGCATTGGAGAGTCTTTGAGAGGACCAGCTAGATGCCTTTTGTTTGATGCGGTCCACAATGGACGAGAACATATCTTTCTTTTTGCGACCAAATAGTTCCGGAAGTCCTAGGTATTTCCCTTTCCCTCCTTCTTTTGTAATGCTGATTTGCCCCTTGACTCTTTCTTTTATTTCCTGGCTCGTTTTTGAGGAGAAAGTGATTGATGATTTCTCCTTATTGATCTTTTGTCCTGACACTTTTTCGTACTCATCAAGGATCTTCACCAGTTGTGCACAACTTCTCTCTTCCGTCTTTATGAAAAACATTGTATCATCCGCAAAAAGGATGTGATTGACTCTAGGGCTTTTGTTTGACACTTTAATCCCCACTAGGGAGCCGTCTCTTTCTGCATTTTTGCATAACCCGCTAAGAACTTCACTACATATGATGAAGAGGAAGGGAGAAAGGGGGTCGCCCTGTCGAATTCCTCTGCTTGGTTTCACATTTCCTCTTGCTTCTCCATTGATAAGAAACGAGTATGAGACTGTTGTGACACATTGCATGATCCATCCAATGACTTTTGAGTGGAAACCCATCTTTGTCAGCACTTCTTCAATAAAATTCCACTCAAGGCGGTCATACGCCTTGCTCATGTCGGTTTTGACCGCCATTGTGCATCTTTTGGTGGCTTGTAAATTCTTCAAGTAATGCAGCACCTCATGTGTTATCAACACATTGTCTGAGATCATTCTTTTTGGCACGAACGCTGATTGGTTCTCTGAGATGATTCCGGCCAGGGTTGGTTGGACTCTTCACGTGATTATCTTAAAGAAAATCTTGTAATACACATTACACAAAGCCAGGGGTCTATATTCTTTAATGGTCTTTGGGCTGCTGACCTTCGGGATTAACCTTATGTGCGTGTGGTTGATGTACTGAGGTAACCTTCCTGATCTGAAAAAGTGCTGAATTTCTTTTACCATCTCATCTTTCAGGTGATTCCAATTGGACTGATGGAAGCAAGCTGAAAAACCGTCAAGTCCCGGAGCTTTGTCTTTGTAGATAGAGAAGAGAGCTTGCTTAATCTCAGCTTGAGTTGGTATAGCTATCAGCTTCAGGTTGGTTTCCTCATATATTACTTTCTTGATTGCTTTGTTAACCACTTCCTTCGGGTCTGAACTCTCTGTTTTAAACAGCTCTTCAAAATATTTGTTTATAACTCCTGTGATTTGATCTTCTTCGTAGTATGCAATCCCATCATCATCCTCAATTACTGTAAGCCTATTTCTGGCTCTCCTTCCCCTTGTTACTGCAAAAAAGTAACTTGTGTTTTTGTCTTCTAACGCAAGCCAATTCTGTCTGCTTCTCTGGCGCCAATACATTTCCTCAGCCTTATAGGCTTCAGTCAGTGCCAAGTTTATGGCTTTAACTTCCAGTTCTGGCGTTGCAGGGTCAGACATTTCTTCATCAAGTTTTGCTTTCAGCTTCTCTATTTCTTTCCTGCAATTTTTGTGCTTTTTCCTGTTCCATTTGTCAATTGCTTTCCTACATCTCTCATTTCTTTGCGCTACTGATCCTTCTCCATTTCCTGTCCACGCTTTCTTGATCAGCTTGATCACATCAGGTTGTTGCGTAAACCTCTATCATAGCGAAACAGTCTTTTCATCTTTGGTGCAAAGAGGGTCAGTAGGGGTCTATGGTCAGATCCTGTGAACTTTAGATATTCACTTCTTGCATTTGGGAAATCATCCGCCCAAGCACTGTTTGCCATTGCCCTGTCTAACCTGCAGAATACTAGATGTTCTCCTCTTCTTCCTCTCCAAGAGAGCATGTTTCCTGAGAATTTAAGGTCAAACAAATCACATTCAGACATAAACGTTCGGAAACCTGAGAAGGATCCTTCAGGTCTTGGTATTCCCCCTTGCTTCTCGTTTTCATTTATGATTTTGTTAAAATCACTTGTGAGGTACCATAATCCATCTCTCACAGCTGCTAGGTCTCTCAGGTTTTTGCCAAACCATTCTCCTCTTATCTCTTTTCGGTGCTCCATAAACGAACGTTGCAAAGAAAACATCTCTTTTGAACTTTATCTTTGTGTCTATGAAGTTTGCATTCTGTTCTAGGACTTCTACATCTACTTCTTGTGTCCACGCTAGAGCAAGGCCACCTCCTGCATTGGCTTGAGGTGACACCAGTGAATACTTTTCAAAATGCAATTCCTTTAACTTTTCTGATACAAATTCATCATTGTTTTTTGTCTCACTCAAAACAATACATTTGGGGAGTGTTTCCCTTGAATTTCTTTCAGCCTTTGGAACGTTGATGGCGTCCCCAGTCCGCACACGTTCCAGGCTGCTACAGCTAAAGACCGGATTTGTCCCGAGGACGAAAATCCACCCTGTTTCTCACATATCCACTTGTTCTCGGTGAAGCTATAAGCTGGTTGTCCCTTGGTAATGAATTCACTGCTTCTTCACTACCTCTTCCTCCAGTTTCTTCTGGCTGCGTTACTATCAGCCTGAAATCAGTTCTTTTCTTTGCTCTTAAGGGTGTGTTCCTCCTTCTGTTCATGTTCTGATTCATTACCAATCTCTGTTTTTTCATGCTAACTCCCATTAGGTGTAGTGGACTGTTTGCAACTTGTCTTATTTGTGTGGTCTTTGCCTTTGGTCTTGGGGGTGTTTTTGATGATCCTGGATCAGTTGTCCTCACCGGCCTTGCACTCAGATCCATCTCCCTGTTGTTTTCCATTTCCAAGTCCTCATCTAGCAGTTCGTAGTTGTTTGAACAGAGTCTTGTCTTTGCTCTTGCTGAGTCAATGATTGCTTGAGTTGTATCTTTCATTAAGTCTCTTTCTTCGCCTACATGAACTCTCAGCATTCGAACAGCTCTCTCTGCGGGATCATCACAGTTAATGTACTGCAATGTCACTTCGTTCAGCTCCTCCATCACTTGCTCCATGCTGGGTATTATTTGGGTTTGTTGGTTGTTTTGCACTTGCTGGAAGTCTGATATGTCCAGGTTCCTTCCAAGAGGGTGAGGTCTTTGGAAAGCAGTTGCACAGCCCTTATCTCCTTCCATCCTCACATTCCTCTCTTTTGGGTCTCTTCTTTCTGTGTACAGAGGTGATCGTCCAAAGTGGTTTTGGTTAAAGTTTGCACTTCTCTCCGTAAACTCAGGTAGTTTGGGCATTTCCTGACGTGATTGTCTCTCCTCGTTAGGTTGTCTGTTATTCCCAGTTCTTTCAAAGTTTTCAGCCAGATTGTGTTCATTGTAGAGGGTTCGTTGGATTGTATTACTCGTTGGTCTCCACTCATGATCACTCATGTCTCTTCCTCTTTGTCGAGGAGCTCTCGCATAATCAGCTTCAGACTGGTTTCCTGGCCTGTTTGACACAAACACTCTGTTACCATAGTAAACACCGTGTCTGTCTCTCCTGCTCTGAAAAGGCTCCCTCTCTCTTCTCTGGTAAGCATGGTTTGAGCTTTGTTCATTTCCTGTGTGGATAGGATCCTTGTTTCTGGCTTCCTCTCGGTCCCTTTTGCTTTCCCGTTTTTCTTCAAGGTTTCTCTGGCAATTGACTGCTTCATGAGTGAGCATGTGGCACCGTGTGCAGTGTTTCCCAAGTCTTTCATATTCAAGGGAAATCAGAGATTCTTCGCTATTTGCATATTCTATTATCGATTCCATAATCAGAGGCCGTAAGCCATCAGTGGTTACCCTGACCCTGGCTACTGTCTTCGTTATCTCAAAGTCTTCCAGCTTCCCAACCTCTCTACCAATGTTCTTTACCAGTTCAGCTTGCCAAAAGTGAAGCGGGAGCCCTCTAATCCGGATCCAGAAAGGGATCAGGGATGGAAAGGATGGTGAGAGAGTCGGCTCCCATTTTTGCAGTATTATCATCCATCGAGCAAACTGGTAGGGGCTGTTGTCTGAAGGATGTTTTGGTTGTTAATCCTGATTAAGTTCTTCAGATTAAACAGTCCTAAACATGCGGATCTAGGTTCTCTTGAATAGAAACTTTATTGATCTCACCTTTTACCTGTTTATGCAGCGGAAAGAGAGA
This sequence comes from Orychophragmus violaceus, assembly GCA_030180135.1. Taxonomy (NCBI): domain Eukaryota; kingdom Viridiplantae; phylum Streptophyta; class Magnoliopsida; order Brassicales; family Brassicaceae; genus Orychophragmus; species Orychophragmus violaceus. Next base: position 91,351,843 of record CM058240.1, read on the forward strand.
ACAGGTCAGAGATCAGAGAGCCACCAAGTGATAACTCCTCCAGAGGTTCACACACGCACACCAAGCAGGAAGAGAGGCTGCTAGACCAAGCTGTGGGAGGCGCAGGAAGAGAGAGAGATCGCGGCTGGGTTTTAGTTTATAAAACCCTTCTCTTTCCCTTTTGGGCTTTTGGGCCCAAATACCAATCTGATTAAATCCCTTGGATTTAATCAGACCCATTTATCTCTCTCTAAGTACGACAAATGCCTGGCACTTTTACCGTACTTCTGCTAAGCCGTTCCTACACATTTTCCTGTTAGCTTAGGCGTGTGACCCATATGGGATCATATAATAAAGGCAATAAGTCCAAGACTTATAGATCATGAGCGGACTCTAGCAAGCCATCATGACCCCTAGTATTATATGACTTATGTCTGATCATTGACATACTCTTACTTTCTAGAGACAGTACCGAGATTACTGGACACAATTCCAACAATCTCCCACTTGTACTGGAATCTCTGTATTCATAATCCTTTTGTCTCAATATCTCGATTAGTCATAAGGCAAGATTAGTGTCATCCTTATAAAGTATAATCTTGTTCATCGGACTCTGATTCGATACTGACAATCCAAACGACTCGGGACAGTCCGTTTGAGCATGGCCATGCATTTTCCAGTATTCAAATCTCCGATTGGCCTAGAGATATTCACTCCATTTATATTGGAGGGACAAATTCCGTCTTGTTCCATCACTGTAAACTACTCATTTTATGATGTACCCAAACAAGGTCCTTATAACTATCGCAGAACGACAGCGTTAGACAATGATCAAAGTGCATCAGTCCATGTGCAGTCACATGCATGCGAACTCAGGTCTAAGGACTATACTCTATAGTCGTAGTAAGAATCTCTTATGACACAGATATAAATATCCTGAAGAGTTCTTATAAGCGGGTCTTGTCCGGTCGTATGTTCCCAACATACACCTATGTACTGACTTTGATGCCGCGCATCTATGACACACTGAGACTTTGTCATAAGTCACATACCAATCCAGTCTCTCACGGTTGTTGGTGTTCCAATTTCAACAACCTTCGACTAGGGACATGATGATATATTCCATCTATCAAATATAGGGTCTCATGATCAAGCTAAATGACTTTGATGACTCAAGATCAAGTCACTTACTTCGATGACCTATAAAATGGTTTATATCACTTTGGAACGATTATTTCATCACAGTTAAAATAATCTTGAAATAATAATTTCATTAAACATAAGAATGTTTTACAAGAACATATCAAATAACTAAATAAAAGCCCTCAAACTCCCACTCAAATTTAGATTACATTTCAATGTCTCTAATGCCTACAGCTTCAGTCAGAAACTCGAGCTTAGGCCTTGGGAGTGGCTTTGTCAACGGATCAGCGACGTTATCATCTGTCTGAACTCGGCTGATCTTGACTTCCTTTCTATTAATGATGTCACGTATCAAGTGAAATCTTCTTAGAACATGCTTGGATTTCTGGTGTGATCTCGGTTCCTTTGCCTGAGCTATAGCACCATTGTTATCACAAAACAGTGCTAGAGGCTCAGCCGCATCTGGTATCACACCTAGTTCAATAATGAACTTTCTTATCCAAACAGCTTCCTTCGCAGCTTCTGAGGCGGCGATATATTCAGCTTCTGTAGTGGAATCAGCAACGGTGTCTTGCTTGGAGCTTCTCCAACTGATTGCACCGCCATTCGGACAAAAGATATAGCCGGACTGTGACCGGAAATCATCTTGGTCTGTCTGGAAACTTGCGTCCGTGAATCCACTGACTTTAAGCACATCACTTCCACCGTACACCAAGAACTTATCCTTAGTATGTCTTAGATACTTCAAGATATTCTTTACGGCAATCCAATGGTTTTCACCTGGATTTGACTGGTATCTACTCGTCATGCTCAATGCATAAGCAACATCAGGACGAGTACAGATCATGGCATACATGACAGATCCTATTGCAGATGCATAAGGAATATTCTTCATGCGCTCAAGCTCAGCAGCCGTCGTAGGGCTCTGCTTCTTGCTTAGCGTTGTGCCATGTACCATTGGCGTGAAGCCCTTCTTGGAATCTTTCATGCTGAATCTTTGTAGGACTTTGTCAATGTATGAGTCTTGACACAAGTCTATCAGCCTTCTAGATCTATCCCGGTAGATCCTGATTCCAAGAACGTATGCAGCTTCACCCATGTCTTTCATGGAAAAACAACTTCCAAGCCAGTCCTTTACCGACTTTAGCATTGGAACGTCGTTTCCGAGAAGCAGTATGTCATCGACATACAGAATAAGAAATACTATCTTGCTCCCACTAGTTTTCTTATACACGCATTGTTCTTCTTCGTTTCTGATGAAGTCAAATTGCTTGATCGCTTCATCAAAACGAAGATTCCAGCTCCTCGATGCTTGCTTCAATCCATAAATGGATTTATGAAGCTTGCATACTTTCCCAGCATTCTTTGGATCTATGTAACCGTCAGGTTGCGTCATATACACATCCTCTTCCAGAATACCATTCAGGAAGGCGGTTTTCACGTCCATCTGCCAAATTTCATAATCATGAAAAGCTGCAGTTGCTAGTAGAATCCGAATAGATTTCATCATAGCCACTGGTGAATAGGTTTCATCGTAATCCACACCGTGAACTTGTCTGAAACCTTTTGCCACCAACCTGGCTTTATAAATCTGGACATTTCCATCCACGTCAATCTTCTTCTTGAAGATCCATTTGCACTCGATGGCTTTTACACCAGCGGGTAAGTCAACCAACGAAAACACTTGGTTGACCGACATGGAGTCCATTTCGGAATCAGTGGCCTTGCGCCACTTTGAGGAATCTGGGCCCATCATGGCTTGATTGAAGTTCGATGGTTCATCACCATCAATGATCAGAAGATCATGACAGTTAGTCACGAGGAATCCTTGATATCTCTCGGGTTCGTGACGGATCCTCCCGGATCTTCGAACTTCAGGTACTACAGGTTCAGGCTCTACAATTTCTTGTAGGTCCTCCTGCTGCTCTTCCTCATTAGGTTGAGCAGTATCCTGTTCATCTTGAATTTCTTCAAGCAGTACCTTACTCCCACTGTCTTTCTTAGAGAGAAACTCTCTCTCAAGAAAGTTACAATCCCGGGCAACAAAGATCTTGTTCTCGGAACGTAGATAGAAGTAATAAGCCTTGGTTTCCTTCGGATAACCAATGAAGTAGCATTTATCAGACTTTGGTGTAAGCTTGTCTGAGATTAATCTCTTGACATAGGCTTCACAACCCCAAATTCTAAGATAAGACAGCACTGGAGCCTCTCCAGTCCATAATTCATATGGTGTCTTTGCTACTGCTTTCGATGGCGCTCTATTTAGAGTGAACACTGCTGTTAGCAGAGCATATCCCCAAAGGGATATTGGAAGGTCTGTGTGACTCATCATAGATCGAACCATATCCAATAAGGTCCGATTTCTCCTCTCAGACACACCATTCAGTTGAGGTGTTCCAGGAGGAGTGAGTTGGGACACGATCCCACACTCTCTTAGATGATCACTGAATTCTTGGCTTAAGTATTCTCCTCCTCGGTCGGACCGAAGAGCCTTAATGCTTTTGCCAAGTTGGTTCTGTACTTCATTTTGGAATTCTCTGAACTTCTCAAAAGATTCAGACTTATGTTTCATTAAATAAACATATCCATACTTACTGAAATCATCAGTAAAGGTAATGAAGTACTGATAGTTTCCTCTTGCATTTGTGGACATTGGGCCACACACATCAGTGTGTATCAGGCCCAATAAGTCACTGGCCCTCTCGTTAGGTTTATTAAAAGGGGCCCGTGTCATTTTGCCCATCATGCAGGATTCACATTTCTCACATGACTCAAAGTCAAATGAGCCAAGAAGTCCATTCGAATGGAGCCTCTTGATGTGTTTCTCGCTGATGTGCCCTAAACGACAATGCCATAGAAACGTTCGGTTCTCCTCATTAGGTTTGAACCGTTTGGTATTAATGTTATAAATTGGCGCGGATTGATCGAGTATGTAAAGCCCATTCGTAAGAGGGGCAGAACCATAGAACAAATTGTTGCGATTGAAGGAACATAATTTATTCTTAACTGAAAAATCATAACCTTCCAAATCCAACAAAGAAATTGAAATAATATTTCTGCTTATAGCAGGTACAAAATAACAATTATTGAGTTCTAAAATCAATCCCGAAGGTAAAGACAACAAGTATGTGCCTACAGCTAGTGCTGGAACTTTCGCTCCATTCCCAACTCGTAGCTCCACTTGTCCTTGCTTCAGCCTTCTACTGTTGCTGAGTGCCTGCATATTAGTACAAATATGAGCCCCAAACCAGTATCCATAACCCATGAGGTATTATCAGAAGTAGTTGTATTAACTTCTATAACAAAAATACCTGTCGAAGAAGTCTCGAGAGTCTTCTTCTTCAATTCCTTTAGACCTTCTTGGAATTTCTTACATTCTCTCCTCCAATGCCCTGGTTCTTTACAGAACCTGCATATGTCAGTTGGCCCAGCCTTGGACTTGGGCTTGGGCTTTGGCGTGTCCTTGTCCGCGACTTGGACAGCCTTGGCCTTTCCCTTATCCTTAGCAGAGGATTTCTTAAACCCCTTGCCCTTTTGCACCATAAGCACATTGGGGTCCTTGGCGGTTTTCCTCAAGTTGGGCTCTGCAGTTTTGAGCATTCCGTGAAGCTCAGGCAATGTCTTACTCAAGCCATGCATGTTAAAGTTCAGAATGAACTGATCATAGCTTGCAGGTAATGACTGCAGAATGATGTCGCAAGCAAGTTCCTGGCTGATAGGGCAGTCGAGTTTCTGAAGATGATCGAGATAACCCATCATCTTCAAGACATGAGGACTCACTGCCGCATTTGCAGCCAACTTACAGTCTAAGAGGTTCTTAACTGTCTGAAACCTCTCAGTCCTTGCTTGCTCCTGAAAAAGCGATTTCAGGCTTGCCATTATCTCAATTGGTGACAACACACTCTCGAACTGCATTTGCAGCTCAGCAGTCATTGTCGCCAACATAAGGCAATACACATCATTTTCATCTGACGAATGCTTTTCCCAAGCATTATGCAGAGTCCTGGCGGCATTGTTAGCAGGCCTCTCGGGGAGAGGATCACGAAGGACATAATCCGTCTTCTCCTGCTTGAGGACCAGCCTCAAGTTCCTTGACCACGTCAGGAAGTTCGTTCCAGTATGCCGTAACAAAAAAAAATGCTTCAGTTTGCATTAAAAATGCTCAGAATTTCCCAAAAGTGCATCATATATGCTTAAATATTTCTAAAATAAAGATTTAACGGTGATGATTGATGCGAAGCAAATAAGATTGATTTTATTATGATGATTGATAACTATGGTGAACTGATAATGCCTCATCAGTAACCATCAAGTATAAACAACAATGGGACTTCTCACGTTATGTGTACCATCGGACCAGACTAGATTAGCAGACGAAGGTAGTTTAGGATCGAGACCGCTACCTGTAACAGTCACCGTGAAAGTCTGTTTTTGGTTCACCGACTTCATAGACAAGACACTAGGCAAAACCATGACACTAAGCTTAGACCCGTGATTTAAGACAATCTTTGATTTGTATGTGGAGTTGGGGGCTCCAAGGTTGGTGACGGTTCTTTTGAATGTCACTGTGAAGGAGCTATTAGATCCAACAATTTTAGCCGACATTGAAGGATAGTTGAGGTTTCTTGTTAATGTCTTTCCAGTGCAGTTGACGGCTTGACCGGAAATGATTTTAAGGGTTTTTGAAGTGTAGTTCAAGCCGCAGAGAAATGCAATGTGGTCTGCTTTTCCCAGTTCATAGACAAGTCCAGGATTTAGAGCAGCTATTGGGTCGACATGTCCAGCTCCATAAGCAAACTCGGTTGTTTCAGAAGCATTCATCGACCAAGCTGAGGATTCATTAAGAGACTGTTTAAGAACAGATAGGGGCCAAGGGCTAACGTCGGCAAAGCCTTGGTAGTCTCTAATTATGGATGCAATAGCCATATCTGAACCAAATGAATATTTGCTCACCAAGATATTATTTCCCTTCTCCATAGATCCAGTTCTGAACACAAGAGGATACTTTTTTCCTTTCAGATCAATAATCCAAGCAACAGAATTAAGGCAAGGTTCCTTCAAGGTAGTGTAAGGTGCTGTTCGTTTGTCCATTCAGATGATCCATCTGGATGGAGATGAAAATTGATGTTCGTTTAGTAATAAAAACGACATCCATCCAGATGAATCTCATCTCCATCCAGATGGATCATCTGAATGACTTTTAAAAATTTAGGCAAAATTTTTAAACTCATCTAGATGAACCAAATTGGATCATTTGGATGGAGATGATTCATCCAAAAATAACAAATTACTAATATACCCTAATTATTTAAATGGATCATTTGAATGCAAATTCTAAATGAGTAAATGAACATAAACTAAATAAAATCGTGTTTTTCCGTCAAAACCGTAAAATCGTGTTTTCCCGCCAAAACCGTAAAATTGCGTTTTCCCGCCAAAACCGCAAAATCGCGTTTTTCCAGCCAAAACCGCAAAATCGCTTTTTCTCTCCAAAACCGCAAAATCGTTTTTTTCTCTCCAAAACCGTAAAATCGCGTTTTTCCGCCAAAAACCTGAAATCGTGTTTTCCCGCCAAAACCGCAAATCGCGCTTTTCCGCTAAAACCGCAAAATCGCGTTTTCCCGCCAAAACCGCAAAATCGCTTTTTTCTCCAAAACCGCAAAATCGTTTTTTTCTCTCCAAACCCGTAAAATCGCGTTTTTCCGCCAAAAACCTGAAATCGTGTTTTCCCGCCAAAACCGCAAAATCGCTTTTTCCCGCCAAAACCACAAAATCGTTTTTTCCCGCCAAAACCGCAAAATCGCTTTTTCCGCCAAAACCGCAAAATCGCGTTTTCCTGTCAAAACCGTAAAATCGCATTTTTCCGCCAAAACCGTAAAATTGTGTTTTCTCGCCAAAACCGAAAATTGTGTTTTTCCGCCAAAACCGAAAATCGTGTTTTTCGTCACAACCAAAAAATCGTGTTTTCTCGCCAAAACCGTAAAATCGCGTTTTCCGCCAAAATCATAAAATAGTGTTTTCCTGCTAAAACCGTAAAAATCATATTTTTTCTTAAAAACGCAAAATTACATTTTCCCGCCAAATCTATAATATTGTGTTTTCATGTCAATATAATAATAGTTTAAAAATTAATTAGTTGTAAATATATTTTAGATTAGTATTTAAAATATTATAGTAAAGATTAAAACTAAAAATATAATTAGTTTAAAGTAGAGTAGTTTAGTCATTTTCTTATTAAACTCATCTAGATGAAATTGAAGTTTACAAAAAAATAAGCAAACAAACACATGTTCATCTAAATGATCCATTCAAATGAACATCGAAAAAAACATTGAAAAAACAACGAACAACATTCAGATGGATCATTTGGATGGATCATTTAAATGAACCATCTGGATGGATATGTCAAATGATCCAACGAACAGCCCCTAAGTATAGTTACCTGCTGAGGTGGAACCATAAGTAACTCCTGTTACTGCATTGATACTAGGCATTGCTTCTGCAGATGTTGTGAGCTGCTGAGCAAGCTGTTGTATTTGCAATCCAGATAACTGTGCTAATGCATTGGAGACTTGTTGAAAATGATCATGAACCGCAGGGTTTGTAGTGACCACATTTCCAACAATATTGTCTCGGTTCTGATGCATGCCTTTGTAAGGATTACCAGTGTGTTGCTGCTGAGAAAAACTCGTGTTGTTGGTCCGTGGTTGATAGTTCTTGTTACCATATTGCTGGTTAGTAGATGTCTTGAAGCTTGGAGGGTACCCATGCAATTTATAACACTTGTTCACAGTGTGTCCTTGTAAGCCGCAATAAGTACATATTGGTCTCTGTTTGGCCTTGTACCCGTTTGCAACTGCACCTATAACCTCTGGACCATTTACACCACTGTTCTGCATCGTGCCACCTTGACTGTAACCTTGAGCACTTGCCTGAAAGACCACTGCTTCAGCTTGTGGTACTTGTTTAATGAGTTTTTGTTGCTCATGTTGTACTACAAGATGCAGAGTCTTCTCTAGATCAGGAAGTGGTTCCAACATTATGATCTGTTCACGGATGTTCTCATACGAATCATTCAAACCAAAAAGAAACTTGATAACAAAGTTTCTCTCAAATAGATCCATCCACTTTCGATCCAATTCACAGCTGCAACTCTGACATTGACAGATTGGAAAGTCTTGTGCTCCTTTCACATCTTCCCATATTGTAAGCAATTTCGTGTAGAAGCTGTTCACATCTAAAGATCCTTGACGAAGACCAGATAACTGTTGTTCTATCTGATATAGCCTAGGAACATTTCTCTGCTTAAATTGCTTAGCTAACTTCGTCCATATTCCATGAGCCGTTCTAACATACAAGATGCTTTGACCTATCGTTTTAGAGACAGAATTGATAAGCCACGAACGTACCACATCATTGACTCGAGACCATACTGTTGCATCAGCATGACCATCAGCCGGCTTAGGGAGAGTTCCGTCGACGAAGCATAGCTTGTTGCGTCCATTGAGTGACATCGACATCGAATGAAACCAAGAATTGAAATCCGATGCACCGGTCAATCGATCCGAGACTAGAATTGCTCCGGAATGATCGTTGTTAGACAGATAGTATGGATTATCATATGAATCTCTGGAAACCGTTGCCATTGAGGATTGCGATTTGTCGAGATCAAGAATATGATGGAAAACGAGCTGGAAAAGCTCAGAAAAAAGAAGAAAAATGGCGATTCGAGACAAGATAGTGATCGAATCGGAAAGAGATGAGCTCGAATTGAAGAATCGAAGCTCAGAAATCAAGAAAAAAATGGCGGATTTGATATGCGGAAGCGAACGATTAAGCTCTGATACCATATCAGAAAGAGAGAGAGTGAAAAAGGTTGTTACTTTCATTAACTGCCAAAAGTGTATGATTACAAGTATTTATACACGGACTTCTTATGTACACAAATTAACTAGCTAAGGTTAATGGAAGCCTTAGTCTAAGTATTATTACTAACTCTAATAATTAGTTGACTTGGATTTTGTTTCATTGTATGTGGGTTCTGGGTTTTAGGCTTAGGAAATGCTTTCAATCCTCACTTTGATGTGGGAATTAGTGAAATTTCCGGATGAATTTATTTTAAATGTCAATGATCTTCATAAATGGATCTCAAAGTTGATGTTTAGACGAGACAGTAATTTCTTGAGTCTCAGTTCCTTGATTCTTTAGTTCTTTTGTTTGAAATCTGCACAATTGTCACCTCTGCATACCACCACAATTGTGGAGAAGTGCACTCTCAAGCTTGTTGAATACTATAAGCATATGCTTTGCCAAGCAACTGAGCCTATGTCAACTTTCTTAGAGTACATCAGGTTAGTGAAATATGCTCTTCTTTCCGTAAATTCATCATTCTAGATCATCAGTATATGGTGTTGTAGTGTTGTTATTGGCCCTTATTAATCCAGATATGAGCCTTGTAGTTTTGTTGGTATGTAGCTTTGTCAAAAGTCCTCTCAATGTACATCATAGTACATACGGTTTGGTCGTTACATGAAGCTCCATTTTTAAAGAGATTGCAGTGAAATGATTTGTTTCAGAACGTCGAGCACAATGATTTTAATCATTTTGCTGTAGTTTAAATGCTAGCTTATATTGGTACCTTACTTCTTTTCTTTCCCCTAGATTTAGTTTAGTGTATGATCTATCACTAAAAGACGAAGGCGTTTGAGATACTGGCTTCGTTCTCTTAATATCCTAATGCAGATACGGCCACATGATTGACAATGTCGTGCTGATTGTTACTGGAACTTTGCATGAGAGAGATGTTCAAGAGTTGATCGAGAAATGTCATCCTTTAGGTTGGTCGCTCAGAACATGAGAGAGCTCTATAGGTTGGTTTTTGTTGATACTCTTGTGGCTCCATACTTTTCTGAATGCTTAACATCAGAGATACATAGCTGAAACTTTTACTATCATAGTTTTCTTTTTTGACCTTGTGCCTTGTTTTCTAGTTAGCGGATACATTGGTATATTATGAATTTCGTACCACGTTCATATCATTTTCAGGATTTGGATGACATGAACATAGAGATTATGAGGAACACCCTCTACAAAGCATACCTTGAAGATTTTTACAAGTTCTGTCAGGTGCTTGGCGGCTCCTAAATCCTTTTTACACAATTTCATAACGTACCAATATTAGCTAACCCGTTATCGCTTTGTATCCTAAATAGAAACTTGGTGGAGCAACAGCTGAGATAATGTATGACCTTCTAGCCTTCGAAGCTGACAGAAGAGCTGTGAACATCACCATCAATAGGTAACTAATTACTGTTGGTGAGTCTGGTGACTGGTGTTGTCGTGCATCAAACCCACAAGACGTTACTACTGTTGTGTTACAATTCAAATGTTTAAAATAAAAATATTGTTTTGAAGTTCTTAACTATTACAAACCACTTAAAAAAACAATAAAAAAATCATAAAAACCCCAAAGAGGGGTTCATCAATGTGTATGCTCTTATATAGTGATAAACTTCGATATAACTCAACTCACACAATTTGTTATTCCCTTTGGATATTTATAACTCGAAACAATGCTAAGATATGCATTGATGTATGAACCATCGCAGTCTTGATAACTTTGAATTGGACCGAGGTTCCGAATGAAAACGGTGGATACATGTACCTGTATTGGTGCGGCGCGCAGGACATATGAAATACATGAAAATTGATATTATTCCGCCCATGTCACATGTTTCCATTCGGAGCTCGTATCTGGACCTCAAAAGCTACGGGTTAGTTCATCGCAACTTATAGACTGTGCTAAGTAATACTGTATTAAGTTGCGTTTACAGTTATTTATAGCCGATTGCAGGCCTTTTAGGCCATTTTATGGGCCTTTATAAGGAACGCTCTCAGAATTGGGTTTCTCAGAACAACTCCAGCAGTGTTACCCCTAGTAGGTTTCTTATTTTATATTTTAATTTTTTTTTTCGGACAAACTAAAAAAACAAATCGACCAATCAGAAGGCGCCACGTGTAAGAGACGGGTTCTTAAACAGACAACTTAAGAGCTTGTCTCTTAAGTGGGTCCCACATATATTACTATTATTTTATTCCGATTTTCCTTAGAAACCGTGTCTAAAAACCCCCCAAAAACCCTGTTGGAGATGCTCTCAGTTCCCGCGAATACCATCGACTCATTCACTCTTTGAAGTTTGTTACTTTCTTCTCTATTAACGAATGTACAAAACATAATATCAACAAACTCAAAAATTCCAAATCGAACACCGGGCTTCTTCTAAACTTGGGTGCATATTGGTTACAAACTTATAATGGTTGCGCAGAAAATAAAGGTTGATAGTTCTCGATTCTCATATTCTTCTGCATGGATTTTTCCGATAAACAAAAAATAATCTAGCAAGCGAGTGAGCAAATGAAAACATCAAAGAAGAATTATGTAACGGCAATAGCAAAAGCTTTAATTCGGATCAGCAGCTTTTTTGTTCTTTTATCAATTGATCAAACTCCAAGAAGTAGAAAATCAGTCTACTACTTCAAGACATGGCTTGTGGAACTTTCTTATAAATTATAATCCACCTCTACTGCTTACCACTTTTCCCGTACATTTTGTATAATGACATGGGTTTCTACACTTTGCTAGATCAAGTTGTGGGAACAAATATTACTGCCATATAGTGGGTCATGGTGTGTTGAGGTTTGTAAACATGATAATTGATAACATGAGTCCAGTCTTGAACCCATGCAAACGAAGGAAGTTTAGGGTTTCGTGAAGTCTTATACTATTATGTTTGGTTTTTTTCATAAGTATCTAGAATTACGTACTCTCGTGAAGTCTTATATTACGTTTGGCTAGTTTACGTTCATTTCAATCTTTTCGCCAACGTTTATTTCAATTAAATTGAGATCATCTGTATGAAACTATAAGTGGTGGAAACTAATGGCTGTAATCACTTTGTGGTTTTGGTACGTTTTGGTCTAAACAATTGATCGATTTTATACATCACATGATTAATCATAGTATAATTTACAATGAATGCGGTAGGTCCCGCCGTCCCAGGTTCTGAAGCTAAATTACTACTTAGAAAATTGTTGAAGTTTTAAAAATATAGTATACCGTATGCTTGCATGTTGGGAAAATATCACGGTGCATGCCGATTCCCCGGCGATGTGTAATAAATATTATTTGTATACAGATGTCAAAAAGTAGACGCAATTAAATAGGTTAGAGTTATATTTATTTATTTAGTATCTTCAAAAAATCAAAATAAAGTCACAGTTATGTTCTAAGTAACTGTAAGATTTCATGTTGAGGAATTTTGGCTTTGCATTTCATATCCCCTTAACATGTTTAACAAGCATAGTAGATTAAATTTGTATAACATCAACGTAATCATCCTGACAGAGCCGGCCTCGAACATAAGCCACATAAGCGACGGATTAGAGTATCCGACTAAAAAGGGCATTTTTCTATCTATTTTCTTCATTAGTATATATTAAAAAAAAAAAGTTAAAAGGGTATTTCTAAATATATTTTTCTTAATATAGACATTTTAAAATATAATTTTTAGTTAAGATTTTTAAATAAATTATTTAATAAAAATTATATTAAATAATATTTTAGTTTTAAATAGGGCATCCGAAAATATTGGACCGGCACTGCATCCTGAAGTTCAACAACGACTAAAGTATGCAATATAATAAAAAATAAAAACTGGATTAGCTTATCGTCCGATCCAAAGCCGTCCGGTGGTAGAAGCGGAGGAAGCTGGGGCTGCGGCCCTTTAACAATATATTACTTTTACCGGTCCTCATTTACATATTAGTTACTTTAGCCTACTGGTATAAGTCCAGAATATTCCCTACTGGTTCAGGGTTCGACCCTTTCTCGCATGTAATTTTCTTTTTCTTGTGAGAAATTTTTTGGCCAACATGCCTTTTTTTCCCTAGCGTGCGGCTCATTATATCTTAGGGACGGCTCTGGTCCGATCTGATTAGCTTTATTAAAAACATATTGAAGTGTTACATAGAATATTTGTTTTGAAGAATCACCACACTATTTATTTTAAATTTAATTTTTTTTTATAACTAATGTTAAGAATAATCAAATCGTTTTTACTAGATTACCAAATACATTATATAGGATTTTGTTTATTTCCATATTATTTTTTTTCTTACAATGAATGTGATTTTGTTTCGAGGGAGGAACAAACACACACAAAAATGACACATTTTGGATCTCTTTCACCACTTGATCATATATCCATGCAGGCAAATTCATCATTCATATAATAAAAAGGTGCCGTCTTTCCTTCCGGTGAAGCATCATATGGAAAGAAGTTTGTTATCGGATTATCAATATAAACTAGAGAAAAGTCATAAAATAGCACAAAAAACATATCTTATCATAAATATAGCACCAAGGAAAATAATTTACATTTTTAATATTATTTTAATTACAAAGACTTTTATAGCATTATATAATTTAGGGTTTATGGTTAATTATTTAGGGTTTAGGGTTTATTATTTAGGGTTTAGGGTTTAGTATTTAGGGTTTATTATTCAAGGTTAGGGTTTAGTATTTAGGGTTTAGAGTTTAGTATTTAAAATTTAGGGTTATGGCTAATTTAGTGACAAAACATGTTTTTGTGCTATTTTTATAATTTTTCTTCCTTGATGCTATATTTTTGACAAGTCATGTTTTTTGTGCTATTAATGCGATTTGCCCTATAAACTATATGGGCTGAAATTTACTTTTAGATTTTTTTACATAAATGTTATTTTGTTTCGAAAGAGGATAAATAGTAAAATGACACATTTTTTGTTTAAAAAAAATGACACATTTTAGATCTCTTTTACCACTTGATCATCCATGCAAGCAAATTCATCATTCATACAATAAAGAAGTGCCGTCTTTCTTTCCGGTGAAGCATCATATGGAAAGAAGTTTCCAAGACAATTAAGTAAGGTTACGTGTACAAAATAAATAGTAATATATAGTTCTGTCTCCTAATTCAATATTTAACACAATCAACCTAACTGGCCAACTATTGTAGTTATTGGTTATTACAAAACAAAAAAAAAACGAAAAACGAAAGAGTTATTAAACGAACCAAAAAACATGCAAACGTGTCGAGCGAAGCCGGTCGAAACTCGCGATGTGTTAGGTTCGTCCCGGTAATCTCTTTGTTACATTGGCCATGTGCATCTCGTTTGACCGTCACGTGGCGGTAGTGGTAGGTCTGTTTCCGTTACAGCTATGTTATGCAACGTGTTGTAGCATAAATGGTTTTGTCGTGCTTTCTTGCTGTCCCAAGCTTGTTGAAATTAGACCTGCTTCTTTTAGATCAAAGGGGACGTGTGTAACAATCTTGTGGCTTCGTCAAAAATATCAGTGGGGAAATTCAAAAAATCTACTATCATTATTAGTTATTTTCTCCCATGGAATCTATAGAAAGATTTGTTTTCGATACTTGCATATTGCTACCATACTTATTAGAAATTATTAAGTGTTCCCATAATGAATAACTTCTTCATATGTACTTGAATGTCCAGTTTTTTGTTGTTAAAAAAGAATGTCCAGTTTTTGGTTATTTTTCTTTAAAAATATTTTTAAATAAATACAGGAAATAAGTTTTTGAAATTTATAATCGTAGATGTCCCTATTGAAGTCCATGTTCAAACCATGATATCTATATAAATTAAAGTTTTCATTAATTTATAATTTTATTACTACACTATATTTTATCTGATGATAATTTTGTTTTAGAAAACATTTTCTATCAAAACGGTCTGTTTATATGAAAAACACAATATCACATATACAAAAAAATTTACAAGAACATTCATTTAGACATTTAAACGGTGAAAAATATATGTAAGATCGAAACTTTCAAAATTTTACTTTAAAATAAAAATTTACCTATTAAAACATTTATGGATGATTATGAATTTCCTTAATTAAAATTATTTTTTTTGTTTTTTGTTTACTCTAAATTTGAAATAAATAATAAATTTTAAAAATAAAATAAAAACAACTAATGATTTTTAAAACTATCATATTTTCACAACATAATAAATTTTAAATTTATATATAATAAAATTTCGTGATGTAATTTTTTAAAAGTTTTGAAAATACACTAAAATAATAAAACCCGTCCAACAAAAAAAAATCTATAAGAAATTAAGAATATTGTTTGTGGAAGGGATTTCAAATGAAATTGTTATAGGAATACAGGGTATAACTCATAAGATTCAAAACTGTAATTTATATAAATAAATACTACGAGGTCTTAAAGGGCAAATACGAAAAAGTATGTGAGTGTAATTGATGGAAACGTGGATAAGCGCCGAATTCGATTCATGGAGAAGTCACCGAGGTAGCATCTCACAGAATCCACGTCAGACTATACACGTGTCATACATTCCTCATTTCGGAGGCTTTGGGCAGAATTAAAAAGAAAAAGAAAAACAAGATACTTTGGGCAGAGAGGAGTCAGTTTCATACTCTTGAGACTGAGTAGGCCCCAGCAAAAAGGCGCGTGTTTCACACTGTCTCTCACGGGCTTACGTAGACGCATTCAATTTTGGTCACAGCTGGATATGCGAGGGAGTTATCAATTTATCAGGCCCTACAAATTGTAAAAAAAAATGCGAAAATTTTATAAAAATGAATTAAAAGGAGTGTGCTAATGACATATTCTCTTCCACGCTCGATTTCGGCGCGTGTGTCACGTTCTGTTTTCGCTTATTTTTAGGGTTTTTTAGTTTTTCTTTGGGTGTGATGAGTTCGTTCTAATCAAGAACAGGAAACTGATTGAAGAACCTAACCTATTTGAATCTGAGATAATCACTAGATCGGTTGAGTATATCTGCAATGTTTTCACGTGGAAATAAAATTACAACTAGTTGTGTTCACGTAAGTTCAACATCGATCTATAAATCACGCAAGTAAGAACCAAAACAGAAAATGATAGTGTGGAAGTATTTTACATCATTTTTAATCGTGACAAAACATAGATAATTTTGTATATTTGATTAAGTATATCTTCTTAGTGTTTATATTTAAGTATCTTTTTAGATTCAATATTAATTCTGCTTTTCTTTGTACAAATTAGTTATGTTATTTCACATAATTATATATACGTGGTCGTATAAACCTCTGGGTGAACGATGAATTGATGATGCCAGTGGAATCTGAGCACAAGTGGGAGACGAACATTACTACGTGTTGAAGATCCAACACTTTCATCGACTAAGCATAGGGGAAATCATAAAATATTTAAATCAGCCATCAATACGAAACCAATATATCTCAAGCATTTTTTTCTTGTGTTGATAAAGAGATTTCAAACATTTTCCTTGTCAACCAATATCTAAAAACATATATAGAAGCACATATTGTGAATTTTCTTTCTGAAAACTATATTATTACATTTGCATGGACAATGCGTGTGCATGAATGAAATATATGTAGTCAGAGGATTCTGAATCTTCCATATGTAATTTATATACATAAATTATCTTATTTTATAATTATTTCCGAGATCTTTTTTTTTTTTGACAACTATTATTTCCGAGTTCAAAACCTATAATTGTGAATTTGTAAATGTCAGTATTAAATGCCCAAGGGGTAACTCGTTTTCCTGTTAATTTAACGCATTAGATTTACATAAACCATGTGGGGTTAGCTCACTGATAAAAAGGTGTTAGTAGTCTTTTACCACCTGGATTCGATTTCCGCTGGTCACGATATGGTTTACGCCATTAAACTAATATTAGCAACGGCTGGTATCGGGTCTAGGAGGGGACTAAGGCCTAAGGCCCGAACCCCTCCTTATTATACAAAAAAAAAGATTTACATAAGTATTCAGTTTACTTTGATTTATACGAGTTTAAGATTTTCCAAGCATAAAAATTACTAATACTCTGATTCTGTAAACATTTTAGTTTGCATGTGTTAAATGTGAACTTGTAAAGTGTGGAT
Source organism: Orychophragmus violaceus (assembly GCA_030180135.1). NCBI lineage: Eukaryota > Viridiplantae > Streptophyta > Magnoliopsida > Brassicales > Brassicaceae > Orychophragmus > Orychophragmus violaceus. The sequence goes on from CM058240.1 coordinate 91,368,950, forward strand.
ATTAGTTCCTTGTCGGGAAATTGTGTATAAATTCCTTGATTATTTATAGAATCTAAAATTATTTTTTTTAGAAGAAGTTTTATTTAAACAAATATAGGGGTCAAATGAGATAAATTATTTCGGGTTATTTAATTTTCAAACACGTTTTCAAAATCATAATGAAATTTCACTGTAAATTTTAAACCTATAATTATGGTATTACTAAGAATATTGATATCCATAAAATTATGTCATAAAACCACGATCGAGTCAAATCTAATACTAATACAGAACATTTATAGTATAGTATAATCTTACTCTACTAATTAAACATTCATAGTGATTATTGGTTTGTAATATTTTACAAGAAAAAGTTGACAAAAAGAGATAAAAGCCAGTATATTAGAACAAGATTGTCACTCTTCCATTATTTTTGACCTCTGACTCTAATTATTTTATTAAACAGCATATTTTCTGTATTTCTTAATTAAATAAATACTAAAAAATCAAACAAACGAAAATAAAAGAACAAAATGAAGGGGTGGACCACATGCGTGTCAAGAAAGGCCAGTCGTTACCGTTAAGCTGTGTCGTGCTCTGATTGGGCCACGTTAACGGCGTATCCAAAATAAAACAGAACACGTGTATAGATCGAAAAGAGAGAAAAAAGAGAAATGGACGGCAGAGATTGTATCTAGGTACCAGGAAATGGAACGTCACATCAAATGGTACGTGTCGGATGCTGCCCGATGATGGTGACGGTCAGCATCTCTTTAGCTTCTATTCATGCCCCCTGCCCGTAAATTACGTGTAACCTTTCCATGCGTTTTTTTTTTCTGTTCTTCCCCTTTTCTTTTTAAATCAAACATTTTCCTTTTAAAATCCCATTGCATTTCCTAACGCTCAATATCCCTCTTCAAATATCTCTCTCTCGATCTCACTGATTGTATCTTCTGGCGAACTCAAATCCCAGATTTTCTAGTAATTGTTTTGATCTGTAATTGGAGAATCTGAAGTTGTTGTTGTGGTAGTGTTGATATCAAATGGCTGGGATTTGCTGCGGTGTTGTTGGAGAGACTGAACCTGCGTCATCGGTTGATTCGACTACTCGAGCTTCTCTGAGACGGAGGTTAGATCTACTATCGTCGATCAAGATCGTTGCTGACACCGCCGTTGCTCCTCCGCTTGAAAGCTGCCGTAAGAGGCAGAAGCGTGACACACCGTCTCCGGTTTCGACGTTACCAGCTTCTGGAAATCTAGATCTGGAATCGAATGTGGGTAGTGATAGGAAGCTGGAGAAGGCGGGATCAGCTACGAATCCGGCTAAGAATTCAAAATTGATTTCTAGTTCCGCGACGGAAGCAGAGAGCTGTTTCTTCTCCGATGTGCCTAAAATCGGTACAACGTCCGTATGTGGTAGGAGAAGAGACATGGAAGACGCCGTCTCGATTCATCATTCACTTCTTCAGAAAAATTCTGAGATTCTTCATTTCTACGGCGTGTTTGATGGCCATGGCTGCTCTCACGTATGTTGTATCTCCTTAAACTTTCATGATGTTTTCTGGTTGATTGATTACTTACTAAAATTTTGTGGATAATTGTATAGGTTGCGGAGAAGTGCAGAGAGCGGTTGCATGGGATAGTGAAGCAGGAGGTTGATGTTATGGCCGCCGACGAGTGGAAGGAAACGATGGTAAAGAGCTTCCAGAAAATGGATAAAGAAGTTAGCCAGCGAGACTGCAACCTAGTTTCTAACGGTGCAAACCGGAGCCTGAAGAGCTCATGCCGATGCGAATTGCAGTCTCCTCAGTGCGACGCCGTCGGATCCACAGCTGTCGTGTCCGTTGTCACTCTAGATAAGATCGTCGTCTCTAACTGCGGCGACTCTCGCGCCGTACTCTGCCGTAAGGGTGTAGCAATCCCTCTCTCTTCAGATCACAAGGTAGCTAAACAGAGAATCCACTAGTTTGAATGTAGATCGGATGTTGTCGGTGTTGCTAAAAGTTTATTGTTATGTTTATGAACAGCCGGATCGACCCGATGAATTGAATCGGATCCAGCAAGCGGGCGGGCGGGTTATCTACTGGGACGGAGCTAGGGTCTTAGGTGTTCTCGCCATGTCCAGAGCTATTGGTGATAGTTACTTAAAACCGTATGTGATTCCGGATCCGGAGGTAACCGTAACGGATCGAACTGATGACGATGAGTGCTTGATCCTGGCGAGTGATGGACTCTGGGACGTTGTAACGAACGAGACGGCGTGCGGCGTGGCTCGCATGTGCCTTGAAGGTGCTGGGGCGGCGGATGGAGGAGACTCAGATACGGCGCACAACGCGTGCTCCGATGCGGCGTTGCTCTTAACGAAGCTGGCTCTGGCGAGACAGAGCTCCGATAACGTTAGCGTTGTCGTGGTTGACTTGAGGAAAAGGAGAAATAATCGAGTGTCTTAATTAGTGCTATAATTAGTAATAGATTATAGAAATTGTTACATAGCTAATTGTAATTTTTCTTAATTTTGTTATTTTTTATTTATTTTTCTACTTAGTTTTTTTCTGTGTTTTAAGTTTTTTTTAAACAGCTCTTAATTCAGGCTTGGGAAGAAAAAGAGCTGATTAAAAAGTTGTTTTTATTTAATTTTATTGTATTATTTTCGTAGGCACCATTATATATAAGTACGTGTATTTTATATCTTTTAGTTTTGTCAAGTAGAATTTTTATTTATAAAAATTAGTATTTCATCAAAATTGAAATTGTAAACAATTATTATGTTAATTCAGCGGAAGTATAAACTGTTTAAGCCAAAGCTCGTTCTTGAACAAACAAAAAGGAAAAATAAAAATAAAACGTAATTTGACAAAATAAAGCAATGAACGGAAATTCCAGTTGAACGGAAATTGAAATTGTAAACAATTATTATGTTAATTCAGCGGAAGTATAAACTGCATGCTTAATGTTAGCCGGTTCGAACTGGTTTAGTATCAGTGTAACAGATTTAAATCCAAACCGGTTTGGTACGAATCCATACGCATCAGATTTTTTATATTGGTATGACACACTGGCGTGGCGTGTGTCGTTTTAGTACATTTGAAATTTTTATTGTTGTTAAATATTCAAGGATAATATATTCATAAAAAACACAAAGAATCAAATTAATTGGATGGAACGTTTCAAGGATCATTTAGTAATGTTAATTCTCGAGTTTTACCTTTATTTGGAGGAGACTAAGCTGGAATCTTAATAAAAGTAATGATTTAATATAAATATTTTAGTTTAATGTAAGATAATTAAGAGAATTGTCTGGCCAACATTGTCCAATGCTTAATGTCAGTTAATGTTGGAATCAATCATTAATTAAACGGATTTGAATAATTGACTAATTAATATCAGCTATAGAATAAGGAAAGGAAAGTAAAGGAAAAGGAATCCTCAAATTCTTTGTTTAAAGATTAATTAGACCAACTTGAAGATAAATATTATATCAACTATGAACCGTCCATTACTTGCCATTTGCCAGTTGCCACAATGATCAAATAAACAAATATTCTTCTATTCAGACATGTTGTATAAACCCATCACAATAATGTATTTAAAGTTTGTTAGGTATTACCGTGTCTAGGATAATGAAATATTATTTACTGTTTAGACATCAATTAATCTTTTCTTTATGCTTTAAATTAAAGGCAAATCGTAAAAATGACACAAAAACATGTATTGTCATAAATATAGCAATAAGAAGAAAAAATCATAAAATAATATTTATTAAAGAGATAAGACTAAATTAACATTATTCCTAAACCCTAAATAATAAACTATAAACCCTAAATAATAAACCCTAAATCCTAAATTAACATTATTCCCACTTAACTCTAAGGTTTGTAATGCCTGTGATGAGTCGGGCTGGAAACTTGCATCGCCTAGATCTGATCAAGCTATGGCTTTACATGCCCACTTGACAACTATCCAACTCCCTACAAACTCCACGACTTTGGACACCTTCTCTTGGTCTGCGGATGGTGATAGATTGACTTACTCTTCAGCTAAAACATGGAATGTCATTAGAGAATCTGCGGATATACAAGACTGGTCATGTGTGGTTTGGTACAAAGGCAACATTCCTAAGCAAGCTTTTTTATGTGGACGGCAACGCTGGATAGAATTCCTACGAGATCTCGGCTGGTTAACTGGGGCCTAAATTGCCCGGTGGCTTGTGGTATTTGTGGCTTGGTTCCTGAAACAAGGGACCACTTATTTCTGAACTGTGCCTTTGGTAGGGAAATCTGGGCTCTCGTCGTCCGAAGATTTGGTTCATCGCCATTCTTCTTCAGATCTTGGACAGCTCTCCTAGCATGGGCTAAGCAACGATCGCGGCTTGCTCCTTCTGTTCTTCGTAAGACAGCCATCCACACCACCTTTTACTCTATCTGGTTGGAGCGAAACAATAGAGTTTTTAACCAACAAACAAAGTCTGCTTCTCAGATCTTCAAGGACATTGATCGTATGATGAGAAATATCATCACTGCGAGAAAGAAGAGGAAGAAATTTAAAGATTTAATGCAGCTGTGGTTAAGCTACTTTCCTAACCTGTTCTATGTTTGCCTCATTCCTATCATGTTTTTAACTTTTTTGCCATGATAGCATCTGTTATTTAAGCTCATCTCTGTAAGCTTAAAACCTTCATTTTTAATGATAAGTACTGTTTTGCAAAAAAAAAAAAAAAATAATAAACCCTAAACTCTAAAACCCTATATTATATAATGCTGTAAAAGTCTTTGTAATCAAAATAATGCTAAAAATATGAATTATTTTTTTGATACTATATTTATGATAGAGAAAAGGCATAAAATAGCACAAAAACATACCTTATCATAAATGTAGCACCAAGGAAAATAATTGACATTTTTAGCATTATATTAATTATAAAAACTTTTATAACATTATATAGTTTAGGGTTTATGATTAATTATTTAGAATTTAGGGTTTATTATTTATGGTTTAGGGTTTAATATTTAGGGTTTAAGGTTTATTATTTAGGGTTTAGGGTTTAGTATTTAGGGTTTAGGGTTTAATATTTAAAGTTTAGGGTTAAGGTTAATTTAGTGACAAGACATGTTTTTGTGCTATTTTTATGATTTTTCTTCCTTGTTGCTATATTTGTGACAATACATGTTTTTTGTGCTATTTTTGCGATTTATCCATTATGATAAGGTATATTTTTGTGCTATTTTATGCATTTTTTCTTAAATTAAATTTAAAATATATTTTAGGCACATAAAACACAAACCTCCAAACTAAACTTAAACATTTCAGAAGAGACTACGTTAGAGATGAGTAGATGACCATCTGAAAACACAAAGACAAGTATAATATAACCAATGCTCGGGAGATAGAAAATTCAAAACGAGCAGCGAGCTCTAAATGAAAACGGATTGCAAGGGCGACACAACCAACCAATCAACTATCTAAATGCTGATTATTCAATCAACTAATTATATTTTTGATTTTACAAAAAAATCACCATAGTATGGTAGTTTTAAGCATTTAGATACTATTGTTTACATTGCATATTAAAAGAATTTCGTTTTAAGATTTTTTTTTCAAATTAAAATTTCGCATTGATGTAAAATTTTAAACAAAAAAATCAATTTTGTTAAAAATTTAATATAAATAAATAAATAAATATATATATATATATATATACATTTAAATAAATATTAATTAATTCAAAAACAATTTTTTTTACAAAGCTTGTAACTTCATATGAGCTGAAACAAAAATTCGTTCTAGATCATCTGAACATAAATAGAGGATTAGCTTGAGTGTGCAACAAACTATATTCGTAAAACTCCAGTGAATTTCGTGTGGCCTTCCCTTGTGAGCGATGAAATACAAAAATATATAATTATGTACAGATAATATAATTTTGATATATTTTTAGTAATGAATAAATTAAATCGAAACAGAAAGAGTATAACTTTAGAATACATGACAAAATACCTAGAATACTACTCCCTCTATTCCTTAATGATTGATGTTTTAGAATTTTCACACATATTAAGAAATAATTAATATTTAGTTATAAATGCATGTTTTTCATTTATTAAAACACTTTCCAATAACTATTAACCAATAGCTATTTAGTATTGTCTTTGGAATTCACAATTTGTAAACATTAATTAGTAAAATTTGCATAGAAAACCTACAACATCAATCTTTTTGAAACAAATTTTTTTTTCTAAAACATCAATCATAAAGAAGCGGAGGGAGATTGCAAAACCAATAACTATGTGGTTTAATGGAACACATAATCCAATATGGCAAAACTGGTCGACATATATGGAGATTTCACCATCAAAAGATAAGGCGCAGCCAAACAAAAAAAAAAACATTAGATTGCAAAATGCATAATGTTGTATATTGCGCAATGAAGGATTTTTTTAGCTGGTGCCTGTTGGGTACATGGAAAGAGCAAGAGGGCAAAAGAATAAGAGTTGGACACAACACAAGTGGAATAGTCTAAGATAAGATTATGCTTACTTGTGACAATCAAACAATTACACGCGTCTATTTGGTCTATGTCAGATTTGGTTTCGAAGATTTGATGTTGACCTCTCTTTCTCTCAATTATTCTTTCTCTCTATATCATCATGTTGTCTCATCTTGTGTCTTATTACCAAATCTGTATGGGTCCGATTGGTGAACAAAAACGGAACGATTATATTAGCAGTTAGCGAAAGTGGTAAGCGGTTGAATAGTGCAAAACTGTAAGTGAAAGCTGTTAGCAAAAACTGTTAGCGAAAGCGGAAACAAAAAGCTGAGAGTAACCGCTTTTACTGTAGCTTTTGTTAACGTTTTCGTGATTGGTAAGAAAGAAAGCAGTATGCTTCAATCGTTTTAACTGTAGCTACACCATTCACACCCTATAACTCATGTTCATTAGGTTTCTACTTTATAGCATTAGGTTTCTTGCGTTCCATTAAAAATGTTAACTATTTCCACTGTTTAAGAAGAAATTATGCCTTATGAATACTCAAAAAATGTTATACCATTTCCTCTTTGGTGTCAAAGTGGTTCTGTCACTTTGGCTATGGTTGCTCTTCGAGGTTTGACTTTAGTTGTGAACTTTTAATTTTTTAAGATTGTCACGGCTTCATTTTCTCAAAATTCGTAGTTTCAAAAATTTCTCATGTCCATAATCTTTGAGTTTTGATTCCAGTTTTATAATTCACTCGAATCTTTTTATGTGAATCCTTTGGACGGAAAATAAAATACTCAAAAGTGACCTTATGTATTAAAGATAAATATAACCTCTTCTCACCTAATTCGAACAAAACCAGACCAAACCAACCAACAAACCGGTCGATAAACAAGAATCCATAGCAGGAAATACGAAAATGGCAAGAGTTTTTGAAGGACTCCTGAGACATTTCTAGGTGGGTCTTGGAGTAGCCCATTCAACCCTGAGGATGAGGTTATCATAACCATAACCATTCAATTTGTTGATTGCTCGTTGAGCGTCTTCTCTGCTCACAAAATTGACGAAACCAAATCCTCTGCTCACTCCAGTTTTCTGATCAATTGCTACATAGACACGGGTAACAGCTCCAAACGGATGGAAGAGCTCCATCAAATCCGGTTCACGGGTGTCTTCAGACAAGTTAGTTACACGCACAGAGTTCTCATCGTTCCTCCTCCTCATGTCTGAACCAACAGCGCTTCTGTCTGCACCTGCTCTCATGCTAGGCGGGACATAAGCGGCCTTGCCAGTTCCAGGTGCAGCGGATACGGTAGATGTTTCCCCTGTGGGTGGCTTGTCGACAAAGACATCGGTTGGTGCAGCTAGATCCTTGTAAGGGCATTTTGATGTCCAATGATCACCTTTCTTGTGGCATATCCTGCAAACCATGAGGACTGCACCACCTTTACCCAGCTGAGATAGGCTGTCTCCAGCTGCCTTTGATTCATCTGCTTTGGTACCTGAAACATTACATACCCCATCAGATTCGGATCACCGGAGAAAGAAAGCTCTATCAACCTAATTTATACATCAAGCGAAGAACACAGAAGGAGAAGCTTCACAGAACAAAAGCTTGAAGATTTAATAACCTAAAACTAAAGTAAAAGCTTCACATAGTCAAATATCAAATAACATTGAACATTTTGCGACTATCGGCGAACGTATAGTTAACTATGAAATGAAGCAGTATTACATAAGTAACAGAATCACACATTCTGCAATAGAAGACACAAAACTAAGCATCATATTCAATGGGTTTATAAGTAAAATCATTCACATATGGAAGAAATTTATCAAGAAAGTCCTACTAAGATTAACAAGGATTTTGGTAACTGCTCCATCAACCTAATTTATACATCGAGCGAAGAACACTAAAGGAGAAGTTTTACAGAACAAAAGCTTGAAGATTTAAAAACTAATCTTCATACAATCACATAGTAAAGTAATGGAAGTCTGCAACATATAAGTGTACAGTAAGCAGCCACAAAAGTGAGAGCACATTTTCTGCTCGTACTCGGAATGGACTACAAACAGTAAACTGCTATCGGTGACATACTGACCAATCACACAAAGAAGTAGCCGTAAGGCTAACATGTGATCGGCTAATTGGTCACCCAAGTCATATAGTCTTAGATTACAATAATAAGACTAATGTTTTAGTTCATGATTCATATATTCAGACAATGAATTAGATTCGGTCCCAAGGTTAGAACAGATTCACACAATGAGCGTCCAAAAGACAGAACAAGATCAAATGTTACCAAAGCAATTAAATCAGAGAAAAAGAATTTACCAGGAGCCCTAGGTCGTTCCAAAAGAATCTCCTCGGTTGAAACCATGGTGAGATGGCTACCAGCGTCCTCATTAGCGGCGTCTCCGAACTTAGGCCAGCTCCTTCGCTCCATGGCACGTTTGTTGAGCCGAGCCGAAGCTAACTTTCGGACACGTGACTTGGTCGTGATCTTGACCTTATTGCCTTCATCGTTGAACTTGTACTCGATCACCGTCTTCAATCCGTTCTCGTCTGGGCCAATCACCTGTTTCGGAGGGAGAAGGAAATCCAGATCGTCGTCTTCGTCCATCTCCCCCCATCGGAACTTGCTCGTTTTCTGCTGAGAATCGATCGTCATCTTCTCGTTTGGATTCAGATGCGCGCCGCTGACTGCCTCGATGTAGGGTTTCGTATCTTATCTATGCTTCCGGTAACTGCCTAAGAATGAAACGCACCGTTTTATTTTATATTTTTATAAAAATCATTATGCGAAATAATTAAATGTTATGTTTTTCTGAGCGACATCGAGGTCACTTGTTCGACCAACATACCACTCCTGACGAATTTTTTAGTCTCTCAACCTATTTTTGGGGCTTTTTCTGCTAATAAGGTGGTTTACTTTCATCTGCCTTTCCTTAAGCTCACCAATGAGCGGCCCATTATGGGCCCAAGTGACTTTCCTGATAGAAAACTCGCAGAAAGCAAAGGAAGGATATGGTAAAGCTGAATCACTAACAGTCTAACGCACTGTAAAGACTACAAAGTATGAACCATCACTACAACAGACTTGGTTGTGAAGCAGAATTACAAAGGAACCTCAAGGGTCCAGTACTATATTCTGTCTGCGATTTCAACCCTACGGTTCTATAACTATTCAGCTAACCGGAACAAGGAGGCGCATATCTGACATCATTACTAGCTAACTAGAAGATAAGAATAACTGTGATTGTTGTTGCGCATATGATGGAAGGAATCGGAATTTATGCCCTTACTTAAAACCGTGATATCCCGGCTTGGTTTTGCTTCAAGATTGAAGCTTCTTCTTGACTTAAATTTCACTGTAGTTACGCCAGACAGCCCTGAATTCTTCACGGAATGTGTTCAAGCGTGCCTTGAGGTTTGGAGTTCTCAGGCTTGCATGAAGAATGATCACTATGGAGATTGGAGAGAAAAGTATCAAAGTTAGAGGTTTAAAACAAGAACAAAAACAGAAAAAAAGATAAAGAATAAATCATTGGAAGTGTGATAACATACTGAGAAGGGCAGTGGCAAGTGCATAGAGGACCCATAACAAACCGCAGGAAGTAAACCACAAGACAAAGCTGGCTACATAAGGAATATTTTGCATAAGCTGGGTTTCAAGAAGTACGAGAATTTATATGACTTAAGGGATATTGAGTCTTTTAAGTACCGGTTAAGCCAAGCAAGACAAACACCAAACGTGGTTGGCCACAAACGTAAACCGTCTTTCTAGCTGCAGACCGCCCACGAATGACGGGCCTGAAAGGTGTACACAAGTAATAAATTAATGTTGAAAAAGACCTTGTGTAAATCTTTCATGGAAAACAGATCAAAAGAACTCACATGTGGGGAGGCCTCATCTTTGCAGCTAAATGTGGCGAGAATTGCCTAATGGTCCGGATCATCTTCTCATTAAAAGTAGCTGCAAAACTGCAAAAGACAACAAAATTCAGTAGAGGGTGATTCGTACAATAGATGCCAAGGAAACTCGCGCACACACATATACATACAAATCTTGCAAATCAATGGGTCTAGCAAAAAGAAAACAACCCATATAGAACCTCGCAATATGAATTTTAAGAACCAATACCATATCCTATTGAAACTAATAATACTAAACACATCCATTTGAGTCATTGAGTGGTTAATCATTTACATATAGAGAAGCTCCTCCTAAACATTCAATAGATGCGAACCAACACCAACACAAGTAACAAATGAATTTCTAAGCAGCCATATAAAGTATAAACTAACGAGAAATCACAGGAAGTACCTGTCGTTTAGGAAAGCTAAGCTCAGGGCTGTAAGAGCAGCCCCAATAATGGCTAGAGGTTGGGTGATAAGTGCAAGAGCTGAGTCCACAAATGAAGAAAAAAGTTATAAACACAGCTCAAGAGGATCTTAAATCAAAACCCAGATTTCTTATTCAGAGCTTAAAAAAACAAGAAATTCGGCCAAGCTAACATACCCAGAACGAAAATCAAGAGGAGGAAATAATTCGTCCTATAGCTGCATCAGGAAAAAAAAAAACGGTTTAAAAAGAGAAGATAGGATCAAAATCAACATCTCGAATAGCGCGTATAGAATGCAAAAGAGGGTAAAATTAAATACTAGTAGAGATTGCATTTGAGACGGCTCATCCATTTAGAGAAAGAGCGAGGGAAGGCGAATCGGGAAAAGAACTCGGCCAAGGAACGAGGACGCGTCGACCACTCGACCTCTCTTAGCGCCTCAATCACATCTTCAGCTGCAACGCTATCCCAATCCATCTCTATATCTTTTGGCACACAAGATGATGCAATAATCTACACAAGATGATGCAATAATCTGCTCCGAAAAAGATGAAAATTAGGGTTTGATAGTTTTTTTTTTCCAATTGATTCGAGTTTCAAGAGTTGATTCGCGGATGTTTTTGCTTCTCAGGTTGTGTTTATTTTTTCCCTGTGGGTCAAGCAAGCAAGGGGAAGGGAAGGTAAAATAAAATCAGTACAAACACATGTGCGAAATAAACATAGCGTGCGTGCAGTAGATGATCACGTGTCGGCATCGGACTGGACACAGGAATGAAGAAAACGTAAGGAAAAAAATGTCTGAGCCCGGGTTCGAACCGGGGACCTCTAGTGTGTGAGACTAGCGTGATAACCGACTACACCACCCAGACGACATGACTATTTTTCTTATTTATTATATTTATAGTTATCTGAAACGGAAATGAAATGAATGCTTTGCTAGAGATGCTATGATTCATTGGTTGGTATGAAATAGTTTATTGTTTTGTGTTTTCAACATGTAACTAATAATTAATGTGTAATAATGTATTTACGTACATGAAATCTAATTGTTTATGATATATGATATGGTTGTTGAGATTTTTTTTCATAATTAATTTATTCAAGCTCCATCAGCTTTTCTGTAGGTGGTAGTGTAAGAATATGATCCCATGTAGTTGTCAAAAGCTCATGAATACCACCAGAAGCAACCACTACCTTCCATATGTCTCATCTTGGTTTGCTCTCTCTTTCCTTTCCCTCTCAACATCTTTAATACTCTCAGCTGTTTGGTTTTAGATACGTTTGGAAAGAAGATCGACATGGCAGCTCATGGAGTACTGTCGAAGCAAATAGCAGGAGGAGATTCGTATGAAGAAGCGTTGGTTGCTTTGTCATCGTTGACCACGAAGCGTGACAGAGGAGAACAATTCGTGTTTGTGTCTGATTATCTAAAGGTTCTTCTTAATGTGAACTTGATTGATTGTTTGGTTCCTACCATTTTAGTTTACTGTTTCATACTTAATATAACACATGTATGTAGATACTTGACCTGGAAGAAGACATCTCGAAGCTGAAAGTTATCCATGTCGCTGGAACCAAAGGCAAGGTACAAATCAAGAAGTGTGGCACTTCTTGTTCTTCTCTCATAGTGTTTTCCACTCTAGACTTTTGTCTAACATACAGCTAACATTAATTCTCTATTTGCATGCTGAAGGGATCCACATGCGTCTTCACAGAGTCTATTTTGAGAAACTATGGCTTTCGGACAGGACTCTTGACTTCACCTCATCTCATTGATGTTCGTGAAAGATTTCGCTTAGATGGGTAAGTTTTTCCAAGTTAAGAAGATCGAAACTTTGTCATCCATTTTCGTTTTCCCTGATGTTTTCTCGTCGCTGCAGTGTTGACATAAGTGAAGAGAAGTTCTCGGCTTATTTCTGGTGGTGCTATAATAGGCTTAAGGTGGTATGTTAGTTATTTGACTTTTAGTAATTTTGGACTCAATTACAAGGTAGCTAGTTATTTGACTTTCAGGAGGTAACTAATGAGGAGACGACGATGCCTTCCTATTTCCGCTTCCTAACGTTGCTAGGCTTCAAAATATTTGCTGCAGAGGAGGTTTGATGCTAATATCTTTGTTAGTTGAGAGATGCAGAATCAGTTTTCTTTGTATCATTTGGTTCTTTATGCAGGTTGATGTTGTTATCTTGGAGGTGGGTCTAGGTGGGAGGATTGATTTCACCAATGTGGTATGTCCAATATATTTACTTCAATTCTGTTTTTTCTTGTGCCCAATAAGCATATCTGGCGAGGCAACAAGTTCTAACACAGGTTCACTGCTGCCATTGTTTCAGGTTAAGAAACCTGTGGTATGTGGTTTTTCATCTCTTGGATATGATCACATTGAAATTCTAGGTTACTATCTCTTCTCTTTGCATGCCAGATCAGTTCTTCTTTAGATTATATTATATGGTGATTCCTATCTTCTCTGTTCTTGATGCATCATATCACAGGAGATACACTTGGAAAAATAGCTGGTGAGAAGGCAGGAATTTTCAAGGTTTCTACAACTTCCGGTTAAATATCAAGAGGGTCATTCCTTTTTCTGGTGTCTTATGTCTACCTTGTTCATCTTTCAGCTTGGAGTTCCAGCTTTCACAGTGCCCCAAGTTGATGAAGCTATGTGTGTCCTTCAAGAGAAAGCTTCTGAGTTAGATGTAAGTTTATATTTCCATTGCCAAAACCGAAAACAGACAATAAATGCAAACCAATCCGCGTTGGTCTAATTGGTAAAGGATGTCTAGTGGTCTTCCGTCAACTGGGTTCGATTCAGATTGGCTACCGCGGCTTTCACATGGGCTCTCCGGCCCAAATGATTAATTGGCTAAAACGACTAATCCTTAAAAATAAAATAAAAAACAATAAATGCCTGCATATTACAGTGTACAAGCTAGCTTATATGGTTATGGTGCACTTCACAAACAAAACAAAGAGTATTGAAACCACAAAATAGGATGTTTGATTTTTAATAATAATTGTGTTAGTTTGTCAAGAAAATAGTTGTGTATTTATAGAGAATCCTGAACATTGTATTGACAGGTGAATCTGAAAGTTGTACAACCACTAAGCAAAAGTCTTTTGAATGACCATAATAAACTCGGTCTTGATGGGGAGCATCAGTATCTCAACGCTGCTCTAGCAGTCTCACTTGCCTATACTTGGCTCCAGCAATGTGGTAACTTTGAAATACCCATTCTAAATCAGATGGTAAGCTCCTTTCATATGTGAATCTTCTTCGATCTTGATTTTTTTGCCCATGAATTTTCTCAACATTCTTCTATTTGGCTAGACAACACTGCCTGAGCCGTTCATCAAAGGCTTAGCTACAGCCAATTTACAAGGACGAGCACAAGTCATTCCTGATCCATATATCGACCATGTGGCTCAAGGAAATCTAGTGTTTTATCTCGACGGTGCTCACACTCCCGAAAGCATGGAAGCATGTGCAAAATGGTTTTCTCTTGCTGTAGTGGGAGATGAACAGTCTGAGAGTCTGGAATCTTTTTTTCATGGATCCACTCATGATTGTGAGGAGAGAAAGCTTGAGAAGAGTTCAGGAGAAACCTGCCAACGGGTAGGGATTTTTTTTTGTTCTTTGACCATTTTACTTAATTTTCAGAGATTACTTTTAGCTTTGACCAAAAACAAAATCTGACAGAGAACCTGTATGGATGTGTTGCAGATACTGCTGTTCAATTGTATGTCGGTTCGGGACCCATATCTGCTTTTCCCACTTCTAAGGAATACATGTGTTAAGTATGGTAAGTATGTGAGCCTGAGGCCACTAGTCTATAACCTTCTCTAGTCTATTCTTTCTGATTGAAAGAAGTAGTAACAAAAAGCTTTTGTAACGCTTCGACTACCACTGTCTATGATCCCATGTCCATTTTCGATCCGTGACCCATGACAGTCGGTGTGTTAGTCCGAAAAGTTCGAAAGACTTGTTTACTGATCTGGAATCATTATAGCTTTCTTGTCTTAAAGACGCTGTTAAGATGTTTTTGTTATATTTTGTAGGTGTTGATTTCAAGAAAGCTTTGTTTGTGCCCAACATGACGATGCCTCATCAGGTTGTTATGAAAGCTTTGATAGAGAATAGTGATGATTCACCCGTTGATTTGTCGTGGCAGTACACACTCCAGAAAGTGTGGGAGAGTCTTGTTGGAGAAGGAGAAGATGGAGGAAAGAGTCAGGTGTTTTCGTCTCTGCCATTGGCAATCAAATGGCTCAGGGACGTTGTGGTTGATCAAAATAGTTCATCCACAAGAATTCAGGTTAAAACCAAAACCCTTTAAACATCTCAAATATAAACAAACCACATTAGCTTTTTTATGACACTGTAGTGTGTTTTTGATCAAAGCAGGTTCTGGTAACTGGTTCATTACAACTTGTGGGTGATGTTCTGAGATTAGTCAGAAAATGAAGCAAGAATGATGGATGATATTCACATCCGATTGTATTTTCTCAGTTTCTGATGTGCCTAAAGACTTTTCGTTCCAATCTGAAAAATAAAAGACCAAATTGTAACAAATTTCTACAGTTTGGAATATATTCATATTGGAAACTCTTGTGACAAATCTCTATGCTACAAATCTTGTGACAAACTCAGGTGACTAAATTTATTAGAAAAGTTCTCATTAGGAGCCAAGTTGTTAAACTTCTAACCACCCTAGGCTCCTGGAGGTGTCAGAGCAGAGTATTCGCTTTTTGATGTTGTTGTGGGCGTGGATCCAGAAGGCTAGAAAGGCAGCCCTTGTATATATATACCAAGAGCGGAAGATTAAACACTTATGAACCTATCTTACATCAGTAGTTGGAAAAGATCATAAATAATATATAAGGGATATAAGTCACTTCACTTATTTCACCAATAGGTAGACCAAATAATATAAGATTTCAAATTTTCTGCAAACAAACACGACGGAACTAAATTGATTCTTACCTTTTCAATCCGTCTTTTTATCAAGAACTAAATGATCCCTTTTAAATCCTTCAGTATCAGGCCGTTTATCAACATATTGGATAAAATATGTCCATATCATCTTTATAACTATCACTGGCACAGTATGCATGTAGCCTCATCAGTACTGATGATAACCTGGCAACACAGTCGAATGTGAAACTTGGAAAGCTCTGTGTATTAGGACATAATGTCACACATTGGTAGTTAGAATGGATCTCACTTAATATATAAGGGATATGGACCACTCCACTTATCACGAATTGGTTTTAGGTTGGAAACCCATAGATCTTAATATGGTATCAGAGTCCGATCCATATAGTTCAACCCGATCTGACCCAAAGTTGGTCCAACCATCGACAACCCATGCCCAAAATTGGTGCCGTCGATCCAGCCCGAACATTCCGAGATTAGTGGTCAAAGAGTCATTATCTCGAAGGGGCGTATTAGGACATAATGTCCCACATCGGTAGTTGGAAAGGATCTCACTTAATATATAAGGGATATGGGCCACTCCACCTATCACCAATTAGTTTTAGGTTGGAAGCCCATAGATCTTAATAGTGTGTTGAAGGGATGCGATACTCGGGACAGAGAACAAGATCTCTACTTGTCTTTCCAAGGATAAGTCAAACAAGAACAAGAGCTAGACCGACTAAACCAAAATGTCTATACTTTCATTTTTCCCATGTGTGGTTTTGTTGTAGCAGTTAGATTTCGTTCTTATCACCAAATGAGAATATCATGTCTTAGATATATTTTTATATAAACCAGTAGACTTTGTTGGTTTCAACCATTTTTTCCCACGCGTACGTAAGTATATGCTTGTAGTCTTCAGTCTTCACGTTTGTTATTCTCTTTCTCAAGCTTTCCCCAAGTTGACTTGGCCTCTTTTCCCTGAAGGTGCTATAATTCTTCCGACCGATTGTTCTTTGATCATAGGTTTTGTTTTTATGTTCTATACTGTTCCTTGATGTTTTGATTTTGTTCGTAGATAAACTATTGTGCAACTCTTTTATGGTTAGAAATTATGAGATCGGTATTCTCCTGAGTGATTATTTGAGTGGAACCTTTGGTACATGCGTCTGTGTAACTTAACCTTCTTGGCTTATGTGATCGTAGGAACAAGAAGTGGTCGTTTTGTGATACTTAAAGAACGGTCAAGATGGTAACACTTTTCAGTTTCACTCTGTTTCAAAAAATCTTAAATTAACTGTTACTTTTGTGTGGTTTAACTCTTAACCACAGGTGAAGTTTACAGGTAATGAACTCAGGGCAATTATGGACCGTAAGAACAACATCCGTAATATGTCTGTCATTGCACATGTTGACCACGGTATGATTCTTTTTCCCCCTTTACAGTGAGATTTGTCATGTTTTTGTTGATGGTTAAGTAACACTGATGCGGATATGGGTATAATAAATGGGTACGGAAAACGGCAAAGTAAAATTGTGAATACATATACGGCATGATACATTATGAAACATATATAAAATATACTTACACATATAATTATAAAGAAAATCATATTTAAATTTTAATATAACAAACTAGAAGGTGCTTTAATTTTATATTAGACATCAATTTCTAAACTTAAGGTATAAAAAATTTCATAAAATCTTATTATTTTCTTTCTGTTTTGATCATTTTTTCTATATCATTTATCTTGGAGAAGTTTTCGAACTGTCTCCAAGTTTTCCCGTCCTAAAACGTTTTCGGTACAGGGACGGCATGCATTTAGAAGATTGTTCACTATCATACTCTTGACTTGATTATTATTGTCTGTTCATGTTTCAGGGAAATCAACTCTTACTGATTCTCTTGTGGCTGCGGCGGGAATCATTGCACAAGAAGTTGCTGGTGATGTACGTATGACTGATACACGTGCAGACGAAGCAGAGCGTGGTATTACAATCAAATCCACCGGTATCTCACTTTACTACCAAATGGAAGACGAAAGCCTCAAGAGCTACAAAGGCGAGAGAGATGGGAATGAGTATTTGATCAATCTAATTGACTCCCCTGGCCACGTTGACTTCTCATCAGAAGTCACAGCTGCGTTGCGTATCACTGATGGTGCCCTTGTGGTGGTTGACTGCATTGAAGGTGGTGCAGACTGAGACTGTACTTCGTCAAGCACTTGGTGAGAGGATCAGACCTGTTTTAACTGTCAACAAGATGGACCGTTGTTTCCTCGAGCTTCAGGTTGACGGTGAAGAAGCATACCGGACTTTCGAAAGAGTGATTGAGAATGCTAATGTTATCATGGCTACTTATGAAGACCCTCTTCTCGGAGATGTTCAGGTTTATCCTGAGAAAGGAACGGTTGCTTTCTCTGCTGGTTTGCATGGTTGGGCCTTTACACTCACTAATTTTGCAAACATGTATGCTTCAAAGTTTGGAGTTGATGAATCTAAAATGATGGAAATGTTGTGGGGTGAGAACTTTTTCGACCCTGCCACGAGGAAATGGACAAGCAAAAACACTGGTTCCTCGACCTGTAAGCGTGGATTTGTCCAGTTCTGTTATGAGCCCATTAAGAAGATCATCAACATCTGCATGAATGATGACAAGGATAAGCTATGGCCAATGTTGCAGAAGCTCGGTGTCACTATGAAATCTGATGAGAAAGAATTGATGGGGAAACACCTGATGAAGCGTGTGATGCAGAACTGGCTCCCAGCAAGTGGTGCTCTCCTTGAAATGATGATCTTTCACCTTCCTTCCCCTTCCAAGGCTCAGAGATACCGTGTTGAGAACTTGTATGAAGGCCCTCTTGATGATAAGTATGCAACTGCCATAAGGAACTGTGATCCTGAGGGT
The DNA here is from genome assembly GCA_030180135.1 of Orychophragmus violaceus. Lineage (NCBI taxonomy): Eukaryota > Viridiplantae > Streptophyta > Magnoliopsida > Brassicales > Brassicaceae > Orychophragmus > Orychophragmus violaceus. The sequence continues at coordinate 91,387,571 of CM058240.1, forward strand.
CCTCTCATGCTCTACGTGTCCAAGATGATCCCAGCATCAGATAAAGGAAGATTCTTTGCGTTTGGCCGAGTCTTTGCAGGGAAAGTGGGAACTGGTATGAAGGTAAGGATCATGGGTCCAAACTTCGTTCCGGGTGAGAAGAAGGATTTGTTTGTGAAGAGTGTGCAACGTACTGTTGTCTGGATGGGGAAGAAACAAGAGACTGTTGAAGATGTTCCATGTGGTAACACTGTGGCTCTGGTTGGATTAGTTCAGTTTATAACCAAGAATGCAACTCTCACAAACGAAAAGGAAGTTGATGCTCACACTATTCGCGCAATGAAGTTTTCTGTTTCCCCTGTTGTCCGAGTTGCTGTTCAATGTAAAGTTGCCTCTGACCTTCCCAAACTTGTGGAAGGGCTTAAAAGACTGGCCAAATCAGACCCTATGGTTGTTTGCACGACGGAAGAATCCGGAGAACACATCATAGCCGGTGCTGGAGAACTCCACCTTGAGATATGTTTGAAGGACTTGCAAGATGACTTCATGGGAGGTGCGGAGATCATCAAATCAGATCCAGTTGTTTCTTTCCGAGAGACGGTACTCGAAAGGTCTTGCAGGAGGGTAATGAGCAAATCCCCAAACAAGCATAACCGTCTTTACATGGAAGCACGCCCCTTGGAAGAAGGTATAGCTGAAGCCATTGACGAGTGTATCATCGGTCCAAGAGATGACCCCAAGACACGCTCCAAGATATTGTCCCAAGAGTTTGGATGGGACAAGGACATCGCCAAGAAGATTTGGGCGTTTGGTCCAGAGACCACAGGACCTAACATGGTTGTGGACATGTGTAAAGGAGTCCAGTACCTGAACGAAATCAAGGATTCAGTAGTAAGTGGTTTCCAATGGGCATCAAAGGAAGGTCCTTTATGTGAAGAAAACATGAGAGGCATTTGCTTTGAGGTCTGTGACGTTGTCCTCCACTCAGACGCCATTCACAGAGGAGGTGGTCAAATCATTACAACGGCTAGAAGAGCTTTCTACGCTTCTCAGATAACCGCAAAGCCGAGACTTGTTGAGCCGGTCTACTTGGTGGAGATCCAAGCACCAGAGCAAGCACTCGGAGGAATATACAGCCTTCTTAACCAGAAACGTGGGCACGTGTTTGAAGAGATGCAGAGACAAGGAACACCTTTGTACAACATCAAAGCTTATCTACCAGTTTTAGATTCCTTTGGGTTCTCTGGACAGCTCAGGGCTGCAACATCAGGACAGGCGTTTCCTCAGGCAATATTCGACCATTGGGACATGTTGACTTCGGATCCTATGGAGAATGGTTCGCAGGCTTCTGCTATTGTTGCAGATATCAGGAAGCGAAAAGGCTTGAAGCCACAAATCACTCCTCTCTCTGAGTTCGAGGACAAGCTGTAAGCCCATCAGAGAAGTTGTAACTCTTGAGTTCTGCTGTACTATATTTGGTTGGGATTGTGTACATTAAGTGTGACAAAATATATGTACCATTATCGTGCAATAGATGTTTGATATCTTCATGTCTGATCCAATTTCTTAATGGCTGCCATTGACGAGTACCCTTGGACATTTTATGTTGGAGGTGGAAACAGAGAACCTCCCTCTGTTATGCTGACTGAGAAAGCTCAAAGAATTGCAGCTGAGGAAGGTGAAGCTACAGAGTCTTGAACCATCAATCACAAAGCCAATTAGTTTGAAGAACAAAAGCTCTCAAGTATAAATGAAAATCATGCATGTACTAACTAAACGACCTGCCAGTTCAGTAGCTCTTGCTTCAGATGCAAGCTTGACTCTTTGAGATATTTTTTCTCATCTTCTCCCACATTAACTACAATCATATTTTCATCCCAAATAAGCATAACTTGAGAGTAAAATCTCCTTCGACTAAATTAATCAAGTGTAAACTGATGTCACGAGTTAAAATCCAAGCCATTGAATTCCTACTGCACAATCCCTAAATGGACACCAACTTAACACCAAGGCTCAGCTGGAATAGAAAATCTGGATTCTGTAAGATCAATCGTGAACAAGTTCCTTACCGCCTCGCTTACTGTCCCAATCTCGAATTTAGGGTTACTTACTCATGTATGTATGATTCCACTTTACGGAATTTACGACAGAGCGAGGCGTCGGAGTGTAGCTCAAAACGCAGGGATCATCACCAGATTAGGCGCCGGCGGACACGTCGAAGAGCTTGATCGTGTCCCCTCCGCTCGCAGCCAGAAGGTGTCGACTGAACCTTCTCCAATTTTTTCCTTGATTGAACAAAAAAAACCGAAAAAAATAAATATTCGCCGTTGCCGGGGATCGAACCCGGGTCACCCGCGTGACAGGCGGGAATACTTACCACTATACTACAACGACTTGTTTGTTAAATTTCGTCTAACTTAGTATATAATAATTTATTATAAAATGGATTGAAAGTTGATAATTGATCAGTTTGTTTTTGCTTTTGGTTTACAAAGTCCAACAGTTTAAGAGAGAGATATGGGGTGGCGATGGAGTATTACCACTAATACATTTTACAAGTACTGTAAATCGTGTCAAAATGTAAAAAAAAAAACGTCGAAACTAATCATCAAAGTATCCGCAAAAAGATGAAATTTGATTAGTTTCTTAAATCCAAAATATCTTTTCTTGTTGTCTGGATATTTTTCTATAATCTAATCACCAATTTTAGGGGCTTCATCCTCTTGTTTTCTTTGTGTTGTCAACATAAGTCTCATCTTGTAAACCAACAAGAACACAACAAGTCTCAAATCCAAACCAAACCTTTCTGGACAGAACAAATAATAAAACAACAAAAAACTCAAAAAGAATTTGTAACAGCTAAAGCAATACCAGTGACTGCAACCCCAAGCGAACTCCAAACAGTAAACGTTTCACCTCCACAAAGCCAAACCATACCTGGAACAAACCCTATCCCGACCGACGCAGCCGTTAAAACAACACATACATCCTTAACCAACTCAAACTGTAACCCTCTCCTCTTCTTCCTACTCAGCTTCATTACATCCCTTGTCTTCACTTCATCATACATCTCCTCCTCACAATAACGAGTGATTAACAAACTCGGAATCCTACTATCAAACTCATACCCTTCTGGTTCCCACTCGTTAAACATCTCTTCTGCTCCTTTAACATCGTCTAGCTTTAACAAAGATCTAATCACACTTAAACACCCTTCATTACTACTCATCATCTTATCTTTCTTGTACTCATTCCATAGACGGTACACTTCTTTTTTACTCGTTGTTATCTCTATAGCCTTTAGTATTGACCCATCTGTTTCATAAGCCTTTGCCATTGCGTCCATCGTCCTCACTTCAAGTTTTAGTCCATCTTCTTCTACCCATTCTCTCTTATACTTCTCCATGCACTCTATGGCTGATACATCTGCGTTTACTCTCAAAACGTTGTTCTTCGTGATACAGTCCGGCTCTATGTTCTTCTCCTTCATCTTCTCCAGAACCTTCATTACCTTGCTTCGTTTTCTCATGTCGCTGTAGAGAGATATCATTGAGTTGAATGGGGTAGGGTTTAAGAGGAACCCTAGCTCACTCATCTTTTCGAAAGTTGCTTCTGCTTTATCTACAGTTTTGGGGGATCTTATGTAACAAGTTAAGAGAGTTGAGTAGACAGAGTAGTTCTTCATGTTGTCTGGGATCTTGCTTTCGAAAAACTTCTCAGCTTCTTCTAAACTCAACACATTGTCAATCAAATGAAGCCTAGTTGCATAATCCTCTGGAAAAAGACAGAACAGTTTGTTCTCACTCACCCATGTTGATGCTTCAAGTGCTTTAAGGTATTGTTTTGAATCACAAAGATCCTTTATAAGCTCTCTCATGTCCGAAGGTTTCTTACCGTATTCCTCAAGCAACGGACCGATCGGTCTAACCATCTTTTCATTCCTTATAGTCTTGTTCATTAGTTTATCTGCCTTTTTCACCATTCCCTTGTCGCGGTAACCAGCAGCCAACATTGTCGGGATTCGAACATCGAACTCAAGTCCAGAGCCATCCCACTCATTGTAGTAAATCTCCTCTGCTCCATTGATATCATCAAACTTCAAGAGAGATCCAATCAAAGCTATAAATCCTTCATTCTCTTGGTTCTCTGCCATCTTGTACAGATCCCATACACGGTAAACATCTTCTCTCTCCCCTGCTTCACCATATAGCGTCATGAGTTCCGGACAAGACTCGGGTTCCATCATCTCCTCTGCTCTAAGAAGCATCTCTCTCGCCTTTTCCTTACAACCATCTCTTAGATAAGCCTTAGCCATGTCAAGAGTCGTGAGGTAATCTAGCTTTGTAGTCTCTTCCCAATCAGCAAGAAAGTTTTCCATTTTCGTTAAGTCAGACACAGAAGCATACACACGCAAAGCGTTGTTGACGGTAAGACTGTCGAACTGAACGTTGTTCTCCTTCATCTCTCGTAGAATCTCATCGACCTTACCTCTGTTTCCGACAGATCTGTATAACGACATCATCGAGTTGTATGGTAAAGGTTTCAAAAGCAAACCTAACTCCCTCATCTTCTTGAAAGTAGACTCTGCTTTATCAAGACTACTCTTCTTCCCCGGTTTTGTGTAACTGTTTAACAAAGCGGTGTAGATTGATTCACCTCTTTGATTCTCCGGGACACTCGAGAAGAAACTCTCTGCGTTTTTCAATCCCAATACGTTCTCAATCAGATGAAACCGAGTTGTGAAATCTTCAGGGATGAGATTGCAGAGCTTCTGTTCAATCATCCAGTCTGATACTTCTAGGGCTTGACGAAAACGCTGGGAATTGCGGAGCTCTTCGACGAGTATTCTCACCATTGAAGGGTTTATTTGATTCCCTTTTTGTTGTCGTCGCCATTTTTCAAGGATTGAAGTGATTGCTGATTTCCGATCTGAAGCTGCTTCGATACGACTCTGCAGAGTATTGTTCCTTGGAGGAGACGGTAGGGTTCGGTTTGTGTAGGAGCAGAAGAATCGATTCCTGCTACTGTGAACGATAATACTCCTTGCGTGGTGATGGAGATTATGCGGCATCATCATGCTCAGTGTTCGATGATGAAACAGAGAAGACTACCCTAGCTAGGGTCAGAGCAGCTCCACATTTTTTTTATGGGTTTTAGGACAAAAAAAATTGTATCCCACTAAAATTCATTTTTAAAGATTTTTATTAATATTTAAAATATTTTGTAAAGTAATAGGTTTGTAGATTTGTAATAAAACATAAAAATATATAAATAAAAGTTTGGGTCCTCCCCAATCTATTTTTAATATATTTTTGATAAATAAATAAATATATATCTTTATATTAATTGAGAAGTGTTTTGATTTTTTTTATTAACTTTTAAAATGGTTGATTACTTCCTTAAGCTTAATGAAATTAGGTTTTTACTATGTTATATTACTTTAAATTTAATTAATTTGTTTATTATATTAGTTTTAAAAACTATTTTATTATATATTGGAAATATATATCATCCTGATAAAAAATATAAAAAATAAAATAATAAATACGAAAAATATTTTTTTAATTATTATTTTTTAATATTGATAATTATGATTGTTGTAGTCTTGTAGATAACACACATTTATATAGTAAATTCATATATGAGAGGAGAGAGCTTTCTCTCTCATCTAAGTTTTCTCCTTCTTCTATCTAAAAGAAAGTCGATCGGATTTCTTCGTTCCGGCTGCCGGTGTCGGATTAGCCGCACCGGCGGAACGGTTACTTTTGGGTTCTAGTTTCAGATCCTTTTGCTTTCGTTTTGTATGGTTTCTTTTCTGTACATCTATCGACTGGATCTAGCCACGTCGATTTTTTAGTTTTCCGATCTATTATCGGAGTCGGCTTTCCGGCCGTGTGCCGGATCTTGCTTTTCTTCCTCCAGTGTTAGTCTGGTTAGATCCCGTCATGCATCTCTGTGATTCTTTTTTGTAGCTGCAACTTGATTTTGTTTTCGTCTGACAAAGTAATATCTTCATCGACTAGCCGGTGTATCATTCAGGCGTCGAATCTCTTTGGTCCTAGATGGAGCTTTCGCGTTCGGGATAGAATCGAGAGGAGAAACTTGTGAGTTTCTAGTAGATCTACTTAGCGGTGACATGAAGCCTCACAAAGTTTGCAACGGTGGCTTATGGAGTGACGACTTCCAGTAACGACTCTCGGAGCCCGGCAGCGAGGCGGTGTCAGCTCATGGAGTGACCGGCGTCGACGTGTCAACCGAACCCTCATCTTGCGTGTTCTCGTCCGTACACGTGGCCTTTTTTTGATGCCATTACACGATCAATAGAGTGGATCGTTAATGGATTTTAATTTTAATCAAAAATGCAAATGATGATGTATATGGGCTTTGTAATTCAGTTACTATTTCAGCCTGTTGGGTTTTAATAAAACCTTTGCCGACAAAAAAAATAATATATATATATATAGTAAATTCATATTAATTATATAAATTTTAAATTTGGATAAATATAAACGATAAATTACTTTTAATAAAGTTATAATGTTTATACAATATAGTTAATATAAAAAATTTGTTTATAAAATAAATTCTATTTATCGATAAGATTTAGATAATAATTTTTTTGCTAGTAATTTTAAATTTTGATATAAATGATAAAATACTATAATAAAAGATTAAATATAATAATATCTATATGTATGTTTAATTATAATTAAAATAATATAATTTTTTATAATATTATTATTGCTAAATTAAATATATATATATATATTTTAATAATGTTTATGTTTTTATAGAGCAAATTATGCTTATATATATATCCTTAAACCCATAATGCACCAGCAAAAAGTCCCATAACTGCAGCTCTATTCGCTTGACACGTGGCAAAATCCACCGTGTCATCCTCTCAGAATTTTGGGCATTTTTTTCATTTACTAAATACTTAAAATACTAAATTTCGCGAAAGCTATACGAACCAACAAGTGAATACTTCACCTTTTTTGAAGCTGATTTTCGGGGCAAAAAAAAAAAAAAATTTGAGAAACATTTTATTGTACCTGAACCCACGATCCTAACTTCTCCTCCATCTCTCCACGATCTTCTCCCATCTTTTTTACCAAGCGATGATTTCTAACCAATTCATTTTACCCAGAATTCCCGATTCCAATTGTTCTCCATCTTCTCCACACAAGAAAATCGTAAGACTCGATTCCCTTTCAAAAGTTTTATGTAATTTCTAAACCCTAATTATTTAATTCTTTTCATCCGTTTCAATATCTAGGTGGGTATATAAGCTTTCTTCCTTTAATCTATCGGTTGAATTTGCAGGTGAAATCAAAATGCCCATTGATTGTCGATCTATTTCCGAGCTAACACCTGCGAATGGGGTGTGCAAAATCAAAGTTCGTATTGTTCGTCAATGGGGATTTCCCAGAAAAGATAAACCTAGCTGTCTGCATCGTATTGGTGATTATTGTTCAAATCTTCTCCTATCAGTCCGGTCTATTTCTGGACTAAGAAGACCGGAGAAGAAGAAGGTAAGTTCGATCTCCGTCTTCAGTTCTGTTCAAATATGTTAAGGTTTTTTCTTCTGATTTTCTTAGGGCTCCAATCGGAATCAAATCAGGAAAGGGCTCGGACAGTTTTTGAAGAAGATTGGAGGATCAGAGAAGTTCAAAATTCCGGGTAGATTGAATAAGAGGAAGCCTAACTTCATAAAGCAGAGTATCTTTTCGAACTTACAGATTCAAGTTCTTTTTTTGTTTACTTTCTACACAGTTTTGAATTTTCATTTGTTTTCACATGATATATATATATATATATATATATATATATATATATATATATATAACTGAAGAAGAATTTCAAAAAGAGGGTTAAAGATCATGGAATTTCTGTTCTTGCTCTTTATATCCTGCCTGTTCATCTCTATGTGGCAATGACTGCAGTTGTCAGTATGCTCCATATCTGACTTTATCTCTTTACTTTCTTGGCCTGTCTATGTTATGTTGTTAATTGATTGTTGAAAATCACATATAATTTGAATAATCAATGTTAAATGTTTTGTTGTAGTTGGTAATTGGTATGTTCCTTGATGATAAACTATCATCCCATTTTCTACTCTCAAGTTGTTCATCTAGCTATAACTGCAGATGTGAATGCAATAACAAGCCTCCGCCAAGTTTCTTATTTCAACGGATTGGTTCGTTCCAAGATATCTTGCAATTGGTCAATTGGGTCTGGCTCTTATTCCATTTCCAACATTACTAGAATAAAAAGCTCTCAATTTATTTACAATACTAGAATAAAAAGCTCCCAAATTTCTCCAGGTAGATAGATTGCTTCTTCTCATTCAGTGCAAACAATCAGCTAAAGACAGTAACAAGACGTTGATTCATGCAGTTGGGCATGCTTAGTTTTTAGTTAGGAACTTTGTAGTTTCTCTATATTGTGTTGATTTTGTTTTCAATGCTTTTCTTTTTGTTAGATAATCTCTGTAAGGGATGTTACAAAGAGTAGTGCAGAGGAATTTCTGGGAAGCTCAACTGGTAAACGTGTGTTAAAATTGGCTCCGACTGATGGGAAGACAGAGATATCTGCACTTGAGTACTCTCATATACCATCGATCAACAATGATGTGACTCCTGGTACTAAGGTATTGCATTCTTTGTTTTTGTTTCTTGAAGTCTCAAGCAAATATTAAATATATAATATGTTGGATTAAGATGTAAAACAGTAAGAATTAATTGACATATTCATATACTTACGTGTTTGTCATGCATCAGGAGGGTTTCTTATGTATTGTTGATATTTTTGTTCTGTCTCTGCTTCCGTCACTCGCCTTCTTTATAAGCTTCTCATCGCTTGGCACCAAAAACCTGTGCTGCACACACTTGGACGAGCAAGGCCGTCTTGAACACATGCAAGCCTGTCTTAACTCTTATACCACCTGACCCATGACTCCTCCGTCTGACCCGGTTCGTCTTAGATCTTTCATGCATCTTTGCACCTTCTCCTTATGGGATCCTTCTCATCACAACCTGTAATAGTTATTAATGATTATTATCTCTCTCTTATTTGGAATATTTGCAGAAAACTGTTGTGTTTTATGAATTTGTGCGTGTGAGGGAGTGAATGAGTTTCTTGTGTCTACTTTCATTGACTTTGGTTATATTTTTTCTGTTGTTTAGCCGCTAGATTTTTTTTTTTTAGTTAAAAACATACGTCAGCTCATTTTTAGCTCAAACCACTTTGTCACATTTTTATCATTATCTTATGTCAAAATTAGTTAATCTATACTATTAAAGCATCAGTACAAAACAATTATTGCCCACTGTTTTTAATTTATTTACAATCAAATGCCACTGTCTTGCTTCCATTTTCTGGACGTATGCTTAAGGTCATTTTTGTCATTTGACATGTAACATTTAAAAACGAATTAAATATAAACAAACGAAATTAAATTTAAGTCTAACCATTCCTAACCGTCCTATACCACATCAATTAAAACTTACCAGTTTCTATTCTATTTAATAACCGGTTCTAAAGTTGACAAAACAACCACAAAATCACGTATTCAATAACTGGTACTAACATAGATAATTGATGACGATGAACACAACATCACCTATTAAATCCATCCCAATACACCAAATCTTGATATACGTTATATGGTTTAGCTTTGTATACGTCATGGCCTTCATGCTGATTATTTTTGCACACCTACACATATTTTTTATAATGTTTAGCTCAGTTTTCAACGACAAATAATGAAGAACAACCGGTTTAGAACAAAACTTCTGATACATTAATTAGTTTTTATTCTTCTAAACCGGTTTTCAAAAAAAGGTTGGCGAGATATATTATCTCCTATTAATTTCGACTGTAAAATCTTCCATATCTAATAAACTATAGGCTCTATTCAAACACATTAATGTATCAAGACACCTTTAGACGTATAGATTCTCAAACGGTTGCAACCATATTGATTTTTTAAACAAAACAAGAAATGTTAATATCTCAAATATTGAAATATGTTAAACTTAACTAAATCGACAATAACTAATTCAAAACTTAACAAGAATATCCAAACTTTACTAAACATATTCGATTTAGAACTATTAATAGATATTCATGGATTTGATTTAGATTTAGAACTATTAATAGATATTCGATTTAAATACACTAAATACATTAAATATAATCTAATCATATAATTGTTTCCATAAAATTAGTAATGTATCAAGACACAAAAATAATTGAAATACATAAACCATTCCAACAAGCATAAATTTAAATCACACAATCACATAAAAAGAAACCGAGTATATTCGAATATGACTTGATTAACAAGCATTGCACTGATTTCGTTAAACAAATATACCGAGTATATTCCTCCATAAATGAAAGCATATATCGCCCTAAACCCTATAAATAAACTTGCATACAACACTTTTTCATCTTTCATCGTATTCAAACCTTTATTTTCACTCATATTTCTCTTTTCCAAATAAAATTTCAATTGTGATTAACAATAACAATGGTTTAATAAAACATTTCAATTGTTAAGCCTTTCAAATCCCGTTGGCGATTACCCTTAACAGGTTGACATGAGGAGGTAACATAGCACTGCTATTCAACGACCATGTACGAGGTAAATTAAATAAAATGAAAGTGGATACCTCATCTTTGTTTGCTATGCTTTGAAGTTTGAAACTTGTCCAGGGCATCTTCACCAAGAGAACGAGCTCGACAATATAAGGCATATCAACCCTTTTTCCTCCCAGACTATATGACTTCGCCAATTAGAAGCACCTGTAAATGATTTCAGAAAATGATTTCAGAATATATAATCAGCTATCACGTTATCAACAGTAAGTATATGATAATAACTCTTCTTATTACATTCTGTCAAATAGCTAAGCTTTTGTTTTGCTACTCATCTTCTAAGGCAATCTCTTCAGGTTTCCTGTCTCTTCTAGAGCTAATGAGATCAGAAAGATCAGCAACATTCTGCAGAAAAGGAATACAAGTGAGCTCCTGATGGTTTAACAAACAAAACCCGTTTATGAAAAAAAAAACTGGTGAACAGTGGTTAACATATAATAGAAGGTCATACAATCGAACAAGCTCCCTCAGGATTAGTAAGTATTTCATTCTTATCATCACATTTCCTGTTCAGATTACTCTTGGCTATTCAATCACACCACGGACAAATTCAATTTTTTCTGAGGAGCAGTCTATCTTCATTAAAATCATGTTTACCTCCACTCTTAGATTTTATTTATCTTGATCTACATTTGAAAAAGTAAACCGGAGGTTTGGTAGATTTCTCTACGCTGAATGGCGGATCACCTTTGGTTATCTGATTTAACACAACAGTAATGGCCTAGAGCATAACCAGAAAAATTATAAACAGAACAAAAAATAGTAGTGACTCTTACGACTACCTGCTTTCTGGTACAAAGAGGTACTGGTTTTAATATAGCAGGCGTGTCAGTCAACACCTCTGCATTAGACACACACCAAAGCAGCAAATGATTTCAGAATATATAATCAGCTATTCAGGTTTCCTGTCTCTTCTAGAGCTAATGAGATCAGAAAGATCAGCAACATTCTGCAGAAAAGGAATACAAGTGAGCTCCTGATGGTTTAACAAACAAAACCCGTTTATGAAAAAAAAAACTGGTGAACAGTGGTTAACATATAATAGAAGGTCATACAATCGAACAAGCTCCCTCAGGATTAGTAAGTATTTCATTCTTATCATCACATTTCCTGTTCAGATTACTCTTGGCTATTCAATCACACCACGGACAAATTCAATTTTTTCTGAGGAGCAGTCTATCTTCATTAAAATCATGTTTACCTCCACTCTTAGATTTTATTTATCTTGATCTACATTTGAAAAAGTAAACCGGAGGTTTGGTAGATTTCTCTACGCTGAATGGCGGATCACCTTTGGTTATCTGATTTAACACAACAGTAATGGCCTAGAGCATAACCAGAAAAATTATAAACAGAACAAAAAATAGTAGTGACTCTTACGACTACCTGCTTTCTGGTACAAAGAGGTACTGGTTTTAATATAGCAGGCGTGTCAGTCAACACCTCTGCATTAGACACACACCAAAGCAGCAAAGCCTAACTTAGAACAGGTAGACAGAAGCTATTGAAGCTTAAAGAACAGATCCCGCTTACAGAGAAACGGAATCAGCTTTGGAACACGAGCGATAAGACAGCTCCGCCAGAAGAAACCCGTCCTTAGCGAAGCGCAGATCCACACAACAAGAAGCTATTCAAGCTTAAATCGAAGCGATGGAGGCTTAGGAGAAGCTATAGCAGCTTAATCAACTAACAAAAGAATGGGAATATCTCCAAAAAATCTCTAGATCTGGACGAACAGTAAAACCCTAGACGAAGAGAAAAATCGCCGCCAGAGAGAGAGCCATCTCTTATTTTTCTTTTGCTTTTTTCTCTTTTGCTTTTTTCCATCGGTTTTTTTAGTACTTGTCTTTTCCGTTTTTTTTATTTGTCTGAATGTAGTTAGAATATAATCGTTTTTTTTTAACACTGAATATAATCGTTTATGAGACTAACAACTTGGCCCATTTGTATTTTAGTTATTTTTTTAGTATTCTGACCGTGTTTTTTTTGTTTGTGTATCAAAAGAAAATTTGTTGTCGTAATGAATTTAGTTTTTTTAATGGTTATTGGCCTAACTAAATTACTTTAATATTGTTTGGTTTTGCTTTGGTTTGGTTAGTTGGGCTAACTAAACCACAAATAATTTTTGTTTTGCATAAATCTTTTTTTTTTTTTATCAATATTCGGTATAAATCATTATTTTTACTTTCTTAATTTAATAATAACATCATCTAGACAACTAAATTGTCAACAAATCTCAAATTTCTACATTTACTTAAGAAAATATATAAAATATAACATATTAGCATTTATAAATAAATATTACATCCATCCACGGGTAAATGAGAACCTTCATATTTTTAATATTTTGACATAATATGCTCAATAATATACATTTGTATAAATCAAATATAATTTTAACTCATAAACTGATAATTTAAAAACTAAAATTAGTTGGAAAAATAGAAGTTGTTATTTCCAAGTAAATTAAAATTCATTTTTACAACAAAGTATAAAACTAATAAAGATAAATTTTATAATTTTTACAAAAAATTGCAAGTCTAGAAACATTCCGAACATAAAATAAAAATATACATAACAAATTACTTATATTTGGATTAATAATATATATTCACCACCATATTACATATACACTTTACATATTGTACTAACTACTGCATAAAGATAAAAATGTTCAAATCTTTAACAAACAACAATAGAATATGTGTTTTAAAAATAAGATGAATTACTTTTATAAATATAAATTTACATGTTATAAAAAAATATTGTCCGTCTTTAGTGTGAATCATTATCATTAAAAAAAAATAATGATTAACTATATAAATCCTATATATATGTTCAACATATCAAAAAACATCTAAATTTAATATTAATAATATGTTATAAATAATATTATCATTTACAAATATATTATTTATACACATAATTTTTTTTAATAAACATCAAAACAAAGTTATACCCGCCGATCGGCGGGTCAAAATCTAGTTAATAGTATTATTTTTTATATATATTTTTCTGTTTATACTATGACATAATTTTTATTCAGAAATTAGTAACCAAACAAATAGCCCGTGCAAACTCACGGGCCAAAAACCTAGTTGTATATATAAATAGAGATCCTTAATTATCAAGATACGAGGAACATAAGATTGAGCCGCACTTATTGTTTTCTTCATGAGCCGCCCTTAGCTAGGGTTTTTGCTAACATTTCATTTTAATCGGTTTTACATAGTTATTTTCTTCTTTGTGGAATTTAATGGGATAATAATGTTCTCGACGTGTTATATGGTTTAGACATTATACAACGAATGGGAACGCAGTTCTTGATCTCTGAAAAGTCAGTATATATGGCAGTTTAAAAATGATTTTTTTTTATTGATATAAAACAATTGAGATGTGTCTTATTTTGGGAATTCAGATCAAATCAAACGAAGCAAGCATGAGACAGATATTAAAAAGACAATATATGAGCAATCAAGCTTTCAAGATTCCGAAACGATGAACCTCCAACTTTAAGGCATTGTTCAGCAGCTTCCTTCATCGGCACAACCCTCTTACGGATCTCTTCTCCTTGTGTGCCAACCATTAGTGTTCTAACAGCTTTATCAATCTCAAGTCTCTCAATCTTGTTCTCCAAATGCAAACCAATCCTCCAAACATCACTAATATACCTTGCATTCACCCTCTGATCTCCAAAAGAAGGCTTGCATATCATTGGTACACCTTCACATATACTCTCAATCGTCGAGTTCCATCCACAATGTGTCAAGAATCCACCTGTTGCACGGTGAGCTAAAACCTCAATCTGAGGTGCCCATTTCACAATTTTACCTTTACCTTCGAGGCTTTCGATGAACCCTTTAGGCAGAATCTCAATCCATTCCGTGCCACGTATGGAACCTGGTCTAACCACCCAGAGAAAAGGCTGGTTGCTGTTTCTTAGACCCCAAGCAATCTCCAAGAATTCAGATTCATTGATTGAAGCAATGCTTCCAAGACTTGCGTAGATTACTGATTTGGTTTCTTGCTTGTCTAACCAGGACAGGCAAGTCATGTCTTGTGTAAGTAAGCTGCTTGATGAAAGTGAGACATGTCTGTGAAAGGGTCCAATACAGAAGTGAGGAACCGGGAATTCTTTGAGGGATTTGATCAAGCTGTTCTGCTTCAAGATTTTCAATGGCGTTGAATATGATTCCTGAGGATGACTTTAATGACTTCAACACACCTGTCTTTAACTTATCTCCTGATCTTGGATCTTCTGTCTGGAACCATGGAAGATCTTTCATTCTAAGATGTGGAAGCTCGGGAACAGGTGAGTCGGCTTGAGACTCTGCCAAGTAGAGAGTATTAAGTTAATTGGTTTTAGGTTGGAAGCCCATATAACTTAATAGAGAGAAGAAAGTCAACAAAAATGAAGCAAACTAGATCTTGATTTCGATCTGTATACATACCTTGTAAAGAAAGATACCCTCTCTCTCGTAAAACAAGGAACTTTGAGAAAGCAACGAAAGCTGAGAGGTTAACCGTCCGGAGAACCATCCTCGGTATACCAAATTTCTCGGTTAAACCGTCAGTGAAGTACCATAGAGCATCTACAATCACACAAGCTGCAGTTGGTTCTTGAGACAGAAGTTTCTTCAAGCAATCACCAAAAGGAGCAACACACTTGGAATTGAGGTCATGGAGAAGCTCGATGACATCGGGATTGGAAGCTTCGGATTTAGACAAGCCATCCGGTATGGAAACGAAAGTGAAGTGAGGGAAATTAGATGAGTTTGGAGCGTTGAACTCAGTGTGGATCACAGTGATGGAGAAGCCTCTGTTGAAAAGGATGTTGGCAAGCTGAAAATTAGGGTTTAAGTGACCTTGTAATGGGAAAGTAAAGAGAAAGATCACTGGTTTTGTTTCTGTAATCTTCATTTTTTGTTGTTTTGTGTTTCTCTCTGTTTAGTTCTTGTTAGGTTTGACTATTATAGTGCAGGAACAACAACTAAGATCGACAGCTATTACGTCAGCGCAATACATCATGCTGCTGATTCGATTAAAAGATATATTACAGTCTATTTGTTGTTAAAGAATGACCAAATGCATGTGAGGTCATCAAATTTCTTTATATTTGTAACCCTTAAACAAGTCATGGTTGCCAATCTTTAATGTAATGTGAACGTGTTCAATTTGGTATTTGTTTGTTTCTGAATTCATAAAAGAAATAATGATATACTACAAACTGAATGGTATACTGTGTTAAAAATTGAGATCCACTTGACAAAAAAAAACTGAGATCCAAACGCTTGTTGTCAAGTGATAAGAAGTGGAATTTGTGGACACGTTTTAGTTCGATGCACCTAATATACGAAATTAAAACACATTTTTTTGGATACCCACATGAATATTGACATTTACTTTTGTTCCATTTGAATATTCGGAAAGAGAGTTTATCCATAGGTTGCACATCCTCTTTGGAATTAGTCTGAACTCCTCTATAGATTCGGGATAATCTAAGATTAATCCAAAAAAAAATGAGATCCATAAATCTTTAATTTTTTAATGATTCAAAATCCGAATGTTAATTTTTAATTACAATGGCCAATAGAACTCAAACTTAAATTGGTATCCCAATATGAATTTGTTACTTACTCAGTTCTACAATTATATGCAATGTGAGATTCGAATGAAAAACAATGCAAATTGGGTTTTGCCGATCAAAGAAAGAGTCAATGGTTTAGAAGAGGAGATGACAAAGAAGTGACTGTTCCAGTCTGTTCTTACTACATGGCTCCAAAAGTGGTTGACTATGGCTTTTGGCTTTATTTGGACACAACTTGCTTTTATTCAAATCTTTACTAGACTTGGATACTCTAACTAAAACTTATTTAAATAACATAATTATAATATGTACTGAACTGGTGGTTATATACTTAATCTGCGTCCAAAATGGGTTTGGTCGAGATGCCAACATGAGCTTGAAAGTTGGCAAACGGTCCATGTCATCTCGAATAGTCTTTCCCTTTAGATTAATGATTTCTTCACCCTATGGCTCTTCCTCTTCAACAAGCTGTGAGGGGAGCAATATAATGAGCTTTAGCTCTCTGCCTTTCCACAAGATAAATAAGGCATTGGGGAGTGTTTTAGTTCTCTCGCTTGGTCTTTGTACGTCGTCAACTCATTGCCTCTTCCGCTTGAGAGGTTTATTCTATGAATCTAGGTTGTTTTGTTTCACATTTTGTGGTTTAGTCTATGTGTAACATGTTGTCTTTATTAAGTTTTATAAACTTCCAATTTAAAACGAATTGGTGATTAATGTATTAGCCATATCCCTTCTATTATTTATGATATTTTTCAACTTCTAATGTGTGACTTTTAATATACCCTCTAGAAATAATGTCACTTTGATCATTATCTCGGAATGTTTTGACAATGATTGATGAACCAATTTTTGGATCGAATCGATAATAGATCATATTGAGTTGTATGATATCATATCAAATTTTATGGATTTTCAAATTAAAACCAATTAGTAATTAATAGACTAGCCATATATATATATATATATATATATATATATATATATATATATATATATATATATATATATATATATTATGTAGGAACATTTTAAAAATTTGATGTAAAACTTTATGTCCTAATAGTCTTTTGTTTAGGACATTTGCTTCTTTTGGTTAGGTTTAGTTTTTGAGAAATTTTTGTTGTTAGTCGGTTCTTGTATCATATCTTGTATTTCACTTTGAATCTTTTATGAAAAATAGACTTGCTTAAGTGAAAGATAAACTTGACAGAAAATTGAGAAAATAAAAATAGGACAAAGTAAACATTTATTTAAATATTAAAAAAGTGGAGAGAATATTTTTCTGATTAACTTATTATTATTATCCATTGGAATTATAAGTTTATTATAAAATTTAGGAAAATATTAGTATATAAACAAATATATGTGTTATATGCTAAACACAGTTAACATAAATAAATAAATTATCAAAATTATATTCCTAAACAAATTATTAATCTATTATACTTTTTATTAGAAATTATTTTTTTGTTTGAAAATTGTGTTTCATCTTTTATTTTTATAGAAATTTTAGATAGAGAATAATTATATAAGAAGAAATAAAGAGAGTTATATATATATAAGAAAAAGTATTATTTTAATAATCTGTCATACTTTTTATTAGAAGTTATTTTTATGTGAAATTTGTGTTTCATTTCATTTTTTTATTATAGAGATTTTAAATTAAAAAATTGTAAAAAATATAAAAAAACCTAGTAAAGAGAAAAAAAAATTGATATAATTTTTTCCGGTAAATTTAAAATTTATTAATATACAAGAGATACATAGTAAAAATATCAAAGACATTTACAAATTTACTTCAACACAATTATTATATATACATATGTATGTGTCATATACTGAGAAAATACAACATAATGGAGTTTAACGATGCTTTCCAAAGAGTAGTCTTACTCGCTAACTGATCAAAATATCGGTTATTGTCCAACTTCATATTTGATCTTTATCTGATGTGATTTATATGCGGCATCTTTTGGCTGAACTTTATTTTTACAAACACACATCTTGTAACCTAATGTGTTGCAATGTAACTCTGAAGACAAGACACATTGATACTAACACTTCTGTATCAAGGTCTTTTTGATGAATCTTGTCTCTGAAACTTGTTTCTTTGTTGAAATTAATATTGTAAAGAATTCTGATACGTCTCTCCAAGAAGTATTCTTCGATAATAGAGTATTGACTCTATATATTCCTTTTCTTCTATTCATCCATACGTTGTTGTAAGCATTATTGGCTATCATGAAACTCCAATGTAGACGTCGCAATATAATCTCCCTAATCACCAATTGCATTTGCCGATGCAATACCATGGCCAATTCCCAAATTATATGTCGAACATTTGTTCGAATATGAACCCAATGTATTGATTCTTTTCTGAGCGTTTGGGATGTCACACCACTTTCTACATCTCCGGTTCTGGTACATTTTTTCTTCCAAAGCGGTTTTCCTGGTGTTTGTTGCCAAATTAAAGCGGTGAGGATATCTTCCATGCCAATGAAATCTGTTTTGACATCGGTCATGGTCCATAGATTCACGCCGGAGATTGCAAGGATGAAGTCAGAGAGATCGTTGACTCCTGCTCTATTGAAATTAATCTTCCCATGTGAAATCTCTTTGATGGACAGAAATTGAATAGTTACAAACCAAAAAACGTTAAAGAATCTCTTTAACGAACATAAACCAAACATATTTATCACAAAATAGTAAAAACTGTAGGAAATTCACTCTCTAGAGGTTGAATATGACGGTTTTTATGGCGGTTATAATCGCCCAGAGAATCACCTTCGTAGACAGGCATATGAATTTTAAAACTATGAATTGATAGAATTATATTTAGAAGAATAGAGGAAAAGAGAAAAGAAAGAAGCTAGAATAAAAAATAATGTATAAAACGCTTCCATATGTAAAACGACAAAAACATGAGTCGCTCTCTCTTGATGAGGATATCAAGTCATCATCAACCAAAGAGCATGGAGAGGAAATAAATCAACCAACCAAGATCCTTGGAGAAAAGCAGTTTGAGTCCACCAGAGACATATGTGAATGTTTTGGATCATATCTACCCAACCAAGAAGACTTAAAAAACAAATCAACATGTTCCAGAAACTTGACTCATCAAGGAATCGTCACGAAGTGGAAGTATTTCAAAAGCTTTCCAGATGAAGAAGATATGCAAATTACAACTCATAAGATTTTCAAGGAACCCGCTGGAGACCAACTGCCACTTATTAGAGTGTTCAGATCGGACCAGGATGAATCAAGTTGTAAACCAACTTGTTTGAAAACCTTACTCAATAGAGGTTCATGGAGAATTGGATTCGGTTCAAAAGGAATTATGTTTTAAAAGTTATTCAACTTCTAATCTAGGAGATGCTACACTTGCCTTATTTGGATGCATCCACACTAAAGGGATCAAATCAGTACCAAAACTTTTCCTATCAAAGGTAAAATGTTTTGAGCTCATTTTTTATCAAGTCTAGACGTCCTAATCTGCTCCAGACCACACCAAAACACACACAATCATTTGAAGAATCACTTGCCCTTTTTGGAGCCAAAGGAGATACAAAGCCAACAGCTGACAGCTCTATTACAAAGAAGGAATCTACGTTTTCTTTGGCTTTCAAGATGATCCAGAGATCCTCACTTATCCCCTAAAGCCATTCAGATACAAAGAAAAGCATACAAGCATTGAAACCTGATGGAACTTCGAGCCAATTCTACCATATTCAGAATTGCTGTCAGGTTCCCGATAGCCTAGGATCTAGGGTCTAGTTAATTGAATCAAGGATCCGATCTCTGTTTACCTGGAGATTAGCAGCGGAAGATGGTCAGATAAACAAGATCTCCAGCGCCTCAGATGCTGCGCCTCTACTGTAGTCCACACGCACACAAGCTGGAATCCGCCGGGATGCTAGTACCGGTGCTCGGATCTCCCTGGGATTTTAGTTTCTGAGGTTTCTGTGTTTTCTCTCTGAGAAAACACTGTCTGGGCGGCGCACACATGCGTTTAGGTCGAATGTATAAGATCTCTTATATACAGACCTCGACATAAACCGAAACTTCAGTCTCGGTTTCGGCCTTGTGTCGACCGACACACTTAGTGGTGTCGATCGACACACGTCTTGTGTCGACCGACGCACCCAATGGTGTCGATCGGCACACCTCTTTAAAACTTATATTTGATGTGTATCCAATACACATCGACCAGACCATGTGAATGATCAATCCCATACGAAGTATGTCCAACTTGCTTAGGTGTGTGACCCTGTAGGTTCACACGATACTGGAAATGAGTTACAACTCATTTGTCATAAGCGGTTTCTAGCAAAACATTATGATTACCCAATATCACATGAATTGTCCGATCTCGACAATACAACTATCTCTAGAGTGAATACAATGTGATTTCAGGACATAATCCCAACAATCTCCCACTTGTACTGGAATCATCTATTCCTATAATCCCTTCGCCTTTATATCTCGATATGGCATAAGGCAAGAGACTGTGTCATCCTTATTATAGCGAACATCATGTTCATCGAACTCCTGATCTATATTGATAAAACAAACGACTGACAATCACCTCGTTTGAGCACGGCCATGCATTTTCTCAGTATCAAATCTTCGATGGGCCCTGAGATATTTATCTCCCGTAATAGGAGGGACAAATCCCATCTTGTTCCATCCCTATTTCTACACATACTTCATGATACACATAAGCAATGCCGTTATAGCCGCCAGTTATGGAACGACGTTTGACAAGGTCAAAACGCACCAATTCATATGCTAGAAAGCATGATGAACTCAGGTCTAAGGACTATACTCTATAGTCGTAATGAGAACCTCCCATGACACTGATATAACTATCCTGTGGAGTTCTCATTAGCAGGTCATATCCGATCATATGTTCACCAACATATATCTATGTGACTGACTGTGATAATCATATCATTGACTCCATGAAACTTAGTCCAACAGTCACCTCACATGCTAGTCTCGCGCGGTTGTTAGTGTCCCATTTTAACAACCTTGACTAGGGACAATCATAATTTATGTCATCTTTACTTATAGGGTTTCATGATCAAGTCCTCAACTTGATGACCTATAAGATGAACATAAAATACTTTGAGACCATTATTTAATTATCCAATAATTAAATAATGCCGATGTCAGTTTGACTTACATAAATACTACCATAGCATGTCTATGTAAAGATCACAACATAACTAAAATAACTCCCACTAGAATCAAGATCATCTCTTCAGATATCTTATACCTACAGCAACAGAATAAATTTCGTGCTTAGGTTGTGGGAGAGACTGCGGTGTTATTGCTTGAAACAATTCCAACAAACCACACCGCCATTCAGATAAAAGCACTATTCTACGGTCCACTGCTTGGAGCCTTTCCAACAGATAACACCGCTATTCAGACAAAGAGACTTAACCAGGTGGGAACCGGTAATCGTCTTTGTCCGTCTAACTACTTTCAACTGGTTTGTCACTTTATTAGTTCACCACGAGCGTATCCTTAGTGTTCCTCAAACACTTGGGATATTTCTGGTGACTGTTCAGTGACTATTACCGGAACATATTGGTATTTTCTCGTCATGCTTTATGCATAAGCTGCATCTAGACGAGCGCAAAATATGGCATTCATGATGGATTCCATTGCAGCAGCATAGGCAATCACACTCATTAATACTAGTTCAGACAGTGTTCAAAACACTTCATCTTGCTAATATTGTCACTAGCTCAGCCAGTGTCCAAGACACTTCATCTTGCTTATATTATTTCCATAAGACCTCTGGTATGAAGCCATTCTTGGAATTAAGCACATATGAACTGTCCAATACCTTATCAACGTAAGGATTTTGACATGATCCAATTAGCCTTTCTGATCCATTCCAATGGATCCTTATTCCAAGAACTTTCACGGCCTTCTCCCATGTCTATCGTCAAATTTGACTTCCGACCCAAATCTTGACAAGACTTTAGCGTCGGAACGTTGTTTATGAGATTAAGTATGTTATCTACATACAGTGTGAGAATTGCAATTACGCTCCCACTAGTCTTCTTGTAAACGCATGGTTTCTTTTCTTTCTGATCAAGTCAAAACTTTTGACCACATTATCAGAATGTTGATTCCAACTCCAAGATGTTTGCTTCAATCCAGAAATGGATCGGTGAAGCTAACATGCATGCCCAGCCAATTTTCGGAGTTGGGGCTCACCATTGCTTCTTTGAATTTCGCATGCTCATCACTTTTCAATGATCAACAGATCACGACAATCGGCTACGATAAATCACTCTCAAGTTAGTGACGGATCCTTTCGGATCTGCGATTTTCAGGCTCCACAGGTGTAGGTCCTACATCACTTTGTAGACCTCACCGCTGCTCCCTCAACAGGTTGAGCAGCCTCCTGTGTTTATCGAATTTCTTTGATATGTACTTTTACTCCCACTGTTCCTTTTGGAAAGTACGATCTTTCTCAAAAGACACAGTTCCGGACAACAAAAGTACTAAGTCTTGGTTTCCCTAGGACAACCAGCGAGGTAGAACTTATCAGATTTGGGTTCAAGTTTGTTAGTTGACTACTGTCTTACACAAACCTTGCAATCCCAATTAATCAGAAAAACAAATTTGGAAATCACCCAGTCCACATCCAATGTGGTGTTTTTCACTGATTCTGATAGAAACTTATTTAGCGTAAACATAGACATTTTAGAACGTATTCTTAAATGATTATGGAAGATTCCTTTGACTCATCATTAATCGGAGCATATCTAATAAGATCCGATTCATTCTGTCAGATGATCACCCAATTCTTGACTCAAGTATTTTCCTCCGCGATTCAATCGAGGATCTCAATACTTCTGTCAATTTGGTTCTACACTTCATCTTGGAACTCCTCAAGGGATTCTTGCTCGTGTCTCATCAAATGAAAACAACCATACTTATTGATGCCATCAATAAGGTAATGAAGTACATAAGATTTCCTTTGGCACTAATGCTCATCGGACCGCATACATCAGTATGTGTAAGGCCCAATAAGCCTCTGGCCCGTTTCTTTTAGCTCTGCTAAAAGGGCCTTGGTCATTTGGTCCAGTGAACATAATTCATATCTCAAATGATTTATAATCAAATGAGTCCAAAACTATGGAACTTCTGAATTCGCTTCACTCTATGTGGTTAAACGACTATGCCAAAGAAAAGCCGAGTTCGAGTCATCAGACTTAAACCGTTAGTATTTGTGTTATATTCTAACTTTCGCTGGTTTAAGACATAAAACCCATTCCAAATGGGGTGCTACCATATGATATTTCATTAAGATCTAAAGAACAAAACTTGTCTTTTATCAAAATGAAAAACATCCAAATTCTTTACAAGAAGATGAAAGACATTTATGCACAAGGCAGATACATAGTAGCAATTACTTAATTTCTAAAACCAAGTATGAAAGGCTCCTACAAGTGGAGAATCTCTACGGCTCATGCAACAACCATTGCTTCATACCAGACACGGAGTACCACTTGTCCTTTCTTCAACGTTCTACTGTCGCTTAGGTCCTGCATATTTCAAAAATATCAGTACCACAACTAGTATCTAATACTTATGTAGAACTTGAATTAATAACACAATACCTGAAGAAGAAGTACCATACATCTCCTTCATCTCTTGTGAATCTTCCAAGAATTTAATGCAATCTCTCTTCCAATGCCCTGACTCATCGCAGTAGAAGCATTTTCTAAAACCAGATGGGCCTGACCTGGGCTTATAAGATGACACAAGCTTATCCTGATTCCAAATCTGGACGGCCCTGCCTCTACCCTTGCCAACACAAGATTTCTCAAATCTTTTACCCTTTATGATGTTTTGCTCTGCTGTTTTGAGCATGCCATGCAGCTCAGTCAACGTCTTCGTCAAGCCTTTCTTGATGAACTTATCATTGTTTGACGGTAGTGACTGCAGAATGATGTATGTGGCCAACTCTAAGCTGACAGGACATTCCAGTTTCCCCAGGTTATCAATGTAACCCATCAGTTTAATGACATGAGGACTTACTGGAGCATTCTCTGGTAGTTTGCACCCAGTGAGAGACTTCACCATCTGGAATCTCTCAACTCATCCTGAAACTTCAGTTTCAGGCTGGTGATCATCTCTATTGGCGACTCCACGTTCTCGTATTGACTTTTCAAGTCCGAGTTCATGGTAGCCAACATCAGACCACGCACATCTACCACATCAATATAATTCTTATTCCAAGCATTATATGCTGCATGCGAGCGATTGGTCCCAAGCCTTTCTGGAAGAGCCTTCTCAAGGACATAGTCCTTGCTCTCCTGCTTGAGAATGAATCTCAGATTCCGATACCAATCCAGGAAGTTGGATCCATTTAACATGTCCTTCTCAAGGACGGATCGCAACGAGAAAGTAGTCATAGACATAAGCTGAAATCCAAGAAAAACAAAGATTTAGTTATGTATATGATGAGAAATCTTATCTAATAAGAGAACTCGCATTATATTCAAACAATGTTTTCTCTATGAATATAATGATCCAAGATCCATACTTCACCAAAATCTGAGTGGGCGACTCGCCATCACCCAAACTTTAGTTATCTAGGTAAGCAAATCATTGCTAATTGTACCCAGTACAACTCTTGGTCGCAGATAAGACAATCCATGTCTCATCTACTCTGACGTCTCTGGGCCCAGAACTTCTGATAGCCCAGTCAAGTAAACCAATCTCTTCTGTCTTGTGATCATTGACAGTCGCACTGCGAGTCTATCAATGATCATCTGCCTTGATCAGATCACTGTGGATACCAAGGACTCCAAGACTATCCAACAATGAACCGAGTCTTGACAGTAGACGAGATTGGGCAAGACATAAGGTCACTTGATGTTTAGTTGAGGAAACTAAACTCTGAAAGGTTAGCAAATCAATCTATTAGGTCATGTAATTGTTGATGTCAAGCACCGCAAGTCCATCAACATAATTACCTGCCTTACTCACCTAATTGTGGACACCAAGCTCTTGGCTAGACAATCACACAATGAAATGAGTCTTGACAGTTGAACATATTGAAGCTAAGCTTTGATCAAGGTTTAAGTCTGGTTTGGTTTCTGCAAATTCAAGGTTCAATGACCAGAATTTCGAGCTCTGTGTCGATCGACGCAGACTATGTCTGTCGATCGACAACACCAAACTTAACCGGACTTCAATAACCGATTAATCCAATTAACCCGGTTTATTGAACCGGTCATGTCGATTGACACAACCCATGTGTGACGGTCGACATGGACCTAAACCGAAGACAGTTTTGATAACCGGTTTAATCCAATTGAACCGACTTATCAGATCAAACTGATCTTAACCATTCAAATTGGTTTATACTAATTGCGATGATCAGTTCAATCCAATTGAACTAATTCATTCAATTTAAACCGTTTTATCAGTTTCATCTAATTGCGATAACCGATCCAATTTAATTGAGTCGACTTATCCAATCAAACCGATTCAACTCATCGGTTCATTCTAATTGAGATAATCAGTTCAATCCAATTGAACCAATTCATCCAATTTATACCGATCTGTTCAGACTTAACCAAGCATGATAACCGGTCCAATCGAATTGAACTAATTAACCATTCGCTAGGTATGTGTTGACCGACACTAACCTGTGTCGATCGACACTGGACCGAATATGTTCTGTGTCGACCGACACTCAACCTGTTTCGATCGACACAGTAGGCTTTCGGTTTTTCTTCGCGAAAAACCTAGCCACCGATTCTGTCGAATTCGCCACTTTGTGTTGACCGACACACCCAGTGTGTCGATCGACACTGTGCGAAAACACAGACTCGATTTTGATCGAAAGCGATCTAACCTGTTTTAACCAAACAACCTAGTTTGCGAATCTAAATCATCAAATTTGATTGAACAGGTTTGATTCAATGATAAAACCCTAAGGCTCTGATACCATTGATGGAACTTCGAGCCAATTCTACCATATTCAGAATTGCTGTCAGGTTCCCGATAGCCTAGGATCTAGGGTCTAGTTAATTGAATCAAGGATCTGATCTCTGTTTACCTGGAGATTAGCAGCGGAAGATGGTCAGATAAACAAGATCTCCAGCGCCTCAGATGCTGCGCCTCTACTGTAGTCCACACGCACACAAGCTGGAATCCGCCGGGATGCTAGTACCGGTGCTCGGATCTCCCTGGGATTTTAGTTTCTGAGGTTTCTGTGTTTTCTCTCTGAGAAAACACTGTCTGGACGGCGCACACATGCGTTTAGGTCGAATGTATAAGATCTCTTATATACAGACCTCGACATAAACCGAAACTTCAGTCTCGGTTTCGGCCTTGTGTCGACCGACACACTTAGTGGTGTCGATCGACACACGTCTTGTGTCGACCGACGCACCCAATGGTGTCGATCGACACACCTCTTTAAAACTTATATTTGATGTGTATCCAATACACATCGACCAGACCATATGCCAATGATCAATCTCATACGAAGTATGTCCAACTTGCTTAGGTGTGTGACCCTGTAGGTTCACACGATACTGGAAATGAGTTACAACTCATTTGTCATAAGCGGTTTCTAGCAAAACATTATGATTACCCAGTATCACATGAATTGTCCGATCTCGACAATACAACTATCTCTAGAGTGAGTACAATGTGATTTCAGGACATAATCCCAACAATACCTTACCATATTCAGCCTAACAGCTAGTTTTTCATTAAGTTTCAATTTGTTTCTTATTTCTGGTCATTGTGACCGTTGAGTATGGTTTATTTAAGCTTAGCCTAGCCCATCGTAACATTCACCTTTCAATCAGCCAATAAAGTATTATTCAGTTTCTATTCAAAGAGAGTTTCTTGGTTATAGTTTTCCCTTCTTTTGAATAAGTGTGTGATTCACCTATTCACTAGGAAACCTTGGATTAACTTGTTTGTGTGATTCAAATAAGTTGTTCAACCACAGATTGAGAGAGTCAATCAACCCACTGAATAAGAGAGTTGTTCACCTATACATCCATCTCGCACATCCATTCAAATCTGAACAAGTGAGAGAGCTTCAAAGCCAACACATGTTCTTCCATCTCCCACCATCCTTGTCTCTGATACTGAGGATGCATCATCTCTCCTTGCCAGAGAAAAAATTATATGTAATATACCTTTCTGATCTCTTCTTCTTCTTCCCTCATACCTATCCTTCAGAAGATGCATAGATCGGTTCTTGCGGCTCCTCTATCTTTGTTTTAGTTTTGTCTCCGATTTGCTTTCGTTTTGATTTATTCTCTGGTGATCGAATCAATTTGGCTTTTGTTTCGCTGCTTTCCAGCTTTGGCCGAGATGAATAGTCTGATTCTTATTGGATCTTTGTCGGGTTGGTCCGGTTCAATCCCGATCTACTTTACTTGTTTTTTCTCCCGTCGAAGAATCTGATTTTCTTTCCTGTATTTCTCGGCGAGTTTCCGCTCTTAGAGTAATATTTGTGTCGCTCTCTCCCGTCTTTGGCTTGGGAATTCAAAGGCCAAATCAATGTTGTGTTGGCCGACGGCGTAGCTTCTTCGGTGTGGGCTTTTTTGTGGGACATCGAAACTGTTTTTTTTTTTGTGACGCAGTTTTCTTCCGGCGGCATCTTTGGTGGAAAGGAGCAATCGGCATTAAGGATCCTTTGAAGATACATATTTTCGGGTGTGGCGGCGTTCGCCGGCGAGTTCCTTGCTGACGACTTTTGGCGGTTACATGCTGGTGATCTTTTCCGGGCTGACACATGTCCCATTTCATCCTTATCTTTTCGATTGGGTTCAAAGTGGATTTTTGTAACCTGCCCATTTTATTTTTATATGGTTCTTACTATATTTTGATGGATCTTATTCTTTTTTTTTTTATCATCTGATGGATTATATTCAAAAGGAGTCGACCACTGTTACAACCACTACAACCAACCAACGCAAACTAAACCCGAAACAAAACCAGACAGCAAGAGCGGCAAGAAATAAACTCCTTCCGCGGTCTAGAGCCCACACACGGGCACCAAAACCCACCATCGGGCATTAAATCCAGTTTGAAACGATACAAACAGAGATAACTATCAAGAAAAAGTAAAGGCGAATAAGAGAGATAGAAGCGGAAAACTACAACTCCTTAGACAAAGAAACGGACAACGGCACACCGCAAAGCTCTAAACCTTAGAACTCCGACTAGAAGACACAAAAAGAACGAGACGCGAATCTAATTCCATCCCACCTAATCTTAATCCTAACCAGTCTAAACCGAAAACTATGCATCCCCACATAAGGTTAGCCTTACTAGAATCGATAAACGAAACGACTAGCGGACAAGACTAATTATTTATGCAAAGGCGGCAGAAAGGAAACGAAAGATGTAGATTCAAACGACTAACAGGATAACCTAATCGAAGACGAAACCCAAAGCCCTATACTCTGACTAAGCCCATCTTCCCATCGACCAAATAGCACCACCGAAGATCAAGAAACAAAGGGAGACCAAAATTCACATCCTAAGACACAATCTACCGGAGGAAAGGCATTACCAATCCTATAACCGTTGAAGATTGAACCCAACTTAAAAACCACCAAAACAACAACCGAAAACCAACTTAAACTGGTCATGCAAACCAAACCCTCATCTAACGTTTCCCGGCAACAAAAAGAAGCCACAACCCTAACCAGAAGCTGGAGAATCGGAGCCGAGTACCAGACCACGCCGGGTCAGAACCGACCACCGGAAGCACCAGCGCAGGCTCACGGCTTCACACCGGCGAAGCTCCACACCGCACCATCTAGAGGAGAGGAACAAAGCCAACAGATGGAGGAGAGGAACAGAGGCAGGACCGCCGCAAAGAAAACCTAACTATACGCCCACTCCCCAGCTCCGGCGATGAGCACCGGCCACCGGGAACGAAGCAACGCGATGGATCTGAAGTTTCGCCTGGCTTTTCGCTGATTGGGGGGTCACCGCTTCGAAAGCTTTTTTGACTTCGGTGTTGATGGATCTTATTCATTTGGGTTTAAAGCCTACTATTGACAAAAAAAAAAACAATAATGTATATACTAGAAGGACAAGTGGACAACATCTATTCAGCATCATTAGGTTACACGTGGCGACTTGACAACATCTATTCAGCAACATTAGTTTACACGTGGCGACTTGGCAACCGAGAGCAGAAAGAGAGGCAAACCGCAAAAGCGCAAACACAAGAAAAGGTGGAGAGACAATCTCACCACTTGGCCACTGGATCAAAAGCAAAACCCAATCATCATCAATCTTCATCTTCAACATTCATTCATTGCCTCGATTCAGATTCAAATCTTCCCAGAGACACTCTTCATACGACAATGGCAGCGGAGCCTAACCCTAAGAAATTCCCTGTCCTCTCCTACGTATTGGCTCGTCTCCCTTCTTTCACCGGCAAATCATCTTCCCCTTCATCCTCCTCCTCCGTTCCTGCCTTCGATGTCGAACAACCACCATCATCAATCGAGATCGTCACCCAGATGCCTCACTTGGCACAACCAGGTGTTCTCGCCTCCATGACCAAAGCCATCACTGACGTCGCCGAGACCCGATCTATCCTCCGAACCCTAGGACCCAGACCCGATCACGAGACCCTCGACAAGGCCCGTGTCAAGCTCTCGGAAATCGAGGGATCCTTATCCGAATCGTTCGAGGACATCGCGCTCAACGATGCGGCTGCTAAGGATGAGAAGAGGAGGCAAGAGATGGATCAGGAGAAGAAATGGTGTGAGTCGATTTTGAAATTGGAGGAGGTTCATGCTTCGTACGAGAAGCTATTGAAGGAAGCAGAGGAGAGGTTGGTGAGGATTTATGAATCTGCTGAGAAGAATGCAGAGGCGGATGATGATGATAGCTTTGCGGCTGTGGAGGTTAATGAGGAGGTTGTGGGGATACTGCAGCATGCGTCGGCTAATCCTGTGGATCGTATAGATTTGTCTGGGAGGAAGCTGAGATTGCTCCCTGAAGAATTTGGCCGGATCCAAGGGTTGCTTGTTCTTAATCTATCCAACAATCAGCTCCAGGTTTGTTCTTGCTCCTCCTGAATAAGGAAAATTTAATATCAAAATCAGAATGTTTCTACATTGTTGCGAAATGGTGAGTCTGAATCTGTTCCTGACTTCTCTGGATGTTAAATGATGCAACTTTGTTTTAAGATCCTATAGGTTTGGGACTTTAGTGTAGCGTGAAAGTAAATCTATTGGGGGATTATACATTGGCTGATGAGCAATCCCTTTAGTAAAACATAAGGAATGATCACAAGATTACTAGTTGCTCTTGATTGTGGTCTTATTATATTGGTGATGAACAATGCCTTTTCTGATGTGATTCAAAGACATTTTGTATCAATGATGTCTAGTCTGATGTGAATTAAAGAGTTTCCGGCATATGTCCGTTGGTTTCGGTTTTGCGTCTGAGATTTTGGTCGTTGATGATTTCAGTCTGATGTAGTTTAAAAAGTTTGGTTCTGCCATCTTTGATACTGTCCGTCTTCTTCTTCAAGTGTAAAACCTGTGTCCAATAAGTTAGTTATTAATGGAAAAGTTTCAGGTATGGCCTAATGGGTTAATACACGTTTTGAAAGCAAATGCTGCTGATGTCCATGCTATAGATCTTTTCTTGATTGTTCTGAGTTGGAATCTATGGCTTGAGCTGCATTAGTTTTCTTGATTTATTAGTGATGCAAAAGCTCAGTTTCTGAGTTTCACTTGTATTACCTGACCTGAAGTTTATGTCCAACAGGCTATTCCTGATTCAATAGCAGGATTGCATGGTCTTGTTGAATTAGATGTCTCTGGGAATCTTCTGGAGACATTACCAGATTCCATCGGTCTGCTGTCAAACTTGAAGAATCTGAATGTTTCGACTAACAAGCTCACCGCCTTGCCTGATTCCATTTGCCGTTGTGGGTAAGGAATACATAACCTTCTCTTTGTCAAGTTTGTTAAATCAATTTTAACCACTTCTTACAGGTCGTTGGTTATCTTGGACGTGAGCTTCAACCGTCTCACCTACTTACCAACCAACATCGGTTCGGAGCTAGTGAATCTAGAAAAGCTCATGATCCAGTATAACAAGATCCGATCCTTCCCTACCAGTATAGGCGAAATGAGATCCCTAAAATACCTCGACGCCCACTTCAACGAACTCCACGGCCTTCCTGATTCGTTTGTGTTGCTCACAAACCTCGAGTACTTAAACCTAAGCAGTAACTTCAGTGATCTCGTGGAACTCCCTTCCTCATTCGGAGACCTCATAAGCCTCAAAGAACTCGACTTGAGTAACAACCAAATCCACGCACTCCCAGACACTTTCGGCACACTCGAAAGCCTGACCGAACTGAATCTGGGCGAGAACCCGCTTGTGATCCCACCAGAGGAAGTGGTGAAGGAAGGTGTGGAAGCTGTGAAGAGGTATATGGGTAAGAGAAGGATCAGTATGTTGGAAGAAGAAGAGAAGAAGAAAATGGAGGAGGAGATGGAGCAGGCAAATGCAGGGTGGCTCACACGAACTTCGTCGAAGCTGAAAACTTATGTGACCGATGTTTCCGAGTATCTTGGATCAATGTCTCCTCGAACTCCTCGAGACCCTTACCTTGAGCAGGAGCTATGAATGTGGCTTTGGCTTGAAGAACGATTAATAACAAAGATGGTGGTGGTCTCCTTTCGGGTGGTTTTTCTGACTTTTTTTTCTCTTTTTATTCAGTATATAATGAAGGGCTCTCGTTGTTACTTGATGCCTGTCATCTAACTTATAGGTTGAACATTCATAAAATCAATCTTCTCGGATTTTGCCCTGTTTGGAAAACAAATATTTTGTGTTAATAAAAGCTCAAGGAGTTTAAACTGAGTTCTCTGTTTGAGTTTTATGTTCTCTAATTTGGTTGGTTTTCTTGGTTTGATGATCCGCTAGCAGCGGTTGGATCGGATTAGTTTGTGATCCGTCAAAATCAATTTTATTTCTTATTCAAAACATTTGGCTTGTAGTGCGGTTATAAAAGATTTTTTTTTTATATATTACTAGATTTTGACCCGCGCTTAGAAAGCGCGGGTTTACTTTTCTTTACAAATATAAATTTTATTTATTTTGTTATTACTAATTAAAATTTTTTAATTATGCAATCTAATTTTTTTTTATAATTGTTTAATCCGCATTATAAAATAAATTAATAATTTAGATTTTAAAAAGAAAAATGTGTTATTTGGGAGGAGGTATTAATTAATAATTTATGTTTTAAATTCGTGCAAAGTTTATTTTTAGAATTCGAAATTGGCTAATTTATTTTTTAACCCATTCTTATAATAGTTTAAATATTTTACAATTTGATGGAACAACCCGCTAAAAATGAAATCGTAAAAGAAAAATTCTTACGAAATAAATTAATTTAATATATTTATATAATATAAAAATAAATATTTATATTTGAAACAAAAAAAAAATAAAGAAGATATTAAAATATATTATAAATGAATTTTGAATATAATCATAATTAAAGAATATCATCTTATATATATTAATAGTTGATGTTTAAATTATTTAGTTATATTTATCAATTGATTTAATAGTTTCATGGTTATACATATATATATATATATATATATATATATATATATATATATTTATTTATTATAATGAATTAGAAAAATGAAACCCATTATATTTAAATTGTTTGGATACATATTTAGTAATTGTCTTGTTTGGAAATATGGATAATAGAGAAAATGTTATATTCTTTAATTTCCCTTAATTAATATTAAAAACATCTTTAAATCTTAAATGGCACAAATTGTAAATAACACATACCCTAAAGGTTAGTTTTTAACGATTCTAATTTTTTAATAGTATTGATTAGATGAATCGAATAGATTTTGATTAAGTGCGGGTTTAATCGTAAAAAGTACAATCGTAAAAACCTGCTAAGTATATTCTTTAATTTCTCTTAATTAATATTAAAAACATCTTTAAATCTTAAATGGCACAAATTGTAAATAACACATACCCTAAAGGTTAGTTTTTAACGATTCTAATTTATTAATTGTATTGATTAGATGAATCGAATAGATTTTGATTAAGTGCGGGTTTAATCGTAAAAAGTATAATCGTAAAAATCTGCTAAGTATATTCTTTAATTTCCCTTAATTAATATTAAAAACATATTTAAATCTTAAATGGCACAAATTGTAAATAACACATACCCTAAAAGTTAGTTTTTAACGATTCTAATTTTTTAATAGTATTGATTAGATGAATCGAATAGATTTTGATTAAGTGCGGGTTTAATCGTAAAAAGTACAATCGTAAAAACATGCTAAGTATAAAACTTCATTCAAATATTTTTCAGTTTGATGGAAAAACCTGCTAAAAAGTACAATCGTAAAAACATCAATCGTAATATGTGTATATATATATATATATTTGAAACAAAATAAAAAGATATTAAAATATATTATAAATATATTTTGAATTAAATCATAAATTAGAAAATCTTAATTTATATATAATAGTTGATGTATAAATTATTCATTATATTTATCAATTAATTTGTTTTGATTTTAATTAATTAGGAAAGTAGGACCCATTAGATTTTGGTTGTTTGGCTACATGATTAATAATTGTCTTGTTTGGAAACATGGATTGTAGAGATAATGTTATATTCCCTAATTACCCTTAATGAATGTTACAAATCCTAATAATATCAATGGCAAATTTTGGGAACAACATTTATGTACCAAGGCCAAACTCCAATTTTTTAATAGTATTGATTACTATGGACCAAAGGCGGAGAAATTTTATGAACAACATCCAATTATTGTTTACCTAAAAAATAAAATGGTTTAGTGTGAACTTAATTTAAACCACTACTATTCAAACTGTAAATGAGCTCTAGTTGTTTAAGGGATTAGTTTATCGCCGGTCGTTCTTAATACTAGGTGTAGTACCTACTCCTGGAACGGATCCGGATATCCGGCTTTTTTGAGGTATTTGAATCCAGATTCGGTTCCATCGGATATTCAATATGACTATCCGGATCCGGATCCGCTTGTTCCGGATATCCAGTTTTCGGGTATCCGTAATAATACCGGATATCCGGGGATATCCACGGATAGCCGGATCCGATATGGAATTTAACTAATTTTTTTAGAGTTTACATTTTTTTATAAAAATATAATAGCAAAAGATCATATGTGATGATATAGTAGCAAAATATCATTGTTAAAGAGATAAAAAAAATATTTTAACTAACAAAAGATCAAGTAACATAAGATAAAAAATCAAAAGAGATTGTATCTTCAAATCCATGTCCATCATCTGCATTACGACTGTTTATATGATTGTAAAAAAAATTATATGACTGAATTAATATATGTCAACTTCTGTATTAATTGCATATGTGTTTATATGACTGAAAAACAGCTAAAATTACGGTTGGATTTTCTACCCATCAAAAATTTCAAGCTTAATAAATAATATACAATCAGTTTAAGGAAAATGACATGATCGCAACTAGTGTTAACTTCCAAAATGATTACACGCAGTAAACACTCATGTGTACATATCCATTACCATTATGGACATATATGATTCTACGTTTCCATAATTTATGGCTAATAGAAATAAATTTAAAATGATTACTATATAATGATAAAAATATTATAATATAATACAAACGGATATCGGATATCCATTTCTGAATTTTTTTATTATCCGGATCCGGATCCGGTTCGGACGGATCCGTGATTTTACTATCTGGATCCGGATCCGGCACCCCGGATATCCGCTTTTTCGAAGCGGATCCGGAGCGGATACCGGATCGGATCCAGATCCCGGATAATAATCCCAGCCCTAGTAGTATTCTCCGTGCACGCACGAGGTGTATTTATATTTGAAAATATTGTCCAACTAATGATACCTATATATATTTCCAACCAATGATGACTCTCCATACATATTTTCTTTAGATTAGTTTTAGGTAAACTTCCGTTTATGGTTTTTTTCCAAAGAATTGTTACTGGATTTAAAAAACGAAATGTTATTAAACTTCTCTCCTAATGTTATTGATTGCAGGTCGGTTACAGTGTGGAGAATGTTGACAGTCAGCATAAAATGTGGAAATAAATGGCAATCAGTGCTTTGTATGTTAAATAAAAAGGAGGATTTAAAAAATATGTTCTTCTTTGTTGTGATGCCCAAATCATTGACGGGCCTAGCGAGGAATAGTTCTAAGACCGAGGACATGTATTGTAGTGTTCTCACGATTACGCCTTATGGTCGTTGGTGGAATATGTAACTCAAGGATCTACTGACATTTAGTTGGCTGTATGTATGCTTACAGAACGAATATAAGATGCTCGTATAGTCCAAAAAATTTGTATGGTGATCATACCACCACTGAATGCTTTGCTTTGTGTCAGTAATTTTTTTATTATTTCCCATGAATATATTTCTAGTTCGTAGTTCACTTGCGAGTGTTTTCTGTGGTTAATGCCATGTATGGAAACTTGGGGAATTTGAGCGTGTATAATGTGTGAAGTAGTAGACCACTTCAGACATTAGAGACCATTTTATTTAGACAGAGTCTTCCAGACCGAAGAGTATCGTCTTTGGTAAGTTACAAGTTTAGAGGCATTTTACAAACATCTTCACATTAATGGTATTGTTACTTTTTGGTCCATGGTTTGTTTGTTGGACATGGGTGAAAAATTATAGAACAGTTTAACATGTTGTGAATAGGTGTTACTACGGCAGTGGTTGAATTTGTGTTAAATACTCTTTGACAGTGTTTTTTATGCTTACGTCATGAACTCCTTTTTAACAATGTTCTAAAAGGCCAACAGAAATGCATAGCTAGCAGTGCAAGAATGAAAAAGGATAAAAATTTGAGTCCTTAAACTAAATCGTAAAGTAAAAACAGAGGGAGGCCCTTTTTCCCAAATGCCGAGAAGACTAATCACGGCCACATTTTCGGTCCTAAACCGTTTTTTTGCCTTCCATAACTACTGACTTATCCTTGCTAAGGTCTCGAACTTTGATTTTCGACCTGCAATAACAGGTATAACAGTTTGCTGAAAAGCAAATCTGGTGTAGATTTCGTTCCTCTGTTTTGCGTGCAATACAACACTAAACATTACTCACATGAGCATACCACAATAGACTCCATAAGTTGACCACAACAAAATGGAGAACAATCTTCTTTTTCTGCCTCCTCAGGATTGGCAAGAGTATCACCCTCTTTCCATATAAATTTCAGAGTCCTAATAAATCTCCCTACAAAAGCGAAGAAACTTGACCTTGTTGTGTTGTTTACGTTGGATCTGAACCCAATCCACTGGTTTGTACTGACACTTGAACCCTTTCCACCTAATGTCATTGAGAATATAAAATCATTATGACCAATACATTGCTTGGAAAAGTAAAGAAACTCACATATTGTTTAAAACTAAATAAGGCATAAAAGAACATATTGTTTACCCTAATTTCATGAATCATAAAAATACCATCTAATCCCAGATGAACGATCTTTCAATGAGCTCTCGTTTTCTCGTTACTTTCATTGTTGTATCCTACCCTTAGACCCCAACGTCACAAAGTTTTAACTGTACAAACCATGGACATAGTCCTTCTAAGCTTGCATCAAACAACACAATATAGCATTTGAAATAGAGATATTTCGTTAACAGTATAGCTAACCTTAGGCAATTGGATATGCCAAATAAGTATTTGTGAAGTAAAAAACACATTAAAATTGAAGTCGGTGCCAATCGCTCACAGATTTGGTTTTAACATGCTCTGGTGGAATGGCATGTGCTCGAGCAACAAATAGTCATGCATTGCACCCGCTGCAATTTCTGTCACCTATATAGAAACAAATGATTTTTTTTTAACAACTGAACCTGTATGATATAGAGTATATACGTGTTTCACCATTTTCGCTACAGGTTCACACTATATACCTCAGAGTCCTCAAACTGTATGGACCCAGAATGCTTTAATTTCCCAGTCTGTCAAAATGAAAGAAAATAATGAGAAAAGAAACAACACATCTTGAGATTAGATCAAACAAATCGACTGCCTACAAAATATTACCAAGAACACACAAAATATCAAGAGAATATTTCTAAGGATGTTCCAAAACCAACCAAGAATCTGGATGTTCCTCTAAGCCTCTAAGACGTCGTAGAGAGAAGAAACGGGGACCAATTTGAGTGAAAACATAAACATTGTGGCCAAATCACAAATGAAAATAAAGGGATAGAGATAGAAAACCCGTAATTATGTGGCCAAGCCGTAGTGTATGAGTTAGGCTTAGCATGAGTCTGATTTTATTCATAGGCATCTGAGGAATTATAAGTATCGGAGGAATCAGAATGGCTTCGACCGTTTTCCTCTTCTTCTTCGTAAACTTTCTTGTCCTTGTCATCCTCGCTCTCAATGTAAAAGCTCTGATCAGAGGGTACGTGGTTGCAGTTCCTTGTGATGAGGTAGTATTTGTTTCCCTGATAGTATTTCTTCATAAAGCTTTGAACTTTTTTCGCCTTCAACTCCGTTTTGCCCACCAAAAACGATTTACTGAAGGTGAAACCAGGACAATTCTATGCCTCCACTTTGAAAATCCTAGTGGTTGATTGCTCGTACGCCCCTTATCCATATTCGATTGAAACCCATATTTAAGAGAGCGAATAACAATAAAACGGGACCCAAAGAATAACAATAAAACGGAACCCAAAGATCCAATAACACAGACGCTACATACCTGGAGATGCAGACAGGAAGGAGAGTGCGAAATGGCAGTAGCCTTAATACTTTCGCAACGAAGAAAGCGAGTGGGTTGGAACTTGAATTGTTCAGAAGATTGATTTCTTCAACTTCATTTAGACGCTTCTGCATCTTCATTCGCGAGAATGGAGCGCCATATTTTATAGGGTACGCCACTGGTTTGAGGGAACGTTTCGGATGGGTTCTGTCTGTTTCGGATTAAATGTGAGTAATGGTCGATGAAATTATGAGAGGTGGTGTAGGAGGCGATGAAAGTGGTGGAGGAAATGTTGAACGGCTGTCGTTTGGGATTCTCGATTTCTCAGAGGCTGCCAAGGGTTTGAGATGAACAAACCCTTCCGACGGAAGAGGATGACTAAAGATTGGGCTTGAAAATGATTGGGTTTCAAAATTCCTCAATATTGGTTTAGATGTTGTTATGGATCATATGGTTGCGGGTGTGTATTGCATATTTAATTCCGCCGGTACAATCCGGTTTATCTGTTGTAGATGTATTTGGGCCAAAATAGTATATGATCCCCAAGATAATGGGCCCCATTAAGAAACGTAATGACACGCTAGCAAACAAATTCGCAACGCATACAGAGATTTTTTAATAAACAATGGAAGGTGCCACGTATGATAAAATAAATATGCTGAGGTGGAGGGCTGTGGTGGGAGAGAAAAACTCTCCCATTATATATGATTAAGGTTCAGCGCTTTTCATTCAAGTTAACATACAAGATTGTGCCCTTGCGTGAAACTGATCATTCTTTTTTTTTTCGTCTAAAGATTACTTATATTAAATAACTTGAGAACCAAGATTTACAACATTGCCGGATAAACCGGAAACTAAAAACTAAAAATAAAGCCCAAAAGAAAGAAACTAAAGCCCAAAAGAGGGAAACCGATGCCATAATGTTTTGAGGGAATCTGAAGTCGGAAGGAATGAAAACCTCCGGAAACAAAGCCCTTTAAAACAAGTACACTAGAAAGAAAAACTTTGGATAACGGATTAGCAAAAAGCAAGCAGACGCGGATCCACCAACTAACTTAAACAAAGCAGAGCCAAACCGAGAACGGAAGAACTCTAGGCCAACTGCAAACCGAAAATCTAAACCCCAACACTCCGAAAAGGTGACAAAGAAACACAAGATGCGAATCTAACTCCTTCCTACCTAGTCAAATTCTCAACAAGTCTAAAACAAATCTATGCATCCCCACACATGGTTAGTCTTAAAAAGAAATGATAAACGAAACGACTAAAGGAACCAACCTAATCATTCAAAGAAACCTAAAGACGATAGAAGGAGAAATAAGGAACAAGACCCGACACAACCAAAGAACACTAAACGGAGGAAAACCAAAGCCCAAAGCTGAGAACAAGCCTGCTAAATCTGCATTCAAGAGCATCATAACTAATGACTTTGAACAAAGGGAATACACGTAAACCTTAACAAAGACCTAGCCACCGGAAATAGCGACAAAACTACAGCCTAATTATAAGCTACCGAGCTCACCACCACCTTTTACCGAGATGAAGAGAACGAGAGTCTGGATGAGGAGGAGAGCAGAAACTCAGCACATCACCAGAAGAAATCCGGGCATAAAATAAGCAAACTCCACGCAACATCCGCAACCACTCGCGACTCGAGCTTCTTCCAACCAAAACTGTAATCGCCCCTAAGCCGTCGAGGATAGGACCCGACTGAATCAGAACGATGAAGACCAGAGCCTTACGCCGTCGGGAACCAACAAGAACGAAGCTGG
The DNA here is from genome assembly GCA_030180135.1 of Orychophragmus violaceus. Taxonomy (NCBI): domain Eukaryota; kingdom Viridiplantae; phylum Streptophyta; class Magnoliopsida; order Brassicales; family Brassicaceae; genus Orychophragmus; species Orychophragmus violaceus. The sequence goes on from CM058240.1 coordinate 91,427,391, forward strand.
ACTAAAGTATCACCCCAAATCCGACCTTCAATCGACGAGCAAAAATGGATATGTCGACTACCCAAAACAGAACGGGGAAGACTGGAGCTTGGGAGACACGAAGACGGAGCCACAAGAGTTACCGACCTGCACCAGAGAGCTTCTCACCGGATCTGACCGCACCGACGACGCTGACGGAGACCCTAGTCGAAGAAGAGGAGGAGAGATCGAGGGGGTAACGCCGAGATAGACGAAACAGAGCTAAGCTACCATATTCTCCGGTCCTGGCGAGGAGCGCCGGCTACTGGGGAAGCACATACGACGAGAGAAAAGGCCCGCGGTGGATTGCTTGGGAGTCGTGCCCGAGAGCTTACTAGGGCGAACTCGATCCACCAACAAAAGAAACTGATCATTCTACACTTGATGAACCCTAAGCTTGTTTTTTTCTATGAGATATTCCTATAGACAAGATGATGTATGACCGGCCACAAAGTCGTATTAAAATTAGCAAATCTAATCTATTAAAATAGGAAGGTTTGCCATGGTACATAAATGTTGTTTCCGGAATTTACCCTTGATATTATTAAGATTTGTAACATTCATTAAGGGTAAAACTGTAAAACAATTTATATTTGATTTATTCATAATATCTTATAATATCTTTTGTTTTCTTTTTCTATCATAATCATATCTAACGAAATTTGTTTTCAAAAATTTAATAAAAATAATAATTAATTTCGAAATTAATATTAAAATAAATATTATAAATTATTCTTAACTAAAATTTAACTTAAAGAAATAAAATCAAGCATAATTAAGTTACTAAATCAATTGATACATATAATTATATAATTTAATACATAATTATTTTATAAATTATATAATCATTAAAATTAATAAATTATTATTAAAATAAGAAAGTAGTATATAATATTGTACTAGCGTGCGGGTATAAATTATTTATTTTGTAAGAAACGTTTTTTACGATTGTACTTCTTAACGGGTTGTTTCATCAAATTTTAAAATATTTAAATTATAATAAAATGGGCTAAAAATAAATTAACCAATTCGATTTCTAAAAATAAAATTTGCACGAGTAACTAATTCCAATTGATATATTTTAAATTTAATATAAATATTTAAATTATTTAATATTTATATTATTCAAATATATGATGCGTCAAATTATAGTTCATGTTTGAATGCAATTTTTAACGGGTTGTTCCATCAAATTTTCAAATTATATATCATTACAACACGTATTGAAAAATAGATTAACCAAGTTCAAGCATGACTAATCATATACTAAAAATAACAATAAAATACAACTACTAATATATAATATACAAGTTAATAATATCAAAACAAAAACAAAATTTATTAAATTCCGGCTCACATTTAGCACTATATCATCTTATTTTCATTTGATATAGATTAAACGAAATAGGTAACGAAATTAATTTATAAAAATATAAATTTAAGATAAAAGTATATATTCTAAGAATGAAAACATAAACCCGCGCTTCTTTAGCGCGGGTCAAAATCTAGTAGTACTCTTATTTTACTAAAATCGAATATCTGAATAATTTTAGGAACAAATGTGACAGTTATTGTTGAGATCAATCGAACAATTGACATTTCAACTACTTGTCTTGTCTGTAACTATTTTATTTTGGTTTGGCATTAGCAAATTTAAATCCTTAAGATTATTCACTTGATTATTTGTTAATGCATGATGAACCTTGCATGTTTTATCTAAACTGAAGCATAATCAAACCGAAAACAAATAAATATATTTTATTTTTATAATATTACAACAAGGTGAAGGAACGGAAGAAGTCAAAACAAGTAACTCATCCGGGTGACACTTTGATTATTATTGGAGGAACCAATTAAGTCCACTAAACAAATTAAAAAAAAAATATTTATGAATGCATTTATTGAAGAATTAAATATATGGAAACTGAAATCGGCAAGAGCGTATAAAATACAATAACGCATTAAACTCATGAAAACTGGAGAAAATAAAAATAAAAATAAAAAGAAAGAATTAACATTTTCAGAAGCGTTGTTGCAGCTTTACCGAAAAATCAATATCTCATTGACCTTTGCTGCCTGCTTCCTCTTCATCTTCTTCTTCTCCAATCGCAGTTTCTGGATTTCACCATTTTCCATTTGTAGGTTGACCTAATCCCGATTCGATCAGTGGTATAACTTCACGCGTCGAAATCTGTGTCTGAAGATATCCCTCATTCCACACGGCGGACAGATCGATTGGGCAATAATAATCCGAAACTTTCCCCAAAAATCGACAGAATTTTTTGGATTTTTTTCTCTCTCAAATAGAATCGATCAGATCGGGTTGTTTTAGATGATGAAGATGGCGGCCAATGGCCGGTTTTTCACAATAGGGCTCGTCGCATCGTGGTATTCATCGAATATCGGAGTTCTATTGCTCAACAAATACTTATTAAGCAACTATGGATTCAAGTATCCAATCTTCCTCACCATGTGCCACATGACGGCTTGTTCTCTTCTCAGCTACGTCGCTATTGCTTGGATGAAGATGGTACCTATGCAAACCATCCGATCCAGAGTTCAGTTTCTTAAGATCGCAGCACTAAGCCTTGTTTTCTGTGTGTCGGTGGTCTTCGGGAATATCTCCCTCCGGTTTCTTCCTGTTTCGTTTAACCAAGCGATTGGTGCCACGACGCCGTTTTTCACCGCTGTGTTCGCTTATCTGATAACGTTGAAGAGGGAAGCTTGGATGACTTACATTACTCTCATCCCCGTTGTTACCGGTGTTGTCATTGCCAGTGGGGTAATTACATTTCTTTTCTTACTTCATGAAAGATGTGTTCTTGCTTTTGTATTCTGATTTGGTTTGTGAATATTGAGATTGGTTCTGATCCAATTCGTAGCATATGAGGTGAAATGTGTTGTTTTTATGGCTGATGAACTTTAAGGAGATGGAAATGTGAAGTTAAGGCACAAAAGGAGATGGGAGTGTAATAGTTTGATGTTGTTTAGGAATAGAAATAGAAGATTACTAGCTGAATCTTATTGATTTCAATTCATATTTCAATGTTGATACGACTCTTACATTTCACCTTAGAAAACCTTTGGGATTGCTCTGAGCTTGAAGCTACTCTGTTCTGTAAAGTTCCTTACTTTAAGTCAATCACTTCACAATATGAACTTTATATGCTGTGCAAAATTTTACCTAGAAGAGAAATTGTTCTTGTATGTGTGCGTACTATGCTTATACTCTTGGATCTATTTGATTTCATTCAGAGCTTCGTTTTCTATATTGACTGGACCCTCTATCTAATTTTGTTCTCTCTCAATCTCCAGAGTGAACCAAGTTTCCACCTGTTTGGATTCATTATGTGCATTGCAGCCACAGCTGCGAGAGCACTTAAATCAGTTCTTCAAGGAATATTGCTATCTTCAGAAGGGTAAGAAATCACAGCATTTTTTTGCAGATTTATCAGCTAAAATTCTATCTTTCGGAAGTCTGTATCTGTTAAGAGTGCTGCTGAAATAAATTTACTGAAATTTGTTTGAAGGGAGAAGCTAAACTCCATGAATCTCCTCCTTTACATGGCTCCTATAGCTGTTGTGTTCCTTCTTCCTGCTACCCTTATCATGGAGAAAAACGTTGTTGGCATTACAATTGCACTTGCCAGAGACGATTTTAGAATCGTTTGGTATCTGCTATTCAATTCCGCGCTCGCTTATTTCGTGAATTTGACCAATTTCTTAGTCACTAAACACACCAGTGCTCTGACTCTGCAGGTAAACAGTACATCTCTTCTTTACATTGTCCAAGTTACCACATTTCTATCATCTAAAGCTATTCTGAGCGTGGCCACCTCTTATAAGTGAGTATGAACTTCTCTTTAATAGGTGCTAGGAAACGCCAAAGGTGCAGTAGCAGTGGTGGTTTCGATTCTAATATTCAAGAACCCTGTCTCAGTGACTGGAATGTTAGGTTACTCGCTCACCGTCTTCGGAGTTATACTCTACAGCGAAGCTAAGAAACGAAGCAAATGAAGAAACTGTTATTTGTTAGGTCCCTCAGGTAAACACGAGGCAATTGCTGTGAATCCTTTACACAGCATCTATGGACCCAAAAGCAAAGGATGTGTAAAGCAACACCAAAGGATCAGAGTACCAAAATCAATCATTTAGAGGACTTCTCAAATAATTTGTTTTGTTTGCCGATCTTCTACAGATTTTCTTGTAGGTTGTTCTAAGAGTAACTTCGATTTAGTTTTTTTCTTTTTTTTCTGTCGATTCTTTACACGTTTTGTGATATCAACATTTACTACTGATTAATTAATGGAAAAGACAAAAGGCTTTTTCTTGCACCTGTTGTGAATCCAACTTATGTTCTGTAGTTCCAGGATTACCTCAAGTCACAGGTTGGATTCATATTCAAACAGTCATAGATTTTTCAAGCAGAGAACTGAGAGAAAAGAAGCCGTACACAATCATCTAACATTAGGATATGTGAATAATGACCCACTAGAACCTGATCCCTATCTGTTTGTAAACAAAACGGGAAACAATTTGATGATGGTTATTTTTCTCACTGGTTTTGTCAAATAAGGTTATAGTAATGCTCAGTTTATATGTTGATCAAGAGATTCAAGACAAATGTTTATTAGATGAGACCAGACAAGGTTAGTCATATTCTTTAGCAACAATGTCTTGTCTTGCCACATCATTACACTTTTCCAGAGAACAAGAGAGCATACTGACTATAATAATCCAGCCACACAATGATAAAGGCTAGTTGTGTATGTTCATCAGGGCACTTCTCTATGAAAAGTAAGGTTAGAGAGCTATGACTCACTCTAACTCTGATTTGAAATGAAACTATTAAAAAATGTAATGGTAAATTTACTATTAAAAATGTATTGTTAAATTTATTTAGGTGGCTTAAAGGATTTCCTATCATACAAAACCAAACAAACAATCAATAAATAAATTTGTGTTTAAAAATAGATAAAGTGTAAGGTGATATTTTATAAAATTACTTTTTTTTTTGGCTGGAAGTCAATCAAATGTTAATTGATGAAACCAAAAACATTGATTAAGAACTCTTTAGGTTTCACTGGTAAGTTGTAGAACAGAAAATTGTGTTTTGAAATTTTTTACCAATCATAAAAATGAGTTTAGTTTTCCTTTAGTTTTTTTTGGTTTAGTTTTTTGAGAAGATTTTGTCTTCGGCCGATTTTTGTAATCCAAAAACGCATCACACTATATTTAAACAAAAATATAACTTCTGACGAAAAAATAAGTGAAACAGAAAATAAAAACACAAAACTAAAATATGTTTTAACTTAAAATTATAAAAAACCTCACTTGACAAAAAAATAAATGAATTATTTGCATGATTAGCTTTTTTATATTTTTAATAAATAACATGCGGAATAAAAGAATTGCGTTTACTCGTAATATTTGCATATCCGCCTCTTAACATAATTTCACCATTCAACAAAATTACCAATTAAAACCTTAATTTATACCAAAACCAAGTTAAGTTGACCATTTTTTTGGCTGGAAGTCATTCAATTTTATATTTTGACCATTTCTCATTTAAGACTAAAACTGTAAACCCACATAAATTTTTAATTGAATTGAAGATGAAATCTGTTGAACAAATTGTTGGTTGAAAACTGTCAACACAACAAAACAGTATCCAATAAAGTGAACCGGACTAACCGGTATAAATGAAATCGGCCTAGTATTCACCGAAAGCCAGAAAGCTCCGACCCGAGCGGCGGAAACGCCAAAATTTTAGAAAGCGAGGAAAAATTGCGATCGTCTTTTTCAGCCACACCGCCACACACTGTGGTCACCAGATCGCTCTCGCCGCTCAATCTAATTTCCGGTAACGTTTTACGTTTTCTTTTACAGTCGTTTTTTCCCTTCTTGCCTTCCTCGTTTCTTCTACACTCCTTGATGGATCACCTCTAATGGCTTCTCCATCGTGCTGTGCGATTAGTGTTTCATGCGATACCCAATTTCTCTTTCGATTTCTCGATTTTTTTCTTTCTTCAAGGCAAATCACGATCGTGGTGCGATGAGTGTGTAGCAAAATCGTTTTCAATTTGTGAAAGAGCAGTCGATCTAGTGTCCAAAGCTAACCCTAAATTGCCTAATCGTCTGGTCATGAATGAGTACTCTCGATCTACTGGTTTCATTGAGACTGTAGTTATGTCTAGATTAAGACATGATGAGAACTTTTCAGACAAATGTGGATGTAGAGATTTGGGTACTGTTTTAAGCTGCATTTTACCACATTTTTGCAGAATTGAGATTTATGTTCAATCATTTTTGAGCTTATAATGTGATCATGTTTTGAAAAGGAATGTTTTTTATGTTGTCTTACTTTATCTATACGTATATGGTAAAGAAATTATGAAGACGAAAGCTGCGTGGGAACCTGAATACCACAGAGTATTCGTCGACTTATGCGTCGAGCAAAAGCTGGCGGGGAATAAACCTGGAACGCAGCATTTACTGGAGCCTTTTCAACAGAGGACAGGAGCGAGGTTTAACAAGAAGCAGCTTAAGAATCATTGGGACACAATGTGTAAGCAGTGGAAAATATGGCGTAGGCTTGTTCAATGCACTGATATGAAATGGGATCCTGAGTCTAACACTTTTGGTGCCAGTGCTGAAGACTGGGCCAACTATTTACAGGTACAAAGACTTGTTTTTGTGTGTTTGTTTGTGTTAAGTTTTTTGTAACATGATTGGATTTTGTCACAGGTGAATCCTGATGCTGGGACGTATCGGTTGAGTCCTCCATTGTTCCTCAAGAAACTAGAGGTTATCTTTGAAGGCAGTAAGATAGATGGTGGAGATGATGATGATGGTGGTTCTAGCAAATGCAAGAGGAAGCGAAGAAGCAGGCGTCATGAAGTAGAAGAAGCTGATACTGGAGATGATGATGTTGATGATGATATGCAAATCGCGTCTTATTCCTCGACTCATGATATGCAGATGGCGTCTAATTTCTCGACGACTCATCCAAAAGGGTATTGGTCACCAGCCACACACGAGTTGTTTCTTGACTTGTTGGTCCAGGAGACTTATAAAGGAAACAGACCTAACACACATTATCCAAAGGAAAGCTGGAGAATGATGCTAGAGACGATCAATCAAAACACTGGAAAAATGTATACAAGATCTCAGTTGAAAAACCACTGGGATTGTACTAGGAAAGCTTGGAAGATTTGGTGTCAAGTTATTGGTGCTCCTTTAATGAAATGGGATCCTAATACTCAAACTTTCAGCGCAACAGAAGAGGACTGGAGAACCTATTTAGAGGTAAAATCAAAATCTTTTATCATTTGGTAAGTTCTTGCAGCTTGGGACAAGACTGGAATCTTTTGTTTCTTTTTTTGTTGTTCTTACAGGAGAACCCTAGAGCTGCACAATTCAGAAGGAAACAAGTTCCCTGCGCGGACAAACTAGCAATCATCTTCAAAGGAGTTATTGAACCGGGAAATGCTGATTTTCGTCCTTACAGGAGGAGACTGCGTGATCATTCAGAATCACCACAGCTACATGACCCAACTCCATTATCAACACTCTACATAAACGAGCCAGTCACAGCAAGTGAAGATGGAGATGATGATGATGATGATAATGATGACGATGATGTTGAGCCTTCTCGTACTCCTCATCGCAGGAGACTTAACAGCATTGGTTTTGCAGAGTCTCGATTACAAGATGTTGAGATTGAAACTCCGATTTGTACCCAGTTGGAGGCCAAGAGGATGAGAGAGAGTCCATTGACGTCAGCCAAGCAATACGAGTATACTATTGGTGAATGTATTGAGCGTTTGGACTCCATGAAAGAGGTTGAGCAAGGGAGTGATCTTTACATGTTTGCGTTGGATTTGTTTCTGAGGAAAGAGTACAGAGAGATTTTCTTGCAGCTGAAGAAATCAAGTTTGAGAATCTCTTGGTTGCTCAGACTTCAGTCTGGTCCTCCTACCGTTGCTGCCTAAGATCATCCTTTAACTATCAACTCCCTGCTTATGTCTGCTTAAGCAACATTTATCTTTTCAGTAAGTCAGTTTTTTTCTAATGCTTGTTTGTAATATTAAAATATGTTGGGAGTAACCTAGAGCAATGCATCTCTTTTCAACAGTTTGAGATATTAAAATATTAATCTTTGTTTCCAATCTGTTAATTTGAGTAATTAGTAGTCCTAGCAAGCGGGTCAAACCGGCAACTTGTTCCACAGCAGGCTATACTAATTTTTGACCCGTTTAGATTCGACCTGCCAAACCCGCAAAATAAAATGGTTAGATGACATATGTTCCGCGACGGATCTAACGGGCAGAATTCGCGGGGTTTAAATCAAATTCTCAGTTCTAATAATTAGAGTACGTTGATAAGAATCTTCCATATTAGGTGGATTCTAATCTAAGCGAAGAGAGATTTAATGACAGAACAATTTTTTTGTCTGAGTTTCCACCATGGAAAGCTACATTTTAATTGTAGAAACTCTAACCCTCTAGTAACTTGAGTAGCAAGACATTACTCTTGTCTCTATTTTGCAGATAAGCGGTAAACTTCAAAGTATCATTATCTTATCGTCTATGTAGCTTTCTCTTCTTTATGTAATTTTGAAGGGAAAAACCCAGAAAAAGACTACAAGATCAAATCATTGATCTACACAGCCTTCATTTATAGCTTCATTACTGAATCTTCGTCATAACTTCAGTTCCAAGCAAAGGCTGAATGTCTGTGAGAGAGAGAATGGCTTCTCCTTGTGCTCGAGTTATACTTATTGTCTTTCTCTCTCTGCTATGTTTGGCTGAGGCAAACATTCGTCGTTACAAGTTCAATGCAAGTACTACAGATTTCTGAGTATTCTTGAACAGCAAGTAACCTAACTGATCTTCATCTTCTCTTTTACGAGACAGGTAGTGATGAAGAACATGACCAAGCTCTGTTCAAGTAAACCAATAGTCACCATTAACGGGAAGTTTCCTGGACCAACTCTATATGCAAGAGAAGACGATAATGTGATTGTTAACCTCACCAACAACGTCAACTACAACGTTACTATCCACTGGTAATTACAACTCAAAAGAGTGAAGTCCTGTATTCATTCCGATTGTGTAAACAAATCTTGACTGATCTCTCCTAAGTGGGTTTGTGCAGGCATGGTGTGAAACAGTTAAGAACAGGATGGTCCGATGGTCCGGCCTATATAACGCAATGTCCGGTCCAACCCGGAGGAACTTTTGTCTACAATTTCACGCTCACGGGCCAACGAGGAACTCTTCTATGGCATGCTCATATCTCGTGGCTTAGGGCAACGGTCCACGGTGCTATAGTAATTCTTCCGAAACGCGGTGTACCTTACCCATTTCCTCGGCCTCATACCGAGAAAATCATTGTGTTCGGTGAGTTTTATAAAGCTAGCTTAGTTACTAGATCATATAATTCATCTCTTCAGTTGTGTGTTTAATGGGATGGAATTTTCAGGTGAATGGTGGAAATCAGATGTTGAAGATGTGATTAGTCAATCCACGCAAACCGGTTTGCCACCAAATATCTCAGACGCTCACACCATTAACGGCCTTACCGGTCCAATTCCCGGTTGCAACAACTCTCGTGGTATGAACTAGTGCTGGACACTAGATTATGTCTTAAATCTCAATAACCTTTTTATTGTCTATGCAGAAGTGTTTGGGTTTTCAAGTTTAAAGATATAAAATTCATTCGTATATTTAAATTTTGGTTTGGATTCGGGTCAAGTTCGAATAGCGAAATATATACTAAAAATTGGTTAAATTTGAATAAAATTTATTTAAAATTTGACAATTATAACTAAATATATAATTTATGTAATTTTGAATATTTGAGTTATTTTAAATTTAGAATTGTATTTTAGGTATTTTGGTACCTATTCAGTTTTTGGTTTGAGTTCGATTTTTTTTTTTTTTTTTTTTTTGAATGAATGTAAAATTTATTCAAACAAAAAACTTTTTACATCTAGTGCTACCTTTTTTGTTTATCGTGAGAACTAGTAAATTAAAACACTATGAAAGAATCAAAAATTGAGCCTCTAGACTTCCTATGGCTGGTTCGTTGTTGGTAACCGAGTACCAAACCAAACCTGGAGACCGTCTTCAAAATCCAGTCTTCCTTCTTGTCGGATTGCAGAGAGCTTGTTCCTCACAGATTTATCAATAAACGTCAGTACACTTTGATAAGGCAGATGTTTCTCCCCATGTTTCCTCGAGTTTCTCTCTCTCCATATTGAATGAAGGGCTGTCTGGAAACTATAGCGCAATAGGAAGAGCTGAGTTTTGTTGAATGTAGAAGATGATAGGATCATAACAATGCTATCCCAGTCGTATGTGAACTCATGCTGAAGTAGTCATTTGGTTAGGATATACCAGATTTTGCCCGTGTAATCACAAGTGAAGAATAGGTGCTCCCTAGTTTCAATATGTCCTGAACACAAGACGCAGTCAGCATCAATAGCCGGATTCCATTTTTTCAGTCTGTCCCCTGTAGATAACCTGTTCAACATAGTTAACCAGGCCATGAAAGAATATTTTGGTGTGCATTGGGTAAACCAGATACATACACTCCATTCACAGGTTGGTTTCCTTGTTCGAGTTTGTTGCCAAGTTTCTCTCGTGGAAAAAGAACTCTTATACTTGTCTTCCCTTAATCTCCACAGAGGTATGTCATCCTTGAGAGCGTCGCCACGGCTCTTAATCAGCTCAATCTCGTTTTCAACCTCATTCAGCAGTTGTACTCGATGTCGACGCCTCCTATGAGATTGGAGAACGTCATAGACAGTGGCATTGTCTGGTATACCAAGGTCTATCGAGCCACGATCCCCCAGCAGGTTCTTTAGCCTACCCAAACACGTCCAGCTATCGTACCAGAACGATGTATCTTTGCCATTGCTTATATCTTGCTTGTGAAAATGCTCAGCTATCTCTCTAAGCTTCAACAGCTTCCTCCACATCCATGAGCCATTCATGGTGTTAGTAGGAACAGACCAGAATGAGCCTTTTCTAACAAGATAGACTTTGATCCATCTGACCCAAAGGGATGCCTTTGCAGAAGTGATCCGCCATACCAATTTTAGTCCCAGAACTAGATTTACTTCCTTTAGCAATCTCAGGCCTAAGCCACCTTCATCTTTTGGTTTGCATATATCAATCCAGTTGACTTTAGCCTTCCGCGTACTCATCTCAGGCCCTGACCAAAGAAAAGCAGAGCATAGTTTTTCAATCTCCTTCAAACAACTGCTCGGCAATCTGAACGCTGTCATCCAAAAGTTGGTTAGACTCATAATAACAGAGTTTAGGAGCTGCAATCTTCCGGCATAAGATAAGAATCTGCCAGTCCAAGAGCTTAGTCTATTTCGAATTTTTTCTACTAGAGGTAAGTAATCTGCAGCCGACATTCTTTTGGTTAGGAGAGGGAGACCCAAGTAACGCACAGGCAGCTGTCCATTTGCGAAGGGAAAGGATTCAAGAATTGTGTTCTGATTCCCCTCTGAGACGCCTGCAATGAACAGCTTTGATTTCTCAAGACTTATCCTTAAACCCGAGATTTGAGCAAACCGTTCAAACACCCCGAGAATACCTTCTATCGATCTTTTTTTCCCATCAGTAAACACCATGATATCATCAGCAAAGCAGAGATGGGTTAAAGCTATGTTCTGACATCTAGGATGGAATCCGATCTCCCTGTTCTGAGCCGCCTTATCGAGCATTCTAGACAGGACATTTATGCATATCACAAAAAGGTATGGTGATAATGCACAGCCTTGTCTAAGCCCTCTTTCACTTCTGAAAAAACCCGCAAGCTCCCCATTTACTTGGACCGAGAAAGAGGCTGTTGAGATGCATAGGTTGATCCATTTAATGTACTGTTCCGGAAATTGCAGAGCTGTCAAAACATTCAGTAGAAACTTCCATTGCACCGAGTCGAAAGCTTTGGAGATATCTATTTGCATAGCACATCTCGGCGAAACTGATTCTTTATGGTAGTCTTTTACCAATTCTGTAGCTAACAAGACATTTTCAACCAGCAATCTATCCTTGATAAAAGCCGATTGATTCCAAGAGATAATCTTTGGGAGAATACCTTTAATCCGGTTGGCCAATATCTTTGAGATGACCTTATACATGACATTGCAACACGAGATAGGTCTATAGTCCTTCATATCCAAAGCATTTTCCTTCTTCGGAATCAGCGCCAAGATGGTTGTATTGATTCCCTTAGGCAAGAAACCTTTGAGAAAGAAGGACTGAATAGCAACAGTGAAGTCCTTCCCAACAATTGACCATGTTGATTTAAAAAACTCACTAGTGTAGCCATCAGGTCCTGGTGATTTGTTCGATGGCATACCGAATAAGACTTCCTTGACTTCCTCCTCAGTTACAGGTTTTTCAAGAGACTGCTTATCATGACTGCTACACCGGAAATCCAACAGCCCCTGCAATTCATCTACTTCAATTCCCAGGTAGTCTTGCGGTTTGTGGGCTAGGAAATCATGAAAGAAGCGTTCTGCCTCCAGTTTGATCTCATCCTGTGTGTTCACTACGTCACCTGAAGCACATTTAACTTCTCTGATTGCATTATTGGATTCTCGAAGCTTTACCGCGTTATGGAATGCCTTGTGATTCTTATCTCCCACTTGGAGCCAGTGGAGTTTAGATCGTTGCCTCAGAAAACTCTCCTCCAAGTCACTCACTCTCTGCCATCTCAGGTACGCTACGTTTTCTGCCCGAATGTTTTCAGCTGAGGGGTCCTCCATGGTAGCTTCTTGTTTTGAACATAGAGTTCGATTTTTCAAATATAGAAGTCTAGGATCCGTTCAAATATTTTATCACTTCCGGATTCCGTTCGATACCACTTTTCGGATCATGTTCAGATCTGAGTATTTTTGCCCAGCAGACACAAAATTGGGTTCATGGTCTATTTATTTTTGAAGAAAAAATATCAAAAAATTAAGATCTATATCGGGACCGATCTATATCATATGTAAAATTGTATATATGTTAATAAGTTTTACTCTGTTCAGTACCACTTAATTTGAATCCGGTTCCATTTTGGTTTGCTTGTCTGCGATCGCAGGATACACATTACACGTCGAAACCGGGAAGAATTACCTCTTAAGGATCATCAACGCCGCAGTTAACGACGAGCTTTTCTTCAAGATCGCAGGACACAACTTAACCGTCGTTGAAGCAGACGCTTCTTACACTAAACCATTTCATACCGAAACGTTTTTCTTAGGTCCAGGCCAAACAGCAAACGCAATCCTAACCGCTAATCATCTCCAAGGAAACTTCTTAATGACCATCTCACCCTTCATGGACACCGTTGTCCCGGTCAACAACGCAACCGCAACCGCATTTCTGCGTTACAAAAACACAACTAAAACACAACCCTTGACCATATCCAAGATTCCTCCAATAAACGCTACAAGCATCGCCCAAAACTTCTCGGACTCTCTAAGAAGCCTAAACTCGCGTGATTATCCGACCAACGTTCCATTACAGGTCGATCACTCGCTGTTTTTCGCTATAGGAGTTGGCGTAAACCCATGTTCCACGTGTGTTAACGGAACCAAGATCATTGCAGACATCAACAATGTTAGCTTTGTGATGCCAACGATGGCTTTGCTTCAAGCACATTATTTTAACAAAAGCGAAGGTGTTTTCACTGATGATTTTCCGGGGAGACCCTTGACGCCGTTTAACTACACCGGCGGTAATAACAGTACTAATCTTCAGACAATGAATGGAACACAAGTCTATAGACTTGAGTTTCACGCAACGGTACAGATTATTATCCAAGGGACAAGTGTTATTGCACCGGAGAGCCACCCTACGCATCTCCAGGGATCGAATTTCTTCGTGATCGGTAAAGGGTTGGGGAATTTTGATCCTTTGAAGGATCCTAAGAAGTTTAATCTCGTTGATCCGGTCGAGAGGAACACTGTTAGTGTCCCAACTGCAGGATGGACAGCTATTCGGTTTAGAGCAGACAATCCAGGTAATCAATCTGGTACATATCTCTTGTTTGAGTGATTGTGAATTAAGTTTGGGTTTTGAATGTGGTTAGGTGTTTGGTTCTTCCATTGTCACTTGGAAGTGCACACTTCTTGGGGACTTAAAATGGCGTTTCTTGTGGAAGACGGCAATGGTTTTAACGAAAAACTTCTACCGCCTCCACGTGATCTTCCCAAATGCTAAAAGAGATCTTCATCTATCTATTTGTTGTTGAGCTTTGAGAAACATTAAGATGAGAAAGATGAATTGTTTGGTTACTTGTGACTCAAGAAAGAGTTAGTAGCTTGAAAAGTTAGTAGACTTTTTTCAGGGTTGTTTACATTTATTATTTCCTCTTTGTTCTTGTTATTTTCTTACAAAAATTACTTACGATTGGAACAGAAGTGAGATTTCAAACCTTTTCTTCATTTCAGAGTTTACCTTAGTTGAAAGGGCAAATCGCATTAATAGCACAAAAAACATGACTTGTCAAAAATATAGCATTAAGGAAGAAAAATCATAAAAATAGCACAAAAACATGTTTTGTCACTAAATTAGTCCTAACCCTAAATCTTAAATACTAAACCCTAAACCCTAAATACTAAACCCTAACCTTGAATAATAAACCCTAAACCCTAAATACTAAACCCTAAACCCTAAATAATAAACCCTAAACCCTAAATAATTAACCATAAACCCTAAATTATATAATGCTATAAAAGTCTTTGTAATTAAAATAATGCTAAAAATGTGAATTATTTTTCTTGGTGCTATATTTATGATAAGTTATCTTTTTTGTGCTATTTTATGACTTTTCTCTAGTTGAAATATTGTACATATTATACTTAGTTTACCATTGAATATTACTACACTAGTTTAATTTGTTTTATACTAACCAAATTTATTCCGTTTCATCTGTTTTACAAGTTAGGGAAATGTCCTTTCGGCTGTAGCAAAAAAAAAAAAAAAAGGATTACTACCGCTGTAGCAATTTTTTTTTGTCAATTACAACTTCATATATTGAAGGGCAAATCGCATTAATAGCACAAAAAACATGATTTGTCAAAAATATAGCACCAAGGAAGAAAAATCATAAAAATAGCACAAAAACATGTTTTGTCACTAAATTAGCCCTAACCCTAAATCTTAAATACTAAACCCTAAACCCTAAATACTAAACCCTAACCTTGAATAATAAACCCTAAACCCTAAATACTAAACCCTAAACCCTAAATATTAAACCCTAAATCCTAAATAATTAACCCTAAACCCTAAATTATATAATGCTATAAAAGTCTTTATAATTAAAATAATGCTAAAAATGTGAATTATTTCTCTTGGTGCTATATTTATGATAAGGTATGTTTTTTGTGCTATTTTATGCCTTTTCTCTATATTGAATCAATATTGCTCATCGGGATTATCATTCTGGAAAGTTAATTAATCTAACATTGTCATGTGCAAAGATAACATTGTGTACTTTCACTTTTTTGCAAGAAAATCAGTACAAATATTAACTAGATTTTGATCCGCGCTTAGAAAGCGCGGATTTATTTTTCTTTACAAAATTTAATTTTTATTTATTTTATTAATAGTAATTTAGATTTTTAATTATGCAATTTAATTTTGATTATAATTGTTTAAACCACATTATAAAAAGTGGGTTAATAATTTAGATTTTATAAAAAAAAAAAAATTGTGTGCTATTTGGAAGGAGATATAACGTAAAAATAAAGAGATTAAAATAACGATTTTGCATTATATGTTTTAATTCGTGTTGTATCGTAAAATCATGGTTTGGAAATATAAATATATATGAAAACAACCATTGTAAAAGTTACGTGGTATAAGTTTAATTTTTATTGCATTTATGTAAAATATTATTTTATAAAACAACAGATATTTATAAAAAAATTATTATGTTTTTATATTTAATAATTAAATATTTAAGAAAGCAGAAACATAATAATCAGTTTATATATATATATATATATATATTTAACACATGTTATAGTGGTATATA
Source organism: Orychophragmus violaceus (assembly GCA_030180135.1). Classification (NCBI taxonomy): domain Eukaryota; kingdom Viridiplantae; phylum Streptophyta; class Magnoliopsida; order Brassicales; family Brassicaceae; genus Orychophragmus; species Orychophragmus violaceus. The sequence goes on from CM058240.1 coordinate 91,443,462, forward strand.
TAATTTTCAAATTTGATGGAACAACATGTTAAAAACTGTATTCAAATATAAAGCATAATTTGGCGCCTCAAATATTTGAATAATATAAATATGAAATAATTTTAATATTTTTATTAAGTTTAAAATATATCAACTGAAATTATTATATATATATATATATATTTTTTTAAAACTCATGCAAAGATTTTTTTTAGTAAATTTATAATCGAAATTGGCTAATTTATTTTTCAACCCGTTCAATGATTTAAATATTTTGCAATTTGATGGAAGACCCCGCTAAAAAGTGCAATCGTAAAAACATAAATAGTAATAAATATACATATATATATATATATATGAAACAAAATAAAGAAGATAATAAAATATAATATAAATATATTTTGAATTAAATCATAAATTAGAGAATATTAACTTTTTCGTGCAAAGAATATTAACTTATATATACAAAATAGTTAATATATAAATTATTTAATTATATTTATCCGTTGATTTAATAGTTTAATGATTGTATATACATTTGTTTTAATTTTAATTAATTAGGAAAGTGGGACCCATTATATTTTGGTTGTTTGAATATATGTTTAGTAATTATATTGTTTGGAAACATGGATTGTAGAGATAATGTTATATTTCTTAATTACCCTTAATAAAATTTAATTAAATCATTAATGTGCAATGGCATAACCTGTAAATAACACATGAATAAAATGTTAGTTTTCTTTTGAGTCTAATTTTTAATAGTATTGATTAAAACTATAGCAAAAGACATAAAAACTCCTCTAAATGATTTTAAAAAACCTAACTCTATCATCAAGTTCCATTAATCATTAAGGTGATCTGTCATAGTGATTTGGTCTGACCAGTCCCTTTTGATTACTACCGCAAATAGCTCGTTTTTTAATTATGAAATTGTCTAGAGCAAACAGTCGAATTTCATATGTAGGCTTCGTTTGGATCCTTGTATAGTATATATACTTAACTAAAAATTAATTTAAAGAATAATACTATAAATGATTAAAATGATAAAAGTTAGGATACACACGTAGGGTTGGACAAAAAATCTGGAACCGAAATATCGAACCGAACTGAACCGAAAAAGAGGAACATAACCCGAACCGACAAAATATCTGAATGGGTCTTAAACCTCTATACCCGAAGAACCGGAACCGAACCCGATCCGAACCGAGAACCGAATGGATACCTGAAATATGCGAACTACAATTATATATCCAAAATATTAATTATATTTAGACTTTATATAACAGAATTATTTAAACTATAATTACAAACACAAATATATTTGTTAGTTTTACATCAAAATAGCTAAAATATCAAAAATAAACGAAATATACGAAATTTCTTGCTATATTTGTCTCAATTTAACAATTTTTTGTTTTAACCAATTTGTATTTTTGTTTTATGATTTTATGGGTATCCGGACTCGAACCGAACCCGAATGGAACCGAACCGAATCCGAACCGAAATTATAAAATACCCGAACGGGTCTTATATGCTTGGACCCGAAAACCCAAAAGACCCGAACGCCCACAGCCTATATACACATGGATAACCCTAAAACCATAAAATTTTATTTGGATTACCCTAATAAATATAAGATGTATATAGGGTTTAAAATTGGTTTTTTATGGATAGGAGGATATCTATGAAATTAGAGTAAAATAGGGTAGTTTTACCCACTAACATCTCTACTCAATACTTATATGCTTCTCTTTCGTGTATCAATTTTCCAAGAGAAAATATTTTGTTTAATTAAACTTTGGTTTGGTAGACCTTTATTAACAAAAGCTGTTACGTTTCTTGGATATTTCTGTTTAAGGAAAGTAATTTGTAACTTTCCCAAACATCAAACACGTTTAGAAAACTTTTGATAGTGGGATGTAATGAACTATAGCTATTGAATGTGTCATACTTAGTGAAAGTATCTTGACCGACATAGATATTAAGTAATGAAGAGTCATCACTTGTCTATATCAGTAACTATATATTTAAATGCTCGCTTTAAAATTTGATAAAGATTAGTTGGATCGAATCTGATCGAACGAAAATAGAATTCAGCAGAAAAGCTAAAACAAACCAAACTGAACCATAAGATGGCAATGGCACAGATACTCTGTAAGTAATTTTGTAATCGAAAACAATATAATAGATTCAAACCAATGCAAAAGGCAAAAAAAAAAAGATAATAATTTTAAGTTCTTCAATCACTTTCAAACTCCAAAAGTAAAAATAATGTCCGCGCCAGGTAGGGGTCGAACCTACGACCTTCTGCTTAGGAAACAGACGCTCTATCCACTGAGCTACAGGCGCTCTTATGGCTACTTACTAACCTATAAGATAGACAAACATAATAAAGTTAAGTCACCGACTAGTTTATTAATAAAACCATTTATACAAATCAATCAATCATCTTTTTATGACAAAAAGGAACCGCAAGAATCCGAGTGGTGTCATTCGCTTTCCTCGAATCCAAATACGCCAAATTTCCCTTAAACCTTTTCCTTTTCTCGTCAGTGCCCCCTGGCCCTATAATACTCTTCGTCGTTGTCCTTCACAATCTTTCACAACTAAGTCTTCTTTCATTAGTCTTCCTTCGACGACCCACTTTTGCAGATTCTAATAGATTCTTCAAAGCTTGAGTTTTTTTCAGATACAAAAGTCCGTTTTATATGCTTGAAATCTCTCACCCAAATCAGGTTCTTGATTCCATCAGTATACGATTCTTGATGTAACTTCCCTTTTGTCATTTTTCCCACTTTGATTCATAACATATTTATCATCAAATCCATTATATATAAAAGCTTCCATCTTTTCCTAATACATACCACAAATCAATCCTCAATCTTCCACACACACACACACACACACACACAAAATGGACTTCTTTTGAGCTGTGTTTATAGTTTTAACTTTTTCTTCTTTATTTTCAGCTATGGAGACTCTGCATCCACTCTCTCACCTGCCTATTTCTGATCACCGGTTCGTTGTTCAAGAGATGATGAGCTTACAAAACTCGAACATCATCTGGACTAAAGAAGAGAACAAGATGTTCGAACGAGCCCTTGCAATATACACTGAAGACTCCCCCGATCGCTGGTTCAAAATCGCTTCCGTGATCCCTGGCAAAACCGTTTTAGATGTTATAAACCAATACAGTAAGCTTGAAGAAGACGTTATCGATATAGAAGCAGGACGTGTCCCCATTCCTGGTTACCCTCCAGCTTCGTCTCCCTTCAGGTTTGACACTGACACGTGTCGGAAACGACCTAGTGGGGCCAGAGGATCTGATCACGATCGAAAGAAAGGAGTCCCTTGGACAGAGGAAGAACATAGGTTAAGAGACTCTAGATTTCGTACGACACAAGTCATTCCTCTGTTTTTCTTAGGGCTTACATTGCTCTGTTTCTTGTTCTATATAGGAGATTCTTGCTAGGGCTTCTCAAGTACGGGAAAGGAGATTGGAGAAACATATCTAGAAACTTCGTGGTGTCCAAGACACCGACGCAAGTTGCGAGCCACGCCCAAAAGTATTACCAGAGACAACTCTCGGTAGCCAAGGATAAGCGCCGGCCAAGCATCCATGACATCACAACCGTCAATCTTCTAAACGCCAATCGCAACCGTTCCTTTTCAGATCATAGAGATATACTCCCGGATTTCGACAAGGATAATGCCGAGGAGGGACTAATGTTTATGAGTCAGAATCTATCTTCGGAAAACATGTTTTCTTCATCATCATCATCATCTCCCTTTGATGCTGGTACTCGCTTTGCTGGAACAAATGCATTCGGTGCCGGAGCTTAATGTAACATATAATATCACCAAACTCAAAGTTGTAATGAGTTTGAGTTGTAAAACTGCAACTAGCATTACAAGTAGAACCCGAGTTGTTATATATGTTTTTGTGTGTCATAATCTTGTTTGTTTTTGTTTTACATGAATGTGAAAATGTGTATGTGTGTGTTTGTGTTTACGAAAACCCTAGTAAATTAGATTATCTATGTTTTCTGCTTCATTAATTATAGTTGTTAAAAAAATTTGTGCATCTAGTATAACTAACAAGATCATAGATTCATATGATGTAGACGTAATTAACATCCAAAGATTGTGAAAACTTAAATTACAAATTTATTTGATGGGGAAATAGATAATATTGATTGAGTGTGTAGGTGGAAGGCATGGACAATTGGTTTGAGTATAAAATTGAGGCTGAGTCTGCTTTCCACTTCTGACCAAAGAATCTCATTCTTCTCATCTATTACACTAACCAACCCCTTTGCCTCGACAAAATATATATATACAATAACAAATTTAGAATAAAAATGTGTCAGTTGGATACCAGAGCTATCATAATATTGGGAAAATATTATTTTGTGTAATTTCGCATAAGATTAAGAAATGATTTAAGTATTTTACTAAGCTCACTAGTTTGAAAAGCTATTTTTAGAAAGAAAAAAAAAACTAAACAAGAGTAACTAGAAGGCTAGCCTTAGATATAGTAAAATGAAGCATTGACTTTGACCCAAATTTTAGAGAGCTAATATATATAGGTTTTATGATCCGAAAAGTTGTAAAAAATATAAATTATTAAGATTTACATTAAAATGTTTATAGCCTTCTAAATTTCAAGGTCGATCCTAACTCAACACTTGTAAAGCTTTCGATCAAACAAGGAAACAAAGGAACAATGATTGTAATTTCATTGGTGGATTATTCGAAAAGCAAATAGTGTATGTGAAGAACAGCTTATGTAGCCTATTTTTTTGTAATTAAAAAACTTAAAAACATAGGAATGATGGAATGTGTTGTTGAAAGCTTACCTGATGTGATTGTCGAGATGGTCACAAGATCGAGTTGTGCGTCTTGCTCGAGAGTTGACGTGCTCGGTCCGAGGGAGCTAGTTGTTCCTGAGAGAGAACCGACTAGATTCAGAGATAAGCAAGAGTGGACTTGTGTTCGAGATGAACAAGAAGGAAATTACGTTCGGGATTCTTTGAAGAGAGTGATATACTCGGAAAAGAGCGTGTCTTGTATTCAGATTCCCGAGCAGGTCGGAAGACGTGCTCGGTTTACAATTCGGGAAATTGACTCTAGAGAGAGAAAGTAGTAAGAAGTGCACAGATCCCAAAAAGTTACATTAATGTACAGTGACGACTCCTATTTATAGTAAAATACGGTCGTACTTTTTACAGGCCGTTGACCGCTCGTCGGGCTCGTGCGGATTGGGCCGTACTTGGTGACGAGATGGGCTGAGCCGTACATACTTTTGGTTGTTAGCATAGCCGAGCCGATTTGTTGTCGTTTTGCTTAGATTGAGCCGAGCCGAGCCGATAGTAATGAGCTTGGTTCTGGCGTGTATGTTCGGGCCCTTATTGCTTGTTGGGCCGTTTTATTTTTGTTGGGCCGACCTTCTCTCAAAAGATAAGTATTGGGCCTTCTAAGTGGATGGGGTGCTAAACCCATATATAACAGTAAGCCCCCCCCCCCCCCCCCCCCCCCCCCCGCAGTTCGTCGATCTTCGTGGTACCTGAAGTCGGCGGATTTTGACGGTGTTTTAGTTGGGACGATATTTATCCGGTGTAGATCTGGTCGGCTGGTTCCCCTTGTTCGCTTTGCCGTTTCTATCTCGGGGAGCTCAAGGGGTTTCTTGGGAAACAGCTGGATTTTGAAGAGTCGCAATGATGCCTATGACTGTTGGAAGCTGAAAGGTTGCGTAGGGGGGTCATCATTACACTCACCTCGAAGTCTTCCCGCTCTGCTTATATATATCCTGCTCCGTTCTCTTCTACATCTTCATTTCTCTCCTTTCGCAGGTATTTCGCTCTCCCTTCTCTATAGATTTTACTTTCTCTCTCTAGTTTGTTGTTGTACTAGTAAATTATGAGGATTGACTCCGATTCAGCATCTTCCTCGGGTCGGGACCTCTATTCGGTAAGGTTATCCGAGGGTAATTCTGCTCAACCCAGTTCATCTGCTGCGCAGCAGGATTCGTCATCCAGCTCGGGGCGAACGGAGGTTATCGTCCGAAATTCCGAGGATAATCAAGCTCGGATTCCTTCCGCTTCGTGTAGCGTGCAGAGTTTCCAAGTTCTGTATTTGATAGATTCGGAGGACGACGGTGCTCGGCCTTGGTTGCCTCTGCCCGATCAGCATCTAGGTTCTCTCCCAGTGAAGGCGGAAGCCGTGGCGATAGTGGATCAGGCGAGGTGCGACATAATGGTGTCGGAGCCAAGCAGAACTAAGAAAACACGGAAAACTCAGCGGAAGGCTGCGGATGGCTCGGAAAAGAAAACGCGCCCCGTTCGTCCGATTCTTCCAACGAAGTGCTCGGACGACGATTTGATTTGGCTGAGGGACAATTGTGACCCTGGGGGTGTCGCTCGGCTCGAGCTTCGTAAACCCGAGCCACAAGAGAGACCTTGGGATTATCCGGAGGGGTGGATATGCCTGTATGACTTTTGGTTCAAGGATATCCATCTGCGGTTTCCTTTGCCGAGGCTGCTCGTGGCATATTGTGAAAAAAGGAGGATCGCCATGTCCCAGTTGTGCCCGGCTGCTGTTCAGAACTTGGTCGGTTCCATGATTCTGGCCTCCGAGTGCGGAGTGGAGATGACTCTTCGGTTCTTCGAGGAGATTACGACGATTTCGACGAATCCTACAACCGTCGGGACCCGGTATGTTTGCATGAGGACCCGTTTCGGAGAAAAGTTCGTCATAGGGAAACCGTCGAAGATCGACGATTGGCAGGATCGCTACTTTTATGTGCGGGTTAACTCGGCCTCGGTCCCTGACCCGAAGAGGCCGTACAGAGTTCTTTGGAATCATCTTCATGGTAAATACTTTTGCTTTGCTCGTTCCTCTAAATAGACTAACTCGTCCTCGTTCTCTCTTCTTGCAGATCGTCACTCTTTTGATCTCCCGGCACCAGATAAATTTTTATCGAAACTGCATAGGCTCGTTGCTCGGAGTATTCAGAAGTGGTCGGAAGTTCACGCTAGTCAAGTTAGACGAGCTGTAGAGTGTTTGGACGGAGGTACGTCTTTCCTCTTCTTCGTTTTTTTTTTGCTCGGGGTTTTTTTTTAACATTGATTTTCGCAGGTTGTCATCTACGTTCGATCGAATCGTTAGCCGAGTATAACGATAGGCCTCTCGTTCCAGTTGTTAAGAAAAGAAAAGCAAGGAACATGGGTCAAATGAATCTTGAAGTTCTGAATTACGTCGAGGAGAACCTTACCGGTCCGGGGGCCCCGACCGCTCCTCAGAGTAAGGAGGTAATTCCTGTCTACTTGGACCCCAATCGTCCTTTTTCTCCGTCGGTCGGGCCCGTTCCTTTAGGGATGATTTTTGTAAATGAATACCATCAGGACTTGTTTCGTCAGGTAAGTGCGACGGTAGATGCAATCGAGGCCGAGAAAGCCGAGAAACGTCGAAAGAGGAAAGAGAAGAAAAGGTTGCGAACCGAGGACGCGGCTGTGGATGCCTCCGAGGTGCCCCTTGAGAGAAAAAGGAAGAGAAGGAAGTCGACTGCTACTACGTAGGTGGTCGATGCTCAGGCGACCGAGGCTTCTGAGCATAATGAAGTCGAAGGAAGAGAGTTAATGATTCATCCTGAGACTTTGGATGCTCGGATTCCGGAAAGTGGTTATGCAGGTGAGGCTGCTAATGTGGGGATCCGGGACGAAACCTCTGATCAAAATGGAGCGGATGGTCGTGGGGAGAACGAGGCTTCTGAGTCCCGAGGTGGTCAGGATGGAACAGATGGTCAAGAGGAGAATGAGGTTGCTGAGCCTTAAAATGACATGGTCGATCCTGAAAATGATGAAGCTGCTGGGCTTTACTTCCTCGGGGGTCAGGGCGAGGGTGCCGTTTCGGATTATGGTTTTTCCATGAGATATGAAGGCTCGCGGTCGATTATTCGTGATGGGATGGCTTACGCAGATTTGTTCCGGATGTTAAGGGACAGCCCGCCACGAGAACTTCGCTCGGTTGATCATACGTGATTCCCGGCGCATAAGAAGGCGGTGGCGAAGGATTTGGCTCGGGTAAGGCATCCGCTTGTCCTTTTTCCCTGTCTATTTTTTTTTACGGTTGGTTTTAATCCGGTGCTTCGTTTCAGAGTCTCGCTAACTACAACCTGCTCATCGATGAGTATGATAAGAGAGACGTTGAACTTGAGAGGATGGTCAGCGGTCTGAAGAGATGTCTTGGGAAGGCCGAGCGGGTCATTGCTGGATTGGAAGGATGCCGTGAGGCGGCTGCTGCTGCGGAGGTACTTCGCTCGTCCCTCAAGGTTGAGGAGGAGAAGGTGTCCGTCCTGGAGAAGAAGGTCGCTGATCTTTCTTCCGAGAATGCTCGATTGGATGCCGAGAACAGGCAATGTCTGGCTGACTGTTCGAACATCCAGGCCGAAGCCGATGAGCTGACGGTTCGGATTGCAGACCTTGAGAACAGATTGGAGTCGGAATGTGCTCGGCTCAAGGCTTCTTTCCTTGAGGAGAAGGGGCATATATCGAGCAAGGCGCAGGCTCGGCTTTCCAAGATAAAGAAGGCCAATGAAGAAAAAGAGCTCGGAAGAAAGAAACAGATAGTCATGAACCAAGCCTTTGCTGTTGCCGCTATGCTGAAGGTGCTCGTTAACGAAGGTTTTGCTATTCCTCCCGAGAGGATAGCTAAAGCTGATTCTGATTTCGAGCGGTTTAAGTAGGAGCTTAGCGAGCTTGAACACACGGAATTGGTCGACAAAGACTTTGTCATGTCTCCTGTTGATAGCCGCGATCAGATCGAGGAAAATCCTCCGGTGTCCGTTCAAGATCAGCATGGTTCGAACCAGGCATCCCTTACTCCGGAGGCAGTGGCTGGTCTTCGGGCTGCTGGGCTCGTTGGCAGGGAAGATCGAGATGGGGGTCCTTCTGTCAATCCCGAGAGTGTGGCCGTCTAGATCTCATTTTCCTTTTCTTTTGATTTTGTAATTGCATGTAGTCGGACTCGTGCCTTTGTGCACTTTTATAATATTTAATAAATATGAGTTCTCTTTTCTCTTTTTTTGTGTGCCTAATTTAGCATAAATCTTAGTGTTTGGTTTGGACGAATGGTATGCTCAATTTGAGTTAAACGGTTAGCGAGGAGCGAGCAAAGGTACTCGGCTTATCCCGTAGGACCGACCGGGACAGTTATGCGAACTGTGTTCGGCTTATTTTTCCTGTCAGTCGTCCTTTTGCGGGAACTGGCCCCGGCTTACTTAGTTGTGGGGTTCGAGACTGTGCTCGTTGTACCATAGGTCGGGTGCGAATAAGTGTTCGGCTTACCCCTAAGGTCTGATCGGGACAATATGCGAGAGCTATGCTCGGCTTATTCATTGTCGATCAGCCTTGTGCGGGAACTTGGCCCGGCTTACAATGTGTCGAGCATCTGGCCAGGATGTCGATCTGTTCGGTGTGATTGAAACAAGAATTTTAACTTAATAAAATTTTATTATTGATATAGCTGAGCCTCGTGAGAGGTTGCCTACGTACTCCGAAAAAGGGATCAAGCCGATCGTAGTTCACTTTACATATTACTCGAACTCGTGTATAGCGAGCTCGGTTTGGAGCGAGAGATGCTCGGTCTTTTTTTTTTTTTTTTTTTTTTGAGCGCGATGCTCGGCTTTTCCGTGAGCGAGGGATGCTCGGTCTCTCTTTTTTTTTTTGGGCGCGATGCTCGGCTTAGTAGTAATAACTCTTGAGCTTGTTTGCGTTCCACGAGCGTGGAATGGCTTCTCCCTTCATTGTCACGAGTTCGTAGACGCCAGGTTTTACTATTTTGGAGACGATGTATGGCCCTTCCCAGTTCGCGCCAAGTTTTCCTGCTCGGTACTCTCGTGTGTTCTCGAACACTTTCCGGAGAACGAGGTCACCTTCTACGAAACGTCGACCTTTGACCTTCTTGTTGTAGTGTCGGGTGATTTGTTGTTGATAGTTTTGGAGACGTAGGAGAGCTCGGTCCCGTAATTCTTCCGCTTGATCAAGGCGGTCGATGATCATGTTGTTGTTAAGTTCTTCGTGCTCGGGCGCGATACTCAAAGTATTGTCGGGACGCACATCTCGGCTGGGGACATTGCCTCCATTCCGTGGGAGAGTGAAAAAGGTGTCGGGCCGGTTGATGTTCTCGGGGTGGTTCGGTGAGACCAGAGGACGCCATCGAGCTCGTCGTCCCAGAGGCCTTTTTTACTTTCCATTCGCTTCTTTAGACCGTATATGATCGTTTTGTTTGTCACATCGGCTTGCCCATTTCCTTGTGGGTATCTCGGTGTTGATTTACTCAGACGTATTTTCCACCTAGCGCAGAACCCTTCAATAGATTGGAGATAAACTGGGAGCCGTTGTCGGTTACGATCTCGTAAGGAACGCCGTGGCGGCAGATTATGTATTTCCAAACGAACTTCTGAACGTCGAGGTTTTTGATTTCCTAGTAGGATTCAGCTTCGACCCATTTGGTGAAGTAATCAGTCATTATCAGGATGAACTTCTTTTGATGCGAGGCCGGGAGAGGCCCGACGATGTCCATCGCCCATCGCATGAAAGGATAGGGTGTGGCTGCAGTGGTGAGGAGCTCGGCTGGCTGGTGTATGCTCGGTGCGTGCCTTTGGCATTTCTCGCATCGGGCCACATAGCTTTCGCAATCAGCGATCATGGTTGGCCAGAAATGGCCGTGTCACTTAATCTTGGCGGTTAATGCTCGGCCGCTTGTGTGGTTTCCGCCAGCTCCTTCATGTGTTTGTTCGGTGACCCACTGGATCTCTTGCCCGTTGATGCAGCGCAAGAGGGCCTTGGATGCACTCCAGCGAAAGAGCTCGTCTTTCATCATTACGTATTGCGCGCAGCGGGCTTTTAGTCGGCGAGCTGCCCAACGATCCTCGGGAACCTTTCCGGTTAGTATATAGTCCTTGATTTCGTCCCTCCAATCGATAATGTCGGTAGGCTCGGGGTCTGCGTATTTAACGACTTCCTCGTTGCTTTTATGGGCATCGTCCAGTCCTTCGTCTTCCTCGGTAATGAGCAGTACGTCTTCTTCTGGTGCTATGCTTGGTCGGGCTATGCATTCGACTGGAATGATTCGGCGGAGGTCGGGATCTGAAGTCGAAGCTAGGGCGGCCAAAGCGTCTGCGGAAGAGTTGTCGCTTCTAGGGATCTTTGTTAGCGTAACCAACCCGATTCTTGCAACGATTTCTTGGACGAGCTTTAGGTATGCGTCCATGCGTTCGTTTTTTGCTTCGTATTCTCCGCTGAATTGGTTCACCACGAGCTGGGAGTCGGCGAACGCGTCCAATTGTTTGGCCCCTACCACCTCGGCTAGTCGCAGTCCAGCGAGCAGTGCTTCATATTCGGCCTCGTTATTTAAGGCTGGAAATCCTAGGCGGAAGGATTGTTCGATCAGCTCGCCGGTCGGGGATGTCAGTTTGACTCCTACTCCTGAACCATTTCTTGATGATGAGCAGTCCACGAATAGAATCCATTTTTTGTTTAAGCATTGTCCTTCGGCTATAGTGAGCTCGGCTGGCAACTCGATGATGAAATCTGCGAGGACTTGGGACTTGGCGCTTGTCCTAGGCTTGTATTCAATGTCGTATTCGCTTAACTCGACGGCCCATTTAGCGATTCTTCCTGACTGGCTCGGGCTATGAAATATGGTTCTGATTGGTTGATTTGTGAGTACAACCACCAAGTGTGATTGAAAGTAAGGGCGGAGCTTCCGAGCTGAAACGATGACTGCTAATGCGAGTTTCTCGAGTGTGTTGTAGAGTGTTTCTGCGTCGTCGAAGATCTTACTTGTGTAGAGATCGGTCTTTGGTCTCCTCGGTCGTCGCGGACGAGTACACTGCTGACCGCCGAGGATGATACCGAGATGTATAAGTACAGCGTTTCTCCTTCCTCGGGTTTGGCCAGTATTGGTGGTGTGGAGAGGTAGGTCTTTAACTGTTGGAACGCGTCTTCACATTTAGCGTCCCACTCGAATTTCTTATTTCCTCGAAGGAGAATGTAGAAAGGGAGACACTTGTCCGTCGATCGTGAGATAAATCTATTCAAGGCCGCGACACGCCCCGTTAGACGTTGGAATTCTCTGGTGTTCCTTGGGGATGGAAGCTCGGTGATCGCCGTTATTTTCTTCGGATTTGCTTCAATTCCTCTCTTTGTAACAATGTAGCCGAGGAATTCTCCCGACGTGACCGCGAAAGTGCATTTTGCTGGATTCAGCTTCATTCCGTACTTATTTAAGCTCGCGAAACACGTCGTGAGGTGACTAATGTGGTCGTCTGCCAAGGCGGATTTGACGAGCATATCGTCTATATAAACCTCCATTGTGTTGCCGAGCTGGTCGGCAAACATGCGATTTACGTGGCGCTGGTACGTCGCTCCTGCATTCTTGAGCTCGAAGGGCATGGCCTTGTAGCAATATGTGCCGCGGTCGGTGATGAAGGAAGTCTTTTCCCGATGGTCTGGGTGCATCATGATCTGATTATATCCTGCAAAGGCGTCCATAAACGAGAGCAGCTCGTGTCCGGTGGTTGCTTCTACGAGCCTGTCAATGTGTGGCAGTGGGAAACTATCCTTTGGACACGCTTTGTTGAGATCGGTGAAGTCTACACAAACTCTCCACTTACCGTTTTTCTTTTTTACCACAACAGGATTCGCCAGCCAGTCGGGGTACTTCACCTCGGTGATCGAACCTGCCTTTGAAAGCCATTCCACTTCGTCGTTGACAGCTTTGGCGCGCTCGGGGCCGAGCTTCCTTCTTTTCTGTTTAACTTGTTTGAAAATTGGATCGACGTGCAGTTCATGGCATGTGATGATCGGGTCGACTCCGGTCATATCGCTTGTGGTCCAGGCGAAGGTTGTAGCGTTTTCCTTGAGGAATTCTATTAGCTTATCTCGTAAGTCAGCCCGGAGATCGGCTCCTATTCCGACGCAACGCTCGGGATCCCGGATGTCGATATTGACTTGTATGATCGCGTCTTTCTGCGGTCGATCGGGTGGTGGTAGCTCGATTCGAGGTTCTGCGACTAGGTACGCCTGTGATTTACGACGCATTTTGTGTTCGATGCGGAAGCATGTTCGGGATATCTTCTGGTCTCCTCGTAACGTAAATACGCCGAACGGTGTTGGAAACTTAACGCATTGGTGATAGGTGGACGGGACCGCCCTCATTTCGTGGATCCAGGGGGTGCCGAGGATGACATTGTAGATAGCCGGTCAGTCGACGACCACGAACTTGATTAGTTTTGTGAGTCGGCCAACGTAGACGGGAAGTTTGATTGTTCCGATTGTGTTGATTGAATCTCCCGAGAAGCCGGTTAGTGGTCTCGTCGATGGCTTGATACGGTAGTCGCTGATTTCCATACGTTGCAACGTCTCTCTAAAGATCAGGTCGACCGAGCTGCCGGTGTCGATCAGAATCTTCTCGACCTCGCAGTCGCCGATTCTCATGGCGACGACGAGTGTATCGTTATGCGGTCGGTCCACTCCTTCGGCATCTCGCTCGGTGAAACTCACTTCGTCGCCGATTCTGAGCTCGTCAGTGGCGTTTCGTCGGTAATGCTGGGCGGCCATGGCCCTCCATTCGTATTCCTTGATCGATCGTACTGAGTCGTTGACCATAGGTAGTCCTCCCATAATCATGTTTATTCGTCTCTTTGGTGGACGTGCTCTGTCTTCCTCTTCTTCGTCACGAGCTCTTTTATCCGCAGCTGCTGCTGCGTTGATTTGTTCAATCTCCTCGGCGAAAGCAACCTGTTTCCTTCGTTCCTCTTGGACGATCCTGAAGCGCTCGGCCTCTTTCTTTGGTTGCGTGACCTGGTTGATTTGCTTCGGGTGAGGTTTGTTGCGATCCAGCACTAGTTTCTTCCCGTCTTTTTGGTAATCGGCGAAGAGGAGGGCTTGAAGGTTTCTGCATTCCTCGGTGCTATGACCTGCTCGCTGATGATATTCGCAGAATAACTTTCTTTTATCGGCCCCTCGGACGAATTTGTTCCATGGCTTGCCTTGATTTTGACCTTGGTATCCTTGGTTGGGTCGATCCTGCTGATGATTTTGAGAGCGGTCGGGATGATTCTGTCGATGATCCTGGTGGGAGCGTTCGGCCTCGTCCTGCCGGTGGCCTTGCAACTGATCGCTGACGTAATACGACGATTTCCATTTTCTCGCGGTTTCTTCTTCCTTGGCCTTTTTTTAATCCTGATCGTAGTGTTGCCGAGGTTCGTATTGCTCGGTACTCTTCTCGGCTTTGTCCTTTGAAGTCGAACTCTTGGGCCCGAACTTCTTGGCTAGGGTTTCTTTTTCTTCCTCGAGGTCGACAAAGATCGATGCTCGGTGGAGGGCGTCCTCTAGCGAGCTCGGTCTATTTTTCTTTAGTTCTTCTCGGAAGCTTGATTCGTACCAGAGGCCATTTCGGAGTGCGGGCAGACCTTCGCTGTCGGTGATCGTGATTTTGGCCAAAATGCTTTTGAAGCGGGTGATGTATGATCGGAGGCTTTCCTTCGGTCCTTGGGAGATAGCCCATAGGTCGGCGTTTGATACTTCCTCCTGAATATACATCGAGTAATGTTTGAGAAAGGCGTGCGTTAAGTCGTTGTATCTGTCGATCGAGTTCGGTTCTAAACGAGAGAACCAATCCAAGGCCGAGCCGGTCAGATGCTCGACGAACAGTTGGCAGTAGCCTGCGTCACGTTCTCCAATGCTGAACTTTGTCCTCCCCATTGCGATGCGGAATGCCGTCAGAAACTGTCTTGGGTCGGATTTGACGTCGTAGGTCATCATCTCGATTTTGACCGCATAGACAGGATGCTCAAACTGGATATCCATGAGGCGACGAGTGAAGGGAGTGTTTTGAGTTTCCTCCAGTACGCGGTCAATCTCGGGGGCCGAGCTGATTGCTTGATGGACTTTGGACGTCATATTTTTCAACATCAGCTTTATATCTTCAATTTCGCTGTCTCTGTGTGCGTTGGGCGCTGAGCTGCCTGGGATATCTGTATTGGGAGGTTGTTCGTCCTCGGTCTGCTGCTGCGTTACCGTTCGGTTTCTCGGGTTTGGAGGTGGCGTTTCTTCAAATAACGCTCGGTGGAGGTGAGTTCGGGGAACGGATCCCTGTTGACTTGCCATCCGTAGATCGCTGATTTGCCCCTGGCATATTGCGTGTGTCGTGGCAAGCTGATCGAAGCGTGCGTTGCTCCCCTGGGAGAGTACGGTTACTTGAGTCATGAGAGTTTTGAGTAAGGTGGACATGTCCTGCTCGTATGTCTGAGTTTCTGCGGCTTGTTGAGGTCGTTCGGTGTTTTGAGGTTGCTGCTCGGCGCCGGCCGGCTGGATGATTGGATCTGCAACCTGAGAAACGTGCTGGGGTTGCCCTCTGGCTCTCGAAGCTGTTTCTGAGCTCGTTATGTCCTCGATGTGGACGTAATCCTTGTTCGGTGGTGCTCATGTCATCGCTGAACCTGTCCGTTAGTGAAGAAAAAACTAACACTCCCCACAGACGGTGCCAATTGTGATTGCCGAGATGGTCACAAGATCGAGTTGCGCGTCTTGCTCGAGAGTTGACGTGCTCGGTCCGAGGGAGCTAGTTGTTCCTAAGAGAGAACCGACTAGATTCAGAGATAAGCAAGAGTGGACTTGTGTTTGGGATGAACAAGAAGGAAATTACGTTCGGGATTCTTTGAAGAGAGTGATATACTCGGAAAAGAGCGTGTCTTGTATTCAGATTCCCGAGCAGGTCGAAAGACGTGCTCGGTTTACAATTCGGGAAATTGACTCTAGAGAGAGAAAGTAGTAAGAAGTGCACAGATCCCAAAAAAGTTACATTAATGTACAGTGGCGACTCCTATTTATAGTAAAATACGGTCGTAC
Organism: Orychophragmus violaceus; assembly: GCA_030180135.1. NCBI lineage: Eukaryota > Viridiplantae > Streptophyta > Magnoliopsida > Brassicales > Brassicaceae > Orychophragmus > Orychophragmus violaceus. The sequence goes on from CM058240.1 coordinate 91,459,355, forward strand.
TTTTTACAGGCCGTTGACCGCTCGTCGGGCTCGTGCGGATTGGGCCGTACTTGGTGACGAGATGGGCTGAGCCGTACATCCTTTTGGCTGTTAGCATAGCCGAGCCTATTTGTTGTCGTTTTGCTTGGATTGAGCCGAGCCGAGCCGTTAGTAATGAGCTTGGTTCTGGCGTGTATGTTCGGGCCCTTATTGCTTGTTGGGCCGTTTTGTTTTTGTTGGGCCGACCTTCTCTCAAAGGATAAGTATTGGGCCTTCTAAGTGGATGGGGTGCTAAACCCATATATAACACCTGAGGGAGTTTTCTTGTAAAGACAATGTTGCTCTGTTTCTATTGACAAACCCTTACCACTCAGATAACGATTTCGGGAACAAGATTCTAGATTTCGTACAAGAATTGAATCTATAAGAACTTCAAGATGGTTACCCTTTTGTGTGTGTGACTGATAAACAAATAGCTCAAGTTGATTTGCCACGGTTGTACAAAGCGACTGATGCATTTGTCTTGCATATAAGAGGAGACGGATGGGGACAGCCAATAGTGGAAGGCCATGGCAATGTCTTTGCCTGTTGATATATCATGGTTTTTACCCAGTTTAGACCATGATATAGTTGTGTTTTTAGTGTCTTTTGTCTTTGTTTAGAGTCTTTTACAGGTTTAATCAAGTTTGGAGCTAATTGGAGATATTTGGAGCATTTTGGGACTTTTGGGACGTTTTGGCCGAGAGATTTACTCACTGTCCGATTTATTGATCATGCATCGACCGACACACATTGTGCATCGGTCGACACACTAGCGAGATGGGCCGTACGCGTCGGTTTAACAAGTTATGAAGATTTGCAAAGAGGCCCAGAATAGTTCCAGTATTTACACAGAAGCCCCATCCGAGATTATTCCCATATATACTAGTTTTTGGTGTTTATTTTACCTACGCTTTACATTACGCTTTGATACTAATAGTTAAGAGATTTCTAGAGCTTTTGGGGGCTGATCTATTTCCTGTATTCACTTATTTTGGAGAAGATTTCGAACCCCTTTATCTATTTAATTTCTTATATGCAATCTATTATTTCTTTGATTATGTTTTCATTAATCATGTCTGAGTAGATCCATAGTTGAGTTTAGGGTTTCTCACATAGGATTTCATGACTTGCTAGACTTGTTCAAATTCAGTTAAGGATTCATAACTATATCTGTTCTTCAATTTAATTGTGCTTAAAGCTAGTTCTAACCTGATCAATTAGAATCTAGATCTTAGGTTGCTAAATACGTCACGGAAGTGGGGTTTAGGAATCTGAACTAATTAAATTGGGCAATTAAACTTTGCGCAAACGGAAGTTTGGTTTAGGATAATTGTGAACATATTAAACTTGGGATTAATGCTAGTTTAATCTGTTAGTTCTCGCAAACGAAAGTTTGGTTTGCTGCACTTAGGCTTAGAGAATTATCGCAAAGGAATTTGGTTAATTCTATATCTGTGTTTTGAGTTCTAGAACTGTGCTTAATTAGATCCTTGCTGAATGAACTGTCTGCTTGTCTGATTTCCTGAGAATACCCTAGGCTTGACGCTTTTAGTTTATTGCTTCTCAACCGTTAATCTCTGCTACTGTTTACTTTCTTGCTTCGCAATTTATTTACTTCACCATCTGCTTATTTCTAGTTTAATCTCTACGTTTCTGTTTCTATTGAGACCAAGTGTCCCTGTGGATTCGATAGCCCTATATACTACTTTGACATTGCTGTTCACTTGCAGTTTAGAATAGGGTAAAACTTAGAAGCCTATCAAGTTTTTGGCGCCGTTGCCGGGGACTCTTTGAATCTTCGATAGGACCGAACTTAGGGTTTTTGATAGAAATTTTTCTTTTTGTTTTTGTTCTTTTTCGTTTTTTTTTTTTTTTTTTTGATTTTGCTAACTTTTTCTCTGATTTCTCTCTGTCGCAGGTACGAATTTCGCCTTGCGTCGATCGTTGCATACCTTGCGTCGATCGTCACTAGGCGATTCTGAGAATTGAATCGATCGTTGCACTGATAGCATCGATCGTTGCTGGACGATTACAGACAGTTTATGCCAACGCAGAAAACTCGAAGTAATCCGAACTCGAGCATGCTTAATCTCGGACTAGAGGAACTTGGACGTCTAGAAAGGACTAACAGAAGAGAAAGAAGAGAGAGAATGGTACGAGAACGTTTGATCTTGATACCAGATGCTGAAGGTACCCTAAGGGACCAAGATGACAACCCGTACAATGCTGCTGGGCATCGGGTTGATGCTGAAGGGAATGTCATCCCTGATCCTCCTGAGCAACAGCAACAGGAGCTGAACCGAAACCAGGGTCAAGGACAGGCCCAAGGTAGAGAGATGGTGGTTCATGAGAGGACACTAGCTGATTACAACAGACCTGATGAGTTTCATGCAAACCGAGCAGCTCTAGTGCTTCCTTCTTTTGAGAGGAATGATTTTGAGGTAAAAACCATCTACTACCAGCTGATGAGACAGATTGCTTTTCATGGTCTTCAAGCAGAGCAACCTATGGATCACATTGACAAGTTTGAAGACATAGTCACTGGCATGAAGTATGAAGGAGTATGCCCGGACTATCTGTTCCTTAAGCTATTTCCGCACAGTCTTGCTGGAGACGCTAGTGCATGGCTGAGACAACTGGCACCTGGTCAGTATACTACTTGGGCAGCCTTAAAGAGTGAGTTCTTGCATCACTTTTATGATGATGCGCGCTCGGATCAGTCCAGACAGGACATACTCACCTTTTCCCAAGGAGCTGTGGAGCCCTTGAAGACTGCCTGGATGAGATTTAAGCAGTATCAGCGTGACTGTCCACACCATGGATTCACAGAAGTACAGCTGATTGGTATTTTCTTCAGAGGCATAGATCTCCCTTATCAGACTGCGCTGGATAATTCCAGTAATGCTAATTTTAACACCAGGACTCCTACACAAGCTAAGCAGTTGATTGAGAACCTGATTGGCAGCAACAGTTGCAAGACAATGGATGAAAGGAGGAAGAAATCTGGTGGAACTGTAGAGAATTCTGATATAGCTAATATAAGATCCAGATTGGACACAGTCTACAATCTCCTGACTAGTAAGAAATCTGTCCACTTTGCCCAAGATGTAGAGGTGATTCAGGCTGAGGAGGAAACTCAGGAAGAAGATGTGAATTTCATAGGAGGTTCTGGTTTCCAAGGTAATAGATTTGGTAATCAACAGGGGAACAGATTCTCCAATGGTGGACAGACTGGTGGTTTTCAGAAGACCTATGGACAAGGTACTCAGAGAACCTATGGATCTACATCCTATCAGACTCCTCCTGCGCCTACAGCCCATGAGAGCAAAATGGAGGCTATGATGGAACAGCTGATTGAGAGTCAGACCAAGATTTCTGTGGACTGCAACAAGAAGTTGGACGCTGTCTATGAAGACCTCAATGGGAAATTTGAGTCTCTGAGCACTCACATGAAGCAGTTGGACACTCAGGTAAACCAGATGTCCAGCTCACTGAAGGGAAAAGGAGTGGCAGACACACATGTTAAGGCCTGGTCTGTGTGCATTAATGATGGATCTCACCTAGGTGAAAGATTTGAGCTAAGTACAGCTGAGTTGGTGACAGAACAGGAATTTTCGGATATTTGTGAAAAACTCTCGGGTGAAATCTGCTGCAGTGCGTCGATCGATGCAACATCTGTGCCGATCGATACACCCTTCGGGATGGCAACGATCGACACACCCTTAGTGTCGGTCGTTGCAGGGCGTGAACAGACAGAACCTTCGGATGATAATAGCATAAATGATGATTTGGAGCTTGATCGCCTATTCAATGGAGCCTCTGAGATTTCTCAACAGGAGATCTACGAGCAGATCTTTAGACAACACTCCTCAGTGTCTGAAGTGATTAGGCAAGAGATTGAAGAGCTGAAGAAATTAGAAGGTATTGGTGAAGAATTGGAAGAAATTCCAACTTCTGATGATCCACCTTATCATCCATGTGTGCAAAGGTACCTGAACAAGATGTTGCCCCTGGATGATGATCTGAAAGACTGGGTGATAATAGTTCCTCAGCATATCAGTGATGTTCTGCTAACTAAGGTCCCGAAGAAGCTATCTGATCCTGGAGTCTTTGTGCTGGATTGTTCTATCTTTGAGGATAGTTTTAGACGCTCTCTGTGTGATTTAGGAGCTGCTGGAAGTTTGATGCCTTATTCTGTGGCAGAGAAGCTGGGTATGCTGGATTTTACTCCCACTAGGACTTCTCTTGTTCTAGCTGATCAGTCCATACGAGTTCCTGAAGGACTCCTTATGGACATTCCGGTGAGAGTTGGAAACTACTTAGTTCCAACGGACTTCCTTGTTCTGAAATATGACTGTGATCCGGATGAAGCATTATTGCTTGGGAGACCCTTTTTGGCTACAGCAGGAGCGTTGATTGATGTTAGGAACAGCCTGATAGACCTCCATCTGGGAGATGAACCACTGCACTATGAGATGGATAAGCTGCGAAAGCCACTGATAGATGGGCAGACATTCACAATAAGGGACGCAGATTTTTAGCAACCTTATCATACCATGGTTATAGATCCTGGAGCACATTTCACTCCATCTTTTCTTGGACATGAGCATTCCGCAACAGCCTACTCACCACCTTGGATGAGGAGACTTGAACAGAGACAGAAAAAGTCTCTGTCAAGACCTCCTGGTACTTGAAAATTCCCATCCGTCCGGTCAAGCTATTGACCTTAAACAAGCGCTGGGTGGGAGGCAACCCACCATTAGGTACTGGTGTTTTTCTACTTAATTTTTGGTGTTTTTGTTAGGACTTTACGTTTGTTTTTGTTTCTGGTGAGTTTATGTTTGCAGGTCTCGGTTAAATCGCAGTGCGACGATCGACGCACTTCTGTGTCGATCGTCACAACACGAAAGGAATCGCATTGCAGCGATCGTTGCGGTCCTGAGCAACGATCGACTATACACGAAAATCGCCAAGTAACGGTCGATGCACTTAGTGCAACGATCGATGCTCAGCGACAGAGGTAACCCGACAGACATAATTTCACCTTTTCAATTTTTATTTTCTTTTTACCGATCCTTCGCTGGACACTACTGGGGACAGTGTGTCTTAAGTGTGGGGGAGGTGCTACTGACTTTTGTTTTCTGTTTTCTTAAGAGTCAGTCCGTTTTTCAAAAAAATTTTGTTTTATTGAGTCAAAATTGTTTAAGTAAGAAACTATGATTTTCTGAGAAGATTTACAAGACTTACAGGAACTTAAGTAACCATTGGGATGAAGTTGCAGGATCTATCTATGACTATTAGAAAACCCCATCACAGATCAACCTACTGGGAACACCCACATCACTTCAGGTATCAGAGGATCCTTTTACTGACTTCAACTTAATACTGACTTAGATTTCTCACCTAAGGGCTTGGTATACTTTGTGTCGGATTCCCTTGTTAGTTCTGACACAGCCTGTAAACCTGTCATATTTAGTTCCCTTCTCCCCTTCTGTTCTAGTAAAAAAAAATAAAAATATAATAAACTGAGGATGAGTTAGTAACTCCGAAGTGGTCATGGGAATGGTAGCTGAAAATCTCATATCCTGTGTACCATGGAATGTGTCCAAAGTACACCCCATAACGGGAAGAACACTGATAAAAAAAATAAAATGATACCCAGTGGGGAAAAATCAGTTGTTAAAGAAGGGAAAGAGAAGAAAGGGACTAGAGAAAGATAGTATGGTGGTCTAGAGCTGATAAGGTAAGAATCCATGTGCCCTTTGATCGATAATCCTTAGGTGAGACCGCACTTAAATACTTGCAGAAGTCAGTAGGGAGAATTTGAATGCTTGAATGTGATTGTGGAGTTTACCTAGGATAGTTGCTAAGTGTGGGGGAAGTACATTGTGGTCTTGATATCCTGTGATTGATTCTTGCAGTGGTTTACTAAGGGGAATCTGAGTATTGTAGCTTCTAGGATGAAATGAGTTTCTGAAGAGTTTTCAAACCTCTTCACCATGTTTTAGTTCTATGTTTTGCTTGAGGGCAAGCAAAGGCTAAGTGTGGGGGAGTTGATATATCATGGTTTTTACCCAGTTTAGACCATGATATAGTTGTGTTTTTAGTGTCTTTTGTCTTTGTTTAGAGTCTTTTACAGGTTTAATCAAGTTTGGAGCTAATTGGAGATATTTGGAGCATTTTGGGACTTTTGGGACGTTTTGGCCGAGAGATTTACTCACTGTCCGATTTATTGATCATGCATCGACCGACACACATTGTGCATCGGTCGACACACTAGCGAGATGGGCCGTACGCGTCGGTTTAACAAGTTATGAAGATTTGCAAAGAGGCCCAGAATAGTTCCAGTATTTACACAGAAGCCCCATCCGAGATTATGCCCATATATACTAGTTTTTGGTGTTTATTTTACCTACGCTTTACATTACGCTTTGATACTAATAGCTAAGAGATTTCTAGAGCTTTTGGGGGCTGATCTATTTCCTGTATTCACTTATTTTGGAGAAGATTTCGAACCCCTTTATCTATTTAATTTCTTATATGCAATCTATTATTTCTTTGATTATGTTTTCATTAATCATGTCTGAGTAGATCCATAGTTGAGTTTAGGGTTTCTCACATAGGATTTCATGACTTGCTAGACTTGTTCAAATTCAGTTAAGGATTCATAACTATATATGTTCTTCAATTTAATTGTGCTTAAAGCTAGTTCTAACCTGATCAATTAGAATCTAGATCTTAGGTTGCTAAATACGTCACGGAAGTGGGGTTTAGGAATCTGAACTAATTAAATTGGGCAATTAAACTTTGCGCAAACGGAAGTTTGGTTTAGGATAATTGTGAACATATTAAACTTGGGATTAATGCTAGTTTAATCTGTTAGTTCTCGCAAACGAAAGTTTGGTTTGCTGCACTTAGGCTTAGAGAATTATCGCAAAGGAATTTGGTTAATTCTATATCTGTGTTTTGAGTTCTAGAACTGTGCTTAATTAGATCCTTGCTGAATGAATTGTCTGCTTGTCTGATTTCCTGAGAATACCCTAGGCTTGACGCTTTTAGTTTATTGCTTCTCAACCGTTAATCTCTGCTACTGTTTACTTTCTTGCTTCGCAATTTATTTACTTCACCATCTGCTTATTTCTAGTTTAATCTCTATGTTTCTGTTTCTATTGAGACCAAGTGTCCCTGTGGATTCGATAGCCCTATATACTACTTTGACATTGCTGTTCACTTGCAGTTTAGAATAGGGTAAAACTTAGAAGCCTATCACCTGTGATTGCAACAAATTGGTCAGTACCAACAGAGTATCACATAGAAGCGAACGGTTACACTTTTGTGGTTGAGGAGATGATTGAAGTGAAGGAATGTTCTTTTGAATCTATAATATAATGAGAGAAAATTCTCTCTATCTAGGGTGTCCACGTGTCTGATTTTATTTTTTCTGTATGGGCCTTACGATTTCTGTTTAAACATTGCTAAGCCAATTTTCCGCTCAGCCCAAATAGTAAAACACTACCAACTTTGTCTTTGTCCGCTCTTCTTCCCCCTGTATCTGAATCTATAATATAATGAGAGAAAATTCTCTCTATCTAGGGTGTCCACGTGTCTGTTTTTATTTTTTCTGTATGGGCCTTACGATTTCTGTTTAAACATTGCTAAGCCCATTTTCCATTGATTTAAAGGTTTGTTAATTTGGATTATGTTTCTTGGCAAAAAAAATCCCTCTCTTACCTCTTCTGTCGGATTCTTGCAATGCTTTCGTTGTAAGTTCGTTTGCTCTGTATTATAGGATGTGGATGATGAGGATGATGATGATGATGATGATGATGAGGAATTGGAAAATGGACTTACTGCGAAAAGTAAGGATGCTTCTTATGTTATTCTTAGTAAGGAATTGGAACATGGCTTTAATTTTTCTCTTCCTGCTATTGTTCCGATTATTTGAGTAGCTAATGATATTGAGGATGATAACCCAAGGGTGAGCTCTGTATGCTTTTCTCAACCTTTTTTCTCTCTCTCAAATCTCCAATCTCATACATTGGAATGAGTTTACTACTGCCTATCCCTCTTGATAAATAGGCTTTGAATACTTCAGTGGGAACTCAATCAAATCCGAAGTTACCCGAACTTTTATGGGTTTTCCTGTGCAAGTGTTATAGATAGTTTGAGTGGCATCGTGGTTTTGGAGGAGTAGAATACCCAATTTCTCATCATCTTACTTTACTCATTTGAGAAGGCACATAGAATGGATCCAACATCAAGTGGACAAGGCGTCGTCAATTTAAAATGTATATATTGCACAAATTAGAAAAGGTGTATTCAATATACATCGCTTGATTGGCATGCTTTTCCTCTTCAATGTATTGGAGTATACAGATAGAAAATTCTTTTTAGTTGTCTTGCCTGACCCAGCTTATACTCAATAAGTTTTGATTTTTTCCCATGGTTTATCTAGATATGGTTTTATCATGTGAAACTCAACATTCGGACGTACCTTGAGATCGCAATTCTTAAAATTTTGTTTGTTGTTTAGGAGGAACCGACGAGTGATTCAACCCAACTTCATTATAGGGAACATAAACACTATGAGCACTACAACATTTTCCCGCTGGATGTTGGATGAGCAACAGCCGTAATAATGGAACTCCCTGAGGTAGCATGTGCAATGTTTGCTTACTTACTTAAGCTGTCCATCAAATAATATTCTCAACTTTTACAAATGTTTTTCCATTAAAATTTAGATTAAGGCGTCCATTCGTGCCGTCTGTAATCTGCAAAATCTTCCTTAGCAAAGATTTAATTCAGCCACGACTAACCCAGACGAAGTGGATAGGGAAAAATCCAGAAATCAAACATATTCTTGAGTGGCTTGCTTTGGTTTTTGGTTTTCAGGTATAAGCTTATTTCTCGCCATTTTTAGTCTTCTACCAGTTTTTCTAACGAAAAGTGTCTTCATCAAGCTTCCTATTTTTCATGGTGAAAGAGAGGATACATAGCTAATCAGAACGAGCATTTCATTCTGCTAGCTGCCAATGTTGATGTGAGAAAAAGGAATCTCGAGATTTATGAAGAGGTAGTACTTTGCGGGCTATCACAAAGCTCCTTTGTGGGCGGTTTGACGTTTGTCCCTGGTTTAACTTTTGTGAGAATCTAATATGAACCTTAAATTAATAGACTCGTTGGTCTTCTTAATTGTTTTTCCCCTCCCTGTATAGCCATTAACCTTTACATTACGTCGTCCATGAAAAGCCGTCATTGGATAGCTAAACACAAATTACAAAAAGTCGTGTTAAAGGTTTTCTACGATCATATAACACTGCCAAATGGTTTATATTGTAGGAGAAGGACTGGGACGGAAAAGATGCACAAAATAGACAGCGGTAAAACCAGGTTGCTGATGGAGCGTGTCGAACATATACATCAACGCAAACGCACCTCCACGCGTGCGCAGGGGAAAAACAATTAATAAGTTTATACTCAATAAGTTTTGATTTTTTCCCATGGTTTATCTAGATATGGTTTTATCATGTGAAACTCAACATTCGGACGTACCTTGAGATCGCAATTCTTAAAATTTTGTTTGTTGTTTAGGAGGAACCGACGAGTGATTCAACCCAACTTCATTATAGGGAACATAAACACTATGAGCACTACAACATTTTCCCGCTGGATGTTGGATGAGCAACAGCCGTAATAATGGAACTCCCTGAGGTAGCATGTGCAATGTTTGCTTACTTACTTAAGCTGTCCATCAAATAATATTCTCAACTTTTACAAATGTTTTTCCATTAAAATTTAGATTAAGGCGTCCATTCGTGCCGTCTGTAATCTGCAAAATCTTCCTTAGCAAAGATTTAATTCAGCCACGACTAACCCAGACGAAGTGGATAGGGAAAAATCCAGAAATCAAACATATTCTTGAGTGGCTTGCTTTGGTTTTTGGTTTTCAGGTATAAGCTTATTTCTCGCCATTTTTAGTCTTCTACCAGTTTTTCTAACGAAAAGTGTCTTCATCAAGCTTCCTATTTTTCATGGTGAAAGAGAGGATACATAGCTAATCAGAACGAGCATTTCATTCTGCTAGCTGCCAATGTTGATGTGAGAAAAAGGAATCTCGAGATTTATGAAGAGGTAGTACTTTGCGGGCTATCACAAAGCTCCTTTGTGGGCGGTTTGACGTTTGTCCCTGGTTTAACTTTTGTGAGAATCTAATATGAACCTTAAATTAATAGACTCGTTGGTCTTCTTAATTGTTTTTCCCCTCCCTGTATAGCCATTAACCTTTACATTACGTCGTCCATGAAAAGCCGTCATTGGATAGCTAAACACAAATTACAAAAAGTCGTGTTAAAGGTTTTCTACGATCATATAACACTGCCAAATGGTTTATATTGTAGGAGAAGGACTGGGACGGAAAAGATGCACAAAATAGACAGCGGTAAAACCAGGTTGCTGATGGAGCGTGTCGAACATATACATCAACGCAAACGCACCTCCACGCGTGCGCAGGGGCTTGAAGGTCATTAGTGGCATCAATGGGCAAAGCCACCTGTGGAAACCTTTTAACGAACTTTCTCGCGCTCATCTAGCTATTTTAGATGGGTTAAACTAAATAACGGGCCTTTGTATTATAAAGCCCAATTATACATAAAGATGCGGCCGCCCAATAATGTTTATGACCGCAAACATTTTAATCCATTGGTTTACTTTATTGGTCCGGTTTGGTGGTATATAAATTGATTTGGTTACCCAAAAACAGTGAGAAGTGCTTTGTGATCAAAAATAGTTTTTGCTACAATTAATGTTAGGGATTTGTAAATGCTTAAACACTATAGAAAGATACCTCTTTTTGTGTGTGATTATTGGTTAACAAGGAAAGACCTCTAAATGGTAGACTATAATTTTCCAGTTAAAATTCGTTAATTAAATCATGATATTAGTTCTCATAATCTTGGTGATTGGACTTTGCCCTTCCATAGTAACTGAACCAGCTTAGTCATGTTTTCTGTCTTGTCATCATAATTCATGCATTGGATATTTTTGAGTCATAATTAAAGATTACATAAGATCTCCTAATGTCATAAAGATTACATAAGATTTAGGTCATTAATTTATAGAAAGCTTAATTGAAGATCCAACGGCGATGGATGCTCCATCTGAGCTCCACATGATGAATACGAAGGAAACGACGTGGTCTTCGTGTTGGTCTCTCGTATGTATTCACGGTACTGGTTATTGACTCTGCTTCTCATTTTCTCAATCTTTGAATCTTCGAACGAATTCACCGGAAATAGTTGTAGCGTCTCTATTACCCTCTCTTCCTCGTCTTCGTTTATTTCAAAAACATCTATAATTAATGTAAACCATTCGTCCTTACAAATTATATACATATAGTTAGAAAAATATCACAAAAATTATAATATATGATTGAGATTATACCTCTAGTTGATGGTTGACGATGATGATGATAACGATGAAAGATATGGTCATTTTCTTGATGATGATGATGATCAAAATCAATGGAGATTTTACGGCGTTTTTGCCTCTCTCTAGCCTTATGGTTTTGGAACCAATAGAAAACGTTCTTGCTCTCGATCTTGCCGTAGAAACTGAGCTCCGTAGAGATCTTCTGAATCTGGTCAGTGGTCGGAGTTCTAAGACCGGCTCGAAATAGATCAGTCAATACCTTCAACTGCTCCACCGTCGGATTCCACCTCCCGCACTTTGTCCCCGTCTCTCCTCCGTTGTTGCCACGTAAGCTACAACCTTTCACGGGGAAAGACATTTTCAGATATAATCCTCAATCAAGTGTTTACGTTTTAGGGCTTCTATATATAAATGCGGAGATCTATGGTTGGAGTGTAATTTATAATGGTTATGGCTCTTTAAAAAAAAAAAAAATACAAGTATATATTAAAAAGGAAAAATGAATTGATAAATTGTCGGGGGAGAGGTTTTCGAGATGTGTCGTTTTATGATGAGTTGTTTTTTACGAAATGCATGCTTTGTTTTTTTTTTTGGGATTTGGGAGAGACTGATCTTTGCAGATTTGATCGTTTTCTTTATATCCTAGCTAACTTATCTAGGTTATATATATATATATATATATATATATATATATATATATATATATATAAATCTCATATGCCATAGTTTAATTTTTGTATTTCCAACGATATAACGATTGAAATATAATTCATTCCTACAATAGAGATGCAAATGCGAATTGGTCTTTGAATTTAAGATTAGGCTTTAATCAATATAAGTATGAAAAAATAGTATATATATAAATTGCTAAAAGGCTTCTTATGGAATGTGGAATCAACAATTACTTACGACGTGGTTTATTGTTTATTTGGTCAAATCTTCAATGGCCATATATGAGTTATGACATGAATATGATATAAAAAAATCATAACATGACACTGTGTGAACAGATTGACTCACACACAACAATGGTTTTGTATTTTGTTTTCCACAAAAGATGGTGACACTTCAATCTCTGCAAGTTATTTAACGGTAGTTTTGTATTTTGTTTTACATAAAAGATGTGACATTTGAGGGAGCTTGGTCGGCAAGTGCAGGAATTCGAAATTTTATTCTCTCTATATATATGCTTATTAAAGATTTATCATCATTTTATTCATGACTTTAATTTGTAAGAAAATATATATCCTCAAATTCCACAAGTTTAATCCGCTATCAAAACAATATAATTATTGTATATGTGTTTTTTTTCTAAAGGTTGTAGACAAGAAATTTGCTTGGTGTAGTTGTTTACAGAGATCTAACCACAATATAAATTGATTTTGCCAAAAAAAAAAAAACAGAAAAGGAAAAGTCGAACTAAATCTCATTTCATTTTTTTCTACTGCGGTTTGTTTTATTTATTGTGTCCATATAAAATGTTAATTTGGTGATGATTTAGAGGAGGCATGCATGCACGGGAAGCTAAGTAAGAGGAAAATGGTCCAAAGAATAAAATGACAATGTGAATAAAACCAAACATTGTTTTTATAAACAAAGTACTCTTCACTAAACAACACAACAGTACTTACAAATATCTTTGTCTCTCTCGCATATAAACTGCATTTTGTGTTCTATATATTTATTTATGTATATCAATTCGGTATCAAAGTCAAAGTTCACATGGCTTATGTTACTGGGAATCGTCCGGCCAGTTAATTTACATCATATCTTTCTAATGAACCTCCTAAATATTAAATTAGTTGTTCTTATAATAATTAAGATTTTTACGATGTACAATATAACATCATGACTATCAATGTCCATGGGTTCTCACATTCACTCTCCACCTATAGATTCTATCTTAGTCCAACATCAACTGGTCAATCAGGGAAACTACAAAACTTGTTTACTAATCATACAACTACAACACTTTTAGAATTCTTTGAAGATAAGTGATCGAAATATTCCGCCAACCTGATTTCGATTTCTGTTGGGAAGGATTTCTTCTCTAAACGAAAGTAAATTTAATATAATTTGAGTCTCGTTTTAGAGGATGTACAAGTGTATAGGTCTAGAATCTCCTAGTCATTCAAAAATAAATATAAAAATGATGGAAACTTTTCTGAATATATTAAAATCGGGATAGTTACATAAAATGGTACTATTGCAACCAGTCAATGGTTACATTTAATTATTTGGTTTCGGTTTTGTAAAACGAATAGAATTTCAAATGAAACTGATCAAGCAAACCGTTTGGTGTGTACGGTTCTGCTAATCAGTTTGAATTATTATAGTTCGGTTTAGATATACTTTATGATTTAGATTTGTGAGACAAAAATTAGGCATGCACCCAATTACAGGAAAAAGTTGTGAGTTTTGCAGCAAAAAAGGTTATATCTATACGTGCAAAATACGTCTGCATGTCTGCATGTCGTGGATTAGAATTTTCAAAACCGTGTATGCAAGTCATATATCCCCAAACATGTCATTATATGTTCTCATACAATACTTTTAGCTGTATATATATGCGTGCCCTTGTTATTAATATTCACTGGTTTGCAAAGTTTTTTGTTTTTGTTTTTAAACACAAGTCCGGCTTCCAAGTTTTGAGAACCTCAAAAAGCAACATTGGTTTCTAAATCTAAGTTTTTTTGTATTACTGTTATTAAAAACATTACTGAGACTTGAGAGAGCAACTAATCAACCCCTTTGTGTTAGTGAGCCTTAATGGACAACAATCTTGATTTAAGTTACCACTGAGACGGGATGGTCGTCAATTTATCGTTTGATTGCTGTTTTCTTGTCTAGTTCTTGTTTCAGTTTTAGGTTTTTCGCTTGAGATAATTATTAGCTAGTCGTTTCTTTCGGTTCAGATTGTTGCATTTTTTGTAGTTTATTTTATTTTTCTCTACTTTCTTTGTTTTCATATAATTCTGTCTCAAATCCAAAATAATAATAAAATTTAACATTTTTTACCAAAAAGTAACCACCGAGACAACTTTCGAACTAAAGTTTTTAGTATAGCTAGAATTTTTTTTTTTTTTTAACTATTAACCAATTGTGTGATGGTTTAGTAGTAACACGATAAAATTGGTTTTTATGTCTTAAATTAAAACCTTTTTGATACGGAAAGTATTCTTAAAATTAAAATATTTAAACGCTAATTATGAATTTATGTGAGATTATAGATCTAAAGTCCAAAACTACTACAATACTAAAAGAGCAATAATAGTTGAGAAATTTGTTTAAGAAGTATTGTTATGATTATTCTGCTATGTATTTAAATTTATGATTGCACAGATACAAACCAAAGGAGATATAAATTTTTCTCTTAAAATTGTCTTGGTTAATAAATTAGTGAAACATGTCTTCTACATGTTTTTCAATATTTTATAGAAACATAAGTTTCTCAAAGAGCGAGAATTGCGTTCTCATCCGAGTCAAAAAAGTTGAAGGCGGTCGGGTCTCACATTGAAATGCCCACTCACTTTCATTTCCCTATGATGTTCCATGCACAATTTTGATTTATAGTATAATATACATTCTTTTAATATTCGAATCTACAAAGAAAATTGAATCTATTATTAGAATAACACTATAAATAAAGATTGACACGAAATTTTGGCAAGGGGTGTTTGGCTCTAACTATTAGGTCAATGTTAATATGAAAACCAGTTTTGGATCACCCTCTCTTCCGAGCAGACTTCTTATCAAACCATGAAAATATATGGACATAGGAAAAATAAGTAATCTCTTATTCACAAATGATGCAGTCTTGTTGGTGTCCTCAACTTGAATTCTAGAGTTGTTGTTCTAAAGTAAATGTAATCTCAAGGTGCTGACAATAAAGTTTTTCTTGAATGAGCTGAAGATTGTCATGTGCCGAAGATGATATATTAAGATGGTTAGGTTTTAATTATCGAGATAATGAAAAAATTTCGTTAGAAATCTATTTCTTTATTGTATCAAGTTTAGAACAATATATAAAAGGGCTAAGGATTTTTAAATATTAACATACACAAAATATATAAATCCTAAAACAAATGATATTTATTTCTATATAATTTTTCCTCTAAGTATTCTGCAAAATCTTTTATTCTTCCAGGATTTTACTCAATATCTCAACAAGAGCTCATAGATTCTATGCAGCCTTCATAATGTTCTCTAATGAAGAAGTAATTGCTTGATACTTAATAGCTTCCTCGTGTGGCCAAGTGGGTTCCAAATAAGTTATAAGATTTAATCACTATTGTTACGGAAACTCGACATAATCAATATTACGGGTTACGATCTGATATGTCTGAATAATGAGGTGAAATACAAATATAAAGTGAGGTCGAAATGATTCCTTATTGATCTTAAGGCCGGAGCCGAGCTATGAACATGATGGTACGAGGTGTGAGTCCGTCGAATGACGTGCTCACTAAGCTATGCTTGAGGTCGGAGCTTTATAGAAGTAGCTTGGCCTCTTTACAAGTTCCAATCCCTTTAAAATGAAGAGTGAAGGGTCCTATTTATAGCGCTTGGATGCTGACTCTTCCTTGGGCTGCTGACTCCTTAACGGACTTGTCTTCTTGGGCCGGAATGATGTTTGTTGATTTAATAAGATTTTCAATGGGCTTATGGGTGGGTGCTAACAATTAGTCCCCCCCCCAGTTCGTCGAGTTGCGATGCTGAGCTCGATGAATTTCTTTGAATATTTAAGTTAGGTGGAAATCTCATTAAATCGTCCGGTCATGATTCGTAAGTGTTCTTCCTTTGGCTTTAACCACGATTCTTGAGAGAACGAAAAGACGCGAACCGTTGGCGCTACGGTTTCGTATATCTCGTGAAGAACCGCTTCTTTCTTCTTGCGAAGTTCCGTCTCTTCAAATTCCATTTTTCTTATCGGGTAACTGCCTTTTCCTTCTTAGTCTTTGCTTTGCGTTCGTTGTTGTAATTATGCGAGTAGATTCCAGTGAGCATTCTTCAACTGGTAGCGACGATTCGTCCGGTGGTAGTCCTGCCATATCTAGGTCGATTGAGGTTGATGAGGAGTTTTTGATGTCTGGGTCTGGGCGAAAACCTCGTCGATTCCGTGGTAACCGAGCTGCAACGGAATTGCCTGAGGATTGCGAACCTACTGGCGAGATGAGGCGATATCTTGGTGACGGTGGCGGAACGAGTCATCGTGAAAGCGATATTAGGGTTGACGATTTGGAGGATTGCTCGGGAAACAACACAGCCGTCCCCGATCATAGTTCGCGGCCAGCTTCTCCGAAGGAGGCAAAGGAGACAAAGGCTGTTATTCCTAGGGCGATCCGCTCATCCGTTTGTGAGCAGACAGACTTAGATGGTATTTGTGAGCGATATTCTCGCGTTTTCGGTCTCGAGCTTCGACTGCCGACCTTGCACGAGCGACCTTGGGATGCTCCTCCTGGTTGGGTCTGTTTGTACGAGTGTTGGTTTACTGAGTGTTTCTTACATTTTCCTCTTCCTAGAGTTTTAGTTGAGTATTGCGAGGCCAGGGAGATGGCCCTTTCTCAGCTCTGCCCGTCTGCTATCCGTAATATATTAGATATCTTAGTTATGGCAGCTGATAGCGAGGTTGATATGTCTACTCGGTTTTTTGAGGAGCTGACATCAATCTCGGTCAACCCGGGGACCTCCTGTACGTTCTATGTGATATTCAGGTCTGGTTGTCGTTTGAGGGTAGTGTCTGATCCTCCAGACATGACTTCTGATTGGCAAGATGGCTACTTTTTCGTGCGTGTTAACCGCACACTATCTTTTGGTGCGAGCAAAGTTTTTCGATCAGCCTGGAACTATAAGCCTAGTAGCCCTCCTTATTCTGCGTTGCCCGTTATTATCATTGGTTTCATAGGTGCATTTTTGTTATGCAGTTCGCTCCATTTCGAGTTTCTGGAACGCGGTGTTTGCGAAGGATTTAGAGAAATTAAGAGCTCACGGTGGTGTGAACTGACCTTCATCGAAGGACGAGGAGGCCAAGCGACGGTTTGATCTAAAGGTTCTTGATTGTCTAAGGAAGATTGATTTAGGTATGTGTACTCTTCTCTCTCTCCCCCCCCCTTTTTTTTAAGAAAAAGAAAAGGGGCCAGTCTGTGATGCTGAAGTTGCTGTTTTGTTGCATTAGCTTTTCTGGAGATAAATTCTTTTGCTGAAAATGAGCCGCCATCTCCTGGGCTATCCAGGAAGAGGCAAAGGACTTCTGAGGTATCCGGCGGTGATAAGCTCGCCGGTGATTATGCTTGACGACGTCTCCGGCACTTGCGAAGGGAGGACCGGCTACAGGAATCGTCGGTGCGTGTCGCAGATCAGGTCGCTTCGCTTGCCGGGGCTCTTTGTCAGGAGAAGCGGCCATCAGACCTTGAGGATGGCGCCAAGAGTCCTGAGGGAGTTCAACTTTCTTCATTTTCTGCTCGAGTTGCCGACTTGATGACTGGGTCAGAAGATGCCGTGCTTGATTCGAGCTAGCCGCCTTGGTCGTACATTCATAAGGGGAAGGCGCCTTTGGTAAACGACATATCGTCGTGTACTAGTCTTGTTCAAAGGCTCAGGGCCGGCTCGGTCAAGGATCTCATGCATGTTTCGAGTATCACAAGCCGCGTCTTCAGGAGGAGCTAAGTCATCACCTCGTTATGGTGTGCGCCATCTTGAATCAGCTTCAGGACTCATACGAGTCTGAGAGGCGTCAGGCGAAGTCGACGGAAAGCATCCTCATGGAACAGGTTGATTCGTTGCGGCGTTCAGCTCGTGAGTTGAAGCAGGTGCGCAAAGATCTTGACGAGGCAAAAGGGGCTTCTGCTGCTTTGTCCTTGGAGAAGGAGAAATCCGCGGGCTTGGAGAAGCGGTTGGCCGAGCTCGAAGAGGAGAAACGTAGTATTTTATCTGAGACTGGCTCTCTCAAGTCGAAACTTGATTCTCTTGTTGCTGAGTGCGACGGACTCCGAGAATCCTTTGGCGAGCGCCTTCGTTCTAAGCGAGAAGCCGCATATGAGAAGGCATCCAGGAGTTTGGGGAAGTTGAGGCCGGAGAGAGAACAAGTGGATCGCTACATCCCCAAGCTGTTGGAGTTTAACCAAGCGTCCGGTGTTCTTAATGCATATCACCTGCTCGCGAAAAGTGGTGTCCCAGTTCCTCATGCATTGATCGCTAAACTTGAAGAGGACATGCCTCGCTTGGAGCAGGAAATCAACGAGTTGCGACCTGCTCCTTTAGATTCCGATGTTCTTTGTATGTTGCCGTGTCGAGATGACGTCGTGGACACATGGGGTGCGTAGGCCAAATATGAGATGATTGTGAGCATCATATTACATGTCTTCCGTTCCCCTACTTTTTGTGACACTTGTGAAACTTTGTACGGATAGTGCATGTATTTTCAATTGCGTATGTATGCTTTGCTCGCTTCCTTTTTTGTTCTATCTTTTTTTTTGTTCTTGATCGAGCTTGGTGTTATGCTTTTGTTTTGCTGGCGCGGGCTGATTCCTCCTTGTTTCTTATTTGCGAGAGATTGTTCAGATATCTTTGGTAGACGTGTCGTATTGAATTTTTGAGGCTTGGTTCATGCGCCAATACTGCTTTTCTTGGTAGATCGCCGTTTTCGCATTGAAGGCGTGCATTGGTAACTGACGTGTTGTATTGAATGCGTCGTTTCCGCAGTTGCTGCCTTTGTTGGCTATAAATGCTCCTTCTATTCTTCTGGTTTTCCTCATTATATTATTCATCACTTTCCTTCTTCTTAAAAAAAAAAAAAATTCACTGAGTGTGGGTTAGCCTTGTCGTGTCGTGGCAGCACGGCCGCTCTGCCAATGGGTTTCTCTCCGGTGTTCATCGTCGGCCGACTCTGGCCGCCGGAGTTTTTGCTTTTCTCTTTGTCGAGTGGGCTCGTGTTTTCTCCGCGAAATGGGGGCTCGTCGATGTACAAGTTTATACCGACGGCCGCCCTTTTTTACCGCTTTTGCGAACTTAAGGGCGACACGCAGTTCCTCCGGTTGGGTGGATCTGATGCGTCATTGATTTTAGTAACTCGCCGAGGGCTGTCCTGTCTTCAACTTATCTCTTTTCACGTAAGTGCATTATTTTCTTGTTGCGACGTGTTTTCAATTTGCTTGTCTTTTGCTGGAACTTTCATGTTCTTTATGGTTTGCAGGACAGCGGGCTCAATATCAAGCTAGCTCATTTTCCTCCGAAGAAGGGAAATATTTCTTTTGGGAAAGCAATCGATGTCAGAGTGGCCAGGGGAACCGCGGGGTCGGGCTCCGGGACTCAACTCCTCTTTTTGGTGTGATGGGGTTGGCGTGCCCGTGCCTTCTTGCCCCACGATGACCCTCCTCGGTTTGGTTTCGTCGTTGTTCACTGCTGGGCCTCTGCTGTTTGAGGTCGTGCCTGGGACAAACGACGAAATCGTGTTTCAAGAAAGGAGCTTGGCTCCTTATTGGATGAGATCGGGTTTATCGCACGAGCTCCGATCCAGAAGAAATCATGTTTTAAGAAATTAGATTAGCTTTGTAGCTCTTTTTGTTTTTCCCTTTTTTTTAATGTCTCTTTTATAATTCTCAAGAGAATGGAATAAAAGAGAGGAAATTTTATTATTGTTTCCCTCCTTGTTTTATATTATATATATTTCTTAATTTTTTTTTTTGCGAGTCGTTTCTCGGCTTTGGGCGAGGTCAAATTATAGGTGCGAGTACATGCCCGGCTTATCCTGTTTTTGATTTTCAAAGCTTGCCCATTTATATATAGAATTTTCTGAGCGCGAGCTTTGGCTCGGCTTACCTCGTCATCTGCTTAGCTATCTAGGTGCGAGTACGTGCTCGGCTCATCCTGTGTAGTCCTTGAACATAGTTATGCGGAGGAGGTTCGGCTTACAAAACTTTTTCTAAGGGCTCGTACGAGTATGGCCCCGGCTTATATGTCGTAAAAACGATGATGTGACGATATGTCTTAGTGCATGGGACACATGTTTATTGGATCGAACATTTGGCCTGAATGTCGATTGTTAGTTGTTTGTGAGCTAGATTGTATGAAAATGCAAGAAAGTTTTGATATTGAAAAATATAGAGGTGGCTGCACCTTACATAGGTTGCCTAAGTACTCTCTGAAGAGAGATCAAGCCGAGCGTAGTTCTCTCTGGTTACATATTTTGAGACATAGCTCGATTATTAGCATATATATCTAGATATGGGCTGAGTAGAATTAGGACGTTTTACTTGCGCGAGTGGTGCTTGTCATACCTTTGTCGAACATAGTTATGCGGAGGAGGTCCGACTTACAAAACTTTTTCTAAGGGCTCGTGCGGGTCTGGCCCCAGCTTATATGTCGTGAAAAACGACGATGTGACGCTATGTCACTGTGCATGGGACACATGTTTATTGGATCGAACATTTGGCTAGAATGTCGATTGTTAGTTGTTTGTGAGCTAGATTGTATGAAAATGCATGAAAGTTTTGATATTGAAAAATATAGAGGTGGCTGCACCTTACATAGGTTTCCTACGTACTCTCTGAAGAGAGATCAAGTCGAGTGTAGTTCTTTCTGGTTACATATTTTGAGCCATAGCTCAATTATTAGCATATAAATCTAGATATGGGCTGAGTAGAATTAGGACGTTTTACTTGCGGGTGTGGTGCTTGTCATACCTTTGTCGAAAGGCGGACTTTGTCTTTTCTTTTTCTGGGTGCGAGGTGGCGATCGCTTGTTCGGATATGAAACATGATTCGAACAAGCGATACCTTGAGATCTCTGGCTGCCACAGAGTGTGAAGATTCCTCCTGGTGTTGGGAATTTTATGCATTTGTGGTATGTTGAAGGTACTGCTTTCATAGCGTGGATCCAAGGGTTTCTAAGATCACGTTGTAAATTACGGGTCGGTCTATGACGACGAATTTGACGAATTTGGTCAGGCGCCCGACATGCACTGGCAGCTTGATGGTCCCGATTGTCGTGGTCGTATCCCCGACGAATCTAGTGAGGGGTTTCTCTGAGCGTTTCATCCTGTAATCGCGGAGTTCCATCCACTGTAGAGTCTCTTCGAAGATGAGGTCGACAGAGCTTCATGTATCGATCGGAACCTTGGTGACTTCGCAGTCGCCAATTTGGAGTTCAACGACGAGTGGGTTATTATGTGGTTTATCGAGGCCCTCTTCGTCTTCCGCGCTGAAGGTGATTTCGGTTCCTGGTTTAAGCTCTTCGGGGACGTTTCTTCTCCATTGTTGGCGTGCATCGGCTTTTTGGCTATAGGCCGTTATCGATCTTACCGAATCATTGCAGGTGGGGAGTCCCCCTGATCATGTTGATCCGCTTCCTGGGAGTCGGTGTGTCTTCTTCCTCGTCTTCGCGGGCTCACTTTGGCAGCTCTGTGTCAATGTCGCTCTGCTCCGTTTTCTGCTGGCTCATCTGCCTTGCCTTTTTCTCCTAGATTAGCTTGAACCGTTCTCCTTCGTTCTTGGGTTGTCGCGGCGTTTCTCGATTTTCGTAGGGTGCCGACGGGGGGCTGCGGTTGGTTATATTCGTTACCCCTTTTTGATATTCACCGAATAGGAGATTTTGGAGATGCCGACACCCCGCAGTGCTGTGCCCAGAGCGCTGGTGGAAGTTACATAAGGTTTTTTCCTGGTCGTCGGACAGTACGTATTTGTACCATGGTCGACCTTGCTAGTGGCTTTCTTGATTCCGTCCTGGTTGTTGGAATGCTTGTTGACTTATCTGCTACTCGCCAACGTAGCATGTCGTGGCTTTCTTCCCCTTGTCGTCGGGATTATCAGAGGCTGTATCTTTGTCTTTCTTGCCTGAGGCGAATTTCTTGGCGAGTAGATCCTTCTCTTCTTTTATCTCAACGAAGACAGCCGCTCAGTGGAGAGCGTCCTCGAGGGTCTGTGGATTGTTTATGGCCAGCTCGTCGCGAAAAGGTGATTCGTACCAAAGCCCATTTCGCAATGCTGAGAGTCCTTCGTTATTCGTTACTTTGATCTTTGAGACAATAACTTTGAACTTGTCGATGTAGGATCTGAGGGGTTCTTTTGAGCCCTGGCTTATGGCCCAGAGGTCGGCGCTAGAGGCTCCTTCTTGGATAAACATGGAGTAATGTTTCAGGAACGTGGTCGTCAACTAATGGTAGCTGTCGATGGAGTGAGCTTCTAACCGCGAGAACCAATTGAGGGCGACGCCGCTTAAATTTTCGACGAACAACTGACAGAAGCCAGCGTCGCGTTCTTCTGGTGAGAACTGGGTTCGCCCCATTGCGATAGTAAAGGCCGTCATGTACTGCCGTGGATCCGAGCTGCCGTCGTAAGTAGGTAGTTTGATCTTCCCAGGATGTTTGACTGGCGTCCCTGTTATCTTACTCGTGAACGGTGTGTTTTGGGTTTTCTTCAAGACCCTATCTATTTCGGAGGCTAAGCTGGTGGCTTTGTGAACTTTCAACGTCATGTTATCCAGTTGGACCTTGAGTAATTCGAGCTTGCTGTTTCTGCCACCCTCGGTCTGATTTTGGATGTGTCCGGTCGGTGGCAGTTCTAGGTGAATGGTTGGTCGCCTGCTAGATTCGGTGTTCAGAGGTGGTGTTCCCCCGAATAAGACCCTTGGGAGCCGTGGGGTAGGGTTTTCGGTTGCTTGAGATGCTTGGAAACCGGTAGTCTGTAGGTAGTTGATCCGTTCTCTACATGAGTCTTGGTTTCTTGTTAGTACGTCGAGGCGAGCATTGTTATCTCTGGTCAACTCGTCGACTTGGGCCATTAACATTCTTATGAGGGAGGAGACGTCATGGTTTTGATCATTTGCACGTGCTCTGTCTCGACGTGTATCGGCTATCCTGGTCTGGTTGGTCCCGACGTTAGCTGGTGAAATTGGTGACTCCGAGCTCAGGGCGAGCGGGCTTGGGGTTTGCTCAGGCGACTTCGGGTCGTTATCTGCTAATGATGGTCCTGTCATTTCGGCTTCGTCTTATATCGTAAAGAAGTTTTATCGTCCCCACAGACGGTGCCAATTGTTGTTACGGAAATTCAACCTAGTCAATATTACGGCCTACGATCTGATATGTCCGAACAACGAGGTGAAATACAAATATAAAGTGAGGTCGAAATGATTCTTTATTGATCTTAAGGCCAGAGCCGAGCTATGAACAAGATGGTACGAGGTTTGAGTCCGTCGAATGACGTGCTCACTAAGCTATGCTTGAGGTCGGAGCTTTATAGAAGTAGCTCGGCCTCTTTACAAATTCCAATCCCTTTAAAATGAAGAGTGAAGAGTCCTATTTATAGCGCTTGGATGCTGACTCTTCCTTAAGATGTTGACTCCTTAACGAGTTTGTCTTCTTGGGCCGGAATGATGTTTGTTGATTTAATAAGATTTCCAATGGGCTTATGGATGGGTGCTAAACCCATATCCAACAACTATATCCAAATAAGTTGTCATGTATCTCCTTCCCGTAATAGGGATAAACCCAAATTAAACCGAACCAAATTGAACAAAAACCAAGCATAAAAGAACTTTGGTTTTAATTTGGTAAGTTATCTTAAGTGAAACTATTCCTAAACTACGATCGCATAATGTTTTTACGTTTTAACCAAAGTGAGTTTGGTAAATTCTGTCAAGACTTGGGAACGAAACAAACTGAATCTGATCCTAAAAGGTAATCATGTAGTAAAGAACTTTAGAAACAAACTTAAAGCTTTGATAAAAAGATAATGAGATCTCTCTAATTGTATGTATGTGTTCCACAAGTAGTTGGAACACAGACAATTGATCTCTGAACGTGTGTCCTAATGGAAGATGGATGGTTCACAAAATGAGAGAAGAAGACATTGAAAAGAATGATAAAAGATGAAAAGACGACGATAGAATGTACAAATCAGATATGAATTATTGAAGATGAAGCATCAATCATTCATCAGTATCACTATCTCCAGCTTCAACTTCTTGAGCCACCCAGAGATTGTTCCCATCCGGACCCCAATCAACCTTGTACCTAATATGAAACAAATACATCATATCACTTTTGTTAAAACAAAACAAAACCAGTGAATCGTGTACTGACCTTTCGAGAACCGATTTCCCTTCCTTGTACTTTTGGTTCTTCTCAAAAGCAAACTCCTGAGAAAACATACAAACAAACAAATGGTTGATACCAAGAAACTTGAGATTAGCAAAGCAAGAAGCCACTTACATATCTCCATCCAACATTAGAGCCGCATTTAACGCAGTAGATATCGACAACGGTGTGCATTCCAGTCATCATCATCCTATCTTCTTTCTTCCCAGCATACACATTCACTCTGTCCACAGAAAATCCACTACTTCTAAACTATTCCTATCCAGATTTCGACCATAGAAATAAGGCCATTTCAAATCAAACTTGAAGTAGAAAACTTACACCTTACTGAAGAGGTAAGCTTTCCCATGGCGAGATTGAAAAGACTGTAAAACCAAGCAACACAGATGTTGTCAGTAGTATCTTCTGTAAGCTAAAATACGCAAAGACATTGCAAATCTTTTCACCATTGAGAAAGTCTAATACAGTGTGTGAAGTATAAACACTTAGAATGAAGTAATCGATTGCATATTTAGCATCTAACCGCAATCAAGAGTCTTAACAATGTTTGAATCATAGATTCATCTAATTTCATATATGGAGATTCAATAAATCATCAAAAGACATAGTCAATAATATAATGCAAGCAACAATATGATTCTCCACAATCAATTTAGATCATCTGATTCTGCAATCATCTTCAAATTACAATCCTAGTAAGAAGAAACTCCGCTACATCATTGATTTGAATATGAAGATCAGAGATAAATCGGAACAACACAGATTGAGATTTAGCAGTGAGTAATCGAAAATTTGAGATTGAAAAACCTTAGAGACGACATCTTCGTAGAGAGCAATATTAGTATTGCAGTGCTTACAACTGTAAGCCTTTCCTTCCAAATTCACCAAGAACAATCTCCCCATTTTCCAGGAATCGATAGAAATCTACTTGTGGAGAAAGGAACCGATCTTTATAGAAATCAAGGTGAGTGTGATCATTAAATTACGGAACGAGGCGTTGCCCAATTAGGGTGGAAAAAAAATATAAAATCGAGAAAATTCAAGTGTTCTTTACTTTGACGATATTTTTAAAAAATAATAAAAAAATAAATACAAACCCTCTGGGCGAGAAAGAGTCTTTAGCAGAGTCGAATCTCCGTCCTGAGCTGCCGCAAAAGTTGCTCGGAAACCAGAGAAGAGCCCAACACCGACGACGCAGTCGCATCTCTCTCGTTCTTCGACGTCAAATTTCATCTCTCTTACTATCAGTTGGTCTCCGGAGACCTCAAAAAGCTGCGAAAAACATTCTGACTTCTAGAACTACTGGCTGAAAAGGCGAAAAGGTTTGACATTTCAATCCGTGTTATGTCGATTTTCAGTGTATTCTTGGTCTCATCAGTTATCTTGAGTTCACTGTGTGTTCTTCAAAGAATTGAGACAGATTCAAGTCAGTAACGAGATAATCCAATTTAGAAGACTCTCTGTGAGCTCTAAAAGAGGAGAAATAAGGGCTAGAAGATGATTTAGGAGTTTAGAAATATCACCTCGAAGCACAATATTCCTGTGGATTGATGATGTAAAACGATGATGAAAGAGAGATAAAGAGTAAAGGAGATTTTGATAAAAATATTGTTGAATATTTCTGAAAGTAGAAGCAGTACATAAAAGGTGAGCTCAGCAACGGTCACATGCGACCAAGTTGACTGAAGACTGACCATTGAAAAGATAAGAATCAGCTGAGCTGATTAGGATAAGATAAGATAAAGCTTAATTAAACCGAAATGATAAACCGGCAATTACTGGACCAAAACCGGATAGCATAATCCTGTCACAATACTCCCTTCTTCAGAGCATCCTTGTCCTCAAGGATCTAAGTTTGGGAACTTGGCAATGATGTCTTGGTAAAATTCCCAAGTAGCTTGATCAGGAGGATGACCTTTCCATTGCACCAGAACTTTAGTGACTGCCGCATTGCGATGTTTAACCATCTTCTTCTCGAGGATACACTCTGGTTCCTTAGTGTTTCCAAGATCAAGACAATACTGAGGTAACACTGGACCGGATGATGGTGGATTAGGGCAGAGCTTTAACTGACTCACATGGAATGTATGGTGAATAGCAGCTTCGGGTGGCAAGGCTAGCTTGTATGCAACCGGTCCGACTTTTTCAGTGATGCAGAATGGGCCATAGAAGCGAGGAGACAACTTGTGAGGAATGTTTATGTTCTTCAGTGAGTGTTGCCTGTATGGCTGCAACTTCAGATACACAAACTCCCCCACCTTTAAAGACCGATGAGAGCGATGGGCATCAGCTGCTTGTTTCATCCTGTTTTGAGCTCGAAGAAGGTGAAACTTCAGCATGTTGATGACCTCTTCACGCTTCTGCAAACTTCTATCCACCATTACAGAAGAACTCTCCCCGGGAAGGTATGGAAGGTGAGTAGGAGGGGGCTGGCCGTAGACTATCTCATAAGGTGTACTCTTGATAGCTGAATGGTATGTGGTGTTGTACCACCATTCTGCCAAGGGAAGCCACTTACTCCAAGATTGTGGGGTCTCAGCAGTCATACACCGTAGATAAGTCTCCAATGTCTTGTTGGTAGCTTCGGTTTGGCCATCGTTTTGGGGGTGGTATGGCGTTGAATGCTTCAGATCAACCCCTTGGACTCGAAACAGTTCCTGCCATACTTCACTCATAAATGTTGGGTCTCGGTCGCTAATGATGTCTCTTGGTAAGCCATGGAGCTTAAATATGTGATCCAGGAAAGCTTGAGCAACTTCTAGAGCTGTGTACGGGTGAGATAACGCAATGAAGTGGGCATTTTTGCTCAGCCTATCCACCACCACCATGATGCAATGCTTTCCTGCAGATGGAGGAAGTCCCTCAACAAAGTCCATGCTTATTGACTCCCATACACCAGTGGGAACTTGAAGAGGTTGTAAGAGACCCGGCTTGGCAGCTAGATCATTCTTATTCCTCTGGCAGGTTGAGCAATTCCGCACATAGTTCTGAATTTCCAAGCTCATACGAGGCCAGTAGAATAAAGACTTGATCCTTTGCAACGTGGCGTCCCTTCCGGAATGACCACCGACTGCTGAATCATGTAACCACCTGAGAATATGCATCTTGACATCCATACTATTCCCAATCACCAGTTTTCCCTTCCTGCGTAACTCTCCATTCACGTAGCTAAAGGCAGGATGAGATGATTTATTTAGTTGAAGCTCAGTGATTACCTTCTTGAGATGCTGATCGGATTCCCATAGTTGTTGGATTGACTCATAGAACCCATCATGTGACTGTGAGAGGGCTATATGCAGCAACTGTGAACCGGTGACCCGAGACAAAGCATCCGCAACGACATTCTCTTTCCCTTGCTTGTATTGTATTTCAAAAGTGTAGCCCATGAGCTTGGATAACCACATGTGTTGAAAGGGTGTGGTTATCTTCTGCTCCAAGAGGTACTTGAGACTTTTCTGATCCGTTTTGATGAGGAAAGGTCTATGAGCCAGATATGCATTCCAGGTTTGTACCGCATGGACCACTGCTAGTAATTCTTTCTCGTACACGGACAGGGCCTGATGTCGGGGACCCAATGCTCGACTAATGAAACAAACCGGATGATTTTCCTGCATGAGTACCGCCCCAATTCCCACGTTAGAGGCATCAGTCTCAACCACAAAAGTCTTCTCGAAACTTGGTGACGCAAGAACCGGTGAAGTCATTAGAGCCATCTTTAGAGTTTTGAAAGCATCCGTAGACTCAGAGCACCAAGCAAAGCCATCTTTTTTGAGTGGAGTGGTGAGTGGTCTGGCGATGATACTATATCCTTTAATAAATCTCCTGTAGTAATTAGCCAGACCAAGGAAGCTTCTGAGTTGTTTCTGGGTTGTGGGGACCGGCCAGTGCTCTATTACTTTGATCTTCGCAGGATCCGTACTAACCCCTGCTGCTGAGATGAAGTGACCCAGATACTCTATCACCGTGGCCCCAAATGTGCACTTACTTGGCTTCAAAAACAACCGCTCTTGCTGGAGGATACTGAAGACTTCCCGTAAGTGTTGTATGTGATCATCCCAGTTGGAGCTGTATACTAAGATATCATCGAAGAACACAAGTACAAACTTGCGAGCAACACCGCGGAAGATGTGGTTCATCAAGCTCTGGAATGTACAAGGAGCGTTTGTTAGGCCGAAGGGCATCACGAGGTATTCGTAATGTCCGGAATGGGTTTTGAACGCGGTTTTGTATACATCTTCGGGTGTCATGCGAAGCTGATGAAAACCAGCCCTTAAATCCAGTTTGCTGAAGTACTTAGCTCCACCCAGCTCATCAAGCAAGTCTTCTAGCAACGGGATAGGGTACTTGTCTTTAACGGTCTGTTTGTTTAACCCCCTGAAATCAACACATAAGCGCCAGGACCCGTCTTTCTTCTTCACTAGAACTACCGGGGATGCGTAGGGACTAGTACTGCTTTGAATTATCCCCTGATCTAGCATTTCTCTGACTATCCTGTCAATAACATCCTTTTGCAGTGATGAGTACCGATAGGGTCTCAGGTTAACCGGGTTTGCTCCTGTCTCGAGGGGAATCTTGTGATTGAACCCTTCTCTAAACGGTGGTAGCTCAGCCGGCTCATCAAATATAGTGGAGAAATCATCTAACAGGGCAAGGAGAGTTGGATCCTTCTCCATTCCAACACTGCTTGCGTTGATGTGGGACAGCAATGCTTCATGGTCTGGTGATGAGGGCCCTTCTTCCTCGATCTTCCTGACCTGTAACAGCGCAATTTGCGGTTCCTGCAACATCAACTTGTTAAGACTACTCCCTTTGATCACTTTACAACCGTTCTTCGTCACTCCTCTCAACACATTCTTTCTTCCATTTAGTGAGAATTCCATCTTCAGGTTCAGGAAGTCCCAAAGAATTGGACCGAGAGTGGACAGCCATTGCACTCCTAGGACCAGATCACAACAGTCTAATGGCAGTGTCCTGATTTCTGAAGTATAAGTGTACCCTTGGACCTTCCATGTAAATTTGCTACACTTATATTTGGTCATCATCTTACTTCCACTAGCGGCCGTAACTGGCATTGGCTTAGTAGCTTCCAATAAGCAGCCTAACTCATTAGCCACATTAATATCGAGGAAGTTGTGTGTGCTCCCATTGTCTATCAGTATGTAGAGCTTCCTCTTGCCACACTGCCCCACGACCCTCATACAGTTGAAGGTAGAAGAACCATTCAACGCGTTAACTGATATAATTGGGGCCTTGTCATCCTCAGCACTCGCGTCAGCTGTTATTTCCGCTAGTGCATCTTCTTCCTCATCCGAGAACTCTTCCTCATCATCACCTTCTAGCACAAAAATTTGTGCTCTCTTATGTTTCAGATTATGGCCTGGGGAGTAAACTTCATCACAAAACATACACAACCCTTTTGCTCTCCGATCTTGCATTTCCTGATATGAGTACTTCCTTGGTAACTTATCAGTGTTCCCTTTAGGAGCATAGCCAAGCTTAGGTTGTTGCTTGGATTCCGGAGCAGATAGAAGGGCTGTACTGTTACTGGACCGTTGGAAGTGTGGTTGACTTCCTTTAGGATTGAATGGAGCTCTGGTCTGCTTCACGGGGGTGTGCAGCAGAGAAGATTCATGGAGTTTGGCGATCCTTGCAGCCTCATAGACTGTCTTGACCTCAAACTGTCTGGTGTGATAGGCCAGATGCGGGTTCAAGTTTGTCAAGAAGATGCTCAGAGCATGACTGTTGGGTAAAGTCAGTCTAGTACGAGCATTTTCGAATTTATCCAAATACATCTCAACCGTGTCCCCTTTCTGCTTCAGCTTAACCAGGTCGGACAGAGGGTCATCAACTAGCTCGTTGAACCTGGCAGAGAGAGCTACGACATAGTCGTTCCATGGAGGAAAGATCCCGTAATGGTTAGCTATGAAGTTGTGGTGCCATTGCCAAGCTTTCCCACGCATATGCACAGACGCCAATCTGACCTTTGATTCAGGAGGGGTCCCATCCAAGCTGAATAACTGGTCACATCTGGAGAGCCATTCTCGCAACTCCGTACCATCAAACTCCGGAAAACCCACCTTTGTTAGCCTTGATGATAGACCGTGCGTGTGACCCTTGTCAGTTTTCTCAGAGTGTGGATTAGGTCGTCGATTCGGATCTGGTGTATCGGTATCCTTATCAGGATCGGGAGTACCCATACCTGAGCTAGATGATTCCTGGTGTGGATGTCTACCAGATCCGTGAGTCAGGTACTGAATCATCATCAGCTCGATCTTCTTCACTGATGCTTCAAGGGATTCACTGCGGGCTCTTTGTTCTTCCTGGGAAGACCTCATTTCCTCCACCTGCTCAGCTAGGGTTTGCAAGCGAGTTTCCATCACCATGTTTCACAGATTCGCAGGATAGAAGCTCTGATACCAATGAGACAGATTCAAGTCAGTAACGAGATAATCCAATCTAGGAGACTCTCCGTGAGCTCTAAGAGAGGAGAAATAAGGGCTAGAAGATGATTTAGGAGTTTAGAAATATCACCTCGAAGCACAATATTCCTGTGGATTGATGATGTAAAACGATGATGAAAGAGAGATAAAGAGTAAAGGAGATTTTGATAAAGATATTGTTGATTATTTCTGAAAGTAGAAGCAGTACATAAAAGGTGAGCTCAGCAACGGTCACATGCGACCAAGTTGACTGAAGACTGGCCATTGAAAAGATAAGAATCAGCTGAGCTGATTAGGATAAGATAAGATAAAGCTTAATTAAACCGAAATGATAAACCGGCAATTATTGGACCAAAACCGGATAGCATAATCCTGTCACAAGAATCTATTGGGGAATTTACGGTTCTAGTCTAAAATGCAGGATACATGTTCGATGGAATGCCTGAATGGATTAAAGGTAGTGAATTTATAGAGGAATCTAGTAATGGTTTGGTTCTTGTTTTGGTTTTCTAGATTTTGAACGTGGAGCGGGTTCCTTGTGTGATTACTTTCTATGGCGGCACCCAACGTTCGTGGTAGCAGCTTCTCTCGCAACATATCACTTGTGTCATCGCCTCAAATACCTGGTCTCAAATGCGGTCCTAATGGAACAACCTTCATATCGACAGGGATTCGTGATCTCGACAGTGAGGTTTCTCCTTCTTATTTACACATCAAGTCTACATGAGGATGAGACAACTAAAAGGATTGTCTTTTATTTGTTTCCAGGGATACTAGGTGGTGGGTATCCTTTGGGAAGCTTAGTAATAGTAATGGAAGATCCTGAAGCACCGCATCATATGGATCTACTGAGAACTTTTATGTCTCAGGGCCTTGTTAACAATCAACCACTTCTTTATGCTAGTCCTTCTAAAGATCCGAGAGGGTTTCTTGGTACGTTGCCCCATCCTGCATCGTCCAAAGAGGATAAACCTACCGTGCAAGACCCTGATCAGGTGCTTCTTTCTTGTCCCTACCTTCTTTATGTTTGTTTTTAGAAGAAATGCCATGAAAATTAGTTACAAGTTGGTAGTGTGCACTATTTTCAAAATTGTAGGGAGAGAGCTTGAGGATTGCTTGGCAGTATCGCAAGTATATGGAAAACCAGAAGAATTCAATTGGTACTCTAGTTAGTTCAGTTACATAATCTCATGCGTGCCATTCACGGATAAATCGACCTACTAGTAAGCTAATATCATTCTGTGGAAGCCCTAATCCTTTTATCTAATTATGGATCAGATGATTACTCTAATGACTATGATATGAGAAAGCCCTTGGAGAGGCAATTTCTTACCGGACGGCCGATAGATTGTGTCAGTCTGTTAGATTCCTCGGATCTTTCACTGCACAATTTTTTTTATCAAAATTTCCGAGGTTGTGTGGCATCCCTTTCTTATTTTTCTCAATTACTTACTTATCTAGTTTCGAATCCATAAAATTTGCTAGTCCATTCCATATATATACCTCTAAATGGTTTAAGAAGCTTATCTTTTTTTGTTAAGAACTTGTGTGATACTTTCCACAGAAACAGCAGTAACATTGCATCCATTGGCCGCATCGCAATCCAGTCATTCTGCTCTCCCCTGTGTGAGTATTCTGAGAAGGTAATTATGTCAAAGAGCTCTCCATAACTTCTAGTCTATCATCTTCATTCAACGAAGTGTCGGTTTACTTTTTAACCAAAATTATCTTGGCTCTAAAGTCGATGTAAGCTAACACAGTAGCTGGAATGATTCTATCTTGTACCAGGGTCACGTTGTTTGATGTTATTGTGTTGTTTATGTCAATACAGGAATCAGACATGCTTTCGTTCATAAGGTTTCTGAAAAGTATGCTGATGGTTTCAAATGCGGTAGCCATTGTTACTTTCCCGCCTTCCTTTCTCTCTCCGTCTTCCTCAACAAGATTGCAGCACATGGCGGATACCTTACTCTCTATCAAAGCGATCCCAGGTTTGTTCCCCTGATCTGTCTTATTCGTTAGTAGATAGATAAGTCGTTGTTTCTGACAAATGTTCTGACCTTTTCTTTAGATGGTGACAAGGAATTGGAGAAACTTCTCACTGGTTACAAGGACATAAATGGATTCCTCAACATACACAAGGTTGCGCGTATCAACACACAGGTATTTACAAACTGTATCTCTCAATGTTCTTACCCTGAATACTTTAAAACCCCTTTTGGGTTCCGTCAAGTCACAGTCGCAACAATTTCAACCAAAAAGCCTTATGAAGTCCAAATTTCTCTCTTTTGATTAGAATGGCATGAAATTGCGTGAGACCATGAGTACATATTGGTCCTAAAACAATGTCTCTGTCTGAATTGTTAATGAAACAGGTGCCTGTAATTCTTGAGGCAAAGACTTTCTCGATGAGCTTGAAGAAGAGAAGGTTCTTGGCTCTAGATTGTCTGAATCAAGCCCCTGTAGATGGGTCCAGTGGAACATCATATGGCACATCTGGGAGCTGTACAGGATCATCCAAATCCAGAGCACCCGATATTTGAGTTTCTAAGTAGGTTTTCTTTCTCATCATCTCCTTAGCTTATTTTTTATGAGTTCTCTGGTTCCACTTCATGAACGGGAGTTTAGAGTGTTTGGTCTTAAAAAGAAAAGGCAGTTTTGACATTAGCTATAAGTGAAGCAATAGTATTAATCTATTTAATTACGTTTGTGTAATTATATTTATATCGGAAATTCGGCCATAAAAATCCCCAACTTTGTAGGAATGGCCAATTGAGACACCAACTTTTTGTGTGGCCAAAAAAACACTAAACAATTCATTGACTTCCATTAAAAACCCAAACTATAGGTTGACTTACCATTAAAGCACACCGTTAACTTTTTTTAACGGAAAATTAAACACCATTAACTTCACCGTTTATTATTATCGTTAATGAAAAACGACGTCGTTTTTCTATTAAAAAAATTATGCCATAAAAATCTCCAACTTTGCAGGAATGGTCAATTGAAACACCAACTTTTTGTATGGCCAAAAAAACACCAGACAATTCATTGACTTCTATTAAAAACCCAAACTTTAGGTTGACTTGCCATTAAAGCACACCGATAACTTTTTTTTAACGGAAAATTAAACACCATTAACCTCACCGTTTATTATTATTAAAACGACGTCGTTTTTCTATTTAAAAAAATATAAAATCGATCCAGCCGTGGATCGAACTCGAGACATGAGGCAAGAGTATACAGAACTTTACCATTGTGCTATTGTTCATCGTCAGTTATATATGAAACACATTTGATTATATCACCTATTAATAAGTCTTCCGGGATCAATTACAATTACTAAATCAGCCATGGCATCTGATTCTCAAATTCGCCTCCGATGAATCGTTTAGCTTACACTCTTGAATGGTGAGGCTCGTCTCAGTGAATCCAGCATCGACAAAGCTAGATCGAGCAGAGAATCTGATGAAGAACTCCATGAATCATCTAGCTAAAGAGTTTTACAGAATTCTCAAGTCAAATCGACGGTATCTCGATCCAGAATCCGTCTCCGTTCGTTCTCGTAACTCTGCAAGAAACGTCTCTAATTCAGACTCAGAGGGCGAATTTCAGAATCAAATGCCATGGCTGATTTAGTAATTGTAATTGATCCCGAAAGACTTATTAATAGGTGATATAATGAAATGTATTTCATATATAACTGACGATGAACAATAGCACAATGGTAAAGTTCTGTATACTCTTGCCTCATGTCTCGAGTTCGATCCACGGCTGGATCGATTTTATATTTTTTTTAAATAGAAAATGACGTCGTTTTAATAATAATAAACGGTGAGGTTAATGGTGTTTAATTTTCCGTTAAAAAAGTTAATGGTGTGCTTTAATGGCAAATCAACCTAAAGTTTGGGTTTTTAACAGAAGTCAATGAATTGTCTGGTGTTTTTTTGGCCACACAAAAAGTTGGTGTTTAAATTGACCATTCCTGCAAAGTTGAGGATTTTTATGGCAGAATTTTTTTAATAGAAAAACGACATCGTTTTTCATTAACGATAATAATAAACGGTGAGGTTAATGGTGTTAAATTTTCCGTTAAAAAAAGTTAACGGTGTGCTTTAATGGCAAGTCAACTTAAAGTTTGGGTTTTTAACGGAAGTCAATGAATTGTCTAGTATTTTTTTGGCCACACAAAAAGTTGGTGTCTCAATTGGCCATTCCTGCAAAGTTGGGGATTTTTATGGCCGAATTCCCTATTTATATTCATGAACCTTCAATCATTAAAAGTTGTACTTAACTAGAGTTGTCAAATAGGTTGGCGGGTTATATTCAAGTTATCAACACAAACTTGGCGGGTTATGCTTCTGAAGTTCAAATGGAGGTTTTGTCTCATCAAGACATCAAACGAAGTGATGTCGTTTCAGAAAGCCAGAAATTAAGTCGAGCAAACACGGCCCAGCTGGTGTGGAGGCCCAAACAGAAATTAACGGAAATATGCAACAATGAATCTCAGCCGTCCGATCTGCAACGGTCATCATCTTTAAATGCTCTGCAAAAAGACAGAGACAAAGCAGAGGAAGCTACACAAAAGCAAACTGAAAAGCAATCGCTGCAACACCGTACGACAAGCTCTATCAAAACGACAAATAGTTTTAAAGCTCTCTCAGACTTATCTGATAGTGAGTAAGCCAGTTGGCATTAGGGTTTTCAATGAATCAAGTTAAGATCTTTCATATAAATTATAATGCGTTGTAAACAAACAAGAAAGGCGTTAATGAAATGAAAATATCATTCAGCTTCTCTCTCTGATTCTCTTTTAACTTCATGGTATCAGAACCAAACCATGGAAGATAGAACCATGGGTCTTTATTCCCCACCTACTCTGAAAATCGTAAACTCAGTTACTGTGAAACTTACAGAGAAAAACTATATGCTATGAAAAAATCAGTTCATTGCGTTTCTCAATGGCCAGGGGCTTCTTGGCTTTGTCACAGGGATCATACCACGTCCTCCTGCAACCATCAACGCTCCTACTATTACTGGCACCAACACACCCATTCCAAATCCGGATTATCCTCTTTGGTTTCAAACGGATCAGGTTATTATGTCTTGGCTTCTGGGTTCATTCTCTGAAGATCTTAAAAGTCTAGTCCTTGACTATCGTACTTCCTTGGAGATCTGGGCTGCCTTGGAAAAACACTATAATCGTCCATCCTCTTCACGTTTGTTTGAGCTTCAACGAAAGATTCAGACCGTTAGCAAGCTTGAACGACCAATGTCAGAATATCTCAAGGAGATAAAGAATATATGCGATCAACTCTCTTCTATTGGAAGTCTTGTCTCTGAGCGTATAAAGATCTTTGCAGCTTTAAACGGTCTTGGCAAGGACTATGAACCTATCAAAACGAGTATTGAAGGTTCCATCGATAACACTCCATCTCCTACCTTTGAAGATATTGTACCACGTCTTACAAGTTATGATGCTCTTCTTCAAAGTTACACAGTTGGTTCTGAGGTTACTCCTCATTTGGCTTTTAACACTGTTCAGACTTCCAACTACTATGGCAGTCGTGGTAGCAACTCATACTTCAGAGGTCGAGCTTTCCGTGGACGTGGTTCTTTCTCTACACGAGGAAGAGGTTTTCATCAGCAGATAACACCTTATCAAGGGTCTTCTTCCTCTTCAGGTTCTGAATCAGTTTCTTCTGGATCAGATAATCGCCCTTTTTGTCAGATTTGTGGTCGAAAAGGTCACTCTGCTCTCAGCTGCTGGCATCGTTTTGATAACTCGTATCAACTTGATGATATGCCCTCTGCTATGTCTGCACTACGCATCACTGATATCTCAGATCCAAGTGGCCATGAGTGGTTTCCAGTCTCGGTGCTAGCGCTCATATTACTGGTTCTTCTCAACATCTTCAGCAAGTTAAGCTCTATACATGTTCAGGTTCTGTGATGCTTGCTGATGGTAACTTCTTGCCTATAACACACACTGGTTCTGGTATGATTGCCTCATCTTCAGGTACTCTACCATTACAAGATCTTCTAGTTTGTCCTGATGTTGCTAAGTCTTTACTTTCAGTTTCAAAAATAACAAAAGATTATCCTTGTTCTTTTGAGTTTGATGCTAATGGGGTTGTTGTGAAGGACAAGGTAACCAAGAAGTTACTAATGCTGGGAAGAAACAACAGTGATGGTCTTTATGTGTTGAAGGATGCAAAGGCTCAGGTGTTTTCTCCTCTAGACAAAGGTCTGCAAGTCCCATTGTTTGGCATAGGAGACTTGGACATCCTAATGCTCAAGTGCTTCAACTTCTATCCTCTTCTAATGCAATCTCCCTGAATAAGAGTACCTTTCCGATGTGTGAAGCATGTCAACTTGGGAAAAGTAGTCATCTTTCTTTCTCTGCTTCTGAATTTGTAGCTTCTAAACCTCTTCAAAGAATACATTGTGATCTATGGGGCCCTTCACCGGTTATGTCTGTTAAAGGGTTTCGATACTATGTAATTTTCATTGACAGTTGGTCTCGTTATGGTTGGATATATCCTCTCAAGAATAAATCAAATTTTTACTCAACTTTCAATGCCTTTCAAAAGTTAGTTGAAAATCAATTTAACACTAAAATCAGTGTGTTTCAATGTGATGGAGGTGGTGAGTTTATAAGTACAAAGTTTGTATCTCATCTGCAACAACAAGGGAAG
This sequence comes from Orychophragmus violaceus, assembly GCA_030180135.1. Taxonomy (NCBI): domain Eukaryota; kingdom Viridiplantae; phylum Streptophyta; class Magnoliopsida; order Brassicales; family Brassicaceae; genus Orychophragmus; species Orychophragmus violaceus. The sequence goes on from CM058240.1 coordinate 91,497,031, forward strand.
ACATAGATACATAACTGAGCTTGGCTTATCCATGATGTTTCAAAGCAATCTTCCTCAAAAATACTGGGTCGAAGCTTTCTTTACTTCAAATCTTTTGGGAAATCTTCTACCCTCTTCAGTCATTCAAGGGAATATATCACCATATCAGAAGCTCTTTGGTTCACAACCGGATTACACTTCTTTAAGGACTTTTGGTTGTGCGTGTTATCCAACTCTCAGAGATTATGCATCCAACAAGTTTGATCCCAAGTCCCTTAAATATGTTTTCCTTGGATATACAGCTAAGTTCAGGGGCTACCGATGCCTCTATCCTCCTACTGGAAGAGTTTATCTAAGCTGTCATGTTTTGTTTGATGAAGAGAATTTTCCATTTCAGAACACATATCTTACCTTCCACACATCAGGAGGTTCGAAACTCATAAGTGATTGGAAACGCAGCTTTACTTCAAGGGAAATTAACTCAAACTCTCAGGCTGTCTCCGGCTCAACAGATGATTCACTTACAGAAACTTCATCAGTACCCATCTCTGTTTCATCGCAACCAAGTATTCCCAGACAAGCTATTCCCATCTCAACTATTCCAGCATCACCACTCTTTACTGAAGCTGACTTTCCTCCTTTGGCTCCAGCTCTGGAATTGTCTGCTTCTAGTCTCTCTGTCACACCCAGCAGGTCCGCTTCTATGTCACCTGCAGCATCAACCGGTTCATCCTCTGAATCAGTTAGTGTATCTCGCAACAATGCTACTAGAAGCAGTCACCCTTCTCATACGCATACTATGGTTACTAGAGCAAAAGATGGCATTGTTAAGCCCAATCCAAAGTATGTGCTACTGACTCAAAAGATAGCTTATCCGGAACCAAAGACTATCACAACAGATCTCAAAGATGATGGTTGGAAAGGATCTCTACAAGAAGAAATTGACAATTGCAGAGTTATTAATACTTGGTATTTGGTTCCATATGATCCAAGTATGAATGTATTGGGAAGCAAATGGGTATTCAGAACTAAATTAAAAGCTGATGGTTCATTGGATAGACTCAAAGCTCGTCTAGTGGCAAAGGGTTTTGATCAAGAAGAAGGTATTGACTACTTGGATACCTACAGCCCTGTAGTGCGATCTGCAACAGTCAGACTCGTCCTTAATCTTGCCACAGTCATACAATGGGATTTGAAGCAAATGGACGTCAAGAACTCTTTCTTGCATGGAGAGCTTATTGAGACTGTTTATATGAGACAACCAGCTGGTTTTGTGGATAAAGCTCATCATGATCATGTGTATCTTCTTCACAAAGCCATCTATGGCCTTAAGCAAGCTCCAAGGGCTTGGTTTGACAAATTTAGTAACTATCTCTTGGAATTTGGCTTTGTCTGCAGCAAGCGTGACCCACTCTCTTCATCTATTCAAGAAATAAGGTTGTCATTCTTCTGCTTCTCTATGTTGATGATATGATCATCACTAGCAACAAGTCTTCTGCTATGGACAAATTTCACAGAGAAATCAAACAGGAATTCAGGATGAAAGATCTTGGTCAAATGCATTATTTTCTGGGTATTCAAGCTCATTTTACAGACGAAGAATTGTTCTTGTCTCAACAAAAATATGCAGAGGATTTATTAGCAGTAGCTTCTATGAGTGACTGCTCTCCAATGCCCACTCCTCTACCTCTGCAACTTCAGAAAGTTCTTCATCAGGATGAAGTCTTTCCAAATCCAACATATTTCAGAAGCCTTGCTGGTAAACTTCAGTATCTTACTTTGATATTCAATATGCTGTGAATTATATTTTCCAAAAGATGCATTCTCCAGCAGTATCTGACTATCATCTTCTAAAGAGAATCCTCAGATACATCAAGGGCACACTTACCATGGGGATCTCATTTACTAAACATACTGATTTTACTCTAAGGGCTTATAGTGATAGTGATTGGGCTGGTTTCCCAACCACAAGAAGTTCTACTGGTGGATACTGCACTTTTCTTGGTTCAAATCTTATATCCTAGTCATCTAGAAAGCAAGATACTGTTGCAAAGAGTTCCACTGAAGCAGAACATCTTGCTATGTCTGAAACTACTTCTGAGTTGACTTGGATTGTGTATGTTCTAAATGAGCTTGGTGTTCCTCTTGTAAGTACACCGGAGCTGTACTGTGATAACTTGTCCTCGGTTTACCTTACTGTTAACCCAGCCTATCACTCAAGAACAAAACACTTTGGGACTCACCACCACTATGTCAGAGAGAGAGTTTCTTTTGGTCTTCTCCGGGTACATCACATCTCCTCTCATCTTCAAATCGCTGATATATTTACAAAATCTCTGCCCATTGCCGTGTTTACTTCTTTGCGTTTCAAACTTGGTGTTGATAAGCCAACCACACCAAGTATGAGGGGGACTATCAACACAAACTTGGCGGGTTATGCTTATGAAGTTCAAATGGAGGTTTTGTCTCATCAAGACATCAAACGAAGTGATGTCGTTTCAGAAAGCCAGAAATTAAGTCGAGCAAACATGGCCCAGCTGGTGTGGAGGCCCAAACAGAAATTAACGGAAATATGCAACAATGAATCTCAGCCGTCCGATCTGCAACGGTCATCATCTTTAAATGCTCTGCAAAAAGACAGAGACAAAGCAGAGGAAGCTACACAAAAGCAAACTGAAAAACAATCGCTGCAACACCGTACGACCAGCTCTATCAAAACGACAAATCATTTTAAAGCTCTCTCAGACTTATCTGATAGTGAGTAAGCCAGCTGGCATTAGGGTTTTCAATGAATCAAGTTAAGATCTTTCATATAAATTGTAATGCGTTGTAAATAAACAAGAAAAGCGTTAATGAAATGAAAATATCATTAGATTCTCTCTCTGATTCTCTTTTAACTTCATCTGACATGTTTAATATTATTCATTTTGATTGTAGACAAATAATGTTCGTATGGACTAAAGACCATGTTTGTTAACAACCATATCCAATAAACATTATATCCATTAGTGACATGTTTAATATATTATCCATTTTAATAGATAATATTTTGATAACATTTTTTTGAGAAATGGAGATTCGAAAAACACAAGAATGAAAAGAAAAAAGAAATAGTTTTTTTACGTGTTTGTATCAATCATGTCCAAATGTCTCTGGTCATTTTGTCTTTAGAAAATATTGTTTTAATCTATTTTAATCCGTTTAAAATATAGTTGTATAATGTATACATAGGTGGTAAATAATGTGTTGGACATGAGTTGGTTATGGATAACCAGCTCATTTTGAGAGCTATGTTCTTTTTTTTTTTGAGTCCCACGCGCCAAACAAAGAGTTTGAATCCCACAAGCTAAACAAAAAATTCTCTCTAGAGACTTCTTTTGCGAGCTTGCTGTTCGGTGGAGAAGATTTTTTCAGAGACGACGGCTCCTGTCGTTGTTGCCGTGAGAGATCTCCGGTGGTTTGGTTAGATCTTCAGTGTCACCGGGACGGATTCGAAGGAGATCGGAAGGTGCTTTGGAGTTACCTTGCTTGGCCGTGCGTGGTGGGTTGTCTTCTCCAGTGGAGCTAGCAGAGGGAGGGTCGGTTCTGGTTTGTTGGTTTTGCGTCGTCAAGTTTAGGAGGTCGGCGGAGGACAGCGGCGAGCTAAGGAAGGCGCCAGGGTCGACGCGGCGGAGCAGAACCATCCGATGAGTTCGTTGGCGTCAAGCTTAGGAAACCGTTCGAGGATGCGGTGAGCTAAGGCAGACACAGATCTCGGAGGCGAATCTGGTAGCAGCGGAAGCCGTCGGAGAAGTCGAGGTTGGGGTCGCGGTGTCTCGACGAGGAGTGTGGAGGCGCTTGGTGAGGCTTTCACGGAGGAGGAGGAATCGACGGAGATAAGAAGAGGTGGCCCTGTCGCCGTCGACGACTGCTCCGTTACCTTCGAGAACGAGTTAAGGTAAGTTCTAAAGCGGATCTGGGGATTTGAATCTCGATTGCATCTGGTAACACCGGGAAAGGGAAGACCAAGGGCTTCCGGAAGCCGCCGGTTCAGTCCGTGGAAACCTCTCGCCGGACTCCGAAAACGTCGGTGGCACCGCCGGAGAAGAAGGAAGAGGACGAGTGGCTTGGGCCTAAAGTGGAAACCCTAACCGGGTCGGTTTTAGTCGGTCTAGAGATTTACTTTGGTCTACTTGTGTTTAGTTTTTACTTTCGGTTAACTTTGAATTGTATCCGGTTATCCTGATTTCGATCGGTTTATATTATAATATTTTTAAAGAAATTGTTATATATATATATCAACGTGATTATGATGATATAAAGAAATGGTTGGGGGCATTGAATAAAATGTCCAAAAATATGGTTGATCGTTTTGTTTGGTGTTACTCACCAGTCGAGGACCATATTCATTTGAATGATCCAACTGATTAATATCTCTCTACCCTTACTCTTCATTTTCTACCTCTTATTTTTATTGACATTTTTCCGAAAGCTTTCATATAAAATTATACAAGAGAAATCATAAACTAATATTTCCAAATGTAATCTCAAAAAACTTTCACATCATTTTTCTGTATTAGCGTTGTGTTGAAGACTTTGAAGTTATTGATAGTCTGTGTTGCATTTAATACAAAATTAAATTTTGTTACCAAGGCTGTGTTGGGCCAGTTGTTTATGACACTGAGGTTGGTCTCTCGTGTCACTGAGGTTGGTCTTTCATCATGTCTTCGGCGATAGAAAAGAAGCCCAATTCACTCAGCTCACGAGGATTAGTCGGACCTAAAGCCCGAATCACCTCTTGGTTAATCAAAACAAAAAACTAAATTTTGTTGGTTTTGATGAGTTGTGGAGAAATTTATTAATGTTAGTGGGTTATTTGAGCAAAACATGTGTGACATTGTCTCTTCTGTGAACAACGTGTATAGGCCGACATCATTCTGCGAGGATATTGTGGATGGAACTCAACTCGTGCTTTGCAAGTTATGGATGAAGTGTTCCCCAAGGTACCTTTTTTAGTAACCTAATTTGAGCTTCTTCTTTCTTGAGTTTAGGTTATGTAAAATAAACTATCAGTGTACAATGCTTCTGTTTTCTTCCACCTTACTCCCTCAAAATAGCAGGCATAGTAATAACTTGTAACGTACGCAGGATGCTTCTGTACAACCTTCTCTAGTAGTTGTCTATTTTGGAGGAAACGACTCAATCGGGCCTTACCCTTCAGGTCTAGGACCTCACGTACCACTATCTCAATACGTTGACAACATGAAGAAGATCGCTCTTCATCTTCAGGTTACTTCCTTACAGATATGAAGACTTAGGTTAAGACTTATTTTCCATTATGCACTTTATTGGTTCGTGGTAATGGTAAGTGGATTGACCCATCATTGATCATTAATTTTAGAATGTTTGGGTAAGGATCGATTGACCAATCTTTGGGTCAGATCGATAATGGATCGGGTTGGATTGTGGATCTAGGCTCTGATAACATATTAAGTTTTATGGCTTCCAACTTAAAACCAATAAATAATAGTTGGATTGACCCATATATCTTATATATTGTATATGATCCTTTCTAACTTCCGATGTTTTGATATTAATCTTCTATATGTTCTGTTTTATCAGAGCCTTTCAGGCTCAACCCGCATCATATTTCTTAGTTGCCCTCCAGTGGACGAGGCCAAACTTCGTCAGTACCAAAAGTAACTTCCCTGAATTTCTCCAATATCTCTCTTATTTTCTCCCGACTTAATTTAAATACTTCCATGCTTCTCTTTTGCTCTCACAAGCCCATACTTTATCCGCACAAACGAGCTCGGTAAGACTTATTCAAACGCTTGTGTGGAGCTTTGCAAAGAGCTTTGCTTACAAGTAGTTGATCTCTTCTCTACACTTCAGAAAGCAGATGACTGGGAGACCGTTTGCTTCACGTAAGTATTCAGAACTCAGAACAACTTTGAGTTCATTGAATAACGATGTTCATCAAAATGTGTTTAACGATGTTGTCTGGTTTCTTACAGAGATGGGGTTCATTTGTCAGCACAAGGAAGCAAACTGGTGGCAGAAGAGATACTAAGAGTGGTTAAAGAAGCGGAATGGAGACCGTCGCTTCACTGGAAAACGATGCCTACTGAATTCTCTGAGGACTCACCTTATGATCTTGTTTCAGCAGATGGAAAAACGGCGGTAAACTCTTCGGAGTGGACGGGTTTCTGGGAAGAACAATGGGATTAAACATTACAACACTCAACAACAGCAACAAGACCTTTATATAAGCTAGTGTGTGCTGCATTGGCTACTTTCGATTCTAAAATGTCTTAATGTGTTTTGTTTTATATTGTTTACTAGCTTCTCTTCTAAGACGTTATTATTACAACCGTGTTTGTTTACGTCATGCTTGTGTAGGAATCAAATACCCCATGTTTGTGTTTGAGTAGTTAAATTCCACCTCGTAAGCTCCTGTATCAACCAGTCTCCGATCACTATTTGAACAAAATTTTATAGCGAGTTCAATCGTTTACTGCTATAATTTGCTCCTTTTTTTCTTTATTAACACCAAATAACAATTAAATTCTTTTAAACAATCATTTTTTTGTCATCTAAGCTTTTAAACCTAAGTTAAATAGGTTAGATATTTCAGTTTTTTCGTGGAGTTCCGAAATCTCACATTACTTACAAGCGAAAACTCTCGACCATATGACCTAGCTTTTTAGTAAGAGTGTCAGCCACTACATTATCATTACAGCTAATGTGAACCAAACTAAAATATAAAAATCTCTCTAATAGTGACGACGATATCCAAGTCTGGAATAGAACATGGCCAATCAATTGAATCTTCAATATCGTTAGGAGGTTTATATAGTCGGTTTCGAATCTAACTTTGAAAATACTCATATCACAAAGACTTTTCATAATCCAAATGAGTCCGTCTAATTCCGCATGAAGTGATGATATATTTCCTCTATACCCTTTTTCGTCTACTATGACCCAACCATATTATTTTTTATACACCATCCAAATCCACTATCATTTAAACAACCATTTACTGCATACAATATTAACTTGCCCCATGAATTGATGGAACCTAATCGTAATGTCTCTATAAGGAAGAAAGCCACGTGATTTCCATGTGATAAGGGTTTTTGTTGCTTTTCATTTCAATTTTTTTTTTTTGCTAAACAATCTTTTTCATTTCAATTTTCAATTGAGAATTATGAAGCAATGGTCCAAGATAACACCAATATTAGTTTGGTGAAAAGATACTTTTTACCCAACCACCTAATAAAAGACATGACAATCCCTATACATTTCTCTTTCTTTTTAGATATGCAACATTTTCAAAATCATTATTTTCCTTTAAAAATCACAAATTTCTGTTGACAAAAAAAAAAAATCACAAATTTCTTATTTTATTTTTGGGGAGTGGTTTTATTCATTTATGTGTGAAATCATCATGTAAACTGTCCACATTTGTCGATTTCAAAAAGAAAAAAATATATATTGTGGATTTATAGGTTGCATTATGAGCTTTGATAGATTGTGATTTTTTAAATAAATTGTCAATAAAAGAAAATTTGTGGCTATGGATTTTCAAAATATGGGTGACTTAGTAGATTAGGGTTTATGTTTATGGTTTGGGTTTTAAGAATTAGAGTTTAGGTTAAATGTTTAGAATTTACTTTTTAGAATTTAGAGTTTATTATTTAGAGTTTAGTATTAGGATTTAGAGTTTACGGTTTAAGGTTTGAGTTTAATGTTTAGTTATTGGGGTTTAAGGTTTACTTTTAGAGTTTGGATTTAAAGTTTAGTTTTTAAGATTGAGAGTTGAAGGCTTAAGGTTTAGGGTTTAGTTTAGAGTTTATCTTTTAGGGTTTAGAATTTAGAATTTAATGGATCATGTCGAAGATATAATATAATGTTATATTTCGACTAAGAATAATATTATTGATTGGTAACTGAAATTATCTAAAATGCAGTTCTTGGAAAAAAATTTAGTTTAATTCTAACTTCTAAAAAGATGTAGACTACACAATAAAATTAAACTATATATACATTTTTACCGAAGTAATTGCACCCAATGTATCTTATTCCAAAAGTAATAGCAAAGTTGTATGTTTCAAAAAGTTTTTGCATTTTTATATCTTTTTTTGTCTTTTAGTGGTGGCTAATTACCATTTACCCTTAGAATTTGTCTTTTAGTTATAGATAGTTAATTATTCTTATTTTTTTCCTTCTATCCATCCGATACATTTTTTTTAATTATTTTCTTTTTATTTACACCCTCTCTCTTACTTTATGAGTTATTTTTTACCCCAAGTTTTTTTGATTGTAGATAGGATGAATTGGGTGAGGTTTTCGGACTTATAGATCGTCGGAATGGAGATAAAATAGGACGATCTATCGGAATTCAAAAAAAAAAAAAATTCGGACTTAATATGAAAGTTGCGAATGGATAGGTTAGAGTAGATGTCCACAACATCCATCTACGTGTATACTTATGATGGACAAGATGCTTAACATGATGGTTTAACATATGATGTTGGACGATCACATGAATGATGAATCCAAAAATATCTCGTGGACAAGATACTCAACAAGATGAGTTTAACATGAATGATGATGGACAAGATGCTTAACAAGATGATTTAACATATAATTATTTGTGGACACAAAAGTATGTTGGACGCTCACATCTCATGCTTAACAAGATGGTTTAACATAGGATGGACAAAATTCTTAACATTATGCTTACCAAGATTGCAACGCTTATGATCCGTGGACACAAAGTGCGGATCTAATGGACAAAATTTGGTTAAGAGTTCACATGATTGTGAATTTGTGGACATAGAGTAGGTGTAGACCACTATCCATTAACAAGATGCTTACCATGGGTAAACGTTTTATGATGGACAATAGGTGATCAAGAGTTGTTGGACGATCACAATAGGTGGTCAAATGCTTAACAAGATGGTTTATGATAGACAATCAGTGGTCAAGAGTTAACATTATTGCGATCCGTGGACACAAAGTACGAGTCTAATGGACAAAAGTTGGTTAAGAGTCCACATGATTGTGAATTTGTGGACATAGAGTAAGTGTAAACCACTATCCATTCGAAAACAACATTTTTATTGGCTACTTCCTACCCATAGTAAGCACCTTGCATGTATATGATCATTGTAGTATCCACATGGATGGTATTCATTCGCAATTTTCGTAGCATCCACATGGATGGAGACTCAACTATCCATTCGCAATCTCCGTATTAAGTCCGTTTTTTTTTTTTTGAATTCCGGTAGATCGACTAGTTCTAACTCCATTCCGGCGGTCTATATGACCGGTAACCTCATCCATTGTATGATATCCACCGTTCAAAAAAATTAGGGTGAAAATAAATGTAAAAGTAAGAAAGAGAAGGAAAAAGAAAAAGAAAAAGAAAAAAATAAAATAAAAGAAGAATAGATACATCATTTTCGGTGGAAAAAATAAAAAAAATGAGGAAGAAAGAGAATGTGGGGATAAAGTGGTCTTTTTACTTGTGGACCCTACAAAAAAAATACAAATTAGCAAACTCTTTTGGAAATGTACAAAATTGAACTAAAAAAGATAAAAAGATACATTGGATGCAATTCACCCCATTTTTACCACATATTTTATCTAACACTGTTGCCACATGTCTTTTTGTCACATATTTTATCTGACACTATTGTCACATGTCTTTTTATGTGAATATAGGGGTAATATAGAAAAAGTAGTGTATATATATTTGTTGTGATCTAATTATCCAACTAAGACCATTTAGTTAATAAATAAATTCTCTAGGGTTTTACATCCAACAAGCCTTTTTCTTTTCGATTCAAATTGTTTTGGTTCAGTATACATAATTTTTTTTGAGAAAAAAATAAAATATAAACAGAATCAAAACAGTATACATAATTTTTCCTTGGTTGTTTTCGGTTCAAATAAAGTTTCAGTTTGGTTTAAAAAAATTACTGGTTTAAATGGTTTCTTACAATTATGTTTAACCAGTTTAGTTTAATTTGGTTTAAGTAGAATTAATTAAGTTTTTTTTAAAAATAGAAACAAATATGTTCTCAAAAAGAATTAAATGAGTTGAATTTTGTCAAATTAATTTGTTAAAAAAAAATCAACAAATCTGTGGAAAATATGTAGGTTTATCAAAATTAAATCAATTTGTAGCTAAATAAAAACAAAACTGTAAAAAGTAATAAATGTGTCAAAATTAATAAATATATAGTAAAAAGGAAAAAAACTTGAGATGAACTAACTAAATCTATAAAAAAAAAGTAAATTTATGGTCAAAATAAACAAATCTATTTAAATTTAATTAAATCTATCAAATTAAGTAAATTTGTCGAAACAAATCCATAAAACAAATATATTTAAATCTAATTAAATCTATCAAATTTAGGTAGATTTATGACATAAAAACAAATCTATCAATAATAAATATATTTTTTTATGCAATGTTGACAAAATAAGCATGTTTGATGGCAAAATTATAATTTTTTATTGAGTTGGAAAATATGACATTTTGTAATTATTATTTTTAAAAATAAAAGATTTAAAATGTAATAGTTATTAAAAGAAATCAGTAATTAAAATAAAATTTAAGTTGATTAAAAAAAAAAGGTAATTAGGGTCAAACTATTTTTTTCATATGTTACAATTCTGTTATATAATTTCGCACCTTAGGACACATGCGAGACCGATACAAGAGTGCGATACGGAGAGATAAATCGCTCAGGTTTGTTGATTTATTCTTCACACTGTCCGGAATCATTTTGCGGTTGAGAAAGAAGCGGCCGGTTTAGCTGATGTGAACAGAAGAAGAGACGCGTGACTGGGCGTGAAAGTTTAGGGAGACAATGGTTGGACCATCTCGGCCTCAGATCGTTCTTTTTGGATCTTCCATCGTCCTGAGGAGCTTCGGCCGTGGAGGTTGGGGAGCCATTCTCGCCGAGGTCTATGCTCGTAAGGTATAATCTCTATCTTGTGATCACTCTTTGCTACTTACGTTTGTGGTATCCATTCGTTTGATTAGTGGATCACTTTCTTCTAATTACTGCTTGTTATCTCTCCTAATTGCATAATGTTCTTTGAGATTTGTCTTTGGTTTTCTGAATATAAGCATTGGTTCTAGCCATATTTGCGAGTTTTTTGAGGTTTTCTGAATATAAGCATTGGTTTTCAGACAAACCTCAAGTGGGGGTATTTGAGCAAAACATGTGACTTTGTCTCTTCTGTGAACAACGTGTATAGGCCGACATCATTCTGCGAGGATATGGTGGATGGAACTCAACTCGTGCTTTGCAAGTTATGGATAAAGTGTTCCCCAAGGTACCTTTTTAGTAACCTAATTTGGTTCTTCTCTCTTTATGCTACATTATGATGGATTGAGAGAGTAGCTGTGGGTCTTTATAGTCCTTATAGGATCATTTACCTGCTAATAAACCTTATCTGATTAGTTCAAAATTGAAGTTTCTCAAAAGAAATCACAGCAGTGCATGTTTTAGTTCCATAGTCTTGGTTAAGTATATAAGACACTGATTATGTTGCCAGAGAGATGTCTCTTGTTTGCCTGGTTCTAGTTTTCTTGATTGTTAATAACTTGTAATGGATGCAGGACGCTGCGGTACAACCATCTCTGGTAGTTGTCTATTTTGGAGGAAACGACGCAATAGCACCTCACCCATCTGGTCTAGGACCTCACGTGCCACTAACTCAATACGTTGATAACATGAGGAAGATCGCTCTTCATCTTCAGGTTACTTCCTTACAGATATGAAGACTTAGGCTAAGGCTTATCATCCTTAGATTCTAATCTTTTATGTTCTGTTTCATCAGAGCCTTTCAGACACAACTCGTATCATATTCCTTAGTTGCCCTCCAATGGACGAGGCCAAAGTTCGTCAGAACCATAGGTAACTTCCCTGGATTTCTACAATATCTGTTGCTCCTTATTTTCACCTGACTTAATTAAACGTTTCTGTATTTCTTATTTTGCTCTCACAAGCCCACACTTGAGCGAGATTATCCGCACAAACGAGCACTGCAAGACTTATTCAAACGCTTGTGTGGAGCTATGCAAAGAGCTTGGAGTACAAGTAGTTGATCTCTTCTCTACTCTTCAGAAAGCAGATGACTGGGAAACCGTTTGCTTCTCGTAAGTATTCAGATCTCAGAACAACTTTGAGCTCTTTGAATAACGATGTTCTGGTTTCTTGCAGAGATGGGGTTCATTTGTCAGCACAAGGAAGCAAACTGGTGGCTGCAGAGATACTAAGAGTGATTAAAGAAGCTGAGTGGAGACCGTCGCTTCACTGGAAATCGATGCCAACCGAATTCTCTGAGGACTCACCTTATGATCTTGTTTCAGCAGATGGCAAGACGACGGTAAACTCTTCGGAGTGGACGTATTTCTGGGAACAACAATGGGATTAAACATGACAGCACTCTATTGACTTTATCTTCCCTACATATCCTAAGTTTCTTGATTAGTTTCTTGAATCTTAACTACTTAATTATTGTCTAATAATCTCCATCTATTTACTTTATCTTGTCTACATATCCTAAGTTTAACTTTGGAAAATTCTTCAAAGTTGAAAGTTGAAACCCATTACATGGTCAAACGGAGTAGGCATGGGCATTCGGATATCCAGATCGGTTTCGGATAGAAATGTGATCGGTTCCGGGTTTTCAGGTTGAAGAGTTTTATACCCATAGAGGAACCAAGAGTATTTCGATTCCAGTTCGGTTTGGATCCTACTGGTTTATGATATGAAATTTCAAATCCGATTTATACCTAAAACAAAGGGATATCAAATGGGTTTCAGATAATTTTATCCACAATACCTCCAAAATATGTAAAAGAAAAACGAATTAGACCCGAAAATCCGAAAAATATTCGAAACCAAAGAAAAATAAAAAGTTATATGAAATGTCAAAAAGATATCTGAAAACGAAAAAGATTTTTTTTTTTTTTTAAGAAAACCCATAATACCGAAATTATACCCACAATATCCAAAAATAACTATACTTAATATTTTATAGATCATTCATGTATCCAATCAGGTATCAGTTCGGTTTTGAGCATTACTCGTTATCCGCATGCCAAAGAGTGGAATATCCCCCGGATAAATTGATCATACCTGAATCTGATTCGAATCAGTTTTCGGTTCGGTTTCAATTCTGGTTTTTGGGTCCATGTATTTTTTTCCCAAACCTAAAAACGAGTTTCTAAACTTATTTATTTTCATTACTACCTTTCTCTTCACTTGTAACAGTTATCTATAAATAGGAGAAAACTATTTATATAATTTTTTTCATAATAAGTTTATACATTACTAATCACAAGAGCTAGTATTTGGTTCAATCAACATAAATACTTTTTTTTTAATCAAAACATAAATACTATAAATGGAAATTACATAAAACCAATAAAAAGGGGGAAAAATATACTTGAATACATTTCTGAAAAGTGTGGTTTATTCATAACATGACTTTATATTTGTTAAGAATTTGACTAGGTGTGGAGGAGTTACACTCGCGTTTCAAATTTATTATCATTGTATTTGAACTTAGTTTTTGCGTGTTGTCTTTATTTTGGTTCTTTCTTGTCTTGGTGATTTCATTTTGGCTATGTGTCAAATTTTAGTAGTTTCGTGTATGATTCTCTTTTCTGTTTTCCAGCTAGCTATTTAAAGAGTTTAAGCCGAAGATCTCGTTTTAAAAATGTTTGTTTCTGGAAAAGTTTATCTTGGTGGCATCAACTTCTTTTATAAAGCTAGGGTAATGGTTTCCGTTTTTTTTTAAATATATATATATATTAACCCAAACCGAGAATTTGAGATGGTTACAAGAAAACCGACAGAAATGAACCGATAGCAACGAAAACCCTTATTAAAAATATCTGCTGGAGAAAATAAACCATGAATATAAAACAGGTCCGCCGCAAACGCGTGCCGGACTCGCCGGCGGTTACAAGGTAACTGGATTACCGGTTTGCCTCCGATTTTGTTTGGAGCCACCAGAGAACCGACCCTAGCCACTACATTCGAGACCGAAAGCTTACCAGCCGCACCACCACCTTCCGACGAGCCGACTACAACGGCGAAGACCTCACGGCCACAACCGGAAAACCACCAAGTGAAAAGAACTAGAACCCACTCCACAACGCAGATCTATTTACCTAGAAGTCTTCGGCACAAACCAAGCTCTCCAGAAGTCTCCGCGATGCACCCTCTTAGCCGCTCCGTCAAAACCACCCAACGCCGCCGCCCCTTTCAAAACCACGACTAGCCACCCCTCACGCTCTCGCCGCTCTCCCCTAGCAGAAATAGAGCCACAAGGTGACCAGATCGAGACGCCAGAGCAGAGCCGCCGCGCACGTGTATCACCAGACGTTACAGAACGCCGACTTCCGCCGCGGTCCACAACTTCAACGTAACCCCCGCTAGCCCCTTCGTTGCTCGCTCCGCTGAACCCTCTACCAGCTCCGACGAACTATACGAGACACGGTTTTGATCCGCCGTAAAGCACCTCAACGCTCTGTCCCTGCACTCCGACCAAACACAGAGAAGAAGACCGGCACTGCTGGATCTACAAGCAACCTCTCTTATTAGACGAAAGGGAAGCAATACTCCCTCTCACGTCGCCGGCAAAGCCGAACGGCGGAGAGGGATAAACGAGATCTACTTTTCCGTTTTCTTTGTGCTTAGTCTTTATTTTTATATTGACAGTATCATATTGATAACTGGTCTTGTCTTTTTTGTTGTTGTAATTGGCGAGATGATCCAATTTTTAATGAAAAATAGATGAAAAAAACTTTTTTTAACATCTATATTTATTTATATAAAATCTGAAGGCACATCAAAAATACATAAAATTATAATGATACATTATTAACATTTTGAAAACACAATAAACAAAAGAAATAAATTGAAGATGCTTTTCCCCTAAAATTCTTATGGCTAATAAAATATCAACTATGTTGTTTTTCTTTTTCATATCCACTTTTGATTTGATGTCATTTGTAATTTCGGCTATCACTTGTACTTACAACTCCAATTTGCTTTGTTGTATTATATCTACCAATTTTCAGTTCTGATCTATAGATGTTTCACGATTAAGAAGATATCCAGAATAATTCCACCATGAAAGATCATCCAAAAAAAAATGCCAATGAATATAAGGAAGAACTCTACATCATCAATCCAAAAGAAAGAGCCTCCTTTTCAATCACAAGTTTTTCATCGTAGATAAATGACATATTAGTGGAACTGTTGAAACACTGTCCCATTCCTATATCAAATTGGGAATCATATAACAAGAACCGTCCTAGTAACCGACGAATTTAGCATTATTCTTTATTGACAGAAAAAAAAAGAATAGCATTATATATATAATATAAAAGTTGAAGCTATAGGCATTTGAGAGTGTCCACATAGGATTTTAAAAACTCAATATCATTGGTCCACTTCATCATTCAAAATTAAGAAAATTTACAAATTTTAAATAATATCGTAAAACATCCATAAATTGTCATAAAAACTAACATAGAAATAGAAAAAAACTAACATAGAAATAAAAATAGCAATTTTATAAATAGAAATTGTAAAACTAACATAGAAATAGAAAACAAACATCCATAAATTGTCATAAAAAAATAATGTCAAATAAGCAAAATTTTAAAACTACCATAGGAAATAGAAATTATAAAACTAACATAGAAATAGAAATTGTAAAACTAGCATAGGAAATAGAAACGAACATAGAAATAGAAATCGTAAAACTAACATAGAAAAAAACAACAACCATAAATTGTCATAAAAAAATAATGTCAAATAAGCAAAATTTTATAAATAGAAAAACTAACATAGAAATGGAAATAAGAAGCACAATTTTATAAATATGAAACAACATAGAAATGTAAATAAGAAACATACATCAATTGTCATAAGAATAAAATGTCAAATAAGTATTATTTAATTTAATAATGTACATATTGATGTTAAAAAAAAGGAATTAATAAAATTTAAAAAATATAATTAAATATTATGTACATGATTTACATTTTTCTTGATTAACATAATTTCCAACTATTACAAAAAAGAAATTAGTTTCTTCCTTATAACTAGAAGTTTTCTTTTTAAAAAGTTTAGTTGTTGATTATAAATAAGCAACTCAAATTCCAATAACTTACACAAATTTCTACATCAAAAATATTTCTTGAGAGACAAAGATAACTTGATAAAGCAATGGTCAATTCTTTTTCTAACCAACCATTTGTTTCTTTGTTTTTGAACGAGTTTCAGAAAGGTTTTAACAAAAAAGAAGTTTTGGTTAGAGTTTTTCACTTATGAGAGACACGAAACATCAAAAAATGAGGTTTACTTATCGGTCTTGAACTCCTTCCTATTGATCAAAAAGGTATTTGCAAATTGTTTTAGTAAAAACTAATACCAACAAATTATTTTGTTAGTAAAAAGTTTTCTTATTTGTCAACATAAAAATATTATTTTATAATATAAATAGTAAAATTGAATAAACAATAATAAAATGGGCAAATCGCATTAATAGCACAAAAAACATGACTTGTCAAAAATATAGCATCAAGGAAGAAAAATCATAAAAATAGCACAAAACATGTTTTGTCACTAAATTAGCCCTAACCCTAAATCTTAAATACTAAACCCTAAACCCTAAATACTAAACCCTAACCTTTAATAATAAACCCTAAACCCTAAATACTAAACCCTAAACCCTAAATAATAAACCCTAAACCCTAAATAATTAACCCTAAACCCTAAATTATATAATGCTATAAAAATCTTTGTAATTAAAATAATGCTAAAAATGTGAATTATTTTCCTTGGTGCTATATTTATGTTAAAGTATTTTTTTGTGCTATTTTATGACTTTTCTCTAATAAAATTATAAAATTTATTGATATTGCACTTAAAATAATTTAGAAAAATATAATAAATAAAGTTATTAATATGTATCCGCGCGGACGAAAGACCTAGTTATTCTTTAAAGATGAGTATCAATTAATCATACATCATCAGTGAGAATGCCAAAGCAAAAGCAAGACATGAAACCGTGATTGAAAGAAAATTAACAAAGACACTCCGTACGTTGTCGAGAAAAAAATCCGCCTTCACGATCGCAGGAGAATAGACGAAAACATTCATAACATGTTTTTTTACAAAGTAAAAGATTGGATTAGTTTGGGCCTACGGTTAAAATAGTTGAACATACGGCCCAATAAGAGTTACCGAATAAATAGGCTTTACTTAAAGCGACGTATCTTCAATTACCAAACCTTTTCGCTGACGCAACCTAACTCCCAAAAATAAAATAAAGAAAAAGAAAAAACATTTTCTTTCCTCTCTCTCTCGTGTTTCTTCTTCCGTCTGCTTCTCCATCTCTTTCCAAACTCTCTCTCTCTCTCTATCTCCTTTTTCTCTCTCTCCATGTCCGAACGCATCGGGTTTCAGAAACCATATTTACCGACCTCGATCTTTCTCCACTAGCAACTGATCTATACGCTTACACATACGGTCTCAAAATACTCGTATTTCTGTACAGATATGGCCGCCGTTTCCTCTAACCCTCGCTCCGTTGAAGAGATCTTCAAGGATTATACCTCTCGTCGCTCTGCTCTTCTTCGTGCTCTAACTAAAGGTCTAAAACCAAACACATCTTCCTCGAAATTTTCTAGATTTCTTCGTAATGCCTTTGGATTTTGTTAAATTTTTAGTCTTTTCTTTCAGATGTTGATGAGTTCTACTCTCAATGCGATCCGGGTAAGTCAGCTCTAGCATTCAGCAGAAGAAAAATTTCGCCTTTTTTAGATTTGATTCTTGTGGTTGATTTAATTGGTGGTTTTTGTTTGTGTAGAGAAGGAGAATTTGTGTTTGTATGGACACCCAAATGAGTCATGGGAAGTGAATCTACCAGCAGAGGAAGTTCCTCCTGAGCTGCCTGAGCCTGCTCTTGGTATTAATTTTGCTAGAGATGGTATGCAGAGGAAAGATTGGCTCTCGCTTGTTGCTGTTCATAGTGATTGTTGGTTGTTGTCTGTTTCTTTC
The DNA here is from genome assembly GCA_030180135.1 of Orychophragmus violaceus. Classification (NCBI taxonomy): domain Eukaryota; kingdom Viridiplantae; phylum Streptophyta; class Magnoliopsida; order Brassicales; family Brassicaceae; genus Orychophragmus; species Orychophragmus violaceus. Next base: position 91,515,102 of record CM058240.1, read on the forward strand.
TACTTTGGTGCTCGTCTTAACCGCAACGAGAGGTATATTTATCTGTAACCACTCGAATTACACAATTTGATTCAGCATTCTCAAGGTTTGTAGTTTTGATGAAGCCATGACTTGTATTTTTTACTTGATGGATTTTGTTCTTCGTAGATGAAGCCATTTTTGTTTTCCTGTATGTTTCTTGGGGGCTCTTTTAGCCTGACTTGAGGCTGTTGCAAAGGATAAAATGTATAGTGAAAAGCTTGAATAAAAGTTGAAACTTTTGTGACAATCATTGAGTATGTTTGGAATTAGTTTGTTTGGAGTGAGTTTGTCTTTGATTGCTGTTTTTGCCTTTTAATGTGTGTGGATCTTTCTTTTTGGCTATGTTTTCATGTGGCTTGACCCTTATCTATGGACTTCTTGATTGTTGCGTTAGTTCATCTACTAAATTTTTTTCAGCTCTTTCTGGAATCTTTGGATATTGTTTTTGGTCAGTACTTGATTACTCTCCCTTATCTTAAAAAGCCAGGTATTTGCCATCTTATAACCGATATGTGGAAGCAGGTGATGGATTTCATCGTTTCAATGTTACATGTGGAAACTTATCTTACTAACTACCAAACTGATGCATTGGAATCCGAATAACTTCGCTGAAAATAGGATATGTGAAAGTTGCATATTGACAAAAATGCTCTTCCATTAGTAAAAAGCATGTTGTATACTACTATATACTTTATCCTGAGGATGGAGAATATTAACCTAGATAGTTGGAAACATATATTGCTAGATAAACAACACATAGATTGACAATTGGTGTACTGATAAGAAGATTCTGGATGTCTCTTCTTTTTCCTCCTAGTCAAGTCTGTATCTGCTCTCATCTCTCTTTTCCAATGTATTGTCCATTCGTGGAGTTTTATGTCCACAAACTCATATTTTCAATTTGCAGGAAGCGGCTATTCAGTCTCATCAACGATCTCCCAACTCTCTTCGATGTAGTGACTGGTAGGAAACCCATCAAAGACAATAAGCCAAGCTCAGATTCCGGAAGCAAATCCAGAAACGGCACTAAGGTACATTGAAAAAATATCTTCCTTTCCTTTTTTGATTCATAGATTTCGTGTTTCTATCCTTAAAAAATGGGTTTGTTGCAGAGATCAATAGAAGGGCATACAAAGAGCACAACACCAAAACTGATGGAAGAGAGCTACGAGGATGAAGAAGAAGAGGAAGACGAGCATGGAGACACTCTTTGTGGAATCTGTGGTGGCAATTACACACAAGATGAGTTCTGGATTTGCTGTGATGTGTGTGAACGTTGGTACCATGGGAAATGCGTGAAGATCACTCCCGCTAAAGCAGACAGCATCAAGCAGTATAAATGCCCGCCTTGCTGTGCAAAGAAAGGAAGACAGTGATCATCATCTCCGACAGACTCTGGTTCTCATGTCTTAATCTATATAAATTAATCAACCTTCTCTTTTTTAACCTTTTTATATTAAAGCATACAAAACTCTCTCTTTAGATCTCCAGAAAAGGATTGTCAAGAAGTTGAGAGAGTGTAGCAACTGTTTGAGTATTATTATTCACATAAGAAAACTGGTTTGTTCCATCAAATGTGTCATGGGATTTGTATATGTAGTCAAATCTGAAGCATTGAACTGTATCTTGCACACTATGTTTAATCTTTCGTTTCCCTTTTTTTTGTTAGGTCTTACATCGATGTTAAGATTTTGTTTTTCATAATTTTCTAGGTAAGTATTATCTGAAATTATATGAGATGCCAACAATTGGAAGTACATATTGGTTGTTCGTTTGCTAATCGTTGGCAGCGGCTGGCAAATTTGTTTACTTGCTGCAGTTGTCAAGGATAGCTGCCAGCCAGCATCTAGATGCAGGAGGTTTTAGTTGGATGCTGACGGCTAGTGTTGGCAGTTTCGGTATGTAAACGAACAACAATTTGCCGCAATCGCCAGTTGGCAAACAAACATGGCTATAGTTACCAGTGCTTTGTGGCTGATCAAGCTCAAAGACTCACCTAACAAACAACTACTGGTGCAGTCTCAGTAGTCGCATGTTTTCACTACAACTACCCAAAAGCATGGAGATGGACAACGAATGGTGAATCTAAGACAATGCAATGTATCTTATATTCCATCTGATTGTATACAGAGATACTAACTTTCTGGTGGTAACACAATAAATTGACATCAATACGCAAAAAAATCAGCTAGTCAGAAATAGATGAACTTCACAGCTTATCTTCTCTCTATCTCTCTGCCTGCTTCATTTTAATCTGCTGTTACCTTGATCTCTCCATAGAGATTAGGATCTGCTTCATAGTATACAACATCTCCTTCGTCGCTCACATAATGATCTTCTTTCATACTTTTTGCTAAGATTTCCAGTAAATGTAATGGCAAAGGTCCAGACTTATCGGGCTCTCTGTAATACTTCCCTAGTACTGGTTTAGCTGCTTCTGTCTGCAAATGAGAAAAGAGCAAGCAAACATAACAAAAGTTTTAAGCTTTTGTAGCATGAGCACACCAAATTCCAAACATTGTTTGTCTTTTGTTTCAGTTACTTACTGCTTCTACTAGATGATAATGTGGGATCTGCGGGAAAAGATGATGAATCACATGAGTTCCAATGTCATGATGGATGTTATTGATCACTCCGTAGTCACGATCCAATGTTGTAAGTCCTCCTCTCAAGTAACTCCATTCCTGTTTTGAGAGAAACATGATATTTTACGCAACAGTAGCTTTAACCTTACAGAAAACAATGAAAGGTCCGCGAGTAAGCATTTTTTACCTTCCCACGGTACCAAGGGAGCTTATCTTCATGACCATGGTGATGCAGGTAAGTCACAAAGTCCAACCACATTACATTTATCTGTTATTTGACATAAAAACAATTGTCGGTAAGTCAAAGGAAATCATACACAAATTGCTTAGTCCGAAACAGGGGAGTAACATTAACAGAGGCGCATTACCCAGTAAGGAATGACATAGAGTTTGAGCATTTGCATAGGACCCATCACAAAGTTGAGACAGATAAGCAGAGCAGCCATTGCAGTCCAACAAGCAGTAGAAGTAAGAACATCATTCTTCTCTTTAGGGAGGAACAAGTCGCTGTCCGGATGATAATGAGAACCCTTTTTCCCCGGACTACGAGCCCACTGAAACAGATGAAGACAACATGAGCTTTTTTGTTACTTGATGTGTCAGCTTAAGTTATTACAGTAACAAACAGACGAGTTTGTTTACCAAGTAGAAAGGGTACGCGAGCATCACGAGAGGCAGTGTAAATCTAAAGAATCTAGTCGGTTTGTCCAAACTCTTGTAGATTTTCTCAGACATCTGCAGTTACAGAAACAGTATAAAAACTTCAGCTAAGAAACACCACAGGACTGAAACAAGAATACCAAAAAGCCGTGTTAATAACTTACAGGATGCCAAGATTCATCGTTCTCAACATGTCCATGGTTCTGGTGGTGAGTTCTGTGGCTAATTCTCCTGCAGATCAATCAAAAGTCATATATTTACATACATGAAGAAGACAAACTTCTGCAAGTTGTTTCTAAGAGGATGGTTTGGAAACCACACTAACCAGCCATGGTAAGGGACTAGAATTGAGGAATGAAGAAGATGACCCACCACACTATTCAACCTCGGATCATTTGAGAAGCTACCATGTCCACTGAGATCAACAAAAGTGAAAATTTTGTTTGACAATTAGAAGGAGATTAAGAACATCAGGTAAACCAATAACAAGTTACCAGTTGGGTTGATGATAAATTGATAATGACAGTTTAATGTAAAGCCAAGATTTTTGTTTCAATTGGTTCCAAAATTAAAAGTAGGAATCATCCAAAGTTGACCAAATCAGAAGCTAAACAGTAAGAATCAACTTGGGGACAAAACAACAACAAAAAGATAGGATTTTTAATATGATTACCAGTCATGGCCAAGAACAAAGAGAGCCCAGAACATGGTTCCTTGAGCAAGCCAATAGAGAGGCCAAACAAGCCAATTGTTGAGGTACGCAGCTCCAGCAGCCAATGCGAATACGATGGCGACGTCTCTAACGACATAACTCATAGACTTCCATGGATTCTTAACCCAACAATGCTTAGGTATAGCTGCTCTAATATCCGCTAAATTGAACGGAGGAGGCGCACCTGGGTCGAATCTCTGCGTTTCGTGTTGTTCCTCCTCTATTGGAGACGACTCGACTGTTAAAGGTGTGCTCACATTCAACGCCCAATTGAACCTATCTCGAGAATTCAGACAAAACGTGTTGGAAGAAGGGGATGGTCTGAATTTAACGGTGGTGGGTTTGTTGTTGTTAGAGAGGAAACTGGATCTGGGTGTGGTGTAGATTCTGGGGAGAGGTCTTATACCACATTCTGATAAGACCCAGTTCGCCATTGTTAGACCTCTCTCTCTCTTTCTCTCCCCAGAAGAAGAAGAGAAAAGACTCTGTTTTTTTCTCTGTTAAACGAGAGGTTAAGAAGAGAGAGTAAGGAAGAGATAATGTAACGAGAGATTATATTCTATCCTCTCTCCTCCACTTGAAGAAAGAGAGAGAGAAAGATGTAAACTTTGTGCTTCTTGTTGCTTGTCGTCTCTCTCTCTTTCTCCGGTTCACAAAGTGTTTACCTTTCTGAGGTTGTGAATTAAATTGTGTATTATATAGTGTGCGGAAATCTGCAGAAAGGAGAAGGAAACGGGTTTTGTTTCGTGTGTGGAAATTTTGGGACGGTGGTCAATTTTTTGACCTAAACTTTTTAATATATTATTTAACACGTTGATGTTGTTGTTTTTTCTTTGGGGTTGGATCTCATTAAGTTAGAGCCTTTTTTAAGAGATAGATTGAAAGAAAGAAAAACCAATGAGGCCCGACCAAAAAAAGAGAAAACCAATGAGGCATATGTTTCATGATATATAAAAAATATAATAAATAAATAGTTCGTTGAATTGATGCACACTATTTAAATGACTCTTAAACATTGTTGGACAAGTAAAGATGAATTTGGCCAAGCCATTTTTGAGAATTTGAGTCAAATTACGTTTCAGTGTTTCATACTTTACCCCACCAATGCTGCTTTATTTTGATGGGGAGCACACACTAATGTCAATAGTCGAAACCTAAGTGAATTTGGTTTTATGTTAGTGATGTTCAACTATTTGGTTTGTTGGTTCAGTAAAATGACTATATGTACGACTGAAGATAATGAGGACTGAAGATAATGAGGATGATAGCATGAGATTAGAGGGAAATCAATTTGCTCTTTTGGACCAAAGGGAAACATTTGAGGAATCATTCTCAAACAAGTTGAGGTGGTAGACCAATCAAACCAATTCAAAAGGTTTAAGAAATGCTTTGGACAATAGCTGGTAGTCGTGGAAATCGTGGTCGACGAGGCCGAGGTGGATGAGTTACGTCTTACTTAACTCCTTCTCTTTTAACTTATTTTGCTCTTTGGAAGCTAAGGCTAGCTATAGTGTAATTTTAACTTATCCTAGTTTGTATGTCTGATCTTTTTCACCAAAACTGTATGACTTGAAAAAGTCGTAACTCTATATTTTGTTTCTTGCATTTTAATACGAAAATCCTTGTTCAAAAAAAAAAAACGGTTCACAGAGCCATAAAGGATTTCATGGGCACTACAAGATTAAATTATAGCAACGTTTTGGATGAATGATGAATTGGTACAATACTATTTTCTGTTCACAATGACTTGTCTCTCCTTACAACAAGTAAACTAACTCTGTTTGCAGGTTTTTTTTGGGCCACTTTTAAACTTGTTAATCAATGTATATCATTAATTAGTTGTGTTGTATTATTTAAAGTGAATATATAGTTAAGTGTTAACATTAAGCCAAGGTTTAAATATTCCTTCAAATAAACGGATTCTCTTTACCATCAGGAACCATATATATTTGAACAAAAGCAACTAATTTCATTTATGTATGACTACACAAAGCTTCAAGAGATAACTATGATTTTCCAACACACCAAATCTTCTCCCTTAGATCACACCACCATCACCCATGTAAGATACCTCCACCATCACATTAATTTGCTTCATGGTAAGAACTTAGAGAAGGATGAAACATAACAGTCGTCCATTGTTGCATAAGGGCGCTTGGAGGAGCTACCTTATTGCAAATTCGTCTTCAGTTTCTGACTAATCAGCGAGAAAGTCATGTTCATAATCAGGTTGATCACAGATTTACCATCATCAGTTTTACTCTTTTCCACCCCAGCTGATTATATCCATTTAGGGCATTCATCCTCACATCCATAGGGAATTCTACCATCATCACTTCGTATTTGTCTGGAATCCTCGAGGGACGATGTTGATGATAGCTATAAGCTATTTTGAGTTAATGGGAAATGAATATGCTATTGTGGCCTATTTTTAGCGGGTCAGGAAATTATAAAGAGACGTATGAGCTAACTAAAACCATGCATGTGGCACCTCATATTTGGCCACAAATTGAAGCTCTCTCACATCATCCAGAATGTATCTAAATATTTTATATTCATGCCAAAACTATCAAGACTCAAATAAACTTTATTTCTCTTATTTGGTCAAAAATATCTTCATCAAAGCACCAACGGTTTTCTTCTTCATATTTTTCAATTCTTTTCTTGTATTATCTTTTCTAAATTGTGGTTTATGAGCCTATAAAATCTCAATTTCAAATTCTTTGTAAACCACTTTTTTAACCTTTTAAAGTTAATATAAATATTATGTTATTTTCTTCTAAAGTTTGTGTTCTTTATGAAGTGTACCTTCTCTAAATATTGTGAGTGATTCATTTTGTTCTTATGAGTCTCATATCAATCTATTTGAGTGATTTAAATAGTTTGTTCTTAGAAAGTCAATCAAACCCACTGATTGAGAGAGTCAATCACAAGTTCCACCACAATTTCTATATTCAATCCATCTTCCACAAACTTAGCTTATCTAATCATTAAGTGATCTTAGCATTAGAGTGATTCTGAAGCTATATCAATGCTAGTGCCTGGGGTTCGATTTTGGGTGGTTGTAGACTTTAGTGTACAAGGGATAGTGGTCATATAAATGACTATACAAACGTACGAATACCATTGTGAAAGGTAGGGATAAGACGGATCTGGATATCCGGGAATTTTGGGATATTCGGATCCAGATCCGTGATAACATTATACGGATCCAGATTTGTGGCTACCAGATATCTTGTCTTTGGATATCCGTTTAAAAATCAAGATATCCGCGGATATCCGGATCCGGATCCGCAAAAATAATTAAAAATAAAGTAAAAATTATGAATAAATGTTAAAAATTTAAATTTAATTATAAAACTAGTATTTTATATTGAAAAGAAAATCTAATATAGTATAAAACATAATTAAAATTAATGTTATACATATTTTATATAAGAAATCATATATTATATATAAAAATATATATTTAAAAAAAAATATTTAATGGTCCGGTTCCGGATCCGGATATCTGGACCTCAAAACTAAGATATCCGGATCCGGTTTGGACGGATCCTAGATTTTATTATCCGGATCATAATCCGGGTTCTCCAAATATCCGGATTTTCGAAGCGGATCAGAGCGGATCCCAGATCGGATCTCGGATCCCGGATAATAATTGCAACCCCTAGTGAAAAGACCTCTAAGATTCCATCAATGCCAAGTATTGAAAATAAACAAATAATTTATTTCCATCATTGATCGAATCAAGCTTTAACACTCTCAATCATTTGCCTCACTTTCTATATCTACCAAATACACATTCCAATCAAGCTTCAATTACCCTCTATACTCCTACAATTTTTTCACAATCCCGGTTTAGTTTGATTCAACTCCTCCCTATTTTCTATCTGTAATGATTTATTGATTTTTTTGTGTGGCAATTTTGGATACTAGAAAGTTAGTTTACAAATTTTTAAAAACATGGATTAGTTTTAAAATCTCTAAAATATTGAATCAAATTTCATATACATAATATTTTTTTTCTCTCAATTGTAATAGTGTAACATAGTCGGCTAGGTCTTGGCATTAAAACTAGAGTTATAAATCCGAATCAAAATCGAATCCAAATAAGAGTTAACTAAACCCACCAGAATATATAAAATTACTGATATATGCTAGACTTCAATATCCAAAAAGTTGGAATCAGAGCAATACCAAATCGAAAACCGAACTTATATCCAAAATATCGAAGTATAATTATATATATATTTATAAATATTAGTTATATTGTATAATTTAAATACTCGAATTTCAATTATAATCTCAAAATATTAGTTATTTTTTGGTTTCAGATTATTTTAATATTTTAAATATAATTTAGGTATTTCGGGTATTTAATATCTAAATTGGTTAAGATACAAAATATTTCAGATATTTAATGATTCTTAGCTTGAACAAAATCGATCCGAAATCGACTAGTACCAAATCAGAACTGAACCAATTTTTAATATCCAATTTCACTATCACCTAAAACTGAACGATTTTTATCTAGAACCAAACCAAATACCTAAATACTAGGTGATTATCCTGCACCATGTGCGGGATATTAATTAATATTTAAATTCTATCTTTAAAGTTAATTGTTAATATGATTTATTTAAAATTAAATTAAATATGCATTATTTTTTGTTGGGTTGATTTGTATGTTTTTGTTCATAACTCATACAAAATAATGAAAGGAAAGACTCGTTTATTTCACGGGGCTGTCAAAATATATAATGGTCTTTATTAGCAATTTATATTATTTACTTTAAAACGGACCATATCATTTTTATGTTCTTTTCTTTTTTCGTCGGTTAATTTTTCTGACCCTTTTCTGATTTGTTTTTTTTTTCTTTGCAAAGTTAATAATGATCTTGACGTTCAAATTAAAGCAATGCACGATAATCTTGGTGGTTTGCGAAATCTCTCACCGTTCCGTTTTCAATCCACAAGGTGATTTGGTTTGATGTGAATTGAATCCACAAGCAATTACATTTTTGTATTTGTTGAACCTATAAAATCATGCCTCACTGTTTTGGCAAGAGTTATAATTATCTATCAATGGGGGGTGGGGGGGGGTGGGGGGGGGGGAATTCGAGGCTCTTTGGTTCTGTATATGCAATTTAAAATAAATCTTAAGTAAGTAATTTTTACTTCAACTTTGCATTTTTGTTTTTTTACTTCTTATATAGAAGTCTTAAGTCCTTAATTTATAATAGACGAATCTCAATTTTTGTGTTTGGTAATTAAACAAACACTTATCATACCACTTGAACCACTTGAATGAAGAAAGCTTGTGTCATCGGTGACACATGAAACTTAGCCTCTATTATCATCAAGTGTTTGCTTCAAAATGGCTACAAATTTAACACCATCATTAGATACAAACTTTAATTGTGGATCAAAGAGGCGTGTTAGTAACTGGAACATGCCATTGCTCTCTAGATTTATCTTTCATTGCGAAAACATATATAGATAGTCTTAAATATTAAACGCTAGATAAAACCTTATTAGTTAGATAAAACTATAAATAATTAAACAAAAAACATCTTAGGCATATTCTCAACAAAATAGGTAAAATAAAATTTGTAGTCTATTTTACATTCTGAAAGACTTCGTATAGACAACATTTTCTTTAAACCATTTCCTGATGTAATTCTTGAAAGAGATACATATATATGTTCATGAGTAAATATTGACCTTGAAAGATATACACCAACTTTTAAATTATCTGTGACTCTTATTAATTGACATGGCAAAGGTTTGCCTCATTCTAAAGGGGAACCTTCCATCAGGTGGAGTAACAAACTTTCTACGTATTAAAACTTTGTCTCCAACATTTTCTCTTGTTATACACCTTGCCTCAATAACATGATCAGTCATCTATGTGATTAGTAATCTTGTGTCATTGCACAAACCACTTTTCGGATCAATGTTCCAAGTAGCATTATAAGAGAACCAATCTTCAACGTCAAAGATACGATTAGATAATCCATACATTTTGATATTATTTAGAATTCTCAAGAGTAGACGATATCATCCATTTTGCTTGTATCATATGTCTCAGTGTAATGTAAAATTATGCATACTACCTTTTCTAAATAATCGCTTTCTCTTCATAGTCACCATTATGTTCTTTATAGCGTGGTGGTATCTTTTTTTTTTGTTATTGATACATTTAATTTGAGACAGATCAGGTGCGTAACTTATGTTTCGTGGATACAAAAGTGGTTTTACTTTAGAACTAATAGATGAATTATTCTTCTTTCTCATTGGTAATTGAGTTTGAATCAATGATAGAAATCTCGTTTCTTGACAATCAATCTACGATCAGATCATGCCAAAAACTTAAACAAAAAAAAATCACGTGAAGATGAAGATACCAAAAAATATAAAGGAAAGAAAACTCAAACCAAACTACTAATATTATTAGGTTTGACAACTTGGTTGTGCCTTATGATTATTAGGTTTATAAAATTTAATATTATATAGACATGACGACAATCTTTTACATATTTATCATTCAAATTTTCCTGATAAGAAAATTTTCTTGTAGGTAAATTTACTAAACTTTTTATTTAAATTATTAACAAAATACATATATTTTTAAAATAGAATATATCTCGTATATATATCTACATATATAAAAACAATTAAAACTATTTTTTAATATGAGATATTCATTTATATCTTTCTAAATTTTTCAAAATAAATAAATTAATAGTAGTCAAGATTTTTTATTTTGAAAATGAATGAAATTTACTAAACTTCTTATTTAAATTATTTATAAAATAGTATATTTCTCAAAAGTTGAATATATCTCGTATATATCTACATGTATAAAAACAATTAAAACTAAATTTATTTTTAATATGAGATATTCATTTATATATATCTAATTTTTTTAAAATAAATTAAATAAAGATAATGAAGATTTTTTATTTTGAGAATGAATGAGAGAGTTTCCTTCTCTAAAAATCACTTCCCAAGTAATAGTATAGATCTATGTCTGGCCATCGACCTTTGATAAAATCAAAACATCCGCTGAGCGTAATGCCAAAAAGATGAAGAAGGACAATAGCGGAGAAAAGAAATCCTCTCCCTCAGTATTTTCCAGACTTGGTGAATCCTCTTCTGGTGGAGAATCCATTCGTTCTGAATCCAGAACTCATTCTGTCAATTTGAGAGCCTATGACCCGACTCCCTCTGCCCCTTAAAAGGCTGGTGAAAGTGGTAATCTTGAGAAAGAAGGATTGATGGTTAATACCAACCCTTCGAAATCTCAATGAGAATACTTAGTTGGAACTGTCAGGGGGTGGAGAATCCCCCTACAGTTCGACAACTTAGGGAATTACGAGGACGCTTTCTCCCTGAGTTAATATTCCTCTGTGAGACAAAAAAAAACAAAAGGAAGTATATGGAAGGTATTGTGGAAAGTCTAGGTTATTTTGATATGCATTCAGTTGACCCAATCAGAAAGAGTGGAGGCCTGACTCTGATGTGGAGCGACTCTTGCATGGTTAAAATCATCCACTCTGATAAAAGGATGATAGATGCTCAAGTCACTTGGGAGGATAAGAAGTTTTTCCTTACTTGTGTTTACGGAGACCCCATAAGAAAATTCAGGCACCTTGTGTGGGAGCGACTTATAAGGATTGGAGCTAATAGAAAGGGACCGTGGATGCTTACCGGGGATTTTAATGAGCTTGTGGACCCTGTTGAGAAGTTGGGTGGTAAGGAAAGGAATGTGGAAAGTGTTCAGACTTCAGGAACATGTTGAGCTGCTGTGGACTATGGGAGTTGCACCACGCTGGCTATCAATATTCTTGGTATGGACAGCGTAACGATAAGATGATCCAGTGTAGGCTGGATAGGAGTATAGCAAATCAGGAATGGCATGAATTATTCTCAGACGCAGTGGCTATCTATATGCAGAAAATAAGCTCGGACCATAGTCCACTAGTCAACTGCTTGTTTGGTAATAAATGGAAAAGAAGAGGAAGTTTCAAGTATGACCATAGATATGACCATGAAAAGGACTTCAGGGAAATAGTTACTGACGCTTGGAAGTCGAATTCTGTAGAGCAGGAAAGAGAATTTTCTGTTAAGATCCAGGACAGTAGAAGAGCCATATCATCTTGGAAAAGAAAAAACAAACCAACTCCTCTCATAAAATCCAGGAGATTCAACACAAAATATAGCAAATGACCAGGTCCACCTCTCTCAACTACGATGAGCTTAAGAAACTCAAGAAAGATCTAAACCGGGAGTATAGAAATGAGGAATCATTCTGGAAAATCAAGAGCATAATGGACTGGTTACAAAATGGGGATCGAAATACAAAGACATATCATGCTGCCACTAAGGTCCGCAAGGTCCAAAATGGGATTCGAAGTCTGGTTGACGATGATGGTAAAGAGTGGGTGAGTGAAGAAGATATGGGTAATATGGCCGAATCATACTTCAAGAAACTTTTCTCCTCTGAAGATATTGGAGTAAGAATAGAAGATGAAGACTTGGAGAATCAACATGGTTCCTCTCTATCCCGAGACCTTAACAAAACGCTCTTAAGCCCTATCACTAAGGAGGAAGTGAAGCTTGCATCCTTCAACATTAATCCTTACAATAGCCCTGGACCAGACGACATGAATGGCTTTTTCTACCAGCAGTTTTGGGAAGAGATAGGTGAGGATATGTTCCAACTGATGTTAAAATTCTTTGAGAAGGAGGAGTTGGAAGAGGATCTCAACAAAACCAGTATATGTCTCATCCCAAAATACCTAAGGCGACGGGATTAACGGAGTTTAGGCCGATCAGCCTAAGTAATGTAATCTACAAAGTGATTGCAAAGGTCTTGGCAAAGCGTCTTAAGAGGGTGATAACACATCTGATCTCTGAAACACAAGCAGCGTTCGTGAAGGGGAGGCTTATCACTGATAACATATTAGTGGCTCACGAACTGCTTCATGCCTTAAAGTCATATAATAAGTGTGCAGAGGATTTCATAGCTATCAAGACACATATATCCAAAGCATTTGGCAGAGTTGAGTGAAGTTTCCTTGAAAACTCCTTGAGATTACTTGGATTTGATGATAAATGGACTAGACTGATGATGAAGTGTGTCTCCTCCGTGAGCTATCAGATTCTCATCAATGGCCAATGATATATCATGGTTTTTACCCACTTTATACCATGATATAGTTGTGTTTTTAGTGTCTTTTGTGTTCGTTTAGAGTCTTTTACAGGTTTAATCAGGTTTGGAGCTAATTGGAGATATTTGGAGCATTTTGGGACTTTTGGGACGTTTTGGCCGAGAGCTTAACTCACTGTCCGATTTATTGATCATGCATCGACCGACACACCTTGTGCATCGGTCGACACACTAGCGAGATGGTCCGTACGCGTCGGTTTAACAAGTTATGAAGAATTTGCAAAGAGGCCCAGAATAGTTCCAGTATTTACACATAAGCCCCAGCCGAGATTAGGCTTATATATATAGGATTTTGGTGTTTATTTTACTTACACTTTCATACTTAGAGCTAAGAGATTTTTAGAGCTTTTGGGGCTGATCTATTTCATGTATTCACTTATTTTGGAGAAGATTTCGAACCCCTTTGTTATTTTATTCTTTTATATGCAATCTATTATTTCTATGATTTCTGTTTCATTAATCATGTCTGAGTAGAACCATAGTTAAGTTTAGGGTTTCTCATTAGGGTTTGATGACTTGCTAGACTTGTTTAATTCAGTTAAGGATTCATATGATTAAAATGTTCTTCAAACTAAATTGTGCTTAATGCTAGTTCTAACCTGATCAATTAGAGTCTAGATCTTAAGTTGCTAAATTCGACACGAGAGTGTGTTTTAGAATCTGAACTATTTAGGTTGAGCAATTAAATTATTCGCAAAGAGATTTGGTTTAGTTTAATTGTGAACAAATCGAACTTGAACTTAATGCTAGTTTAAATCTGTTAGTAATTGCAAAGAGATTTGGGTTACTGCACTTAGACTTAGAGAGTTTTCGCAAAGAGATTTGGTTAATTCTATTTCCGTGATTTGAGTTCTAGAACTGAGTTTAATTTGATCCTGACTGATTAACTTGTCTGCTTGTCTGATTTCCTGAGAATACCCTAGGCTTGACGCTTTTAGTTTATTGCTTTCAAAACCAACTTGCTACTGTTTACTTTCTTGCTTCGCAATTTATTTACTTCACCATCTGCTTATTTCTAGTATCAATCTCTACTGTTCTGATCTATTGAGACCTAGTGTCCCTGTGGATTCGATAACCCTATATACTACTTTGACATTGACTGTTCACTTGCAGTTTAGAATAGGGTAAAACTTAGAACCTATCAAGTTTTTGGCGCCGTTGCCGGGGACTCTTAGAGTCTTCGATAGGACCGAACTTAGGGTTTTTGCTAGAAATTTTTCGTTTTTGTTTTTGTTTTCGTTTTTGTTTTATTTTTGGTTACTAACTTTCTCTCTGTTCTTTCTGTCGCAGGTACGACCTTCTGTTGGGAATGTCCTGAAATCTACCGTACTATCTCTAGAAAGTATGATAAGTGTCGAGATCAGACATAAGTCATAAATACTGGGTGATCATGATGACTTGCTAGAGCCCGCTCATGATCTATAAGTTTAGGACTTATTACCAGTATTGTATGATCCCTAAGGTTCACACACCATAGCTAATGGGAAAGTTAACAAGGAATTAATACGGTAAGATGCAAGGCATTTACTGTATTTGTACAGAGAATTGGGCCAGACAAAATACAGGCTTTTGTCTGATTTGTGTCTTGGGCCCAAAATCCTAATAGGCCATTAGTTTAATAACTTGGGCCCATATAAGGAAGAGGAATGGCGCCTAGGGCTAAAAGACAATCACTCTCTGCGATTTTGAGTCCCAGCCGTCCTCTCTCTCTGTTGTTCCAGCTTTGGTCTAGCAGCCTGATCCAGTAGCTTGTAAGCGTGTGGATACCTAGGAGGAGCCGGTAATCATCAGCTCTTGCAGATCTCGATATTCCTTTGATCAATCCGCTGCAATCACAAGGTAATGATCCTGATCTGTTTATGATTCAACTGCAAATCACCTAGATCCTTGTTTATTATGTGCTAGGATGTAACCTGACAATTACACCATGAATGCACATAATCCTTCAGTGGTATCAGAGCCAGGTCATTAGGTTTTTGCTTTTTGGATCATACTAGGTTGTTTATTAGTTTGATGAATCGATTTTAATGAGTAAAATTGATTGAAACTTGGAAAACCTAGAAATAAGAAACTGGTATAAGAATCGATTTTACTCATAATCGATTTTATTGAAACTCGTTTCTATTGTATGAATCGCTTTGTAACTTTGCTTTATAATCACTAACAAATCAATCGTTGTTGACTTTGTTTGATAACAAGAGAATCGATTTGATTAGTTTTGTTAGGGTTTAGAATTGTTTTGTCTTCTAGCGATGATCTTCTGATCGTAAAGTGAAAAGAACAAAACGAATTGGAAAGGTCAAATCGATTGTTGAAGTGATTTGTTTAAACGTGCAAGGTTAATATTTTGAATCGAATTTGTCAAAGGTCAAAATCGTTTGTCCTTTTGTGAAAGTCTCTATCGTTTATTGTATGTTCGTCATGTTGACATTGTTGTATAATAAACAAATCGCTTGTTGACTTTGCTTGATCGTTGTTGTTAATTAATTGAAATCGATGATGATTTGTCTTCAAGATAAAAGTCAAATTCAATTATTGAATGAGCAATAAGCAATAAGCATTCGGCTGTATCAATTTGTTAGCGATCTATTAGGGTTCAAGCGGTTAACCCAAATCGCGGTTTGCTGGAAATTATTTAATACAATTGGTATTATTTAATTTCTGGTTAAACCGGATTTAAATTCAAAATTGAATTTTAACCTAAACCGAAGGCTGGTCTAAGTTTGATTTGGTTGGACCAAATAATTTAGAGCTGGTCTGGTTTAGTAAATAACCAGTTGGATTAAGTAGTTAATTTGGTCTTGGACCAGAATTAATGAACCGACTCGGTTATGTCAAATTATTGGGCCAATTGGAATTCTGTGGTCTTGGGCCAAGAATTGGGCCTATAATTTGTGACCCAACCGAAAACTTTAATAAAATATTAAATTAGAAATTTCTATTTTTAGCATGTTTCTAAATTTAGAAAGTTTCTAAAATAAGTAAGTTTCCAAAAATAGTAATCTTCTATTTTTGGAAAGAAAACCTAAAATCCTCAAAACCAATATCAAGCTTGGATGTCTTGCCCAATCTTGTCAGCTACTTAACGCTTATTCAATTACAGATATGGCTTACAGTGTGAGGTGTCTGTTTTTGCGTAAGTAAAGTAGTATATAGTCACTAATTTCATTGGGAGTCCCAGACTTTAGTGATTATTTGGCTGTAAGAGATTGGTTTCCGTGACTGGGCCATCGGGAGTCCCGGGCCTTGAGACATCTGGTGTATTGGGCCTTGGGCCCAATTCACAACCGAGAGTTATTGGATATAACTAGCTGTGTGTATGCTTACCAAGTAAAACTACTTCTGGGTGACGGCCAGTGGCCCACTTTGGTTTTAGTTGAACATGGGTCTCGGAATCATTGCATTCTTATGAGGTTAAACAAAGAAATTTTGAATGCAATGCGAGTTTTCTTATAAGTTATTAAGATTACTCTTTTATGAACTGAATAACTAAAACTCTATTTATCTCTAAATTTCAGTTATGACTAGCACAAACAATCAAAACACTTTCTCGATCCGGTCTGTCCTTGAGATGGACAAACTGAACGGATCAAATTTCTTGACTTGGTCACGGAACCTGAGGCTAGTCCTCAGGCAGGAGAGAAAGGACTATGTCCTTGAGAGAGCTCTCCCCGAGAGGATCGGGTCCAATGCCTCTCATGCAGTATATGATGCTTGGAATAAGCATTATAATGATGCGGTAGATGTGCGTGGTCTGATATTGGCTACCATGGACTCAGATTTGCTGAAGCAATATGAGAACATGGAGTCGCCAATAGAGATGATCAGCAGCCTGAAATTGAAATTTCAGGAGCAGGTAAGAGTGGAGAGATACCAGTTGGTTAAGTCTCTCACTAGCTGCAAGCTACCAAATGATCATCCAGTAAGTCCTCATGTCAGTAAAATGATGGGTTACATTGATAACCTGAGGAAACTGGATTATCCAGTTAGCCAAGAATTGGCAACTGAGATCATTCTGCAGTCACTGCCGTCAAGCTATGATAAGTTCAGAAGGAACTATATCAAGAAAGGCTTAACGAAGACGCTGACTGAACTGCATGATATGCTCAAGACAGTTGAGCCAAACGTGAAGAGTACCCTGTATAATCTCATGAAGGAGAAGGGTAGGTTTACTAAACCTAGTGCTGACAAGGGTGAAGACAAAGTTGTCCAGATTTTGAATCATGGCAAGCGTGTGTCTTCTGAGCCCGAGTCAGATACATCTTACGTTGGTAAGTGCTGCTACTGTAAAGAGACTGGGCATTGGAAGAGAGATTGCATTAAATTCATGGAAGATTATGAGGAGTTGAAGTTGATGTATGAGACTACTTCCTCAGGTATTCATGTTATTACTTCAAGTTCTACCTTATAGGTATTGGATACTGGTTGTGGCACTGATATTTGTTATAATATGCAGAGCCTAAGCAACAGTAGAACGTTGAAGGAAGGGCAAGTGGAACTGCGTGTCTGGAAGGAGCTATAGATGCTGCCTCAGCCGTAGGGTTTTCACTTGTAGATGCCTTTGGGGCTTGGTTTTATTAAGTAATTGCTACAATGTACCTGCTTTAAGCAGAGTTGTCTTTCATTTTCTTGTAAGAATTTGAATGTTTTTCATTTTGATAAAAGACAAGTTTTGTTCTTTTGATCTCAATGAAATATTGATTGTAGCACCCTATTCAAGGAATGGGTTTTATATCTTAAACCAAAGAGTGCCTAAAAGTAACATAAATACCGAATTGGTTTAAATCTGATGAATTAAACCTGATTTTTCTTGGCGTAAATGTTTTGGTCACATAAAGTGAGTCGGATTCAGAAATCCCATAGTTATGGACTTTTGGGCTCATTTGATCGGATATCTTATGAGACTTGAATTCTGCTTACTGGACCAAAAGACAAAGGGCCCATCTTAGCCGAGCTAGAGAAAGGCCCAAAGGCTTATTGGACCTTGAACATACTCATGTATGTGGCCCGATGAGCAGTAATGCCAGAGAAAATTTCCTGTACTTCATTATATTTACTGATTACTTCAGTGAGTATGACTGTGTTCATTTGATGAGACACGAGTCGGAATTCTTTGAAATGGTCGAAAGAGTTCCAGAATGAGGTATAGAATCTGAGTGACAGAAGTATTGAGACTCTGGATTAGATCACGAGTGAGAATACTTAAGTCATTGATGGTGTGATCATCTGAATGAGTGTGAAGTCGTTTCACAGCTCATTTCTCCTGAAAACCTTGAGGTGTTTCTGTGAGAAAGAATCAGATCTTATTAGAAATGATTAAAGATGAGTCACACGAATCTTCCATGATATTCTTTAAGAATAAAGCTCTAGAAATATCTAAGTTTACGCTGAAATAGTTCCACCAATATCAGTTGAAAGACACCACATAAATGTGGACTGGAAATGATCCAAATTCGTCTTTACTGAGTATTTGTAGTTGAGCTACTTCGCTGGTTGTCCTAGGGAAACCAAGGCTTGTTACTTTTTACGTCCATTCCGAAAACGAAGTTAGGTTGTTCAGAATTCTGTTTTCTAAAAGGAAAGTTGCTTTCCAAGAAGAACAGTGGGAGTAAAAGTATAACTCGAAGAAATTCGAGAAATACAGGAGGCTGCTCAACCTGTTGAGGGAGAGCAGCGGATGTATTTACAGATTTCTGTAGAATCTACACCTGTAGAGCCTGAAGTTCGCAGATCTGAATGAATCCGTCACTAATCCGAGAGTGATTTCTCGTGATTAATTGCCATGATCTGATGATCATTGAAAGTGACGAACCTGCGAAATTCACAGAAGCGAAAGTGAGCCCGGACTCCGAAAAATTATACTGTATGTAAGTTAGCTTCATCGATCCATTTATGGATAGAAGCAAGCATATCGGAGTTGGAATCTTCGTTCTGTTGAAGTAGTCAAGGTTTTGACTTGAACAGGAACGAGATGGAACTGTGCGTTTACTAATAGATAAGTGGGAGCGATGTTGCATTTCTCATAGTGTATGTCAATGACATACTGATTCTCGGAAATAACGTTCCAATGCTGCAGTCGGTAAAGAACTGGCTTGGGAGTTGTTTTTATGATTGACATGGGTAAAGCCACGTATGTTCTTGGATTTTGGATTTAAAGATAGAGATCCAAAAGAGCTGATAGGACAAAGTCAGGATTCTTATATTGACAAAGTCCTACACGTTTTCAGCATTCCAAGAAGGGTTTTATGCCAATGTCACATGGCATTACGTTAAGCAAGAAACAGTGTCCTACGATAACTGCTGAGCTTGAATGCATGGATGAGATTCCATATGCGTCGGCAATTGGATCTATCATGTATGCCATGACACGTACTTGTTTTGATATTGCTTTAATGTTAAGCAAGACAAGTAAAGACCAGTCAAATCCAGCAAAGAATCACTGGATAGACGTAATGAATATCCTCAAGTATTTGGAAATTACTTAGGATAAGTTCTTGATTTACGGAGAAAGTGAGGTGCTACAAGTCGGTAGAGTCTGAAAGGCAAGTTTCCAACAGACAAAGATGATTTCCGGTCACAGTCCGGTTATATCTTGTGTCTGTCTGGCGGTGCAAGGCACTGTTGCTGACTCCATGACTTAAGCTGAACATTTCGCAGCTTGGGTAGCGGCGAAAGAGGTTGTTTGGATAGAAAAGTTCATCACTGAACTTGATGTGGCTAGCTGCACATCTGAGATCCAAACACATTGAGGGTAGGTGTTACCTATTCCGTGAGATAAATGACAGAGGTGTTAAGTAGATCAGCAAGTTTCAACGAATGAGAACGTTGCTAATCTATTAAAGAAGCCACTCCTTAGGCCTAAGCACGAGTCGCGGACTGTAGCTGTAGGATAAGTGAAATCAAGAAGTAGTCTTAATTTCAGTGGGAGTTTGTAAAGGGCTTTATTTAGTTGTTTTGAAAGGTTCATGTAAACATAATATTTTATGTTTATGAAATTTATGATTTCTGGATTATTTTAACTGTGATATAAATAATCGTTCCAAAATGATTCATGTCATTATATATGGGCCATCGAAGTACATGAGTAGACTTGATCCTGAAACCCCATATTTAACGAAATGACATAAATCATAGTGTCCATAGTCGAAGGTTGTTGAAATTGGAACACCAACAACCACTTGAGACTAGATTGTGTTGAGACTTATGACCAAGTTTCGAGGGGTCATAGATGCGCGGCATCAAAGTCGACACATAGGTATATGTAGGGGAGCATATGACCGGACATGGCCCGCTGATGAGAACTCTACAAGATATTAATATCTGTGTCATAAGAGGTTCTCATATACGACTATAGAGTATAGTCCTTAGACCTGAGTTCGCATGCATGTGGCTGCACATGGAGTGATGCACTTTGATCATTGTCTAACGATGTTTCGTAACTGGGAGCTATAAGGACCTTGGTTGGGTGTATTATGAAGTGTGTAGTTCATAGTGATGGAACAAGATGGGATTTTTCCCTGCCGTTTAACGGAGGTAATATCTCTAGGCCAATCGGAGACTTGATAGCTGGTAAGAGAGTGGCCACTCCCAAACGGACTTGCCCAAGTCGTTTGCATTGTCAGTATCAAATCTGGTCCGATAAACATGGTCTGGCTATATAAGGATGACACGCATCTTGCCTTATGCCAGATCGAGATATTAAGACAAAAGGATTAGGGAATGTAGGATTCCAGTACAAGTGGGAGATTGTTGGGAATGTCCTGAAATCTACCGTACTATCTCTAGAAAGTATGATAAGTGTCGAGATCAGACATAAGTCATAAATACTGGGTGATCATGATGACTTGCTAGAGCCCGCTCATGATCTATAAGTTTAGGACTTATTACCAGTATTGTATGATCCCTAAGGGTCACACACCATAGCTAACGGGAAAGTTAACAAGGAATTAATACGGTAAGATGCAAGGCATTTACTGTATTTGTACAGAGAATTGGGCCAGACAAAATACAGGCTTTTGTCTGATTTGTGTCTTGGGCCCAAAATCCTAATAGGCCATTAGTTTAATAACTTGGGCCCATATAAGGAAGAGGAATGGCGCCTAGGGCTAAAAGACAATCACTCTCTGCGATTTTGAGTCCCAGCCGTCCTCTCTCTCTGTTGTTCCAGCTTTGGTCTAGCAGCCTGATCCAGTAGCTTGTAAGCGTGTGGATACCTAGGAGGAGCCGGTAATCATCAGCTCTTGCAGATCTCGATATTCCTTTGATCAATCCGCTGCAATCACAAGGTAATGATCCTGATCTGTTTATGATTCAACTGCAAATCACCTAGATCCTTGTTTATTATGTGCTAGGATGTAACCTGACAATTACACCATGAATGCACATAATCCTTCACCTTCGCCTTGCGTCGATCGTTGCATCCCTTGCGTCGATCGTCACTAGGCGATTCTGAGATTGAATCGATCGTTGCACTGATAGCATCGATCGTTGCTGGACGATTACAGACAGTTTATGCCAACGCATAAAACTCGAAGTAATCCGAACTCGAGCTTAGTTAATCTCGGACTAGAGGAACTTGGACGTCTAGAAAGAACTATCAGAAGAGAAAAGAGAGAGAGAATGGTACGAGAACGTCTGATCTTGATACGAGATGCTGAAGGTGTCCCGAGGGATCCGGAAAACAATCCTTACAATGCTGCTGGGCAGAGGATTGATGCTGATGGACGAGTGATCCCTGACCCTCCTGAGCAACTGCAACAGGAGCAGAACCAAGGTCAAAGACAGGCTCAAGGTAGACAGCTGGTTGTTCATGAGAGGACGTTAGCTGACTACAACAGACAGGATGAGTTTCATGCAAACCGGTCAGCTTTAGTGCTTCCTACCTTTGAGATGAATGATTTTGAGGTCAAGACCATCTACTACCAGCTGATGAGACAGATTGCTTTTCATGGTCACCAAGCGGAGCAGCCTATGGATCACATTGATCGGTTTGAGGACATAGTCACTGGCATGAAGTATGATGGAGTATGCCCGGACTATCTGTTCCTTAAGCTATTTCCACACAGTCTTGCTGGAGATGCTAGTGTATGGCTGAGGCAGCTAGTACCTGGCCAGTATACCACTTGGGCAGCTTTAAAGAGTGAGTTCCTGCGTCACTTCTATGATGATGCGCGTTCAGACCAGTCCAGACATGACATACTCACTTTCTCCCAAGGAGCTGTGGAGCCTTTAAAGACTGCCTGGATGAGATTTAAGCAGTATCAGCGTGACTGCCCACACCATGGATTCACTGAAGTTCAGCTGATTGGTATCTTCTTCAGAGGCATAGATCTTCCATATCAGTCCGCGCTGGATAATTCCAGTAATGCCAACTTCAACACCAGGACTCCTACACAGGCTAAGCAGTTGATTGAGAATCTGATTGGCAGCAACAGTTGCAAAACTATGGATGAGAGGAGGAAGAAATCTGGTGGAAGTGTTGATAACTCAGAGATGGCTGAATTGAGATCCAGGATGGACAAAATCTGCACTCTTCTAGGTGAAAAGAAGGCTGTCCACTTTGCTCAAGAAATAGAAGTAATTCAGACTGAGGAGGACACTCAGGAGGAAGATGTGAATTTCATTGGAGGATCTGGTTTCCGAGGAAACAGATTTGGTAATCAGCAGGGAAACCGGTTCTTCAACCAAGGACAAAAGAGTGCCTTCACAGGCAATCAAAACTCTTTTGGGCAGACTAGTGGTTTTCAGAAGCCTTATGGACAAAGTGCTCAGAGAACCTACGGATCTTCATCTTATCAGACACCTCCTACACCTACTGCCTTTGAGGCAAAGATGGAGACAATGATGGAGCAGCTGCTGGAAAGTCAGACCAAGACTTCTGTGGACTGCAACAAGAAGATTGATGCTTTGTATGAAGATCTCAATGGAAAATTTGAGTCTATGAACACTCACATGAAGCAGCTGGATACTCAGGTAAATCAGATTGCTGGGTCTATGAAGGGAAAAGGAGTCACAGACACTCACATTAAAGCCTGGTCCGTATACATCAACGATGGGTCTCACCTAGATGAGAAATTTGAGCTAAGTACAGCTGAGTTGGTGAAAGATGGAGAAATCCCGGATTTTGGTCAAAAACTCTCGGGTGAAATCTGCTGCAGTGCGTCGATCGATGCAACATCTGCGCCGATCGATACACCAGTCGGGATGGCAACGATCGACACACCCTTAGTGTCGGTCGTTGCAGGGCGTGAACAGACAGAACTGTCGGGTGATAATGGCATAGATGCAGAGTTGGACCTCGATCACTTATTCACTGGAGTCTCTGAGATCTCTCAACAGGAGATTTATGCGCAGATTGTTGGACAACACTCCTCAGTGTCTGAAGTGATTAGGCAGGAAATTGAAGAGCTTAAGAAGCTAGAGGAGATTGGTGAAGAGTTGGAATAAATTCCAACTTCTGATGATCCACCTTATCATCCATGTGTGCAGAGATATTTAAACAGGATGTTGCCTTTAGATGACGAGCTGAGAGACTGGGTGATTGTAGTTCCCCAACACATTAGTGAGGTGCTACTGAACAAGATCCCGAAGAAGCTGCCTGACCCTGGAGTCTTTGTGCTTAACTGCTCCATCTTCGAGGACAGTTTAGACGCTCTCTGTGTGACTTAGGAGCAGCTGGAAGTATGATGCCTTATTCTGTGGCAGAGAAGCTGGGGATGCTGGATTTTTCTCCCACTAAGACCTCTCTTGTCCTAGCTGATCAGTCTATAAGAGTTCCGGAAGGACTCTTAAAGGACATCCCAGTGAGAGTTGGAAACTACTTAGTTCCGACAGACTTCCTTGTGCTGAAGTATGACTGCGATCCTGATGAAGCATTGCTGCTTGGAAGACCATTCTTGGCTACAGCGGGAGCTGTGATAGATGTTAGACAGAGTCTAATAGACCTCCATATGGGAGATGAGCCGCTGCAATATGAGATGGAGAAGCTGCGAAAGCCACTGATAGATGGGCAGACATTCACAATCATGGATGCAGATGATGAGCAGCCGGATGACACTGTGATTCTAGATCCTGGAGCACATTTTACTCCATCTTTTCTTGGACTGAAGCATTCTGCAACAGCCTATTCTCCACCCTGGATGAGGAGACTTGAACAGAGACAGAAAAAGTCTCTGTCAGGTTCTCGTAGCGCTTGAAAGACCTTGTGCGTCCGGTCAAGCTAATGACCTTAAACAAGCGCTGAGTGGGAGGCAACCCACTGTTTTCGTTTTTGGATTTTGATTTTAGTGTTTTTATAGGATTTTACGTTTTGTTTCTGGTTTTGGTGAGTTTTTGATTGCAGGTCTCGGACAAATCGCAGTGCGTCGATCGACACACCATTGTGTCGATCGTTACAACGAAAATCGCACAGCAACGGTCGGTGCACCTAGTGCAACGATCGATGCCTGACTGCGACAGAGGTAAAAACCCGAGAGAACTAACCATTCCATTAACAAATTTTTATTTTCTTTCTTTTAACCAATCCCTTGCTTGACACTACTGGGGACAGTGTGTCTTAAGTGTGGGGGAGGTTCTACTAATTACTTTTCTTTTGTTTTCTTAAGAGTCAGTTAAATTTTTTAAAATTTGTTTTTCGAGTCAAAATTTGTTTAAGTAGAAAACAATGACTTTTTGAGGAGATTAGCAGCATTTGCAGGAACTTAAGTGACCATTGGGATGAAGCTGCAGATTATCTATGACTATTAGAAAACCCCATCACAGATCAACCTACTGAGAATACCCACATCGCTTCAGGTATCAAAGGATCTTTTACTGACTTCAATTTAATCCTGACTTTAGATTTCTCACCTAAGGGCTTGGTATACTTTATGTCGGATTCCTTTGTTGGTTCTGACACAGCCTGTTAACCTGTCCTATTTGGTTCCCTTCTCCCCTTCCATAAAGTAAAAAAAAATAATAATAATAATAATAAATTGAGGATGAGTTAGTAACTCCGAAGTTGTCATGGGAATGGTAGCAAACACTATTTTCTCTCATGTGATCCATGGAATGTGTTCAAAGTACACCCCATAACGGGAAGAACACTGATAAAAAAAATAAAATGATACCCAGTGGGGAAAAATCAGTTGTTAAGGAAGGGAAAGAGAAGAAAGGGACTAAAGAAAGACAGTTTGGTGGTCTAGAGCTGGCAAAGTAAGAATCCATGTGCCTTTAGATCGATACCCCTTAGGTGAGACCGCACTTAAATATATGCAGAAGTCAGTAGGGAGAATTTGAATGCGTGAATGTGATTGTGGCGTTTACTTAGGACAGTTGCTAAGTGTGTGGGAAGTATATGTTGGTCTTGATGTCTGCAGGTTGATTCTTTCATGTGGATTATTAAGGGGAATCTGAATGCTGCTGCTTCTACGACAAAATGAGTTTCTGAAGAGTTTTCAAACCTCTTCACTGCATTTTAGTTCTCTATTTTGCTTGAGGGCAAGCAAATGCTAAGTGTGGGGGAGTTGATATATCATGGTTTTTACCCACTTTATACCATGATATAGTTGTGTTTTTGGTGTATTTTGTGTTCGTTTAGAGTCTTTTACAGGTTTAATCAGGTTTGGAGCTAATTGGAGATATTTGGAGCATTTTGGGACATTTGGGACGTTTTGGCCGAGAGCTTAACTCACTGTCCGATTTATTGATCATGCATCGACCGACACACCTTGTGCATCGGTCGACACACTAGCAAGATGGGCCGTACGCGTCGGTTTAACAAGTTATGAAGAATTTGCAAAGAGGCCCAGAATAGTTCCAGTATTTACACAGAAGCTCCAGCCTAGATTAGGCTTATATATATAGGATTTTGGTGTTTATTTTACTTACACTTTCATACTTAGAGCTAAGAGATTTTTAAAGCTTTTGGGGCTGATCTATTTCCTGTATTCACTTATTTTGGAGAAGATTTCGAACCCCTTTGTTATTTTATTCTCTTATATGCAATCTATTATTTCTATGATTTCTGTTTCATTAATCATGTCTGAGTAGATCCATAGTTAAGTTTAGGGTTTCTCATTAGGGTTTGATGACTTGCTAGACTTGTTTAATTCAGTTAAGGATTCATATGATTAGAATGTTCTTCAAACTAAATTGTGCTTAATGCTAGTTCTAACCTGATCAATTAGAGTATAGATCTTAGGTTGCTAAATTCGACACGAGAGTGTGTTTTAGAATCTGAACTATTTAGGTTGAGCAATTAAATTATTCGCAAAGAGATTTGGTTTAGTTTAATTGTGAACAAATCGAACTTGAACTTAATGCTAGTTTAAATCTGTTAGTAATTGCAAAGAGATTTGGGTTACTGCACTTAGACTTAGAGAGTTTTCGCAAAGAGATTTGGTTAATTCTATTTCCGTGATTTGAGTTCTAGAACTGAGTTTAATTTGATCCTGACTGATTAACTTGTCTGCTTGTCTGATTTCCTGAGAATACCCTAGGCTTGACGCTTTTAGTTTATTGCTTTCACAACCAACTTGCTACTGTTTACTTTCTTGCTTCGCAATTTATTTACTTCACCATCTGCTTATTTCTAGTATCAATCTCTACTGTTCTGATCTATTGAGACCTAGTGTCCCTGTGGATTCGATAACCCTATATACTACTTTGACATTGACTGTTCACTTGCAGTTTAGAATAGGGTAAAACTTAGAACCTATCAGCCAACCATATGGACAGGTTAAACCATCTCGAGGTATCAGACAAGGTGACCCACTGTCACCCTATCTTTTCGTGATTTGCACTGAAGTTTTGGTGAGAATGATTCAGCGAGCAGAACAAGATAAAAAGTTAACAGGACTAAAAGTGGTAGAAAAGCTCCTGCAATCACTCACCTACTATATGCGGATGATAGCCTCTTCTATTGTAAAGGTAATGAAGCTGAGCTGAGTACATTGATGGGAATATTGGATAAATATAGCCTTGCGTCAGGGCAAAGAATTAACCTCTAGAAGTCCAGCATATACTATGGCAAAAGAATGCTAGTCCCTAAAGGAAATTCCTCTTAGTTCCTAATCCGATCAGGCAACCCTATGAATGAATTCTGAGCCTAGGATCTGAGTTTTTGTGTTATTGAATCATGGATCTCGCGTTTACCTTGTTCTGGCAGCGGAATGAATGGTACAACGAGATCAGTAGCGATTCAGATGCCTCGCCTCTATCGTAGTCCACACGCACACAATCTGGAAAGCCAGGATGCTAGTGTCGGATCTAGGAAACGAAGAGAGAGTTTTCTTCTTTCTCTGATCTAGAAAATTGAACGGCTCACTATCTGGTCGATCATATAAGCATATATATATATACACGACCTTTTATGACTAAACCATCTTTCGGGTTTAACCGAAAAAGTCTAAGTCATAAACTGAAACATCAGTTTCGGAATCGACCCCGTGTCGATCGATACACATACTGTGTCGATCGACACACCTCTCTTTAATCGATATTGATATGTATCCAATACACATCATCTTGATCACCACCATGATGATCATTCCCATATATATGCTTCCAGATTGCTTAGGTGTGTGGCCCTATAGGATCATATAATACTGGCAGTAAGTTTACAACTTACAGACTGCAAGAGGCTTCTAGCAAAACATTGCAACCGCCCAGTATCATACAACATGTCTGATCTCGATACACAACTAACGTTAGAGTAAGTACAATGCGATTTCAGGACATAATACCAACAATCTCCCACTTGTACTGGAATCACATATTCCTATAATCCCTTCGTCTCTATATCTCGATATGGCATAAGGCAAGAAACTGTGTCATCCTTATTATAGCCAATATCATGTTCATCGAACTCCTGATCTATACTGATAAAACAACCGACTGACAATCACCTCGTTTGAGCACGGCCATGCATTTTCTCAGTATCAAATCTTCGATGGACCCTGAGATATTTATCTCCTGTTATATAGGAGGGACAAATCCCATCTTGTTCCATCCATGTTTCTTTACACACTTCATGATACACCTAAGCAATGCCTTTATAGCCGCCATTTACGGATCGACGTTTGACAAGGTCAAAGTGCACCAATTCATATGCTAGGAAGCATGATGAACTCAGGTCTAAGGACTATACTCTATAGTCGTAATGAGAATCTCTCATGACACTGATATAACTATCCTGTAGAGTTCTCATTAGCGGGTCACGTCCGATCATATGTTCACCAACATATATCTATGTGATTGACTGTGATAATCATATCATTGACTCCATGGAACTTAGTCCAACAGTCACCTCACATGCTAATATCGCGCGGTTGTTGGTGTCCCACTTCAACAACCTCGACTAGGGACAATCATAATTTATGTCATCTTTTACTTATAGGGTTTCATGATCAAGTCCTCAAATTGATGACCTATAAGATGAATATAAAATACTTTGGGACCATTATTTAATCATCCAATAATTAAATAATACCGATGTCAGTTTTAACTTACACAAACATTGTTATAGCATGTCTATGTAAAGATTATAACATAACTAAAATAACTCCCACTAGAATCAAGATCATCTCTACAGATATCTAATACCTACAGCAACAGAACAAATCTCGTGCTTAGGTTGTGGGAGAGACTGCGGTGTTTTTGCTTGAAACAATTTCAACAAACCACACCACCATTCAGATAAAAGCACTATTCTACGGCTCTCTGCTTGGAGCCCTTCCAACAGATAGTACCGTTATTCAGACAAAGAGACATAGCCAAGCGGAACCGGAAATCGTCTTTGTCCATCTAACTACTCTCAACTGGTTCGTCACTTCCTCAGTTCACCACTAACCTATCCTTAGTGTTCCTCAAACACTTGGGATATTTCTGGCAACTGTTCAGTGAATTTTACCGGAACAACTTGGTATCTACTCGTAATGCGTAAGCTGCATCTGGATGAGTGTAAATTATGGCATTCATGATGGATTCCATTGCAAAAGCATAAGGAATCACATTCATACATACTAGCTCAGCCAGTGTCCAAGACACTTCGTCTTGCTAAAATCATTGCCATAAGACCTTTGGTATGAAGCCATTCTTGGAATCATGCATATTGGAACTGTCCAATACCTTATCAACATAAGGATTTTGACACGATCCATATAGTTTACTACAATCTATTTCAATAGATCCTTATTCCAAGAACTCACGCGGCTTCTCCCATGCCAATCGTTAAAATGACTTCCGACCCAAGTCTTGGTAAGACTTAAGCGACGGAACGTCGTTTATGAGATTAAGTATGTAATCTACATACAGAACGAGAAATGCAACTACGCTCCCACTAATCTACTTATAAACGCATGGTTTCATTTCATTCCTGATCAAGTCAAAACTTTTGACCACTTTATCAGAATGTTGATTCCAACTCCAAGATGTTTACTTCAATCCAGAAATGGATCGGTGAAGCTATCATGCATACCTAGCAAATTTTCGGAGTTGGGGCTCACCATCGCTTCTTGAATTTCGCAGTCTCGTCACTTTTCAATGATCAAAAGATCACGGCAATCGGTTACGAGAAATCACTCTCGGGTTAGTAACGGATCCATTCGGATCTGCGAACTTCAGGCTCCACAGGTGTAGGTCCTACAACACTTTGTGGATCCAACCGCTGCTCTCCCTCAACAGGTTGAGCAGCCTCTTGTATTTCTCGAATTTCTTCGAGCTGTACTTCTACTCCCACTGTTCTTCTTGGAAAGAATCTTTCTATCTAGAAAAACAGAGTTCCGAACAACAAGACTTTGTTCTCGGATTGGTTGCAAAAGTAATAAGCCTCGGTTTCCCTAGGACAACCAGCGAAGCAACACTTATCAGATTTGGGTTCAAGGTTGTCTGTTGACAACTGCTTTACATAAACCTTGCAATCCCAATTAATCAGTGAAACATACTTGGAAAACTCCAGTCCACATCCAATGTGGTGTCTTTCAACTGATTTTGATAGAAAACTATTTGGCGTAAACACATACATTTTAGAGCATATTCCTCAAAGGATAATGGAAGATTCATGTGACTCATCATTATTCAGAGCCTATCTAATGAGGTCCGATTCATTCTCACAGAAACACCATTCAGGTTTTTCAAGAGAAATGAGCTGTAAGAAGACTTCACACTCAGTTAGATGATCACCCAATTCTTAACTCAAGTATTCTCCTCCGCGATCTAATCGAGGATTTTTAATACTTCTGTCATATCGGTTCTATACTTCATTTTGGAACTCCTTTGACCATTTCAAAGGATTCTGACTCGTGTCTCATCAAATGAACACAACCATACTTACTGAAGCCATCAATTAGGTAATGAAGTACTGAAGATTTCCTCTGGCACTAATGCTCATCGGGCCACATACATCAGTACGTGCAAGGCCCAATAAGCCTTTGGCCCTTTTCTTTAGCTCTGCTAAAGAAGCCTTAGTCATTTGGCCCAGCAAGCAGAATTCATATCTCATATGATTTATAATCAAATAAGCCTTAAAGCCCATAACTATGGAACTTCTGAATCCGCTTCACTCTATGTGGTTGAAACGACTATGCTTAGGAAAATCGATTTCGAGTCTTCAGACTTAAACCGTTTGGTATTTATGTTATATATACAAGCGTATATTGGTTTAAGATATAAAACCCATTATCAAAAGGGGTGCTACCATATAATATTTCATTAAGATCAAAAGAGCATAACTTGTCTTTTATCGGAATAAAAAACATCCAAATTCTTACAAGAAAATGAAAGACATCTCTGCATAAAGCAGGTACATAGTAGCAATTACTTAATTCAAAAACCAAGCTTGAAAGGCTCCTACAAGTGGAGAATCTCTACGGCTCATGCATCAACCATTGCTCCATACCAGACACGCAGTTCCACTTGTCCTTTCTTCAATGTTCTACTGTTGTTTAGGCCCTGCATATTTCAAAAATATCAGTACCACAACTAGTATCCAATACATACGTAGAACTTGAAGTAATAACACAATACCTGAAGAAGAAGTCCCATACATCTTCTCCATCTCTTGTGAATCTTCCAAGAATTTAATGCAATTTCTCTTCCAATGCCCAAACTCTTTACAATAGCAGCATTTACCAACATCAGATGGGCCTGACTTGGGCTTAAAGGATGACACAGGCTTATCCCGATTCCAAATCTGAACGGCCTTGCCTCCACCCTTGTCTATACAAGATTTCTCAAATCTTTTACCCTTTATGATGTTTTGCTCTGCTGTCTTGAGCATGCCATGCATTTCAGTCAACGTCTTCGTCAAGCCTTTCTTGATATAGCTCTTTATAAACTTATCATAGCTTGACGGCAGTGACTGCAAAATAATCTCGGTAGCCAACTCTAGGCTAACAGGACAATCCAGTTTCCCCAGGTTATCAATGTAACCCATCATTTTAATGACGTGAGGACTCACTGAAGCATCCTTTGGTAGCTTGCACCCAATGAGAGACTTAACCGTCTGGTATCTCTCAACTCGTGCATGTTCCTGAAACATCAGTTTCAGACTGGTGATCATCTCTATTGGCGACTCCACGTTCTCGTATTGACTCTTCAAGTCCGAGTTCATGGTAGCCAACATCAGACCACATACATCTACCACATCAATATAATGCTTATTCCAAGCATTATATACTGCATGCGAGGCATTGGTCCCAAGTTTCTCGGGGAGAGCTTTCTCAAGGACATAGTCCTTACTCTCTCGCTTGAGAACTATTCTCAAATTCCGATACCAATCCAGGAAATTTGATCCATTTAACTTGTCCTTCTCAAGGACGGATCGCAATGAGAAAGTAGTTTTAGACATAAGCTGAAAATCCAAGAAAACAAAGATTTAGTTATGTATTCCATGAAATAAGATAAGACAATCCATGTCTCATCAACTCTGACGTCTCTGGGCCCAGAACTTCTGATAGTCCAGTCAAGCAAACCAATCTCTTCAGTCTTGTGAACACTGACAGTCGCACTGCAAGTCTATCAATGATCACCTGTCTTACTCATGTAATTGTGGATACCAAGGACTCCAAGACTATCCAACAACGAAACGAGTCTTGACAGTAGACAAGATTGGGCAAGACATCAAGGTCACTTGATATTTAGTTGAGGAAACGAAACTCTAAAAGGTTAGCAAATCAATCTCTTAGGTCATGTAATTGTTGATGTCAAGCACTGCAAGTCCATCAACATAATTACATGCCTTACTCACGTAATTGTGGACACCAAGCTCTTGGCTAGACCATCACACAACGAAATGAGTCTTGACAGTTGACCATATTGAAGCTAAGCTTTGATCTAATACACATCCAATGTGTATCAAAATGGATTTAGAACATTTAATCTTGATACATATCCAATATGCATCCAAGAAGTGTTTTAATTGTTCTTTATAAACTAGGTTTAAGTCGAGTTTGGTTTTGCACAATCAAGGTTCAATAACCAGAATTGTGAGCACTGTGTCGATCGACGCAGACCATGTCTGTCGATCGACACCACAAAAAAAAACCGGACTTCAATAACCGGTTAATCCAATTAACCCGGTTCATTGAACCGGTTATGTTGATCGACACAACCCATGTGTGACGGTCGACATAGACCTAAATCGGAGACAGTTTTGATAACCGGTCCAATCCAATTGAACCGACTTATCAGATCAAACTGATCTTAACCGATCAAATCAGTTTATACTAATTGAGATAATCAATTCAATCCAATTGAACCAACTCATCCAATTTAAAACGATCTGACCGGACTTAACCAAGCATGATAACTGGTCCAATCCAATTGAACCGATCAACCAATCGCAAGGTCTGTGTCGACCGACACTCAACCTGTGTCGATCGACACAGTAGGCATTCAGGTTTTCTTCGCGAAAAACCCTAGCCGCCGATTCTGACGGATTCACTATTCTGTGTCGACCGACATACCTTTTGTGTCGATCGACACCATACGAAAGACATAATCGTTTCTGATCAAAATCGATCTAACCTGTTCTTATTCATATTTGAAGGAATTTCTAGCAGTTCTAATCAGGATTAGCAACCCTAGTCTGAATTTCGAGCCTAGGATCTAAGGTTCATATAATTGAATCTATGGGATCTCTGATTTACCTGTTTGTTTGCAGCGGAAGTATTAGCAGATAATCGAGATCACGAAGCGCCTCAAATGCTGCGCCTCTACTGGTATCCACACGCACACAAACTGGACCGCAGGGATGCTAGTGCCTTACAGAGATCTATTCTCCAGAGAGGTTTCTTTCTATGTTCTGGTGGCTGTGAATTAGGTTAGGAAACAGTTTAGGTCGACCATATATCTTATATATGTCGGCTTAAACCACAACGGAATTAACCAGCGATAAAACCGAATTAATCTGATTAATCCGCGAGTTGCATCGATCGATGCACTACTGCAACGATCGACACTGCCCCAGAATATTGATATCGAATGCATATCAAATATGCATTCACTGGATCATTACATTAATGATCAACCTCGTCTTTTAACGCCCAGTTTTCTTAGGTGTGTGACCCTGTAGGATCATATAACACTAGCAATGAGTTCTCAACTCATTGATCATAAGTGGCTTCTAGAAAAGCGTTATGACTACCCAGTGTTATGTGACTGTCTTATCTCGACTATACGACTTTCACTTAGAGCAAGTACAATAGATTTCATGACATTCCCAACAATCTCCCACTTGTACTGGAATCATCTATTCCTTTAATCCTTTTGTAGCTATATCTCAATCTAGCATAAGGCAAGAACTGTGTCATCCTTATTAAGCCAGATCACGTTTATCGAATCCCGATTTGTACTGATAAAACAAACGACTGACAATCACCTCGTTTGAGCGCGGCCACGCATTTCCAGTATCAAATCTTCGATAGGCCCAGAGATATTTAACTCCTGTTATATAGGAGGTACAAATCCCATCTTGTTCCATCCATGTCTCTTTTATATTTCATGATACGCCTAATCAGTGTCTTTATGATCACCAGTTACGGCTGACGTTTGACAAAGTCAAGACGAACCAATCCATATAAGAGAGGACATGATGAACTCAGGTCTAAGGACTACTCTCTTTAGTCGTAATGAGAAACTCTTATGACACTCATATAACATCTTGTAGAGTTCTCATTAACGGGTCAAGTCCGATCATGTGTTCTCTAACACATATCTATGTGATTGACTTTAATACACTTATTAATGACTCCATGAAACATATTCATCAGTCACCTCACATACTAGTCTCACGTGGTTGTTAGTGTCCCATTTTAACAACCTCGACCAGGGACCTTTTATAATTTATATCATTTATTGCTTATAGGGTTTCATGATCAAGTCACATACTTGATGACATATAAAATGTCATAAATTACTTTGGGACAATATATTTAATTAACACAATTAAATAATGCTGAAACAATTTCATTAAAATAACATAACCAAATTATGTTTTACGAACATCAAGTCATAACTAAAACCAAATATGACTCCCACTGAAAACAAGATCATATCTTAAGAAATCTAATGCCTACAACAGCAGTGTGAAACTCATGCTTAGGCCTTGGGAGGGGCTTGGTCAGTGGATCAGCTACATTCTCATCCGTCGAGACTCTGCTGATCTTCACATCTCCTCTATTCACAATATCACGGATAAGGTGATATCGCCTTTCTATGTGTTTGGATTTCTGGTGTGATCTAGGTTCCTTTGCTTGCGCAATGGCTCCATTGTTGTCACAATACAAAGCCACTGGCTCAGAAATGCTAGGAATCACACCAAGTTCAGTGATGAACTTCTTGATCCAAACAGCCTCCTTTGCCGCTTCAGAAGCAGCGAGGTACTCAGCTTCAGTTGTGGAATCTGCTACAGTGTCCTGCTTGGAACTCTTCCAGCTGACTGCACCGCCATTCAGGCAGAAGATGTAACCAGATTGCGATCGGAAATCATCTTTGTCTGTCTGAAAACTTGCGTCTGTGTAACCACTTACTACCAGCTCATTACTTCCTCCATACACCAAGAATTTATCCTTAGTATTTCTCAAATACTTCAGAATATTCTTGACTGCTGTCCAGTGACTTTCACATGGATCCGATTGGTATCTACTCGTCATGCTTAAAGCACAAGCAACATCTGGACGAGTACAGAGCATGGCATACATGATGGATCCCAATGCCGAGGCATAGGGAATCCGACTCATGCGATCTCGCTCAGCAGGTGTCTCAGGACACTGCTTCTTGCTGAGACTTATGCCATAAGACATTGGTATGAAGCCCTTCTTGGAATCTTGCATTCTGAACCTGTGTAAGACTTTATCGATATAAGTGTCTTGACACAGTCCAATCAACTTGTTTAATCTATCTCTATAGATTCTTATTCCAAGAATATACGCGGCTTCTCCCATGTCTATCATTGAAAAACAACTTCCGAGCCAAGTCTTAACAGACTGTAACAACGGAACGTCATTTCCGAGAAGAAGTATGTCATCTACATACAACACGAGAAATGCAACTGCGCTCCCACTAGTCTTCTTGTAAACACATGGTTCTTCTTCGCTTCTGATGAAATCAAACTTTTTGACTGCTTCATCAAAACGAAGATTCCAACTCCGAGATGCTTGCTTCAATCCATAAATGGATCGATGAAGCTTGCATACCTTCCCAGCTGCATTTGGATCGATGAAACCTTTGGGTTGTGTCATGTACACATCCTCTTCCAGAATTCCATTAAGGAAAGCTGTTTTCACGTCCATCTGCCAGATCTCATAGTCATAATGAGCTGCTGTTGCTAGGAGAATCCGAATGGATTTAAGCATGGCGACTGGGGAATAAGTTTCTTCATAGTCAATGCCATGAATTTGTTTGAAACCTTTTGCCACCAGCCTTGCTTTATATATCTGAATATTTCCATTCACATCAATTTTCTTCTTGAAAATCCATTTACACTCAATGGGTCTTGCACCATCGGGTAAATCAACCAAAGTCCATACTTGGTTTTATGACATGGATCCCATTTCGGATTCAGCGGCTTTCAGCCACTTTTCGGAGTCAGGGCTCATCATCGCTTCTTCAAAATTCGCTGGCTCGTCACTGTCAATGATCAACAAATCATGACAATTGGTTACGAGAAATCCATATCTCTCGGGTTCGTGACGGATCCTTTCGGATCGGCGAATTTCAGGCTCCACAGGCGCCGTCTCTACAACTCTTTATAGATCCAACTGTTGCTCTTCCTCTACGAGTTGAGCATTTTCCTGCGGTTCTCGAACTTCTTCGAGTTGTACTTTACTCCCACTGTTTCTCTTGGAAAGAAATTCTCTCTCAAGAAAGACGCAGTTCCGAGCAACAAACACTTTGTTCTCGGATTGGTTGTAAAAGTAGTATGCCTTGGTTTCCTTAGGATAACCAACGAAGTAGCATTTATCAGATTTGGGTTCGAGCTTATCTGTAATTAATCGCTTAACATAAGCTTCGCAACCCCAAATCTTCAGGAAAGACAAACTCGGAACATTTCCAGTCCACATCTCATGTGGTGTCTTTGCAACTGACTTTGACGGAACCCTATTAAGTGTAAACGCAGACGTTTCTAGAGCGTATCCCCAAAAGGATAATGGAAGAGTTGAGAGACTCATCATTGATCGAACCATATCTAATAAGGTCCGATTCCTCCTCTCAGACACGCCATTCCATTGTGGTGTTCCAGGAGGAGTGAGTTGTGAAACAATTCCACAATCTCTCAAATGATCACTGAATTATTGGCTTAAGTATTCTCCTCCACGATCTGATCGAAGAGCCTTAATACTTTTGCCAAGTTGATTATGTACTTCATTTTGGAATTCTTTGAACTTTTCAAAGGATTCCGACTTGTGTCTCATTAAATAGACATAGCCATACCTGCTGTGATACCCCGTATCAAAATGCGGTCAACGAGCAGCAGAAAGTCAACAGGGGTAAAATTGTCATTTTACCAATGTCGGGGGTAAAATGGTAATTTTACCAAAGTTCGAGACGGAAGCCGAGACGGGCAGAATATTCTTCTATTTTAATATAAAGAATATTCACAAGACCAGAGTTGGAGAAATCGGAGCAGAAGCCTGTTTTTCGGTGAGTCGGAAATGGAAACCGACAAAACCGACGAATCTTCGGAAATTCATAACCGGAGCTACGGGTGTCCAAATGAAGTGATTCAAAATGCTAAATTCATCAAAACGCATGGATAATCTGATTATGGAGGGTTGGAGATTTATGGGATCATCCAGAGATATTCTAAAATATTAACCGTAAAACCGGTTTTTCCAAGAAACCGATGCAATGTTCGGGCAAGCGAGAGGACCTTCTAAACTCCACCAAAAATTATGAACTTTTGACCACAGCTCCATTATAAGATGAAGAAGACACGGTTAAAAGGATGAAGCAAGATTTGATGCCGAGATCAAGTTATAAATTTTAGATCATTAATGAGTGATTAATGACTAAAACTCCAATATAAATTCTCTAAGGCTTGGGCTTGAACTAGGTTATTTTGGGTTAGTTCCTGAGCTAATATTGGACCTAAATAAAGCTCAGAATAAAGCATGGGCCACGAAAATGGAGCCCAAGAAATAGAAGCTTCTTAGGTGCATGAATCACCAAAATGTGTTGTCACAAATCCAAGGGTTGCATGAGGAGGCTTACAAATGGATGGTGGGAGATCAAATTCATTGTTTGTGGATGGTTTTTGGTGAGGATGTCGTGGCTTAAGATGGAGAGGAAGAGGAGACAAGTGTAAGGTGAAGATCTCTTCACTTTTGCTATAAAAAGAGACCCCCACCCCTCACTTCTCCTCACACCAAAACACCAACTCAACAAGAGTGGTAAGAAAGAAGAGAGAAAGAAGAGAGGGAGAGGGGAAGAAGAAGAAGAAGAAGAAGAAGAAGAAGAAGGAGGGGGAGAAGAAGAAGAAGGAGGAGGAGAAGAAGAAGGGAGAGAGAGAAGGCGTGGAGGAGGAGAGAAGAAGAAAGAAGAAGCCGGCGAAGGAGGAGAAGAAGAAGAAGGAGAGAGAAGGCGTGGAGAAGGAGAGAAGAAGAAAGAAGAAGCCGGCAAAGGAGAGAAGAAGAAGAATAAGGAGGAGGAAGAAGGTGCCGGAAGAGAAGAAGAAGAG
Source organism: Orychophragmus violaceus (assembly GCA_030180135.1). Classification (NCBI taxonomy): domain Eukaryota; kingdom Viridiplantae; phylum Streptophyta; class Magnoliopsida; order Brassicales; family Brassicaceae; genus Orychophragmus; species Orychophragmus violaceus. The sequence goes on from CM058240.1 coordinate 91,553,471, forward strand.
GGGAGAGAGAGGAGGCGTGGAAGAAGAAGAGGAAGAGGGAAGAAGAAGCGTGAAGAGGAGAGGAAGAGAGGCGTGAAGAGGAGAGGAGAGAGGAAGCGTGAAGAGGAGGGAGAGAAGAAGAAGAGGAAGAGAGAGAGGAGGAGAGAAGTGGCGTGAAGAAGGAGGAAGAGAAGAAGAGCGTGAAGAAGGGGAGAGAGAGAGAAGAAGCATGAAGAAGAGGAGAGAAAAGCGTGAGATGAGGAGAAGGAGAGAAGACCGGAGGAGAGAGAAAGAAGAGAGAGAAAGTAGAGAGAGAGAGAGACGTGAAGATGAAAAGAAGAGAGAGACAAGGAGGAGAGAAGGAGGCGTAAAGGAGAGAGAAGATGGTCCGGACGCGTGGTTTGAATTGTTCAGTCAACGGTCAGGACGTTCGGGAAGCTTCGGGGTTCGAGTTCGTGCATTCGAAGAGGTTCGGGAGAAGTTCGGGGTTCGAGTCGGGTCTCTCGGGATTTACATCTGCATCGAGCCGCCATTACCGTACCTATCTCACTGTGAGTCGGCTCACAAACCTTTAGACTCATATAGACCGGAAATTGATAACCGTAGTACTAGGTTTGCATACCCGTTACTTAACCTAATTGGTACTGAATAATTAATTGGGCGTTTAAGGTTAAACCAGTTAGGAACGGATAAGCATGTTAGGGTTTAAAGAATTAAATGGTTAATTGGTTGTGTGCCGTTAGGTTGTTAGTAATGATTGGGTGATGCATTCATATAGACCGTTGTTTAGGACTGTATATGCATATATATGGTATAAGAACGATAATTAATGAATCTATATACGGGAACTAAGACGACATTAAAATATGGTTAAACCTAAACGAACGTATAGAATATTGTAACGGGATTGGGGTTTAGGTTTAATAGCGGGATTGGGGAATGAATCAAATTAAGTTAATAATGAGACGTCGGGGAGTTAGTAAGTTTACTAACTCTAAACCGACGGACCGGGGAGTTAATAAATGATGATTAGGTTTGGTTAAGAAATAAGAAGTGTGATGATTGGTGAACCGTCTACGGGTTAACAAGCGGTTAACCCAAGGTAGCGGGCGTGAAATGGATTAAAAGACTTAGAAACCCTAATAAGCCTGCTTGTGTGTGATTGTGTAATTGATTGTGATTGTGTGATTGATTGTGATTGCGTGATTGTATTGTTGTTGTTGTGAGCTTTGTGTGCAGGCTTGTTAGACTGCTCGGTGTTGGGCCGAGCAGTTATTGCGGACACTTACTCCGGTCACGGGACCGGGTAAGTTAGTGGTTCTATCTAGGTATCTTACCTAGTCAGAGCGGTGGTAGTGTAGAGGCTTGCGGAATGGTTGTGGATTTATTATTGATATTGATTGCGTGATCTGTGCTAGAGTCCCAGCGAGCCTGCGTGTTTACATTTCTGCACTAGGACTCTAGGGTGCGTTAGATTCCGCAAGCCTAGGTTATTTTGTTACGTTCCGGTACTTCCGACCCGATTGGATCCTCGGGTTTGACCTAACCGGGCCATGGTGGTTCTGGTTATGGTGTTAACCTATCGGGTGACGCCGGTAGGTGTGCGGTCCGGAGAATACGGGGTCATGTCCTAGGGCCGGACTGCATGGAAACTCGGGCTATCTAGGGGTAGTCAGAGTCACCGCGTATCGATGGACGGAGAACGGTGTCCTATACGTGGGTCCTTGTGTGCACGTATAGGAGTCGAGGGTTAGTTGCCATATAGGCGACAATGTAGACCCGTGGAAATTACCGAGATCGTAGGGCCCAGCGTTGTTTTGTTATTTCTTTCGTTGCGCGATATATAGATCGAGCCCAATCGAGGACCTGTGCCGCAGTGACTTCGATTCCCTTAATTCTCTTGTTTTGGCTATTGCTTGATTGTGTGTGGGTTGACACGACGTGGTTGTGCGTGATCGACTATTTATTTCTTGCTGCTTGTTATGTTGGGTTTTGGGGCGGGGATTGTAGAATCTAGATAGACTAGAAGCCGTTAGTGGGGAGCCGATTCACTGGGTGATCTTAGATCGCTCATTATACTCTTTTTGTATTTTTCAGGTTTAGGTAGCGGCGGACGCGGGAGATGCTCGGTGTGGTTTCGGGTTGCTTGTAACGGGATTTGATTCGTGATTGTTTTGAGTGTTTTCTCGGTTCGGCGTTATTATCATTTTGTGTATTGATTTCTCTATATATTTTACTTGACGATTGTTGGTGAAATCCTATTAAACGTTGTACTCAATGTTGATTATTCAGAAATGAAATTGTTTCCCTGATATGAGGTTTTAGTCCGAACCGACACAACTCATTGAAGTAGTGTAAGTGGTACCGCTTGTGCTATGAATATGAGGATAGCGGAGTCGAGGATAGATTGGTGCGAGCCTTTGTCTCAAACCGAACTATCTTTGGCTTCGTCCTGTGGCGAACTTTTCCCGTTCGACTTGCTCGGGTTTGATCGGTCATGTTCTTGTTTGATTGTTGACCGGTCAGCTCGACGGTCAGCGGAGAATGGGAAAGGGGCGTTACAGAAAGGTGGTATCAGAGCATGGTTCTGCATGGGTTTCGAAACATTTCATTTCTGAGTGTTTTCCGTGTTTTATCGAGTCAAATGTGTCACACAAGCATCCATTAGGAAACCGAGCCGCGTCCGTTAAACCCGGGGTTGGGATGGGGAGTAGCATTTTTGTATTATTCGTACTAACTTATCTTTGAGTTGTGATTGCAGTCGTGCAGCAGTGTGTCCTGGGTGGAGTGGAGACGTGTGTGTGTGTGTGCGCGCGGAGCAGTTACAGTTGAGCGTCATGAGTCCGCAGGAATCAGTCAGTCTCGCCGCCAGCAATACCGGAGTACAGGACGTGCAACGGATGTGGAGTGTATGAGTTCATTTACATTGTTGTCCCCGAGCAGTAGACCCGCGTCTTCGGAAGCCGTACCATCCAGTACCGGGACCCGACTGTTGTCCGTTATGTGGTCAGGAGGACCACGGAGCGATGACTTGCCCGACCGCCAGAGCAGGATTATGTACCCGATGGAGAGTCATACCGAGCACTAGTACCAGAAGTTATTGAGCGGGGCTCAGCCGCAGAGATCCCGAGCTCAGTCAGCCGCCCGTTGTGCAGTACCGGTTGTTTCGTTGTCCAAACCCGAGCCAGTGAGGACCTATCAATTGTGTGGAGGTTGTGATCATCAGACGTCCATATGTTACCATGGACCACGCCCAGCGTCCATTCCAGTTTGTCAGATGTGTGGCCGCGCAGGTCACGATGCTTATCTCTGTCCGATAGCTGAGCCACAACATGTTGGAGCACCATCTCGAGACACACACTCGCCACACCCTTCCGGCGCACCTGCCAGCGGATACTTCAGCAAGCCGTTTTGCCAGTGGTGTTGGGCATTTCGGTCTTGCTGGAGGCGTTAGGTTAGGATAGTTGTAGTTAGGCCAGGTAAGTTGGGGGCACTAACTCTATTTTTGTCTTGTAGATAGATCGGCGGATAGGCGACTTTGCGTGTCGTCTTTGACTTTTCGGAAGTATAGCGGCGTCGTATGGGTTTTTGGATGTGATGACGGTCTTATGAGTAGACTCTGATCATAACCATGTACAGAAAACCTTATTGTGTACGATATATCGTTTATGTATGTGGTGGATACAGAGTGTTCAGTTGATCGTTTTGAGTAGCATAGTAACTATTTGCATGAATGAGATGGTTCTGACAGCAAATAGATTACTGTGTGAAATCAAATGATGAGCGGAACTGACGCCCGTTCCTCATGACCTGAACCCAGAACGACGACGCATCTGACCGATCATTAGATTGCGTGATTGAGTGGTGATTGCTTGTTTTCCTTTTCCTGTTGCTTGATTGATTGATTGATTGCTTGATTGTTTGTGTGGTAGTTGCGTAGTGTTAGCGTGCGTGGTTTTGGATGGATTGATCGTTTTGGGTCTTAGAGACCCTTGTATCGTTGGTAGTTCGGAATTTGATTGGCAATTAGTAGTTTTCTTCGGTTTTGTTAAAAAGGTAAGGTGTTTATTTTATTTTAATTTTACTTCGAGTTGAGCCGACTTGAGGACGGTTGTGTTTATCTGTCGATTCACGAGGAAGCGTACTTATAGTGTATTGTTATTTAATCACGGGTAACCGTCGGGTACGTGATTAAGTAACCATATTTCTATGGGGAAGTGATATCGGGGATAGAGCGGGATGAAACTAATTGTTCAGTGAGTTGTTGTGTTGATTGTAGGTCGGAATGGCGACGCGATGTGAATCCGAGACCGAACCCGAACCCGAAAGCGAGATGAAGTGTCAAGACATTGTGAGATGAGTGGACCGGACCGTGAGGCAGTGATGGGTGTTGTCAGTGGGAATGTGTTAGTACAGAGCGGCGGAAAGAGCGAAGCGGTTGGGATGACGAGTTAGCGGAAGGATTTGGAAAGAAAAATCATTAAAGTTATCAGTCAGTCGGAAGCAGATGATCAGATTCTTGAAGAGTGTCTCGGAAAGGAAGACAGAAAGTCACAAACAGAATGACGTGGAGGTCGAAGCAAAGTGGGGAAGACAAAAGTAGGAAGCAGAGTAGAGAAGTCAACCAGGAGTGAGTTCGAAGATGGAGACCGATAAAGTCAGTTGAGAGTGGAGCGGACCAGAGTACAAGATTGATATTTCAGATTGGATTCGTGTTGCAATCAGTGATATGCAGCCGTGTTCGAGAAAGAAGCGTAGGAGTGAAGCGATGAAGCAACTTGCGGGGTTCGGAACCGATTTGAAGTCTGACAGTGACGGAGAATTCGGGGACGAATTCCTGTAAGTGGGGAAGAATGTGATACCCCGTATCAAAATGCGGTCAACGAGCAGCAGAAAGTCAACAGGGGTAAAATTGTCATTTTACCAATGTCGGGGGTAAAATGGTAATTTTACCAAAGTTCGAGACGGAAGCCGAGACGGGCAGAATATTCTTCTATTTTAATATAAAGAATATTCACAAGACCAGAGTTGGAGAAATCGGAGCAGAAGCCTGTTTTTCGGTGAGTCGGAAATGGAAACCGACAAAACCGACGAATCTTCGGAAATTCATAACCGGAGCTACGGGTGTCCAAATGAAGTGATTCAAAATGCTAAATTCATCAAAACGCATGGATAATCTGATTATGGAGGGTTGGAGATTTATGGGATCATCCAGAGATATTCTAAAATATTAACCGTAAAACCGGTTTTTCCAAGAAACCGATGCAATGTTCGGGCAAGCGAGAGGACCTTCTAAACTCCACCAAAAATTATGAACTTTTGACCACAGCTCCATTATAAGATGAAGAAGACACGGTTAAAAGGATGAAGCAAGATTTGATGCCGAGATCAAGTTATAAATTTTAGATCATTAATGAGTGATTAATGACTAAAACTCCAATATAAATTCTCTAAGGCTTGGGCTTGAACTAGGTTATTTTGGGTTAGTTCCTGAGCTAATATTGGACCTAAATAAAGCTCAGAATAAAGCATGGGCCACGAAAATGGAGCCCAAGAAATAGAAGCTTCTTAGGTGCATGAATCACCAAAATGTGTTGTCACAAATCCAAGGGTTGCATGAGGAGGCTTACAAATGGATGGTGGGAGATCAAATTCATTGTTTGTGGATGGTTTTTGGTGAGGATGTCGTGGCTTAAGATGGAGAGGAAGAGGAGACAAGTGTAAGGTGAAGATCTCTTCACTTTTGCTATAAAAAGAGACCCCCACCCCTCACTTCTCCTCACACCAAAACACCAACTCAACAAGAGTGGTAAGAAAGAAGAGAGAAAGAAGAGAGGGAGAGGGGAAGAAGAAGAAGAAGAAGAAGAAGAAGAAGAAGGAGGGGGAGAAGAAGAAGAAGGAGGAGGAGAAGAAGAAGGGAGAGAGAGAAGGCGTGGAGGAGGAGAGAAGAAGAAAGAAGAAGCCGGCGAAGGAGGAGAAGAAGAAGAAGGAGAGAGAAGGCGTGGAGAAGGAGAGAAGAAGAAAGAAGAAGCCGGCAAAGGAGAGAAGAAGAAGAATAAGGAGGAGGAAGAAGGTGCCGGAAGAGAAGAAGAAGAGGGGAGAGAGAGGAGGCGTGGAAGAAGAAGAGGAAGAGGGAAGAAGAAGCGTGAAGAGGAGAGGAAGAGAGGCGTGAAGAGGAGAGGAGAGAGGAAGCGTGAAGAGGAGGGAGAGAAGAAGAAGAGGAAGAGAGAGAGGAGGAGAGAAGTGGCGTGAAGAAGGAGGAAGAGAAGAAGAGCGTGAAGAAGGGGAGAGAGAGAGAAGAAGCATGAAGAAGAGGAGAGAAAAGCGTGAGATGAGGAGAAGGAGAGAAGACCGGAGGAGAGAGAAAGAAGAGAGAGAAAGTAGAGAGAGAGAGAGACGTGAAGATGAAAAGAAGAGAGAGACAAGGAGGAGAGAAGGAGGCGTAAAGGAGAGAGAAGATGGTCCGGACGCGTGGTTTGAATTGTTCAGTCAACGGTCAGGACGTTCGGGAAGCTTCGGGGTTCGAGTTCGTGCATTCGAAGAGGTTCGGGAGAAGTTCGGGGTTCGAGTCGGGTCTCTCGGGATTTACATCTGCATCGAGCCGCCATTACCGTACCTATCTCACTGTGAGTCGGCTCACAAACCTTTAGACTCATATAGACCGGAAATTGATAACCGTAGTACTAGGTTTGCATACCCGTTACTTAACCTAATTGGTACTGAATAATTAATTGGGCGTTTAAGGTTAAACCAGTTAGGAACGGATAAGCATGTTAGGGTTTAAAGAATTAAATGGTTAATTGGTTGTGTGCCGTTAGGTTGTTAGTAATGATTGGGTGATGCATTCATATAGACCGTTGTTTAGGACTGTATATGCATATATATGGTATAAGAACGATAATTAATGAATCTATATACGGGAACTAAGACGACATTAAAATATGGTTAAACCTAAACGAACGTATAGAATATTGTAACGGGATTGGGGTTTAGGTTTAATAGCGGGATTGGGGAATGAATCAAATTAAGTTAATAATGAGACGTCGGGGAGTTAGTAAGTTTACTAACTCTAAACCGACGGACCGGGGAGTTAATAAATGATGATTAGGTTTGGTTAAGAAATAAGAAGTGTGATGATTGGTGAACCGTCTACGGGTTAACAAGCGGTTAACCCAAGGTAGCGGGCGTGAAATGGATTAAAAGACTTAGAAACCCTAATAAGCCTGCTTGTGTGTGATTGTGTAATTGATTGTGATTGTGTGATTGATTGTGATTGCGTGATTGTATTGTTGTTGTTGTGAGCTTTGTGTGCAGGCTTGTTAGACTGCTCGGTGTTGGGCCGAGCAGTTATTGCGGACACTTACTCCGGTCACGGGACCGGGTAAGTTAGTGGTTCTATCTAGGTATCTTACCTAGTCAGAGCGGTGGTAGTGTAGAGGCTTGCGGAATGGTTGTGGATTTATTATTGATATTGATTGCGTGATCTGTGCTAGAGTCCCAGCGAGCCTGCGTGTTTACATTTCTGCACTAGGACTCTAGGGTGCGTTAGATTCCGCAAGCCTAGGTTATTTTGTTACGTTCCGGTACTTCCGACCCGATTGGATCCTCGGGTTTGACCTAACCGGGCCATGGTGGTTCTGGTTATGGTGTTAACCTATCGGGTGACGCCGGTAGGTGTGCGGTCCGGAGAATACGGGGTCATGTCCTAGGGCCGGACTGCATGGAAACTCGGGCTATCTAGGGGTAGTCAGAGTCACCGCGTATCGATGGACGGAGAACGGTGTCCTATACGTGGGTCCTTGTGTGCACGTATAGGAGTCGAGGGTTAGTTGCCATATAGGCGACAATGTAGACCCGTGGAAATTACCGAGATCGTAGGGCCCAGCGTTGTTTTGTTATTTCTTTCGTTGCGCGATATATAGATCGAGCCCAATCGAGGACCTGTGCCGCAGTGACTTCGATTCCCTTAATTCTCTTGTTTTGGCTATTGCTTGATTGTGTGTGGGTTGACACGACGTGGTTGTGCGTGATCGACTATTTATTTCTTGCTGCTTGTTATGTTGGGTTTTGGGGCGGGGATTGTAGAATCTAGATAGACTAGAAGCCGTTAGTGGGGAGCCGATTCACTGGGTGATCTTAGATCGCTCATTATACTCTTTTTGTATTTTTCAGGTTTAGGTAGCGGCGGACGCGGGAGATGCTCGGTGTGGTTTCGGGTTGCTTGTAACGGGATTTGATTCGTGATTGTTTTGAGTGTTTTCTCGGTTCGGCGTTATTATCATTTTGTGTATTGATTTCTCTATATATTTTACTTGACGATTGTTGGTGAAATCCTATTAAACGTTGTACTCAATGTTGATTATTCAGAAATGAAATTGTTTCCCTGATATGAGGTTTTAGTCCGAACCGACACAACTCATTGAAGTAGTGTAAGTGGTACCGCTTGTGCTATGAATATGAGGATAGCGGAGTCGAGGATAGATTGGTGCGAGCCTTTGTCTCAAACCGAACTATCTTTGGCTTCGTCCTGTGGCGAACTTTTCCCGTTCGACTTGCTCGGGTTTGATCGGTCATGTTCTTGTTTGATTGTTGACCGGTCAGCTCGACGGTCAGCGGAGAATGGGAAAGGGGCGTTACACCTGCTGAAATCATCAGTGAAGGTAATGAAGTATCGGAAATTTCCTCTGGCACTTGTGCTCATTGGGCCGCACACATCTGTATGTATAAGGCCCAATAGGTCACTGGCCCTTTCATTTGATTTGTTGAAAGGGGCCTTAGTCATTTTGCCTAGTAAACAAGATTCACATTTCTCACATGATTCATAATCAAATGAGCCCAAAAGCCCATCACTATAGAGCTTTTGAATCCGTTTCTCGTTTATGTGGCCCAAACGACAATGCCATAGAAAAGTCTGATTCGTGTCATTTGATTTGAATCTCTTGGTGTTAATGTTATAGATTGGTGCAGTCTGGTTTAAAACATAAAGCTCATTCTCTAATGGGCTGCTACCATAAAATATATCATTGTAATCAAAAGAACAACATTTATTCTTAATTGAAAACTGATATCCTTCTACATCCAAAACAGGAATAGAAATAATATTTCTGCTTATAGCAGGTACATAGTAGCAATTATTAAGTTTTAAAACCAAACCAGAAGGTAAAGACAAGTTATATGTTCCTACGGCTAATGCAGCAACTCTTGCTTCATTCCCCACGCGTAGGTCCACTTGCCCCTTCTCCAACTTCCTACTGTTGCTTAGGCCCTGCATATTTGTACAAATATGAGCACCACAACCGGTATCCAATACCCAAGAAGTAGAACCAGAAGTAGTAACATTTACTTCTATAACATAAATACCTGAAGATGAAGTCTCGAAAGTCTTCTTCTTCTTCGTTTGTGAGCACTTATCAGTCTCAGATGGGCCCTGCTTGGGTTTCGGGGCTGGCGCAGGCGTGCCCTGGTTCTCAACCTGAACTGCCTTGCCCTTTCCATTACCCTTGCCAAGTTTCTTAAACTTCTTACCCCCTTGTACCATAAGTACATTAGGAGTGCCCTTCTTGATATTAGGCTCAGCTGTCTTGAACATGCCATGCAGCTCAGTCAACGTCTTCGTCAAGTTGTTCATGTTATAGTTCATAACAAACTGATCATAACTTGACGGCAGTGACTGCAGAATGATGTCAGTAGCCAACTCTTGGCTAATGGGACAATCCAGCCTCCCAAGGTTATCAATATAACCCATCATCTTAATGACATGAGGACTGACTGGACTGTCCTTTGGTAGCTTTCATTCAATGAGAGATTTAACCGTCTGGTATCTCTCAGTTCGTGCTTGCTCCTGAAACATGCTTTTCAGGCTAGTAATCATCTCCACTGGCGACTCCACGTTCTCGTATTGCTTCTGCAAATCCGAGTTCATGGTAGCCAACATGAGACAATTCACATCGACCACATCATTGGAATGCTTATCCCAAGCACTCATTTCTGCATGTGGAGCATTGGATCTCGGTTTTTCAGGGAGAACAGTTTCCAGGACATAGTCCCTTTTCTCTTGCTTGAGAACAATTCTCAAGTTCCGATACCATTCGAGAAAATTCGATCCATTTAACTTGTCCTTCTCAAGGACGGATCGCAGGGAGAAAGAATTATTATGAGTGTTAGTCATAGCCAAGAACATAGAAAGAAAAGAGGTTTAGTTATGATGTTCAAGAAATGAGAAATCTTAACTTTTAAGATACTCGCATTATATTCAAACAATGTTTCCTCAGATGAATATAACGATCCAAGACCCATAGTTCACTAAACTTGAGTGAGCCACTGGCTATCACCCAAATTTTAGCTATCTAGGTAAGCAACAACCTTGCTAGTTATATCCAATATAACTCTTGGTTGTGGATTGACATCTTATGTCAAATCCACCTGATGTCTCTGAGCCCAAAACGATTTTGATGGCCCAGTCAAGTAAACCAATCTTTTCAGTCATGTAATTGTTGACGTCTTGCACTGCAAGTCCATCAACACGATTACCTCTGTCTTACTCATGAAATTGTGGATATCTTGCACTGCAAGTCTATCGCACAATTAAATGGGTCTTGACAGTTGACAGGATTGGAAAGACATCAAGTACCACTTGATATTTGATTGAGGAACGGAATCATTTAAAATGTTCAGTTTTATTATGTTTTAATTCTTCTAATTAATTGATTCATCTTGCTTTGGTTCTGTGATTTCAGGTTCCATAACCTAAATCATCAAATCTGATGTCGACCGACCCTACTATAGTGTCGATCGATGCAGAATAACCAAAAGCAATCCGCGATAACCGATCAATCCAATTGATCCGGTTTTGAATACCGGTCAGCGTCGATCGATGCTACATTAGCATCGGTCGATGCCAACCTAATCAAAACAATCGCAATTAAACCATTCACTGTTTTCAACCTTCATTAACCAAGCTCGATAACCGGTCCAATCCAATTGAACCGATTCATCAATCTCGCGAGGTTTGTGTCGACCGACACAACACTTGTGTCGATCGACACTAGGCGAAAACTAAGTTTTACTCGGTTTTCGCCCTGTGTCGATCGATGCCGGATTGGCATCGATCGACACCATGCGAAAAACCCTAAATTTTATTCGGGTTTTCGCCCTGTGTCGATCGATGCCGGATTGGCATCGATCGACACCATGCGAAAAACCCTAAAACGTTTTCGAACAGAACCCTAAACTAGGTTTTCATGAAAACGAATTTTAGCAAGTTTGTATCAACCATACACAGATTCAGATTCAACTAATCTAATCAATATGCTACAGATTCAATGGAACCCTAAAGCTATGATACCACTGAAGGAATTTCTAGCAGTTCTAATCAGGATTAGCAACCCTAGTCTGAATTCCGAGCCTAGGATCTAAGGTTCATATAATTGAATCTATGGGATCTCTGATTTACCTGTTTGTTTGCAGCGGAAGTATTAGCAGATAATCGAGATCACGAAGCGCCTCAAATGCTGCGCCTCTACTGGTATCCACACGCACACAAACTGGACCGCAGGGATGCTAGTGCCTTACAGAGATCTAATCTCCAGAGAGGTTTCTTTCTATGTTCTGGTGGCTGTGAATTAGGTTAGGAAACAGTTTAGGTCGACCATATATCTTATATATGTCGGCTTAAACCACAACGGAATTAACCAGCGATTAAACCGAATTAATCTGATTAATCCGCGAGTTGCATCGATCGATGCACTACTGCAACGATCGACACTGCCCCAGAATATTGATATCGAATGCATATCAAATATGCATTCACTGGATCATTACATTAATGATCAACCTCGTCTTTTAACGCCCAGTTTGCTTAGGTGTGTGACCCTGTAGGATCATATAACACTAGCAATGAGTTCTCAACTCATTGATCATAAGTGGCTTCTAGCAAAGCGTTATGACTACCCAGTGTTATGTGATTGTCTTATCTCTACTATACGACTTTCACTTAGAGCAAGTACAATAGATTTCAGGACATTCCCAACAATATTATCTTATGAGCGGATTTAAACCATCAAATTCTATTAAACATGCTGATTCAATGGAAAACCCTAAGGCTCTGATACCACTGAAGGAAATTCCTAGCAGTTCCTAATCCGATCAGGCAACCCTATGAATGAATTCCGAGCCTAGGATCTCAGGGTTTGTGTTATTGAATCATGGATCTCGCGTTTACCTTGTTCTGGCAGTGGAATGAATGGTACAACGAGATCAGTAGCGATTCAGATGCCTCGCCTCTATCGTAGTCCACATGCACACAATCTGGAAAGCCGGGATGCTAGTGCCGGATCTAGGAATCGAAGAAAGAGTTTTCTGCTTTCTCTGATCTAGAAAACTGAACGGCTTACTATCTGGTCGATCATATAAGCCTATATATATACGACCTTTTATGACTAAACCATCTTTCGGGTTTAACCGAAAAAGTCTAAGTCATAAACCGAAACATCAGTTTCGGAATCGACCCCGTGTCGATCGATACACCTACTGTGTCGATCGACACACCTCTCTTTAATCGATATTGATATGTATCCAATACACATCATCTTGATCACCACCATGATGATCATTCCCATATGTATGCTTCCAGATTGCTTAGGTGTGTGACCCTATAGGATCATATAATACTGGCAGTAAGTTTACAACTTACAGACTGCAAGAGGCTTCTAGCAAAACATTGCAACCGGCCAGTATCATACAACATGTCTGATCTCGATACACAACTATCGTTAGAGTAAGTACAATGTGATTTCAGGACATAATCCCAACAGTACCGATTAGAGAAGAAGTTAAAAAGAGGACTGGTATTTTTCAGGATGGCGGAGAAGGATATTATTTAGGCCTTCCGGAGTCCTTCGGAGGTGCTAAAGTCTATGTCCTTAGTTAACTCCAGAGCAAGATCTTCGGATGGCAACATAAATTTTTAACTCCAGCTGGGAAAGAGATTCTTTTGAAGTTAGTTGCAACGGCCCTCCCAACCTATACGATGTCGTGTTTCCTGCTGCCTAAAAAGATCTGTAAGCAAATTGCCTCCCTAATGGCTGAGTTTTGGTGGAAGGGAGCGAAAGAGAAGAGAGGCATGCATTGGAAGACTTGGGAGGCTCTTAATAAAGCTAAGAAGGATGGTGGGCTCGGCTTTAAAGGTATTGAAGCTTTTAACTTGGCATTACTGGGAAAACAGTTGTAGAGAATGCTGACTCTCAAGAACTCACTGTTAGCCAGAATTTTTAAAGCCAGATACTTCTGCGACACAAACCCTTTGAATGCGACCCTTGGTTCTCGACCATCATACGCCTGGAGAAGTATCTTCCAGGCCAAGGAGCTGATATTAAAAGGGGCTCGGATGATTATTGGGAATGGAAAAGATGCCTCAATTTGGGAAGATTATTGGGTAAATGCAAAGCCGGCAAGACCAATCCAAGCAACAAACATCCTTTTATCGGAACAACAAGAGATACTAACCAATCTTACCAGTGTTAGTGACTTGCTTGTTGATGAAGGTAGGGAATGGAACCAAAACCTCATCATCGACCTATTCGAAAGAGAACAATATAGGAGGATCAGCAAGATCAGGCCAGGAGGGAACCAAAGCAGAGATGGTTATAGCTGGGAGTTCACTAAAACCGGCTGCTATACGATCAAGTCCGGCTACTGGACAGTCCTCAATTTGATCAAGGAGCAGGCAATATTAGAGAGCTGTAACCAACCAAGCCTTGAAGTTCTATACAACATGGCCTGGAAAGCATAAGTTAGCCCCAAAGTTCAACATTTCCTCTGGAGATGTCTAGGTAATTGTCTTCTTGTTGCTGCTAACATGAAATACATACATCTCTGCAAAGATGATTACTGCGGTCGGTGTAATGCCGGAATAGAATCAGTGAACCATCTGTTTTTTACATGCCCTTATGCTCTCCTGATTTGGGCAGTATCTCCAATACCGGCTCCTCCCTATGGTAACATGACCGACTCCTTCTATGAAAATTTTCACTATATTATGTCATGTAAGCCGGATTACCCCTATGAAGAAAACAAAGGTAAACTCAGTCCATGGATTTTATGGAGAATCTGGAAAAATAGGAATGACTTCCTTATACGAAATGTGGACTATGATGCTCAGGAATCAGTAGAGAAGGTTATAGGGGATATGGAGGAATGGGCTGACAGCACTAAAGAGAAGATAAAGATTGAAACACCTAGAGATGTGGGTAAGAAACATATCAAATGGACAAAACCTCTGACCGGTTAGGTTAAATGTAATGTGGACGGAACTTGGTCTAGTGTGATGGATCACAGTGGAGTTGGATGGGTCTTAAGAGATCACAATGGAACAGCACTTTGGCTTGGAGCTAAGAAGATCAGCAGAACACAAACGCCCCTAGAAACTGAAGCTGAGGCTCTCAGATGGGCTCTTCTTTGTTTGAGACGATTCAACTACAAGAAGATTATAATTGAAACTGATGCTCAAAGCCTTGTTAATACTATCCAGAGAGGAGAAGATTGGCCGACCATCAATGCAATCCTTATGGATTGTCGATGTCTGATGCACTGTTTTGATGATCTCAGCTTACATTACTTAGGAAGAGAGAGTAATATGGTTGCAGATAGGATAGCTAAGGCCACTTTTTCGTTTGAGAATCATGTGTCTAAGTTATATTCTACTGTCCCAAATTGGCTAAATCCTTGTATAGAGGATGAAAAACTTTAATGTAACTTTTATTTGGTGAATGAAAGTTGATGTTTTGAGTTAAAAAAAAAAAAAAAAAAATCAAAACATCCGCATAAAATTCCCAAAGGCATATTTTGTGACAAAACCCGACCCGCCTGGCTCGGATCAAACTCGATCCGATCTGATCCGATCTGACCCGTTAATTTGCATAAAAGCACGTCTCCTTTGGTTTCCCTTATATTCGTCTAGTGACTCCGATTGGATCGCTGTTCGTCATTTCTCACTACGAGAAAAAGGTATCTCTCTCTCTCTCTTTCCTTCATCACATTTCTCGTTCACTTGCCTCAGATCTGACGGCGATTTCAAATCTTCTTCAGTTTCTCTCGCATCGCTCCTCTCTCAACTGGCCGTTGACGGTCCCGTCCCGGCCGTGGATCTGATTCTGACCCCGGATTCTGTTGCCGCGATCTGCGGTCAAACATGGCGGCAGCAAACGCCCCAATCACGATGAAGGAGGTCCTAACGGTGAGTTCTCCCTCTTCAGTCTCCCTTTTTAGAAATATATGCATACCTCTTGGAATCGAGCTAAAATTTGGACGATTAACATGTTTCTGTAGTTGCGGTCTCTGATTTTTGATGATTTGGTTGTTATATGATTGATTCCATTATTCTTACTGTTTTGAATTCTGTCCGATCGTTTCGGTATCAGTCGATTTTCCATGTCTCTGATAAGATTTCCCTAGCATACGCTCAGATCTGTGTTACCTCAACGTATCGAGCCCTGAATTTCAAGATTTTGTATAGTCAGATGTGTCGATTCACTCGGATCTCGTACCTTAGTTCATGAACTATGCGACATAACGCTTTGTTTTGAAAATTTTCAGCTTCCGAGCATTGGGATCAATCAGCAATTCATCACGTTTACGAATGTTACTATGGAGTCTGACAAGTACATATGTGTACGAGAGACGGCACCGCAGAACAGCGTCGTAATTATAGATATGAACATGCCGATGCAGCCTCTAAGGAGACCTATAACTGCAGATTCTGCTCTTATGAACCCAAACTCGAGGATCCTTGCTTTAAAAGGTATTTGTCTGTTTCCTTCTATTGCTAAATCGTGCACCTAGAATAGTTTCCTTTTGAAGGTTTCCTTGAATCATGGATAACTCCTACTTCGTTTTGTTAACAACATATGCTATCTATTACGGATTCGATGCTTTTGATTTTTTTTTTTCTTGCTCTCAAGTTTAATTCATATCTTCATATTGGATAAAATCATAAACTCACGTGATTCATAAGTTTGAATGAGTACGTGCCCGTTGTGATACATCATTTGTTACGAAACCTACTATATTAATTCAGTATGGAAAAGTAACTACATTCATATGTTTCAATCTTATGCTCTTGTTCTGAACTTGGGTAAGATATGTTGAACGCAGACATCAGTTTAGAGTTCTATGTTTTCTGACATGTGTTAAATCTCTCATGGTTGTGTTGTGTCTCAAGCCTACTGTAGACTTGTAGTTCAATTAGGTCTGTAGTGGATGCTTCCTTACATTGGCTATTACTTATTTGTTCCTTTGTTGCTCACTTTTTTCTTTAATTTTTATATAGCTCAAGTTCCAGGAACTACTCAGGATCACCTACAGATATTTAACATCGAAGCAAAAGCAAAGTTGAAATCCCATCAGATGCCTGAACAGGTGAGCATCGTAACAAATTTTTTTTTTACTCGATTATCTTTCACGTTGGACACTTTATCAGAGTCTGATTTTGCTGGTCTGAATTTTATTTTTGGATATCAACCACCGATGTTTTACAGGTTGCTTTTTGGAAATGGATTACACCAAAGATGTTGGGGCTGGTCACACAAACTTCCGTGTGTCATTGGTCGATTGAAGGTTTTGTATCTTTAACTTACTGTCATCTTATTAGTATCATGTATATGTAATTTCTCATTTTGCTCCGATATTTCCAGGTGATTCTGAGCCAGTTAAGATGTTTGATAGAACGGCCAATTTGGCAAACAACCAAATTATTAACTATAAGTGCTCTCCTAATGAGAAGTGGTTGGTGTTGATTGGAATTGCTCCTGGCTCTCCTGAGGTAGGTCTACTGTCTGTGCAACATATTAGTACGAATGAAGGCATCATAATGGCAGTCATTGTATATTCTTGACGGGCTCTTTTCATTATCATCATCTGTAGAGACCACAACTGGTAAAAGGGAACATGCAGCTATTCTCTGTTGATCAACAGCGGAGCCAGGCCCTTGAAGCACATGCTGCTTCATTTGCTCAGTTTAAGGTAAACTATGTGGTTCATTTTTGAGTTCATTCCGTGGTCTAATCTTGAACTGTAGTATGACAAGAAACATTATGAATGACAGGTCCTTGGGAATGAGAATCCTTCTATTCTTATATCCTTTGCAAGCAAGAGCTTTAATGCTGGGCAGATTACATCAAAGTTGCATGTCATTGAGCTTGGTGCCCAACTAGGTTAGCTTCCTCAACTGCTCGATATTTTCATGTTTATTTATCATCTTTGGCTACATTTTTAGTTGGTAATCATCTGATGTCTAAAGGTGGGCAATTATCTTTGCAGGAAAACCATCATTTTCAAAGAAGCAGGCTGATCTCTTTTTTCCCCCAGATTTTGCGGATGATTTTCCTGTAGCCATGCAGGTTTGTAGTTGCGTTAGAAGTTCAATTAAGTTCCATAGCTGCTGGTGAAAATTTCATGACATCATTTTCTCCTTTTCCCGACAGGTCTCTCACAAATTTAACTTGATATATGTAATCACGAAGCTTGGCCTGTTGTTTGTATACGATTTAGAGACGGCTTCTGCTATCTACAGAAATCGGATAAGTCCAGACCCAATTTTCTTGACTTCGGAAGCTTCCTCAGTTGGTGGTTTCTATGCCATTAATAGGCGAGGACAAGTTCTTTTGGCTACAGTAAACGAGGCTACGATAATACCTTTTATTAGCGGTCAAGTATGTTTAACCTTCTTTCAGTTTTTCTCTATTCAGTCTATCTATTTCATCATGACATGTTAAGAACACTATGCTTTTGTATAACAGTTGAACAATTTGGAACTTGCTGTCAATCTGGCTAAAAGAGGAAACCTCCCTGGTGCAGAAAATCTGGTATGTTACCTTGGTTCAGATGTGTGGATCTGTTCTCTTGCTGAAGTAATTATAGTTAATGAAAGCCAGCTGGACGAAATAGAGAGTCATTCGTTGATGTGAAATTTCTCATATTCAGTTTGGATGTTGCAGGTTGTCCAGCGGTTTCAAGAGTTATTTGCTCAAACAAAGTACAAGGAGGCTGCTGAGCTTGCTGCTGAATCTCCTCAGGGGATTCTACGGACACCTGATACGGTGGCTAAATTCCAGGTATTTGTTCCATATTCAAGCAAGTAATCCTCTGCGAACATGCTATCTGTTATTAGATGTAGGTAACAGCAATCTAAAACTACAAGATCGCACTATTCAATTTTGCAGAGTGTTCCTGTACAAGCAGGGCAAACTCCTCCCTTGTTACAGTATTTTGGGACCCTTTTGACTAGAGGGAAGCTCAATTCATATGAGTCTTTGGAACTATCTCGGCTTGTTGTGAATCAAAACAAGAAGAACCTCTTGGAAAATTGGTTGGCAGAGGATAAGTTAGAATGCAGTGAAGAACTTGGAGACCTTGTCAAGGTAATCATAAAATTGACCTGTCCTTCAATGCCTCCTTTAGCATGTTGTAACGATAATCTTTTCTGTTCCAGACTGTGGATAATGACCTTGCTCTGAAAATATACATCAAAGCTCGAGCTACTCCAAAAGTTGTAGCAGCTTTTGCAGAACGAAGGGAGTTTGATAAAATACTGATTTACTCAAAGCAGGTAAACAATACGTTTAAAAGTTTGCCCCTCCCTGTTATGGTTACCCGGAAGTTAATTGTGCTTACATCGTACCATTGTTTCATATTGTGACTTTAGGTTGGGTACACACCGGATTACATGTTTCTTCTGCAAACCATTCTCCGTACAGATCCTCAGGTTAGTGTGGTGCATTTTTGATACTTGCAACATATTAAACTTTGGAATGACTGGTTTACTGAATGCTTGCTTCATAGCACAAGAAGAGTCACGAATCCAGTAACTTTTATTGATTGATTTTAACCTGATGTTGTTTACTATGCAGGGAGCAGTAAATTTTGCTTTAATGATGTCCCAAATGGAAGGAGGTTGTCCAGTTGACTACAACACTATCACTGATCTTTTCCTTCAGGTCGGTAAATAAGTATAAAATAGTGTATACAACAATGTTCACAGCTCATTACAAGAGAGTTTTCATGTACTAATTTACTTGTGCATATACAGAGAAATCTGATCCGTGAAGCGACCGCTTTCCTTCTGGATGTTCTGAAGCCAAATTTACCTGAGCATGCGTTTCTGCAAACTAAGGTTGAAAAAGAGTTGCCACCTTGCATCTGTTTGTTCTTTCCCTATTCATCTTCCTTTCTCAGACCTTTACTTTACTTTCAACTTAGGTTCTGGAGATCAATTTGGTAACCTTTCCCAATGTGGCTGATGCAATTTTAGCAAATGGGATGTTCAGCCACTATGACCGCCCTCGTGTTGCTCAGCTTTGTGAAAAGGCTGGACTTTATATCCAATCTTTAAAGGTGTTGCTCAATGTTTAGTCTTTTTGTTTGTGGGCATAATTTGTGTATTATCTTTTTTTTTTTTTAATCTCTAACTTCTATTCCTTTTGCTTTGTGCAGCATTACTCAGAGTTACCTGATATTAAACGTGTAATTGTGAACACGCATGCTATTGAGCCGCAGGTAATACCTCTGAACTAAATTTTTGTTGCTAAACTCCTGGATGGTCGAGTTGCTGAATATCTCTCTGCTCAAAATGCAGGCTCTTGTCGAGTTTTTCGGTACTCTTTCTAGCGAGTGGGCTATGGAGTGCATGAAGGATCTTCTGCTGGTCAACCTGAGAGGCAACCTTCAGATAATCGTTCAGGTAAGTGCTGTGGTGTGGTATGATATGATTTTTTTATTGTGACACTGACGTGTCGATATCTTTGCAGGCTTGCAAGGAGTACTGTGAGCAACTTGGTGTTGATTCATGCATTAAACTCTTTGAGCAGTTCAAGTCGTATGAAGGGCTATACTTCTTCCTAGGTTCATATTTGAGTATGAGGTGATTTATCAGATACTTTCATTCCTGTAAATAAGCACAATCCTTTTGTTTCTATTCGAATGATAAACAATGTGTTCCTTCTGTGCGATAGTGAGGATCCTGAGATTCACTTCAAGTACATTGAAGCAGCTGCCAAGACTGGTCAAATAAAGGAGGTTGAGCGTGTCACTAGAGAGTCCAACTTTTATGATGCTGAAAAGACGAAGAACTTTTTGATGGAAGCTAAGCTTCCTGATGCCCGACCTTTGATAAATGTTTGCGACCGTTTCGGCTTTGTGCCTGATCTTACTCATTACCTGTACACAAACAACATGCTTCGTTACATTGAAGGTTACGTTCAGAAGGTATGGAGTTTCTTGAGGCTACTGTTAGTGTGTGGAAGTTTGGCATTTTAGGCATTAAATTATTATAATGTGATTCCTTTTGCAGGTCAACCCTGGGAATGCTCCCTTAGTTGTGGGGCAGCTGCTTGATGACGAATGCCCTGAAGATTTTATTAAAGGCCTCATTCTCTCTGTTCGTTCATTGCTTCCAGTTGAACCCCTTGTTGAGGAATGTGAGAAGAGGTGTGAATCTTTTTAGTCAGCTTGGTTTCAGTTCATACCCTTTGTTCTTAAAGATCTAATGTGTATTTGTCTTTTCAGAAATCGACTCCGTCTCCTTACTCAGTTCTTGGAGCACCTAGTTAGTGAGGGAAGCCAAGATGTGCATGTCCATAATGCATTGGGTAAAATAATCATAGACAGTAACAACAACCCTGAGCATTTTCTGACCACCAACCCGTACTACGACTCTAAGGTTGTGGGTAAGTACTGCGAGAAACGTGATCCCACCCTCGCTGTTGTGGCATACAGAAGAGGACAATGTGATGATGAACTCATCAATGTCACCAACAAGAACTCTTTGTTCAAGTTACAAGCCAGGTATTTGATTACTGCTAACCAAACTACTTATTCCACAGTGGTTCCTCTGTAGTTTGCTTATGCGCGGTTTTCCAACTTCAGGTACGTAGTGGAGAGGATGGATGGTGACCTCTGGGAGAAGGTTCTTACGGAAGAAAATGAATATAGAAGACAACTTATTGACCAAGTTGTGTCTACTGCTTTGCCCGAAAGCAAGAGCCCAGAGCAAGTCTCTGCAGCTGTTAAAGCATTCATGACTGCTGATCTGCCGCATGAGCTTATTGAGCTTCTTGAAAAGATTGTGCTTCAAAATTCTGCCTTCAGTGGAAACTTCAATCTGCAAAATCTGCTTATACTGACTGCAATCAAGGCAGATCCGTCTAGAGTTATGGATTACATTAACAGGCTGGATAATTTTGATGGCCCGGCTGTTGGAGAAGTGGCGGTTGATGCCCAATTATATGAGGAAGCTTTTGCGATTTTTAAGAAGTTTAACTTAAATGTACAAGCTGTCAACGTATTGTTAGATAACGTCAGAAGCATTGAGCGAGCTGTTGAGTTTGCTTTCCGGGTTGAAGAGGATGCTGTTTGGAGCCAAGTCGCTAAGGCTCAGCTTAGAGAGGGACTAGTCAGTGATGCAATCGAGTCCTTTATCCGTGCTGAGGATGCCACTCATTTCTTGGAGGTCATACGTGCTACTGAAGATGCTAATGTCTATGATGACTTGGTCAGATATCTTCTTATGGTTAGGCAGAAGGTGAAAGAACCCAAGGTTGATAGTGAGCTCATCTATGCTTATGCAAAGATTGAAAGGTTGGGTGAGATTGAAGAATTTATTCTGATGCCAAACGTTGCTAACTTACAAAGTGTCGGTGATCGCCTGTATGACGAAGCTCTCTATGAGGCCGCAAAAATAATTTACGCGTTCATTTCGAACTGGGCCAAGTTAGCCGTCACACTTGTGAAGTTGCAGCAGTTCCAAAGTGCTGTTGATGCTGCAAGGAAAGCAAACAGTGCAAAGACATGGAAGGAAGTCTGCTTTGCTTGTGTTGATGCAGAGGAATTCCGGTTGGCTCAAATATGTGGACTTAACATTATTATACAGGTGAATAATTACCTGATCTTGGTGAAAGTTTTCTTCAATTTTGAATGATATTATTTTCCCATGGCTAATCTTTTTGTGCTCTAATAGGTGGATGACCTGGAAGAAGTCAGCGAGTACTACCAGAACAGAGGATGCTTCAATGAATTAATCTCACTTATGGAGAGTGGACTTGGTCTGGAACGGGCTCACATGGGGATCTTCACCGAGTTGGGTGTACTGTACGCCAGATACCGTTACGAGAAGCTTATGGAACACATCAAGTTATTCTCGACTCGCCTCAACATTCCCAAGCTTATACGGGCCTGCGATGAACAACAGCATTGGCAGGAACTTACCTATCTTTACATTCAATATGATGAGTTTGATAATGCTGCTACCACTGTCATGAACCACTCTCCTGAAGCATGGGAGCACATGCAATTCAAAGACATTGTTGCCAAAGTTGCGAATGTTGAGCTTTACTACAAGGCCGTCCACTTCTACTTGCAAGAGCACCCTGATATAATCAACGATCTTCTCAATGTGCTTGCTCTGCGGTTAGATCACACACGTGTCGTTGATATTATGCGCAAGGTTTGAGGCTGACCCTTGAATTTATTTTTTCCCTTAAACTTATCAGCAGTGGGTTAATAATGATTAATTTCTAATGATATTTATCTTCCTGATCTCAGGCTGGTCACTTGCGTCTTATCAAGCCGTACATGGTTGCAGTTCAGAGCAACAATGTTTCTGCTGTAAACGAAGCTCTGAATGAGATATACGTAGAAGAAGAAGACTATGACAGGTTGCGCGAGTCTATCGATTTGCATGACAGCTTTGATCAGATAGGCCTCGCTCAAAAGGTAAGACTTTAAATCTATCTATATATCGAGTATCTATTTTACATCTTCTTTTATATCATTTCTTATTAATCTTCACGTGAATGGTGCGAACAGATTGAGAAACACGAGCTTGTAGAAATGAGACGTGTGGCTGCATATATCTACAAGAAAGCTGGTAGATGGAAGCAATCAATTGCTTTATCGAAGAAAGATAACATGTACAAGGACTGTATGGAAACTGCTTCACAATCCGGCGACCATGACCTTGCAGAACAACTTCTGGTTTACTTCATTGAACAGGTATGTGTTTCAAGCACGGTTACATCAAAACCATTTATTTATTTAGCTTTTTTTGGTAGGCGGTTGAACAGAAGATGAAATTAAGAATCTTTTTTTTTTTTTAATTGTACAGGGGAAAAAGGAATGCTTCGCCACATGTCTGTTTGTCTGTTATGACTTAATCCGACCAGATGTTGCTCTAGAACTTGCTTGGATCAACAATATGATTGACTTTGCGTTCCCATATCTCCTCCAGGTGATTTATTCTTCAAATTCCTTAAACGAGATAGGAAGTAGGAACCATGTAAACGTTATATATGATCAATTCTCTTTCTCCCTATTTGTTTATGGCAGTTTATCCGAGAATACTCTGGGAAAGTGGACGAACTAATCAAGGACAAGATAGAGGCACAGAAAGAAGTGAAGGCCAAAGAGCAGGAAGAGAAGGATGTCATGTCCCAACAGGTACTACTTTTTACAGTCACACTCATACATCATATCCTTAAAGTTTGCTAAAAAAATCGAAAAACACACTTACGTCTTGATTTTGTAATGAGAACAGAACATGTACGCTCAATTATTGCCACTGGCTCTACCTGCACCACCGATGCCAGGAATGGGAGGAGGTTATGGTCCGCCACCTCCGATGGGAGGAATGCCAGGAATGCCTCCAATGCCACCATTTGGAATGCCACCGATGGGCGGCTACTAAGACTATCGGAAAAACAAAAGCTATCCATTTAAGTAATCAAAAACTCATAGTCGCGCGCAATCTGTACCATGGTGTATTCGTCTAGTACAGGACTGAGCGGGGTTTGTCCGAATGTTTGCTTGTTTGGTTTTATAGGTATGTGTGGATAATAATCTGGTACTTTCGTTTGTATTCTTTGGGGGTTTTAGGTGAGTCATTTTTGGTTGTAATCCATTTTACTATTTTTCTTTGGAGGGGAGAGAGGTGACTGATTCCTTACTAGTCTACTTATCATTTTACTTTGATCTTCTCTCGTATGAGTTCTTTCTTTTTTTCAGCTTATCCTTTCTCTATATTCTCAACGTTATAGATTTTGAGTTTTATGAATTTTTTGCTTGTTTTGTTTTGGCTTACTTTCTCTTCTTGTTAGCTTGGCTATGGTTTTCAAAAAGGGTTTGAAAATACATTGTCAGATGAATCACTCTCGCTTTGGGAATATCAAGTTCCTCTTTTTTTCCACTGGTACTAAGGTTGAATACGGAGATGGAATACAGACATACAAGTCTAAAGTCGGCTATCACTAACCGATATCAGAGCCGGCGGATAAACGATAATCTCCGGACCCAATATAAACAACACTATATTCAAAATTATTATAATACTCAGCAAGTGAAGAACATCTTGAGAAAAAAAAAGAAACAGGTCATTCCTACGGATCATAATCTCATATGGCCCCCAAGGCCAAAAGTTATTCTAGCATGTCCTTTTTAATCTGTGTAAGGCCTCTTTTATATGAAATTCCGAAATTGCCCTTAATGAATTTTTTTTTTTCAAAAATGTACAAATTGTATAATTGGTACAACTGGTACCACTCGTATAACTGGTATAACTAGTACAACTCGTATAACTGGTACAACTAGTACGACTCATGTGTTCTAATGTTGTTTATTATTCTTTTTTCAGATGACAATGAATAATATCAATGACATAATCATACATTTTGATTATGAGGGAGATGAAGTACGATGGAATCGGAAAATCGTCATATTTCCAATTTTATGATGGGAGGAACTTTGGAAGATGTCACTCATTCTACTTGAGATGTTCCTGGGGAAATACTAACTCAACATGTTTTATCTCTTGCTTATTAGAAAAAAGAAAGAAAGAAACTAAGTGACTAGATTTCCATCAATTGGAGAATTTCAAAGAAAGAAAAAGAACTCATTGTCATTTAAGCGATTTTTATGGTGAAAACTTTAAAAGTTGATTGTGTAGATTGTTTGTGTTGTGGATATTATTTGTGTTTATGTAGTACTTTTTAAAACTCAAGTTTGAATGCATGATATTTCTTTTAGGTATGACTGGTACAACTAGTCCAACTCTTTGATAATACAAAAATATAAAACTTTATTTTTTGGTAAATACAATCCCGATGTTAGTTTTAAAACGCCATTAAAACATTTGTAAATATATTTTCACATTTGTATTAATTAATCAAATTCAAATTTTGGTATTTGTTGCATGAGCATCACATTTGTACATAATCTACCTTATACTTTTAAGGCTAGTATTGAAAGCATAACAACACTAATATGAAAAATAATCAACAAAGCATTTTTCACATGTTATGATATAAAAATATTATAAGTCTAGTTTATTTACTTAATTTCATAAATACAACTAGAAAAAATTAGTATAGGTCATGGTATTACTAATTATAAATTAAAACTATGAAAGTACAACTCTTTGTTAAAAAAAATAATTTGGTACGACTAGAAAACTAGTACAACTTTTTGTTTAAAAAAAAAAAAAATTACGACAGCGCACGTATTCCTCATTTTTCTGTTTTCAAGTTTTTCATTTATACCAAAGAGTTATTCTAGTTATGCTAGTTATATCCAAAATTTCAAAATTGCAAAAAATGTTCTAGTAGTACTTAAAATAAACATTTTCAAAAAATTGTTCTAGTTATACCTAGAATAAACATAACAATAAATAAAACCAAAGAATGTACCAAATATTTAAGTGTTAATTGATTGATAGACGATGTGTTTTTTTAGTATTGTGTACAAAAGCTACACCACTG
Source organism: Orychophragmus violaceus (assembly GCA_030180135.1). Taxonomy (NCBI): domain Eukaryota; kingdom Viridiplantae; phylum Streptophyta; class Magnoliopsida; order Brassicales; family Brassicaceae; genus Orychophragmus; species Orychophragmus violaceus. The sequence continues at coordinate 91,579,246 of CM058240.1, forward strand.
ACTAACTTGATAACATAACAATCATGATACACCATGCCTCTTCACGTGTAGATTGCTTATTAGCATCTGGGGACGAGACTCGTTTGAGTTCTTTCTTCAATTGGTTAAGATCAGATTTATACTCTCTTAGTTTAGAAGACACATAGTTTTAGCACCCGGCTGCAAACTTCTTGCCTCAACATCCGTTTTCCGAATCTTCACAAGAAAAAAAACAGGAGCATATACTGATTAAAGAAACAAAAAAAAAGAGAGAAGGATTTCCACATTAAATGGCAATACCAAGACATCAGCTTCTTCTATTCCAGACTTAATCTGAGCAAGCTTCCTCTTCTTTTCTTCTGCAAAATCACATAGCAATTAATCAAACCTCTCCTCTGGTTTAATGGCGCAAGTGTGAACATGTCTATAAACTGTAACTCCATTAAAGACAGTAATCGGATAATAGACTGATAGAAAACTGAATAAACTTATGCAGCTTAGTTTCATTGTTATCTTTGAGCTAATAAAGCTTTCATCTTCAGTCTCAATAACTACTCGAAAACACTTACGTATCCAATCAAAGCAATGGTATAACATATCATATATCAACCAACATTCCCAGATGCCACCCAAATTCGGGAAATCAAACGAAAATATTCGACATTTAGGTGTTGAGTACGCAGGATTGGTTTTCTAGAATCAGGGAAACTAAGGATCTGAACTAATTTACCTCTGTCAGAGAGAAGCGACGCATAATGACATCTTCTGGAGAGATTGGTCGAGAGCTCGCAGTACTGACGCTCGCAACCTTCAAATACGTCGTCATATTCTTTCTTCAATCAAAGGGGTTTCGAAGAAAATTCAATCTGATATGTTCAAGCAGATCCTTTGTTAGATTTGATTGGATTTAGGGTTGGTCGGTTGTGAAAATTGAAAAAGTGAAATGGGAGTCGGGGAGATACGGATCGATTGTGATTTAGAGCTTTGATAATTTTTCAGGTTGGATCTGAATGATTTGGATTTGGGATCGGTTTGGTTAGGTTGGGTTGTAAATAATCAAAATATTGAGGTTAAAATCGAAATTGACTATATTTTTCTACTTAAAAAAATTAATCAAAAATAGAGGGGTTTTTCTCAGAATTTTGGTGAGCCTTAAGGGCCACCAGAGATTATGATCCCATTCCTACTCACAACCTTGCAAAATAGAAATTCGGAAAAAATCCAAAAAAAAAAAAAAAGATTAAAGACTGGGAACACTTTATTCCTTTGATACATTTCTTCGAACTTCCCATAGACGAGCCCCAACACCAAGATCGAAGCAAACAAAAGCATCTACTGACGCCTGAAGTAGCTGATCATGGCTAAGATATTCAACACTCCAATCACTCTTGCTTATCTCCCGATCTAGCCTCACTCCTCGAAGCCCCATACATCTCACAACAATATCCTCAAGCGAACAACCCCTCACACTCATACCTTGTGAATCTACAACGTACTTCCTTCCGTCCAGAAGTTGTCCAATCTCCAACTGATGTCTAGTTCGTTCTAGCTTCTTCGCGTCTTGACTGTTCCTAACACCAACGAAAGTTGTATCTGGATTGGTGAGGAAACTTCGAAGGACATTGGGAACACGTTTACAGTAAGAGAGCTGGATGATGATACATCGTTGACCCACACATAACTGGAGAGTATCCGCTGGACGGTCGTAACTAGGCGGTACGAAATGCCATGACGGTGTCCACTGGACGCCGACTCCAACGACGAGAGGATGACAAGAGCGAGAACAACGGTGACGTTCAACACTTCTCCAAAGAAATCCACAGAGTAATCTCGGTGAGACGTGTATTTCGCGGTGGTTCTGATCGTTGGAGCCATTTGTTTTTTTTCTTTCTTGAAAAGTAATATAGGATATAAATATTATTGAGTTTAGATTGTATTGATACGATATTTATGTATATGGTATTTATCATTAACATGTTGATAACATCAAATAATCTGTTCTTATTCCTAGTTAAAAGCTAACTAGGGTTTTTGTGGTGAGACTCCAACAGTACTTATATTTTTCTTATTGTTACAGTCGGATGACAGTAAAACCGTAAGAGCATCCACATTGGTGTTACTCTCTTTTGGGGTTCCTAAAAAAAAATTATTATTATTTTTTTTTTTTTTTACAGATGGAACAAAAAAAAAAAAAAAAAGTAACCAATAAAGATGCGCCACGTCACGTGAATAGCGAAGAGACGGGTTCTTAACTAAGGATTTTAAGAACCTGTCTCTTAACTATTCACGTAGGACCTACAAATATTTTATTATTTTTGATTTAAGAACTTGTGCTAAGAAAGCCTTTTGAAAATTGCAAGTTTTGTAAATTTTTCTTTTATAGTACTTGTTTTGTCAACTGCATCATTTAGTTTTAAAATATACTATACACTATCATTTTGTCATCAAAGTACAAAAATATTTTAATTATCAAAATAATAAATATCTGAAGACGTGATAAAAACTTCACAATCATTGATATAAACATTTACATAAAAATCTGTTTTTTTGTTCTCCCAAAGAAACTACAACCATTCCAGTTCCTGTCTGTGTATCTCTAAAAATATCTCTACTCAACCTGAGGACAAAACCAAACTACAAATATCTTAAATCACTATCACTCCACACGCCGTCGTTTTCAGTCTCACTGCCTTGCCAGCGACACGGACGAGTCGACTCGGATTGAGACTCGGCAAAGCGGACAACTTGACTCGGTCTGAAGCCACCGATCAACACATTCGCAGTGGTAACAATGGCGACACAGAGGAAGCACTTTCATCTTCTCTCCTTCTTCGAGACCACCGAGGCATATACAACAGTCCTTCTCTTCCTCCGTCGCTTCTCTCCGGTAGAGCACCACCGGCAAACTCCGAATGGCGGCCGGGTCAAGACCTCCGCTAACGCACGGCGTGAATGGAGGAGACGTCGTGTGGAGGTTGATGGGGTCACGAATAAGACAGCTCCGGTGGATGTAGAGAGTGAGTAAGGCGAAGAAAATGACGATGGAGAATAGAGCAATGACGGAGAAGATTGTCCGGCCGTGAATCTGGATGTTCCGGTCGTCGTATTGGTTCTCGTGCCAGTACAAAAGCATTGAGGCTCTTGGAGACGGTGATGATGACGTCATTTCCCGGTTGGCGATTGATGGTGTTTTGTTTTTGGTCGTCGATAGTAAACGTACAATGTGTACAATATATAAATACAGTTATTGTTAATCATGTGATTGTATATATTGATAATTTTAATAAAAAATAAGCAGAGCGAATATTAATTAGAGTTAAGAGTAGGCGTGGCAAAAAAAACGGAACCCAAGAACCAAACTAGAACCGATCAAAAATTTTACTTCGATTCTGGTTCTGGTTCCAACCAAAATATCTATTGGATATTGAGATTGTGAAACTATAGATACCGGTTCGGTTTTAGGTATTATCTTGGAACCGATATGAAAAATTGATTACATGAATATACATATGTATAAAATATGATTTTAAGCATTTTGGGTATTTTCTTAGTTTTTCAGATATTGTTTATTTTATCGGGTAAATTATTTTTACATTTTGGGTATATTTTGACATATCGAATAATTTTTTATATTTGAAGTATTTTTTGACATATCGGATAATTTTGTTTTATATTTCGGGTATCGTGTATTTTTTACATTCTGAATATTTGTAACATATCATATATAAAATATACTGAATCGATAAGAACCAAATTTTTTTGGATATTTTCCGACTCATCAACCTATGTATCCGAACTGATTTGGAAACGATGGAAACCGAATTGGAACCAAACCGAAAAATAAATATCCATTAAATCTTAAACTTCCGTACTCTAAATACCTGGAACCAATCAGTTACTACTTGGAATCAAACCAAATATCTAATATCTCAAGCTTAGTTAAGACCTTCCACGAGTAGGACAAGTAAAAGTCATGTTTGAAGGACAGTGGGGTTTAAATATAGTGAGTTCGATTGGTGAACAAAAGCGGAACGGTTAGATTAGCGGTTAGCGGAAGTGGTAAGCGGTTAAATAGTTCAAAGCTGTAAGTGAAAGCTGTTAGAGAAAGCGGTAACAAAAAGCTGAGAGTAATTGTTTTTACTGTAGCTTTTAAAACGTTTTAGTGATTGGTAACAAACAAAGCGGTAAGCCTCTAACGTTTTTACTATAACGTAACCAATCGGAGCCAGTACTAAATTTATCTCTAATTAATTACAGTAAGGCACCCACATTGAAGTTTTCTCAACAGCCAAAAGGTAGCAACATACCAATAGAAAAATATAAATGACTGAAAATATTGGCTAGCTTTTCTTAGCATGCTAAAAAAAACATTTTAATTATTGTTGTATTATCTGTCAAAATATTATAAATCAGTTTACTATTGTTGATAATAGAACGTCTAATTAATTACTATAGTTAATGTCTAATCGCAAGATTTATTTTTTACTTAATTTCAGATGTGGAAAAAACCATTAGTTTCTTTTTTTTGAACTTTGGAAAAAACCATTTGTTTCTCATTTTATTTCGTTTATGAAATTACTTCTATGATATAATTAGCTTCAAACTAGGCTAATAAAATTAAGTTAAAAAAATATTCTAAATAATTTGCATCATCTCATCTACTGAACAAAAGAAAACTAGATTCGTTTAGGTTAACTAAGATTAAAAACGAAAAGTAGTTATATACTTATATATAGGCTAATTTGAGAACAAAATTGCATTTTGGCATATTTTAAACATTTACTACATAAATTCTTTAATATCTCACTAAAATACTCGTTGGACAAGGGAATGTACAGCGAGTGATGATATTAAATAACTTGCTTTAGTCTTAATTGAATTGTTTCTTTGTGCTCTACGAAAATGAACCAAGCTTTAACGTTTCGATATATTCACGATGGTTCTTTAGTAAAACATACTAGTTGTTATTCCGCGCTACTGTTAATTCAAAATTATTATATTTTATTGTTTTTGATTATGTTTTAGTTAGGTTTTGATTTTGTAACTTATATGATTTCTTGTTTTTGTTTTCTTTCTGATATGCATAAATATATGTTAGTTGTTTTAAAAAATTTACTATTTAATGAATTAGTTTTTTTTTTAGATTTTTAGATTTGCTTATATAATTTTTTGTTTGCTAATACGTTTCCCTATCATTTTTAACTTTTCGTTACTGTGAATTTTTTTTATTTTATTAATATTCTACTAAATATTTTAATTTTTGACTCAATTTTTCCATCTAATTTAAAAATTTCTAATTTATTTTGAGTAATGAATCTCATTGTTTTTTTTTAAATCTTTTCATAGTTTAAAATGTGTAAGTATTGCTAAAGTTTTTTTTTATTTCAATGTTCAAATTAATATATACTATTATATATGTAGATAAGTAGATGTAGTAGGTTTTGTTAATTAACATTTTTTTTAAGATAAACTAGACTCTGATCCGCGCTTAGCGCGAATGTTTTTTTATTATTAAGATAAGATTTGTAAATATTTCGAACAACAATTTTTTCGTTGTAAAAGTTTTGGAGAATAATTGTCAATTCTAACATAAATTCAGTGTTTTTGTAGCAAGTTAATATTTTGTTTAGGTTTTCTAGTTTATATTTGTTTAAGCTTATTTTTTTAACCGTGGTTTATTTGTATTACATATTTATAAAATTATTTTTTAAATATCATCAATTTGTTTTTCTTTAATAGGTAAGATTATTTGATTTCGAGATTTTTATTTTGGTTTATCGTCGTATATAACTTGATTATTATGATTTCTAAATAAAAAAACTATCTTGTGGTTGAATAATATTTTTTTTTGTTTTAGTTTTTCAGAATAAAAATATTTTATATTTATAGTTTTATAATGAAGAATCATATTACTATATCGAATTTATATAAAGTCATAATTAAATTATAGTATATATATATATGTAGATATAGAAAAGAATATTAACAATACATGGTTACATTTATTGTAATAAAATAAATAAAATATAATATTATGTTAAATATATTGATTATCAATATTATTATTTAGTTTAAACTATTATTTCAATATTATATAATAATTTATTAATTTTAATGATTATATAATTTATAAAATAATTATGTATTAAATTATATAATTATATGTACCAATTGATTTAGTAACTTAATTATGCTTGATTTTATTTCTATAAATCAAATTTTAGTTAATAATTATTTATAATAAGTATTTTAATATTAATTTCGAAATTAATTATTATTTTTACTAATTTTTGAAAAAGATTTTTATTAGATATGATTAAAATAGAAAAAAGAAAAACAAAAAATATTATAAGATATTATGAATAAATCAAATATAAACTGTTTTACAGTTTTACCCTTAATGAATGATACAATTCCTAATAAAATTAAGGGCAAATTTTAGAAACAACATTTATGTACCATGGTCAATATCCTGTTTTAATAGGTAAGATTATTTGATTTCGAGATTTTTATTTTGGTTTATCGTCGTATATAACTTGATTATTATGATTTCTAAATAAAAAAACTATCTTGTGGTTGAATAATATATATATATTTTTTTAGTTTTTCAGAATAAAAATATTTTATATTTATAGTTTTATAATGAAGAATCATATTACTATATCGAATTTATATAAAGTCATAATTAAATTATAGTATATATATATGTAGATATAGAAAAGAATATTAACAATACATGGTTACATTTATTGTAATAAAATAAATAAAATATAATATTATGTTAAATATATTGATTATCAATATTATTATTTAGTTTAAACTATTATTTCAATATTATGTAATAATTTATTAATTTTAATTATTATATAATTTATAAAATAATTATGTATTAAATTATATAATTATATGTACCAATTGATTTAGTAACTTAATTATGCTTGATTTTATTTCTATAAATCAAATTTTAGTTAATAATTATTTATAATATGTATTTTAATATTAATTTTGAAATTAATTATTATTTTTACTAATTTTTGAAAAAGATTTTTGTTAGATATGATTAAAATAGAAAAACAAAAACAAAAAATATTATAAGATATTATGAATAAATCAAATATAAACTGTTTTACAGTTTTACCCTTAATGAAGGATACAATTCCTAATAAAATTAAGGGCAAATTTCGGAAACAACATTTATGTACCATGGTCAATATCCTGTTTTAATAGGTAAGATATTTTATATAGATAATTACAATTGATATTAATAATTTTTTGTAATAATTCACTAAAAAGTTTTTTTGATAATGTGAACACCTTACATAGATAATAAAAAATGTCATACTATTATATATATGACTCTGAAGTCCTCTGAAGAATATAATAATTGCATTTTTAAATGTAATTTTATTTTTTTTAAACACTACATTTAAAACAACTTGGCGAATTGTCCACATATCCTAATTGTTTATTACCGAAGTGGTCACAAGATCGGGATGCGCGTCTTGCTAGAGAGTTGACGTGCTCGGTCCGGAGGAACTAAGTTATTCTCAGAGAGAAACGACTAGATTCAGAGATTAGCAGTAGTTAGAAGTATGCTCGGGATGGACGAGAAGAGAATCGTGTTCGGGTTCGTTTAAAGGAGAATAATGTGCTCGGAACGAGCGTGCCTTTATATTCAGATATCCGAGCAGGTCGAGAGACGTGCTCGGTTTACAATTCGGGAAATTGACTCTAGAGAGAGAAAGTAGTAAGAAGTGCACAAATCCCAAAAAGTTACATCAATGTACAGTGACGACTCCTATTTATAGTAAAATACGGTCGTACTTTCTACAGGCCGTTGACCGCTTGTCGAGTTCTTGCGAGTTGGGCCGTACTTGGTGACGTGATGGGCCGAGTCGTACATTCCTTTGGCTGTTAGCGTAGCCGAGCTGACTTGCTTCTGTTCGGCTTAGCCGAGCTGACTTGTTGCTGTTCGGCTTAGCCGAGCTGACTTGCTGTCGTTCAGCTGAGCCGAATCGAGCCGATGACGATGGGCTCGGTTTGAGCGCATTTGATTGGGCTTCTATTGCTCTATTGGGCCGGCCTTTATATTAAGAATACATCCCGGGCCTTCTAAGTGGGTGGGGTGCTAAACCCATCTATAACAGTAAGCCCCCCCCCCCAGTTCGTCGATCTTCATGATATTTGGAGTCGGCGGATTTGAAGATGTCCTAGTTGGGCCGGTATTTATTCGGTATAGATCTGGTCGGCTGGCTTTGTTGTTTTCTTCTTGGGGAGTTCAAGGGTTTCTTGGGAAACGGCGAGATACTGAAGAGCCGTGTTGGTGTAATGATGATACCTATAACCACCGGAAGCCGAAGAGTTGTGTAGGGGTCATCATTGCGCTTGTCTTGGAATCTTCCCACCTTGCTTATATATACATCGCGTTGTTTCTTCTCATTTCATTTCTCTCCTTCTGCAGGTATTTCGCTCTCCCTTCTCTCTAAAATTTCGTTCACTTTCTCTCTCTAGCTTTTGTTGTTGTATTTGTTTTGTAAATCATGAGAATCGACTCCCATTCAGAATCGTCCTCGGATCGGGATCTTTATTCGGTAAGGCTATCCGAGGGTAATTCCGCTCAGTCCAGCTCGTCTACCGCTCGACGGGACTCTTTGTCGGGCTCGGCGCGGACGGAAGTTATAGCTCGGGGTTCTGAAGATACTTGTGCTCGGGTTCAGTCGGTTTCGGGTAGCATTCAGAGTTTTCGGGTTCCGTACCTGATAGACTCGGAGGACGACGGTATTCGGCCTTGGCTACCTGCGTTGGTTCAACCCTTGGGTTCTGCTCCGGTGAAGGCAGAGGCCGTGGCCCTAGTGGATCAGGCACGGTGTGATAGGATGGTCTCGGAACCGAGCAGGTCCAAAAAGGCTCGGAAGAACACCAAAAGAACGAGCGTGGAGGGCTCGGAAAAGAAGACGCGTCCCCCTCGTCCTGTTCTTCTGACGAAATGCTCGGATGAAGATTTGGATTGGTTGAGGGATAACTGCGATCCTGGGGGCGTTGATCGGCTCGAGCTTCGCCTACCCGAGCCACACGAGAGGCCTTGGAATTATCCGGAAGGATGGATATGCTTGTACGATTTTTGGTTCAAGGATATCCATCTAAGGTTTCCTTTGCCGAGGCTGCTCGTGGCGTATTGTGAAGAAAGGAGGATCGCCATGTCCCAGCTGTGTCCGGCTGCTGTACAGAACATGGTCGGCTCTATGATTCTGGCCTCCGAGTGTGGAGTGGAGATGACTCTTCGGTTCTTCGAGGAGATCACAACAATTTCGACGAACCCTACGACCGTCGGGACCCGGTATGTTTGTATGAGGACCCGTTTCGGGGAGAAAGTTGTCATCGGGAAGCCGTCGAAAGTCGACGATTGGCAGGACCGCTACTTCTATGTTCGGGTTAATTCGGCCTCGGTTCCTGACCCGGAAAGGCCATACAGAGTTCTTTGGAATCATCTCCATGGTAAACGCTTTGCTTTGCTCGTTCCTCTAAATAGACTAACTTATCCTCGTTTATTTTTTTTGCAGATCGTCATTCTTTTGACCTCCCAGCACCGAACAGTTTTTTAACAAAACTTCATAGGCTTGTTGCTCGGAGTATTCAAAGGTGGCCGGACGTTCACGCCGGTCAGGTCAAGCGAGCTATAGAGTGTTTAGACGAAGGTATTCTTTGTTGCTTTTTCTTCTCTTCCCCCCTTCTCCCTTTTTTTTTTTGCTCGGGCTCCTTTAATATGTACATATATACTTTGCAGGTTGTCATCTTCGCTCGGTTGAGTCCCTAGCCGAGTATAACAACAGACCCCTCGTTGCAATTGTCCCGAAGAAGAGCCGGAAGAAAGAGATGGGCCGAATGGATCTTGAGGTTGTAAATTATGTCGAGGAGAATCTTGCTACTCCGCAAGGAAACCTGGTCGTGGAACAGACTAACCCTTCTGAACCACAGGTAAATCCTGTCCCTCTGGATCCGAACCGACCATTCTCGCCTTGGGTTGGGGAGGTACCCCGTGGAATGATTTTCGTGAACGAATTTCACCGAGATTTGTTTCGTCAGGTGTGCGAGGCGGTTGAGGCAGTCGAGGCTCAGAAGAAGAAAAGGAAAAAGAAGAAAAGGTCGCGGACCGAGGATGCGGCCGCAGCTGAACCGGGAGCTCCCCTTGTCCCCGAAGATGGTCGAGAGACCGAAGAGAACGTTGACGTCTTCTCCTTAATCAGGAAGAAGAAAAAGAGGGCTGTTGATCCTGCGGGTCAAGCGCTCGAGCCTTCCGAGCGATCGGCTCTGGTGGTTCTTCCGGGTGCTACGGGTACCCAGGTCGGAGACGTCGAGGGTCCAAATGTTGATGATGCGGCCCTTCTGGAGCGTTCGACCGATGACCCGGGCGCTGGCCATGCTGAGGTTGAAGGTCGGGAAGAAGACGGGGATGCTGATCCTCGGGAGGATCGCCAGTCTATTCCAGATCTGGACGAGATCGCCGGACTCACTTTCTTGGGTGGACCGGGCGAGGGGGCGTTTACGGACTATGGCTTCTCCGTTCGGTATGAAGGTGAGATGCCGATGCTCCGTGATGGTGGAGCTTGCGCGGACTTGTTCCGGATGTTACGGGAAAGTCCTCCGCATCCATTGCCTCCGGTTGAGCATACGCGCTTCCCTGATCGGAAGAAAGCGGCGGCCAAAGATATGGCTCGGGTAAGATTTACTTTTCCCTATGATTTTTATCTTGTTGATCGTCTTCTTCCTAATCTGTCTTTCGTTTCAGGGGCTTGCTAACTATAACCTTCTGTTCGATGCGTACGAGCAGAGGGAGGTCGATCTTGAAAGGGCGATCAGTGGGTTGAAACGGGACCTTACCAAGGCCGGTAAGGTTATTGCCGAGCTAGAGGGGTATCGTGAGGTGTCGCTGCACGCGGTGGCGCTTCGATCGACCCTTGAAGATGAGCAGAAGAAGGTGTCTGCTTTGGAAGAGAGAGTCGCTGGGCTTTCGACCGAGAACAACCGGCTAAATACTGAGAACGTTCAGTGTTTGGCTGACTGCTCAAACGCTCGGGCCGAGGCTGATGAGTTGTCAGTTCGGGTCTCCGACCTGCAGGGCAAGCTTGAATCCGAGCGTGCTCGGCTGAGGTCTTCTCGTACCCTTGAGGTCCTGAAAGAGCGGGAGCGAGTCTCGGAGAAAGCGCAGGCTCGGCTTTCTAAGATCAAGAAGGCCAATGAGGAGAAAGAGCTCGGGCGGAGGACCCAGATTTTGATGAATCAGGCCGCTGCCGTTGCGTCTATGCTGGAGACGCTGGTCAAAGAGGGTTTTGCTATTTCTCCTGAAAGGATAGCCAAGGCTCATTCTGATGCTGCTCGTTTCAAGGAGGCCCTCGTCTCGATTGAGTTTACCGACCTGAAGGATGAGGATTTTGTTATGACTCCTCCGGGTAGTCCGGGTCGGGCCGCCGGGGGCTCTTCGGTGTCTGCTGCGGACCAGCAAGCTTCGGTCGAGAATGAGGATCGGGCTCCCGAGGCTCCTTAAATTTTGTTGTTTCTCTCTTTTTGCTTTTGTAGTATATCGTTGTAATCGGATTCTCGCATTTGTGCGTTTTAATGAACTTGTTTTCCTTCTTGTTCCCGCTCTTTTATTTACGTTTTGAGTCGGAATAGATGAAAGAAAGAAATGCTCGGTCTGTGTTAGATAACTGATTTTGGCGAGGAGCGAGCGAGGTGCTCGGCTTATCCCGTAGGACCGACCGGGACAGCTGTGCGAAACTGTGTTCGGCTTATTTTTTTCTGTCAGTCGTCCTTGTGCGGGAACTGGGCCCGGCTTTTACTTAGTTGTGGGTTTCGAGACTATGCTCGTTGTACCACGGGTCGGGTGCGAGTAAGTGCTCTGCTTACCCCTAAGGTCTGGTCGGGACAGTGTGCGAGAGCTATGCTCGGCTTATTTGCTGTCGATCAGCCTTGTGCGGGAACTTGGCCCGGCTTAAAAGTGTGTCGAACATCTGGCCAGGATGTCGATCTGTTCGGTTTGGTTGAAACGAAAATTTTTAACTTAATAAATTTTTATTATTGATATAGCTGAGCCTCGTGAGAGGTTGCCTACGTACCCCGAAAGGGGATCAAGCCGATCGTAGTTCACTTTACATATTACTCGAGCTCGTGTATAGCGAGCTCGGTTTGTTGTGAGCGAGAGATGCTCGTTTTTTTTTTTTTTTTTTTTTTTTTTTTTTTTGAGCGCGATGCTCGGCTTTTTTGTGAGCGAGAGATGCTCGTTTTTTTTTTTTTTTTTTTTTTTTTTTTTTTTTTTTTTTTTTAGCGCGATGCTCGGCTTTTCCGTGGGCGAGTTAAGCTCGGCTTTAGTAGTAGTACCTCTTGAGCTTATTCGCGTTCCAGGATCGTGGAATGGCTTCTCCCTTCATCGTTACGAGCTCATAGACGCCGGGTTTTACTACATTCGAGACGATGTATGGACCTTCCCAATTTGCGCCGAGCTTCCCTGCTCGGTGTTCCCGCGTGTTTTCGAACACTTTCCTGAGGACGAGGTCGCCCTCTACAAAACGTCGACCCTTAACCCTCTTGTTGTAGTGTCGGGTGATCTGCTGCTGGTAGTTTTGGAGGCGTAGGAGTGCTCGATCTCGTAATTCTTCTGCGTGGTCGAGGCAATCAATAATCATGTTGTTGTTAAGCTCCTCGTGCTCGGGCGCAACACTCAAGCGTATTGTCGGGATGCACACTTCAGCTGGAGACATTGCCTCCATCCCGTGCGAAAGTGAGAAGGGGGTTTGACCGGTCGATGTCCTTGGTGTGGTTCGATGAGACCAGAGAACGCCGTCGAGCTCGTCGGCCCAGAGGCCTTTCTTGCTCTCCATCCGTTTCTTCAGTCCGTCGATGATCGTCTTGTTTGTCGCCTCGGCCTGCCCGTTCCCTTGCGGGTATCTCGGGGTGGACTTGCTTAGACGGATCTTCCATCTTGCACAGAAACCTTCGAACAGATTGGAGATGAATTGGGACCCGTTATCGGTTACAATCTCGTATGGGAAACCGTGGCGACATATTATGTATTTCCAGACGAACTTCTGAACGTCAAGGTTTTTGATTTCCGAGTAGGATTCGTCTTCAACCCATTTGGTGAAATAATCGGTCATTATTAGGATGAATTTCTTTTGATGCGAGGCTGGCAGGGGCCCGACGATGTCCATGGCCCATCTCATGAATGGGTAGGGTGTGGCCGCAGTGGTGAGAAGCTCGGGTGGCTGGTGTATGCTTGGGGCGTGCCTCTGACATTTCTCGCTTTATCTTTGTGGCCAATGCTCGGCCGCTTGTATGATTTCCGCCTGCTCCTTCGTGAGTTTGCTCGGTGACCCATTTGATCTCCTGTCCGTTTATGCATCGTAGGAGAGCCTTGGACGCGCTCCAACGAAATAGTTCGTCCTTCATCATTACGTACTGAGCGCAGCGAGCTTTTAAACGGCGAGCTGCCCAACGATCCTCGGGGACCTTCCCCGTTAATATATATTCTTTGATTTCGTCTCTCCAGTCAGTGGTAATAGTATGCTCGGGATCGGTATCCTTAATTACCTCCTCGTTGCTTTTGTGAGCATTGTCCAATCCTTCTTCTTCCTCTGTGATGAGAAGTACGTCTTCATTTGACGCAATGCTTGGTCGGGCTATGCATTCGACTGGAATGATTCGACGAAGGTCGGGGTCTGAAGTCGATGCTAGGGCAGCCAGTGCGTCGGCAGAGGAGTTGTCGCTTCGGGGAATCTTTGTTAGCGTGACGGAGCCGATTCGCGCGGTGATTTCTTGGACGAGATTTAAGTATGCGTCCATTCGCTCGTTTTTTGCTTCATATTCCCCGTTAAATTGGTTCACAACGAGCTGAGAATCGGCGAACGCGTCTACTTGCCTCGCCCCTACTACTTCGGCCAGTCGCAATCCTGCGAGCAGTGCTTCGTATTCGGCTTCGTTGTTAGAGGCCGGAAATCCTAGACGGAAGGATTGCTCGATCAGTTCGCCGGTCGGGGAGGTCAGTTTGACTCCAACTCCTGAACCGTTTCTTGATGATGAACCGTCTACGAACAGAGTCCACTTCTCCTTTGGCTCTTGTCCTTCGGCTATGGTGAGCTCGGGTGGTAATTCGATGATGAAGTCTGCGAGGACCTGGGATTTGGCGCTGGTCCTGGGCTTGTACTCAATGTCGTATTCGCTGAGCTCAACAGCCCACTTAGCGATCCTTCCTGATTGGCTCGGGCTGTGTAATATTGTTCGGATCGGTTGATTTGTTAGGACGACCACCGAATGCGACTGAAAATAGGGGCGGAGCTTCCGGGCTGAGACGACGACTGCCAACGCGAGTTTCTCAAGTGTGTTGTAGCGTGTTTCTGCGTCGTCAAATATCTTGCTGGTGTAGAAGATCGGTCGTTGATCGCCTCGGTCGTCGCGGACGAGCACACTGCTGACTGCCGAGGTTGACACGGAGATGTACAAGTACAGCGTCTCTCCCTCCTCGGGTTTGGCCAGAATTGGTGGGGTGGAGAGGTAGGTCTTTAGCTGTTGAAACGCGTCCTCGCACTTAGCGTCCCACTCGAATTTCTTGTTGCCACGAAGAAGATTGTAGAAAGGGAGACACTTGTCCGTTGATCGAGAGATGAATCTATTCAGGGCTGCGACACGTCCGGTTAGTCGTTGGACTTCTCTGGTGTTCCTTGGAGATGGGAGCTCGGTGATCGCCGTTATTTTCTTCGGATTTGCTTCGATGCCTCTCTTTGTGACGATGTAACCAAGGAATTCTCCCGATGTGACTGCGAAAGTACATTTTGCTGGATTCAACTTCATTCCGTACTTGTTCAGGCTCGCGAAACATGTTGCGAGGTGACTGATGTGGTCGTCGGCTAGAGCGGATTTGACGAGCATATCGTCAATATAAACTTCCATTGTGTTGCCGAGCTGGTTGGCGAACATTCGGTTTACGAGGCGCTGGTAAGTTGCTCCTGCATTCTTGAGCCCGAAGGGCATCACCTTGTAACAATATGTCCCTCGGTCAGTGATGAAGGAAGTCTTTTCTCGGTCGTCTGGGTGCATCATAATCTGATTGTACCCGGCGAAGGCGTCCATGAATGATAGTAGCTCGTGGCCGGTGGTCGCTTCTACGAGTCGATCAATGTGCGGAAGTGGGAAGCTATCCTTTGGGCACGCCTTGTTGAGGTCGGTGAAATCTACGCATACTCTCCATTTACCGTTCTTCTTTTTCACTACGACGGGATTTGCCAACCAGTCCGGATATTTCACCTCGGTGATCGATTCTGCCTTTGAAAGTCTTTCTACCTCATCATTGACAGCTTTGGCGCGTTCGGGGCCGAGCTTTCGTCTTTTTTGTTTTACTGGCTTAAAGATCGGATCGACGTGCAGTTCGTGACATGCGATAGTCGGGTCGACTCCAGTCATGTCAGTCGTCGTCCAAGCGAAGGTCGCGGCATTTTCAATCAGGAATTTTATCAGCTCGTCTCGTA
This sequence comes from Orychophragmus violaceus, assembly GCA_030180135.1. NCBI lineage: Eukaryota > Viridiplantae > Streptophyta > Magnoliopsida > Brassicales > Brassicaceae > Orychophragmus > Orychophragmus violaceus. Next base: position 91,594,740 of record CM058240.1, read on the forward strand.
GATCTGCTCGGAGGTTGGCTCCTATTCCGACGCAGCGTTCGGGATCGCGAATATCGATGTTGATTTGTACTGTCGCGTCCTTTTGTGGGCGGTCGGGAGGTGGCAGCTCGATTCGAGGCTCTGCGACTAGGTACGCTTGTGATTTGTGGCGCATTTTGTGCTCGATACGGAAGCATGTGCGGGATATCCTCTGGTCTCCTCGTAGCGTATATACGCCAAATGGGGTTGGGAACTTGACACATTGATGAAATGTGGATGGGACTGCCCTCATTTCGTGAATCCAAGGCGTGCCGAGGATGATGTTGTAGATGGCTGGTCGGTCGACGACTACGAATTTGATCAGCTTAGTGATTCTGCCGACGTAGACTGGAAGTTTGATTGTTCCGATTGTGTTGATCGAGTCTCCCGAGAAGCCGGTTAGAGGTCTCGTTGACGGTTTGATACGGTAGTCGCTGAGCTCCATACGTTGCAGTGTTTCTCTAAAAATTAGGTCGACCGAGCTGCCGGTGTCGATCAGAATTTTTTCTACCTCGCAGTCGCCAATTCGCATGGCGACGACGAGTGGGTCGTTATGCGGTCGGTCCACTCCCTCGGCGTCCTGTTCGGTGAAACTCACTTCTTCGCCGATTCTGAGCTCGTCGGTGGCGTTTCGTCGGTAGTGCTGGGCTGACGTGGCCCTCCGTTCGTATTCTTTTATCGATCGAACTGATTCGTTAACCATAGGCAGTCCTCCCATAATCATGTTTATTCGTCTCCTTGGACGTGCTCCGTCTTCTTCTTCTTCGTCGCGGGCTCTTTTGTCCGCTGCTGCCGCTGCGTTGATTTGTTCGGTCTCCTCGTTGAAAGCAATCTGTTTCCTTCGCTCTTCTTGGACGATCCTGAAGCGCTCGGCCTCGTTCTCTGGTTGCGTGACCTGGTTGATTTGCTTCGGGTGAGGTTTGTTGCGATCCAGCACTAGTTTCTTCCCGTCTTTTTGGTAATCGGCGAAGAGGAGGGCTTGAAGGTTTCTGCATTCCTCGGTGCTATGACCCGCTCGCTGGTGATATTCGCAGAATAACTTGTTTTTTTCGGCTCCTCGGACGAACTTGTTCCATGGCTTGCCTTGATTTTGACCTTGGTATCCTTGGGTGGGTCGTTCCTGCTGATGATTTTGAGAACCGTCGGGATGACTTTGTCGTTGATCCTGATGGGAACGTTCCTCGTCCTGTCGGTGTCCTTGCAACTGATCGCTGACGTAATACGACGATTTTCCTTTTCTCGCGGTTTCTTCTTCCTTGGATTTTTTGTAATCCTGATCGTAGTGCTGACGAGGTTCGTATTGTTCGATACTCTTTTCGGTTTTGTCCCTCGTAGTCGAACTCTTGGACCCAAACTTCTTGGCTAGGGTTTCCTTTTCTTCCTCGAGTTCGACAAAGATCGATGCGCGGTGGAGGGCGTCCTCTAGCGAGCTTGGTCTATTTTTCTTTAGTTCTTCTCGGAAGCTTGATTCGTACCAGAGGCCGTTTCGTAGTGCAGGTAGACCCTCGCTGTCAGTGATCGTGATTTTGGCCAAAACGTTTTTGAAGCGGGTGACGTACGATCGGAGGCTTTCCCTCGGTCCTTGAGAGATAGCCCATAGGTCGGCGTTTGATACCTCCTCCTGAATATACATCGAGTAATGTTTGAGAAAGGCGTGCGTTAAGTCGCTATATCCGTCGATCGAGTTCGGTTCTAAGCGGGAGAACCAATCCAGGGCTGAGCCAGTCAAATGCTCGACGAACAGCTGGCAGTAACCTGCGTCTCGTTCCCCGACACTGAACTTTGTCCTTCCCATTGCAATGCGGAATGCTGTTAGAAACTGCCTCGGGTCGGATTTACCGTCGTAGGTCGTCATCTTGATTTTGACCGCAGAGATAGGATGCTCGAACTGGAAATCCATGAGGCGCCGAGTGAACGGAGTGTTCTGAGTTTCTTCCAGTACACGGTCAATTTCGGGGGCCGAGCTGATCGCTTGATGGACTTTGGACGTCATATTCTTCAACATTAGCTTTATGTCTTCAATTTCGTTGTCTCTATGCGCGTCGGGCGCTGAGCCGCCCGGGACGTCCGTGTTGGGAGGTTGTTCGTCCTCGGTCTGCTGCTGCGTTACTGTCCGGTTTCTCGGATTTGGAGGTGGCGTTTCTTCAAATAACGCTCGGTGAAGATGAGTTCGAGGAACGGATCCTTGTTGACTTGTCATTCGCAGATCGTTGATTTGTCCCTGGCATACCGCATGTGCCGTGGCGAGCTGATCGAAGCGTGCGTTACTTCCCTGAGAGAGTTCGGCTATTTGAGTCATGAGAGTTTTGAGAAAGGTGGACATGTCCTGTTCGTTTGTCTGAGTTTCCACTGCTTGTTGTGGTCGTTCGGTGTTTAGAGGTTGCTGCTCGGCGCCGGCCGGCTGAACGATTGGATCTGCAACCTGAGAAACGTGCTGGGGTTGCCCTCTCGCTCGGGAGGCTGTTTCCGAGCTTGTTATGTCTTCGATGTGGACGTAATCCTTGTTCGATGGAGCTCCTGTCATCGCTGAATCTGTCCGTTAGTGAAGAAAAACTTAATTCCCCACAGACGGCGCCAATTGTTTATTACCGAAGTGGTCACAAGATCGGGATGCACGTCTTGCTAGAGAGTTGACGTGCTCGGTCCGAAGGAACTAAGTTATTCTTAGAGAGAAACGACTAGATTCAGAGATTAGCAGTAGTTAGAAGTATGCTCGGGATGGACGAGAAGAGAATCGTGTTCGGGTTCGTTTAAAGGAGAATAATGTGCTCGGAACGAGCGTGCCTTTATATTCAGATATCCGAGCAGGTCGAGAGACGTGCTCGGTTTACAATTCGGGAAATTGACTCTAGAGAGAGAAAGTAGTAAGAAGTGCACAAATCCCAAAAAGTTACATCAATGTACAGTGACGACTCCTATTTATAGTAAAATACGGTCGTACTTTCTACAGGCCGTTGACCGCTTGTCGAGTTCTTGCGAGTTGGGCCGTACTTGGTGACGTGATGGGCCGAGTCGTACATTCCTTTGGCTGTTAGCGTAGCCGAGCTGACTTGCTTCTGTTCGGCTTAGCCGAGCTGACTTGTTGCTGTTCGGCTTAGCCGAGCTGACTTGCTGTCGTTCAGCTGAGCCGAATCGAGCCGATGACGATGGGCTCGGTTTGAGCGCATTTGATTGGGCTTCTATTGCTCTATTGGGCCGGCCTTTATATTAAGAATACATCCCGGGCCTTCTAAGTGGTGGGGTGCTAAACCCATCTATAACACTAATCTATTTTTGTGGGCATCATTCACATGTCCCAATCATAATCATATCCAAGTATTTTGTGATGGGTACGATCTATTTTTTGAGAGATGCAGCCAGAGCTTTTGGTGCAGTGTCAAAGAACATTCAACAGAGGGTGAAGGGTTTCTTGCTTGACATATACTGAATTCAAAGGTGAAGTTGTTACTACTCCAAATTGATACGGTCGATTCGTTTACTAAAAACGCGTTTTTTTATAACTCACAGTAGCATGAGTCACAAGCCAAAGCACACAAATCGATATGCAGAACATTAAACAACAACGAAAAGCTGAAACTTTAAACTTGTTCTTTCACTCTAAATCATGTTCTTCCCCCTTACATTTATTTCTCTCACTCTTTTTTTCTTGTTTCTCAATCACCAAGTTAGTCAATAACGAAACTATAACCACGTGTTGCGTCGCTTCACTCCAACAACATCGATGCACTTCTCACCTACCTCTCCTTCATGGCCGCGATCTTGTTTTTGCTATTAACTATTCAGACTTGGGTGTTTCCTTTGTGGACTTTCTCATATTTGGAGTCCTCGCTTTGGATTCTTCCTTAAAATCATCTACACTGTGGCGATATCGAGTCCAATGCTTCCCTTTCACCTCCTGATTTGATGAGTTAACTGTGTCGTTGCAGCTCTTTCTACAGCAAGTTCAAATCGAGATAATTACGCAGCCTTTCTTCAATGCTTAATATCATCTCAGGGAAGGGGTACACAGAAAAGTGACATGAAGAGTAATAAGATCTCACCAAAGCATAAGAGTTTACTCTTTAAAATCACAGACAAATCAGTAAACAGACAATGAAATACCGAGTTTTATTTGCCTTATGGTTTTGTTTGGAATATATATTTTGCAAACGTAGACCATCTTCTCATGTTCTCGTTTTCTGTCTTCTCAGTGTTCCCCAAGCTTTATCTCCTCAATCCCTTTCTGACTCCTATATGATCAAAACTTGTATGCTGGTGACAGGCAAACATTGAAGATTTGACAATCAACAAAGTCGATTATGTACCTCAAAACCCAGGACTGACACCGAACCATTTCAGATTCCATAAGTCGATCCAAATATATCATGTTTGGATCGAACCATTTCAGATTCCGCATCCAACAAATAGAAAAATTATAATCCATTTAATAATCCGACTATTTTAGGTTCGGTTCGGGTCGATTCTATTTGGGTATGGGTCGAGTTGGATCTAACTAAGATATATTCATATATTTTGGATATTTTCACATGTAAATACTTGGAAAATCTGTAAAATACCCGAAAAACCTGTGAAATACTCCAAACCTTTGTAAAATACCGAAACCTATAAACATATCCGAAAACTTGTAAAAATACATGAAAACAACATGTCCAATAAAGTTCTATCAGATTCATAGAGTCATCAGGTCCTACCGAATCAATTACTAACATGTTATATCGAATATCTAGTAGATATTAACATATTCTATTGAATACCCGAACAATATTTATGAATATTCAATAAATATATGCATTAGACTGAAATGCAGAAACCTAAACCGATTTTTTGAATACCGCTTCGAGTCGAATCCTTGAAACACCAACGAGAATTGGCTCAGTTTGTAAATGTGAGCTAGTAACTTTTCGCTAATTTGAGTTAGATTCTCGTTGAGAAAGATCTCCTCTTCAAAGAATAGTAAATTTAACATGGTTCGAATTCCGTTCTAGAAGGACACATGGACCCCGAACCTACTAATCATTAAAAAAAACCACAATCAAAACCTAATACCGTCATTGTATAGATTTATGAGTCTCTGAGTTTAATTAAGGTAATTAATCAAATCATTAGCCTTAGTTACGCATTAAACAAAGCTTGACAAATGCAACATACTAGTAGTAGTGGGACCCAAGTTAGGACCAAACCAGGTTCGATGGATGAGTGAGAGATTAGTTCGGTTAGCGGAGAATAAGAGGATAATCGCCGATGCTGACGTCACCGCCGGTAATCAATCAATCCTCCTTAACCGTTTCCCTGCTTTTACTTTACCAAGAAAATCCGATTTCTTTGCCTTCCTCCTCCTCCACAAATTCTTATCCTAAGCCTCACTCCTCCTCCGCGCACGTTAGCCTCTCTCCCTCCTTCCGAATGGAGACGACGCCGGAGACGAAGTCCCAGTCTCAGAGCGGGTCTTACCGTCTTCCGGTGGGACGAGAGGACTGGTGGAGCGAGGACGCGACGGGGACGTTGATCGAAGCTTGGGGAGACCGTTACGTCCAGCTTAACCGTGGAAATCTCCGGCAGAACGATTGGAAAGAAGTCGCTGACTCCGTCAATTCAAGCCACGGGAACGGCCGGCCAAAGACCGACGTGCAGTGTAAGAACCGGATCGACACGCTGAAAAAGAAGTACAAAACGGAGAAGACAAAACCTTCTTCGACATGGTGTTTCTTTGAAAGACTCGATTTCTTAATCGGTCCTGTATCGAAGAAATCTACCGGCTCCGGCGTTGTCAAATCGGCTTTGATGAACTCTAATTCGAATCCGACCGGATCTAAATCGACTGGAAGCTCTTTGGACGATGATGATGATGATGATGATGATGACGACGATGTGGGTGATTGGGGGTTTGTGGTGAAGAAGCATCGGCGAGTGGAAGATGTAGATCCGAGTGAAGAATCGTCTTGTAGGGAGCTGGCGAGAGCGATTCTCAAGCTAGGAGAAGTGTACGAGAGAATCGAAGGTGCTAAGCAGCAGATGATGATTGAATTGGAAAAACAGAGAATGGAAGCTGCCAAGGAGCTTGAGTTAGAACGAATGAACATGTTGATGGAGATGCAAATGGAGCTTGAAAAATCCAAGCTTGGGAAACGTAGAGCTTCTTCAGGTTAAAATATAAACTTTTCTTTGTCTCTGCTAAGCAATTGTGAATATGGTAAAGTTTTCATTTTTATTTGCTTTTGAAGATTGAAACTTCGTCGATATATGATATAGTGGAGCTTCTGTTAGCTTCTGAGCTTTCAATTTCTTGATTTGGAACCATATCTTCAGATTATATGAGTTACTGAAAACCCCGTTGATGTTGTTTTTGTCTAGGTAAGAAGTTGTAGGATTAGATTGTGGAGAAGCTATACTGTGGTAGAGCAAGGAGCAATGGTTGGATTTGAAAGCTCATCGAGATTGGAGAAACTGTTATTATTCTTAATCCCTAGGTTTCAAGTTAGAGCAATGTTTTTCTTCTTCTGTTTCCTTCTCTTCTTTAGCGTTGTAGTTGTAGGGTAGATTGTTAGCAATGCAGATTGGTGAAAGAAACTCTTGTAGTATCTGACATATCAAGATGTACTTTTGTCAAGTGTTAATGTATGATGAGGTTTGTGTATCAACGCATGCAGTTCCAATGAGCCCTCATTTCTCTTTTTATGATCTGCATCTATACAAAGATGACTTATTAGCAAGTGAAAAATTCAGCAGATAAAGAGACAAGGCTTATACAAAAGGGGGCTGTCCAAGATCATACAAGTAAGCATCAAGATCAGACACATCAAGCAACATCAAGTCACTACAAGTTACAAGATCAAGAAAAGCAGCAAGCTCAAGAGAATCATCTAAAGGAGACACGGTGTTGTTAACTCTAGAATGGGGAAGTAGTCGAGAGCGAGCAACGGCTATATCATGTTGAAGCTCAAGCATCTTCTTCTGTAGAGAAGCTATGGCTCCGATGCAACCGTAAACAGGATCTTTGAGACGAGCTCAGCCTCATAAGCCAACGAGTCAACGGTTTCTTGTCTATGTTCTTCATGAACCTCACTGAGAAGCTTACTGACGTTGCTGGCTCCAAAGACTTTATGGACTTTGGCGAAAGTTATGGGGTTGCATCGTCTCTTCAAGAGCTCTTAGTTTGCATATTTAAGCAATTAAATTACGAGTTGCACATATAAATTGGAGTGTGTAAATGGAGAACGAGTTCCACTGATTCTCTTAACTTGGTTTGTTTTCCATCTAAAGAATGAGTGACTTTGAGAGTAGGAAACAGAGTTGTTCAATTACACAAGCTGGCTAAAAACAGAGACTAAAAGAGAAAACACAACAAGCTAAACCGGAAAAAATTACAGAGAAACAAAAAAAGTTTGCTAAAAATGTAAAAACATAGTGAGAAATGCTAAAAATGTAAAAACATAGTGAGAAAAACACCAAGCTAAACAGGAAATGATAGTGGTTGCTGGGAATTTCTTCTTTCGGATTCTTCATGTAGGTTATATATGGCCTACACACACAAAAAAAAAGTAAAGTTTTCATTATAGTATTGGGAAAAATGCCAAAAAATACATGAACTATTCAGAACTGGCCAAAAGAAACCCAGATTAAAGAGTTTCCCATAAAAAACCCAGACTAAAGGTTGACTTTCCCAAAAATACACAAACTTTGAGTTGACCTGACCAAAACGGTACACCGTTAATTAATTTAACGGTTGGATTAGATGACGTTAACCAAACCGTTTACTGGTACCGTTAACAATGAGAAAAATGCCAAAAAATACATGAACTATTCAGAACTGGCCAAAAGAAACCCAGATTAAAGAGCTTTCCATAAAAAACCCAGACTAAACGTTGACTTTCCCAAAAATACACAAACTTTGAGTTGACCTGACCAAAACGGTACACCGTTAATTAATTTAACGGTTGGATTAGATGACGTTAACCAAGCCGTTTATTGTCTTTGTTAACAATATACGACGTTGTTTTGGCTAGATTTATGTTTAATCGATTCGAACTAAACGACGTCGTTTTGATTCAAACGAAAATAAAAACCAAGCATTATGCTGGGTTCGAACCGTGTACGCGTAAGTCAAGAAGAAGCGTGTTAACTATTGGGTCGTTTGTTCCAAGAGCCTTTCATTTCTTTTCTAAGGTAAAATTTAATTTTCTTCAATATATCAATAATGAAAATTGTGATGGGTAACATGCTTCCATATTCACTCCTTTATATACTACATAGTAATAGAGACTGCATGCTGTAATATCCAAATGTTATTTACGTCCAACCCGCAGAATACAATTCTTTAGTGTTTGAATTGTCAAAAAGTTGGACTACTTTATTTACAGGAAATTTCAGAAGTTTTTTTGTCCAACCAAATTAAACGTTATCTATGTCCGATATGTGAAGAAGACAAATAGATGTTGAATGTGGATAGTTTGGATATTACAAAGATAATTAATTGTTTTTCTTTTCTTCATACGAGTGGTTGCAATAGCTAGTTATCAAAGTAGTTTAACAAGAAAAAATCTACGTCGAACTCATCCTTTTTTAAATTCCCCGTGAAAAAAACAGAAATTCATGCAAATTCAACAATGAAGATATGCCTGAAACTAAAGATTCTGCAAGACATTGCGGCACGGCTTACGTAAACAAAAATAAAATGAAAGGCTAACTCCATGATTGGGTCGTGGGTTCGTTCGAGTCCAAGCTCGTTGGTCATAAATCATGACCATATACTGGTTTATCTTTGAGATTTTAAGTATAATTAATGTTTCCAAAATAATTGTTGAAAATTCAAATGATAACGTACCCGAGAGATAGAGAGAGTGAAAGTAACCAATCAGTTGTTTTCTCCTTTTCTGAGATTTGTGGACATTAAAGAGAAGCAAGACTTGGGTTAGATGGAAAAGTCAGTCAATGATATTATGAAATAGATCCTCCACATTGCTCCAAATCCAAGAGGAATTTTCTTACCAAGTTGGCGATGCTTAAAAACAAAATGAATTGAGCATTTATATCAGTATATGGACCTTTTGTTACAACTTATTCTCCGAGACTAGACCTTTCGTATTTTAATATTTTTTTTTTTTTTGCTATTCCACATTATTCAAGTTACCAGTTGTGACATTACAATTTTTTCAGTCAGAATTTTTTTATATTTTACCCCATTTCCAGATTATTTTTAACTTTTTAAAAATACATTTTTTATCGTTTCACAGTTTCGGGTTTTGGCGTCAAGAAACCAACAACAAATCTTTTAACGAGAGATCTTCCAGGTCCACAAGAAGGTTAGGGGAATCCTCCAGCTTTCTCCATGAACCATCTGTACCACCCGGTTGAACCACGAAGCTGACTCCTTTCACGTCCGAATCTACCACCAGTTCCGAAACGTAATAGGCTGGTACATAAGAGACTCCGAGGAACATTCTCTCGCTTCTTGGTTTCTCTAGAACCTTCCTCGATCTTAGATCAGTCGACTTCACATTCTCTGCATACACATTGTACACTGGGAAAACAGAATCTTCAAGGTGTTTCTGTCTCCATTCTAGCTTAACCCTGAGGATCTTAGAACCGGAATTACCCGGTACAAGCTCTATGTTATGAGCCTCGATGACCCACGGTGACGCTGGAGGTAAGGAATCGGGTTTTTGCTGGAGCTGAACATAATCTTTGATTGAGATGTGGCCGAGCAATGCAACATATTCTGGTCTCTTTGTCGAGTTCTCTGGTCTGTAGCAAAAGGCAGAGATTTCAGTCAGTGTGTGGCCATCCATGACAAGGCTTGTCTCGTGTACTGTCCACTCGGATACAGTCTGCTCTGATGTGACGAGGCACTGAGAGAACATGTGATCGAATCTGGAGATGGGTTCTTGTGGCGCCACAAGTATGGATTTAGTCTCGTGTGATGAGGATGAGAAACAAAGCAGGATTCCAAGTTTAGAAGTCTCATCTGATTTCACCTGCACCAGAAGATCCTCCATTAGTAGAAACAAGATGATCTCATAATGTGATGTATCTAAAAACAGAGACTTACAGAGTAGGAGATTGTGATGGGGGAAGAAGAAAGGTGAAGAAGGGGATTAAAGAGCCTTTCTGTGAAATACACATCTCCCTCGAGTCTTCCTCTAAAAACGATGTTCCCTCCTCCGTTATAAGATGCCTCTTCACCACTAACAAATTCATGTGCTTACGGTTATACGTTTGCAAATAAATATTTTAGAGGAAGTATCATGGCCAAAACTCACTCAACAGTGACTTGAATGATATATGTGTTGTCTTCCTTGAACTCTAGGAGTGGCTGACGTGAATAACACAACAAAGACAACGATCAGATGAGAGGAGAGACAAATCCATATCAAGAAGTTAAGTTTTTGTTTCGTGTAAATATTATATGTGCAGTTAAAGCGAGGACAATAAGATGGTTGAACCTGAAGACTTTGGCAAGAAATGTTGTACCATGGAGCATCAGATAACTGGCGACCCTCGAGTGAAACATGGTAACCAAATCCCTGGATAAACGAGAAAAGAGATTTTCATAACATAACTGAACAAAAATCATAGCCAGGACAGTTGATGCATACTTTACCCTTGCGTTATTGTAACAAGATAGGACGAAAGGCGAAATCAATCTCACTTTACCTGATTGAAATCCGAGTAAAAAGGCAAGACTTGTGGATATGTTTGGACTACTCCCCATGACTTCTCAACAAGTGACCACCATCTGAAGAGAAAACGCATGAACGGTAATAAGATCCAGAATTTCCTTAACAACAAAGATTTAAGTTTGAACGCAATAATGGTAGTTCAACATTTAAAGATGACAAAGAAATGGCAATTTCTTTTACAAACAAACAGGAAAGGATGTGTTACTTATTCTGAGCTGTATGAAAATTAGGTGGTTGTGCAGTCTCATATACCCATCCGGGAGCGAAAATGGCAGCTGATACATTGTTTCTCTTCAGCAAATCAAGAGCAGTATTAACCTAGCATATAGATTAACGAGACAATGAAGAAAACTTATGAAAAATTATTGGTTTTCTCAAGAGTTTCTGAAACATACAGTCCATTGCCCACCACCAAAGGAGCCCCGACCAAAGACATCAATTCCCATATAGACATCATACTTTCTGTCACCGGCAACTTCAGCTGATAGCTTGGGGTAGCTCTCCTGAGATATCATCACCCATTCAAATGACAGGCAAGAAGAAACTGAGACTGAAGAATCTGATCAAACCAAAATGGTACCTTCCATGTATAGTTCATGAACATTCCATCGCACAAGTCAAAGAAAGGTTTGTTCTGCTCATTCAACTGATTTTGCCATTCAAGATTGCCACGAACAGTGACACTGTCGTACCTGCCGAGAAAATGGGTATCAGATCAAAGTGATTTACAAAATATGACAAGAAAAACTTCTGAACAAACTCACCATATAACTAAAGCCCCAGGTGTGGATAAATGCAAGACTTTCGTTAGATGGCTTACGAATTCCTTCAAATTCGGAATATGTTCTTCATCTATTTCATTCTCTATATTTATCTGCAAGGTAAATACTTTACATTTTAGAAATGCCTTTCTTCACTCCACTTGAAAACAGATGCAGACATGTTACATCATTCACCATAATCACAAAATTCACTTCAACAGATGAACAAAAGAAACATGAAAAATCAAGCAAAAGACAAAACTCACCAGCCATCCATCAAAACCTAGAGCAGTAGCAAGTTCTGCCAAACGCTCTGCATACATCTGAGCAGACTCCTTTGTGGCAAGAATCTCTTTGCAGGTAGCTTTTCCTTCATCCCATTCTGTGATGAAAGTCCCCAATACCTTTTACGTTTCCAAAACACACAAGAAAGTAAACACTTAACTCATTAGATCATCAGCAATATAGAAACCCCAATTCATATCTCTCTACCCAGACAGTCAAAATCTGAAATTTCCACATCCTAATCAACTAATTTATCAGCTAGAATGTCTATTATCTAAAGGAAGTGTTTGGGTATCTCTGTGAATTGAGACCACATACCTTAACACCATGCCTATGAGCTGTATTGGTCCAGCAAGGAGGAGGAAGAGTCACCAGAGAATGGGAGAAGTAGACGAATATGTCCATCAAATACCAATGCCAAATCGCAAATCCGGCGTCGTTTTCACACCCTTGTATCCACTTGTCGTCGACATACCCTCCTTTCATATCGTGGCAGACTAAAACCCTTGGGCGATTAGGTAAGCCGTCGGCGTTTCGCTGGAGAGGAACAGTGGAGCGATTAAACTGGAAGTGAAATGAATCGAAGTAAGAACGTGATTTCAGGTCTTGAAGAGATTTGATCGGGAAGGATATAGGTGACGACGGTTTAGATAGATCGAGTAGCGGAACAGCCTCGGATTCTGCGACGGTGCCGTCGTTGGATTTGGGCATGATGTGAGAGAGAGGGAATGAAGTGAGGAGCTTACGGGGGAGGGTTAAGAAGAGATTGTAAAGAGAGACGAGAGTTCTTCGAGAGAAATAGGCGCGAAGAAGGTCTCGCATTTCGAGAGGTCAACGGATGAAGACGACGACGATGGGTTCGATTTTCTTTGTTTTTTATATAATAAAATGGCTTCCTTTTTATTAAATAAAAAGCATAGCATATGAAAATAAGACGGATATATTATTCTTCTTTTCCTTATTCGTACGCCAAATAAAAAGCATAGCATATGAAAATATCATTCTTTTCAAGTGAATCCACGACATGAAAATTACATGATTTTAATAAAGTACCTTGCACGAAAGCAAGGATAAAATGATCGATATATGGGCCTAGGTGGGTTGGATCACATGTTTATAAGCCCATGGACGCAAAGTTAAATGAAAGTAAAAGAGTTCTTCTCCGGTTATCCTGTCTTAAACTCCATAGATGAGATTCAACACTTCATGATCCAAGGGAGTTAAGACTACAAAATTACTCTTTTTCATTGCGAAATCAGATCACTAACACCCGTTTCTTGTTTCTACTATATGATCAAATCCAAAGATTGTGTTGCTGATCATTCATTGCCTCAGAACTGTCAAAGAACTCAAGTGAACTCAAGTCCAAGAACTCGTGACCATCGTGTGGCTCAAGCTGAAGAGGATGTGAATCATTACCACCAGGGTCTATCCGGTTTTGGTCTCCTTTCGGATCGGGACCGGTTAACATACCTTCATCTATATCTCCTAGGAGTTCATCAACATCAAAAACTTCATTCGGATCCCAAAGATCCTGCCCGTTTTCAATATCATTACACCAACCATAATCCGCAACAGTAAGCAAATCCGTCTGCGGCTGTATCACTTCTGCCTCTTCCTCCTTCGGTTTCTCTATCTCCTTCGATGGTCTGCCCCAATAAACCTCATCAAACTCATCCAGCAAATCAGAACTCAACCTGTTATTCTTATCTCGATGTTCATCCGCGCAATTGTCCCTCCTAATATCCTTGACATCTAAAACCTCACTAACTTGTCTAGATTCACAGTCACCATCATCTTGCTTCAAACAAACATCACCACCAAGAACAGCCTTATCCTCAACAGTACACACCTCAGACTGACTCGATGTGCTAGTAACCTCAGAACCAACACACTCAGGGAAGTTAAGCCGAGCTAACGGACCATACATAGCTTTAGCCGCTTCATCATAAGCAGATGCAGCTTCTTCCGCTGTAGGGAAAGTTCCAAGCCAAAGCCTACTTACTTTATTAGGTTCTCGAATCTCTGCAACCCATTTACCCCAAACCCTTTGTCTAACTCCTCTGAAACTAGAGTGATAATTCTGTGGTCCTCCTTTACCTTTCATACAACCTTTCTTCGAACCTTTGGCAGGAACCTTCCGTCTCGGTTTCTCTCCATCGTTTACAGAGGATGCATAAACAGTTTCGTTGTACTCTTTCCACTTCTTTAGCCTATCAGCCACAGTTGTTCCGTCTGCTCGAGCTCTCGGTTTCCTCTTCTTTGATGATGAATCGGTTCCGGTTTGTTCATACACAGCCATGTTTTTCTTCTTCTTAGCCGCAAATCAAAGAATCTACAATGGAATAAAAAAAACAAGCTTTGACTCAGAACACACTCTCGAGTCTCAAATATAAGGAACTTGAGAAGTAAACTATTCCAGAAACGAGGAAAATTACCAAATCCCAGCGAATTTATAATTATTAAAGGCAAATAAACTACGTAGCCACCAAGGATGCTTTACTTGACCACCAAGTTTATCTTTTAGAAAAGGAAAAAAAAAGAAATTGAATTTCCAAACCGATTCGTGGGGACCAAGCTAGAGAACGAGTGTAAAAGCCAATCACATACCCAAATTTATATAAACAAAAAATCCCCAAAATTTCTCCGAAATTTTACACAAATCAATGAACACAAACAACATCTAAAACCCCAAATCAAAACCCTAGAAAAAGAGACACTGAGCGTGATATCGGCGAGAATTAGCTAAAGCCCAGGAAATTAAGAAAAATCGAAAATCGACATACCTATTAGGGTTTGTATATCGCTTCAAAATTCGAGTCGAATCTCTACTTCAATGAGCAACAATCGCTTTTCGATTCGTATATCTTCTTCGGGTTTTTCGCCTTCTTTCTCGCGTCTCTCTTTTTCAGATTTAACTTTTTCAAAAATCAAAATATCTCTGAGAGGAAGGGGTCGATGGGTATTTATAACCTTTGGATAATTCTAGAGTGTGACATGTCACACACTAATTCGAAAGCTGGACCGTAGACGTCCTAGATGGTTGACACGTGTCTTAATCCTTGCCACCAAAAACACGCTCAATACGAGGGATAAGCAATTGAATCCTTTCCTTACCAATGTTGACAAAACACACACACACCAGTCATAGACTTATCTAATTCAATTAATAACTTCCCAAAAGAAAATTTCATATTATTAAAAGATTTAAAATATTCTTTTGACTGAAAAAATTACCTTTAGAGGGTTTTTTTTTGTCAACCCTTTAAAGTTATTTACAAAATAAAACATTATGTTAAGAGTAATTATATTACAAAATAATATGAATTTCTTTAAATGCACATGTAAGCTATCAATGGCAAAATATGATTAAGAAATCCACGTTTTTAACCCTTTTTTGTCAACCACGTTTTTAAAATTATTTTAATATTTTAGCAAATATTTTCATTTTCAAGAATATATTCTGCCTAATATATATATAGAAAATATATATATATATATATATATATATATATATATATATATATTAAATAAGGATTTATAAATTAATTTCATTAGCCTTAACCTGGTCAATTTACAAATTTTGCATGTCTGTCACGTGTCATATCTCCGTTTTTTATTAAAGTGGTTCTTGAATGATAATACTATGATATTATGGACATGGCCTAACGGTGATGACAGCCTATACGCAATTTGCCAGCCTACTTAAAAACCTTGCTGGGCTCCAACTAATAACGGCCACATCTTTTAAAGCCTATATCATGAATCTATATGGACTGGCCCAAAAGAATATACATGGACCGATCCATATTGACATATTTCAGCTAGTTCTACTCCCTAATACGCTTTCGCAATTACTTACTTCAAAGTTGAAACTGAAAGCATACAAAGGATTCACAACTAAAGATAGTCAATAACAAGTCTCAACAAACTAAAACATTATTTTGTACCCAAATTATTTGTTCTTCAGTTCTGTTCCTTACTCGTTGTTACCATATGCTTAGGAACTTCCATATTTCACTTTCAATTGAAGTATCTCTTTCCTTGATTCAAGCTGCAAGAAACCCAAACAAAATAACAAGAGAATTTAGTATTTGAATGAAGCTCATGAGAAAGGAAGTTATAATCTGAGAGTTTCTCTGTTTTGTTACCAGCTCCATCTGCAAAGTAATCATATACTCAGCTTGTTTCATCTGGTTTTGCTTTAACTCTTTCACTTCCGCCCATATCTAGCAGAGAAGAGAATATTCATTAGTGACAGTCATAATAAGCAAGCTGTTTCTATTAATTCGGTGAACAAAGTAAGACCCTCAACTTTACCTCACTCAAGACATCCAAGACATCCAGGTCCATCTTTGAAAGATCTATACGATGCTTCTCTTTCTCATCTCCATTGTCCTCAAGTGCGTCTCCTGTCGTGGCGGAAACATACGACGACCCACAAGGCGATTTATCCTCATAGTCCCAGAGAGTTATCCCATCTTCCCAATGATTAGGCACCATTGAAGAAGAAGCAAATCCTGTGTTACTCTTGAACCCATCCTTAGGATCCTCCAAAATCCTGTTCAGTCCATCCAGATGGACTTGAAAGGATGATGTAGCATCCCAATCGATCTCGGAATGTGTATCCTCAGTAGAAACTTCCTTGCTAAGTCCTCCTTTAGTTGCTTGAGATGGAACTTCATTTGTTGAAAATGTTTTCTTTTCCATAGCTGTAGATTCCGTCTCGTTTCTCAGAACTGATGAGTACGATGCACCAGACTGCACCACTGATTTCTGAGCTTTTTGCTCATCCAATCCTTTAGTTCTTCCAAGGTTGACTAATCTTGAACCTTCTTCTGAGTCTTTTCCTTTGTTCTCGCTGGGACCATCTGAAGATTTGAAAAGACTGCTCCACTTATCAACACGTGTTGCTCCTACGCCACCTATCTCCACAAGAGAAGATGCTGGAATAGCCTTTCTGGGTAGTGATGGAACATTTTGGGATGTTGATGGTCCCCTTACATATGGTGATGTTGAAAACAAACAGAGCAGCTTGTTTGTCTGAACACGGTCCAGTTCAAACCAAAAGATCTTTTCATCCTTGTAGTTATCAGCAATTACTGGACTAAACTTTTCTTCAACCAAAGGCTCACACCGCACTCGGACTCGTACCTTAACCTGTGAACAAAACATTTGCAGACGAGTTACACATCAGTTTGGAGGACATTTGGGTGAGAATCAACTAAATAAGGTGTTCTGTATAACATAGACATACCTGAGCAGGGTATGGACTTGGATCTGTCCCATTTGGAGACCAAGCTTTGGGATCAATGTTGAGCTTTCCTTCACTTGCAGCTTCAAAGATGCCGTGAAGTGTTCTATCACTGTAGTTGAACAAGAACAGCGTCAGACCAGGATTAATGTTCTTGATATATGCCATGTGAGGGGCTGGCAAACCTGATAACAAACAAGCATCAATTTCAAGACCAACACAAGCGTCAAAGATGAATTTATAGATTGCATAGCTAACTAACCAAACAATTTCTTAGCGTAGCACTCTTTGATAGTACTGAACTTGCATCCAAATATAACTCCACAGAGATCTCCCTTCTGAAGATTCCTCACGCACATAGGTCCATATGAGTTTAGACCATCCGGAGCAAGCGTATACGTTTCGGTCTTCCTCCCTGCACCCATTGCTTCTCACCGGAAACAGAAAGAATCAAAGTCTTTGTCAAAAGAAGGGGATTTAGTGAATCGTTTCACACAAGATTCTACAGCAATTTGCACGTATTATCTGAAGTAATTGTTTCCAGAAACCCTAAGCATGAGCAATTTTCATTTTGAGAGAAGGCTAAGAACACTAAGAAACCGTGATAAAATCTGTTCCCACTTTCCAGTTGAGAAACCCTAAGCAGAGAGATTTCTAGAGGATCTTGAACCACTGAACGCTAACATCAGCTCCTAGAGCAAGATCTCGTGTAAATAGACAGACATTTCACGCAAGATCTGATGGATTACGAGAAAACTACTCACCTGAACGATCTGAAAAGAGATAGAGAAGAAAACAACTTCGGGATCTTCAGAGACAGAAATTCTTCAAAAATTCAGTCGAGAAATGCTTGGGATGAAGGAAAATCTCCAGAGAAATTGAATGTGAGAAGAAATTTTAGGGTTCTTCAATTTACGAGAGAAAGGGCTCAGTGTGATATGAGAGAGTTAAAAAGACTGAAACCTCTCAGGACAAAATAATAGATGAAGCGCGAAAAAGAAATATTTATGAGACCATTATACCCTTATGGGGTTTTGAGCTCTGATACTAGAATGGAAATGTAAAAGGGTGTTTTGGTAATATTCATGGGCGAATGCAGAAAGACGTTGCAGTTGCACGGCCATCACGTCAATGTTCTGGGTTAATAATAAAGTAGAAATTTTGTTATTCTGATCCTTCTCATCCCCAAGAAAAAAAATACTATTTAAAATAATCATTGACGTTAATGGTTATTTTCATTTATATCTTGTATTAAAACAGTTTTCTAAAAACAAATGTTTAAAATAAGATATTTATAAAAAAATGAAATAAGAAGAAACCTTTGCAAGCTAATTCTTTCTCTTAGTTGACAAAAAAAGGTAATTATTTCTCTTAGTTACTGTAAAATATGTGAAACTATGATGAATAAATGTTGCTGGGATCGTAATATTAATTTTGGGATTTACAAAGTAAATGTACCTTGAATAAGACATGAATTAATTAGTTGCGATAATTAATAAACTAGCCTCGTTTGTCAGATTTGTGAACCAAGCATGAGAATCGGAATTTGTGGAAAAAAAATTGTTGTATATTCACTCTTTAAGAACAACTATAAACGGAATGTCGGAATATGTGATTTCGGACATTTTTTTTTGTGTGCAAAAGACTAATTTTTTAGTTGTGCTTTTTGTGTTAGAGCACAATTAGCTAAGTTAAAGTGGTTAGACTGTGATTTGTAGAAAAATACTCCTCCGTTTTATATTAAATGTCATTTTTAGTTTTTTCACAATTAAATTTTCTGTTTTACCCTTCATTAATGACATATATAATGTGTTTACACTTATTATTAAATTAAAAGAATGAAGACAAAATTGGAAAAATTAGTTAAAAATTGCATTGAAAATGTAAAACGACGCTTATAATGAAACAAAAATTATAGTTTAAACGATATTTAATATGAAACAGAAGGTGTAAAATATAACTGTAATTTATTTTATTTTCATACCACCTATAGGCCAAAGATAACAAAAGAACATATTGTTAAATTCTAACTCACATCCATTTTGATTATGAGAATGTAATAATTTTTAGATATCTTGTTGTTCTTGACAATTTTGTTATAATTATATATACATTTTTTTTGAATCTAATGTTAAATTATATTCAAGAAAAAAAAATATACTTTTTACAACTTTTATTGGACTGTTTTTAAACCGATAGAAGAAATTTAAACTAAATCCTCTGAAAACCTCTTTGCTCGAACCAAATACGAAGACCCTCTTCGTATTTTTGGTTTCCTTGTCTTCTCATAGTTGAAAGCGTGTTTCTTACTGCAAGATCGATGAACTTAATCAGGTTTGTCAAACCTTGTGGATTTTCTCTGTGACGTCTATTATTTCTTTCACACCAAATCAAATAGATGGTAGCTTGGAACACATAGCGAACAAAGAATGTAAGCATCCTAGATGACAATGGTCTGCTTACAATGTCCATAATATCTTCCCATTTGCTTGTGTAGTCCACACCATAATTCCCTTCGCAAGTTTGTCCCACACCTCCTTCGTATAAGAACATATACATTATTTTTAATATATTTTTGTAACTAAAACATATATACTAGCATGATTTCTTCTTATATACTTATATGTTTTAAAGTTTCGATTTAGCAATGCAGCTATTTTACTGATCATATCATAATTTGTAGAGAACAGAAAGAAATGTAGTCTCTCTTTTAGACATGATCAAGAAGCATAAAATAATAGTACTAATTAGAACAACATCATGCTATTCGTGTCACATTCATACAACACCGTAAAATTATTTTAATAAATAGCAAATGAATAATCATTTTTTCTCTTCCTCAAGCAATCTAAGAACCGCGTCAAATCGACTTTAAACTCTACTTTTCTTTTCTTTATTTATTTAATATATTAAAAATTAAGAAGAAATCAAAAGAGATGCCATCCTTTGATCTACAAAACCATCTTTCTTGTATTGGAGTACTTGTTCAAAAGAATATTGTTTGAGAACACAAAAGATGGTGAGTGTTGTGGGAGAGATGTTCTGTAATCCCTACACGACGGAGCTAGTGGTGAGAAGGCGGCGTGAGAGCCTGAAAAGGGATCGTTACGACGTTTTTGATCTCTCCGATAATCTCATCTTCACCATCGACGGTGGCACATGGAACATCCGCCGTAAACGTGTACTCCGTGACGCCACCGGAATTCCTCTTCTCTCCATGCGCACCAAGGTTAGACATACACCTCGTTAATTAGCCTATATATATATATATATATGTATATATTTTTTTTTTTTACAACATCATTAAATTGTAACGTGGAGGAATCATCACATGTTATGTACATATCAACTTTGGGTCGGTTTGGATGAGACGACTTATAAGACCATCTCCAATTTGTTCCTCTATTTTTACCTTTAAAACTGAGGAACTTTATAATAGAAGTGAATTTTGCTTCAATGTATTTTTTTATATTTTCCTCTAAAAAAGAATATTTTCTATGATATTCTTTTTTATTTTACTAATAATACATTTTATTTATTAAAGTTGCAATTTAGCCCATTTATTTTATTTTTATCAATTGTTTATAAAATTATAATATTATACAATCCGATGATATTAAAATAAGAATTTTTTGGATTGGTACCGGTTCGGATCTTCGGATCCGGATAAAATGTCTAGCCATAATTTTTTCAAAAATGACCAAAAAAATATTTTTCTCAAACATAATATATTTAAATTTTTAATATTTATTTTAAATATTTAATAGTATTATTATAATTTGTTTATTTTTTATATTGTTAGTTATAAAAATATTAATACTTAATTATTTTAGTTATAAATAAAAGTATTTGGAAGTTGATGGACTGATTTATAAATTAAAAAGTTCACCTCTATTATAGAAGAAAAAATAGAATTTCTCTATATATAGAGGAAAAAATAGAGATCTCTATTTTAGAGGTGAAAATAGAAATGGGTTAGAGTAGATTTGCCTATAAAATAGAATTTAGAGATAAATATAAAGGTGGGTTGGAGATGCCTTAATAAATGCTTAGACAACTTCTTTTTAAAGTGGATACAAATATATCTTTAGTTGAAAGTTGGATACATAATCTATTTTTTTCCAATTATAACCCAACTTTTCATATGTTAAGGTATATGACTTTAGGAATGCATGCCTAAAATTCAATTTTTAGAAAATCGGTAGATGTCATTAATTAGACCGGCTGAAGGGTTAAATGGCCTAATAAAACCGAATTTTCTTGCCAACTTTTCTCTTTCAAATTATTATTCATAGTTTTATTATATGATTGCGTATCATATACAAATTTGATGGACTAATTAACTATATCATATTTTAATATCTGAACGTAACGAAACTTGATCTGATCGACTACTTGTAGATATGATTAGAAGACTTTGGTTTTGTAATAGAAGAAATGTATAATATGGTTTCAGGGAATTGTAAGAATGAGATACAAATGGGAAGTGTACAAAGGAGAAAGCACAGAACCTGAAGATCTACTCTTCTCAGTAAGAGAGCCAAATTTATTTTCATTAAAAACATCACTTGATGTCTCTTTACCGCCACAACAACCTTCCATGGACACTAGTAGCATCCAACCAGACTTTCGAACATACGGCCGTTACATCGGTTCTTCTTTCAAACTCTTTGAACCAATTCATAGTACTCTTCTTGCTGAGGTACGTCACATTCTTGACTTCTTGGTGAGACTAACCGGTATACCAAACTAAAAATGTTTATCCGATAGTTAGTATATTATTACATGCTTTGGTTTTTTCTGCTTAGTCCTCTAGGTAACCATCATTCCCACCCATATATAGCTACTTTGCAGTTGAAGGAATTGTTGATGGTGTTATCCCACTAAATATATGCTCATTCAATATTCCTAAAGTAGAAGATGTTTGATTAAACAGTACTCCATCTGTTATTTAAAGATTGATGTTTTAGAATTTTCACACAAATTATAATTAATATTTAATTATAAATATTTTTTTATTAAAACACTTTCTCATAACTATTAACCAATAGTAATTTAATATAGTTTTTGGAATTCACAATTTATAAATATTAATTAGTGAAAGACTAAAAATTATATAAAAACGTAAAACATTAATTTTTGAAAGTTTTTTTTCTTTTCTAAAACATCAAACATATAGAAACGAAAAAAATATAAAGAGAAGTTCGGTTGTCTCAATATTATTGAATAGATGGTGATCGGCGAATAAATAAAAAAGAGGAAGGAATATCGTCCTAGATGATCTTTAACCGTTTGTGCTTGACATTGCTAATTATAAGCTTAGATTACACAAATTTCAATGAAATATTAATGAACAGTATATTTCCTATTTATATTAACTATGGTCGTATTTTTGTATGGACCGTCGACTTTTTAATGTGCCGAAGTGTATTTGGATCGGACTATTGATAAATTTCTTTTTTGACCATTGATAGATGTTACATTCTATCTAGCAAAAACTCATACATATATTATATATGTGGTCCTTTTTCAGTTTGACTAACTGAGAGAGCTTGAATGTTATAGGTGGTTCATGATTTCTCATGGGGAGGACTTATAATAGGGAATTACAGCTTCAAAGTGAGGGTTAATCCATATGTGGATTTCGCATTTGTCGTCGCCTTACTTGTAATGGCAGATGATACTTCCAATCTACGTTGATTTATACTTGTCTTAGCTGGTTTCTTATATGCATTTTGTTTTATAATAAGATCAGAAAATGGGTTGTAGATTAGTATTTTTATACATCAGTATCAGATTGTATATTGTTGACTCTTTCTTTTTGTTTGTACTTGATGTTTGTCGACATTTGAAGCATTTGGTCACTTGTATATAATCTTTAGACTTACAACAAACTGATAGAAATTAAGTTCAACAAAAAAAATGATAGAAACGACTTTTATATTCAATACGAAGATATATTTTTTTTAACTACATATATATTATGATGTTTTTGGGCATGGGACATTATCCAAAACACATCTAGTTGAATGAATATCAATATTTGCGTCACTGCATCATGATTAAGTAAATAAAGAATATGAAATACGCCAATTTATACTTTTCTTGGTTTTGTCTGTTTTATTTTTTTAATAGTTCTGTTAATATCGTTTTATCGCCACATCATTTTGACCAAACCACACCGAAAGCGAGATAATGCGTGTCCACATCCACAAAAAAAGACGCAGGAGTGACCTTCCTCGTTGCTTCCTCTGTAACTTTCTTTTTCACAATTTAACTTTTTTTGTTGTTTGCGTACATTTATAAACTCTATATTTATTTTTCATTAAAAATTTGTAAACGTCGTTAAATCTTAAAAAAAAAAATTAAAACTCAAATCAGAAAACTTGGTTCATACTTATTCCAACATATCAAACTCCCTAAATAAATTTAACTATAATTGTATCTTAATCCCCTTTTAAAACTGTTATGCATTGATTTGATGTAGACTCGAGGTACATAAACGCAAACTAAATGAACTAAAAGTATCAACTAAATGGAACTAAATTTGATACTTTAGTTTTTTTTTTTATCAACAAAATATGAACCAACAATTTTTAAAATGACTCAGTCATTCACATTGTTTAGATATAAATTCTTTATCCAAAGTAAAACCATACAGAACAATGGGAGATACATTATTAAGGAGCACTAATTTTAAAATCTTCAGCAAATTTTGTTTCTTTAGAATGTGTATCTTTATAAACTCAAATAGTTATTCAAATTAAACAAAAGTAAAGCTATATATACACAACTAATCCACTCATAGATAATATGAGCCAATGGGCAGCTTTTTATATTGTATTTTTGTCGACAAATGCAGCACTTTTCGTATTATAAAATGTTCAACGAATATTATAAGATCCCATAAACACATTTTTATTTCAATTACATCAGACAAAACACAAACACCACAAGTCGATTTGGGTTTACCCATGATTGTACCCACTAGAACACAAAAGCACAAACCAACAAAAAAAAAAAACAAAAGCACGATTTTTAATCAAATAGGAAAAAAAAAAACAAACGAAGAACGAGCGACAGCCAAAACGCGGCCTTTAGCCGTTAGTCCACACCGCGTCTTCAACCGCACAAATCCTTCAACCCATAAACGAAAAACCAACCAGACACTGACACGTACGCAGCCTTTATTTAGATATTATTGTTCCTGACGTGGCTTTTACTTTACCAAATACTTGAGGAAATCCTCAAATAGCCAGAACCAGACCCGGGACAGATTTTCCAGCCCGACCCGAGAATTGGCTTTCCCACACGGAGGGGCAATGCGACGGTTTAATCTCAGAAGAGCGTCCGGCGACAGATTTTCCGATCCGTGTGACGGTGAGAGAAGTGTTTGAGTACTCCCTAACCTGCGTGATTATCCCATGCGATACGGTCCAGGCGTGGATCCAGGAGATGGAGCTAGCGGCGTCGCAGCCCTCGGCGATAACGGTCGACCCGAAGGAAACGACGGATAAAGGAAAGAATTCGAACGGCGGAGAGACTCCGGTAAGTATGCGCATCAAAAACTGGTGCGGCGGAGGGCCGTGAAACCAGTACTCCAGATCTGGGGTTAGGATCCGGTGAACAGATTCAACGTCTCGAGATCTAAAGGCGTCATACAGTTTCAGAACCACGTCTCGGTTCTTGTTATCTGAATCCGCCAGAGTATCCAGTTCTTGGCGAGTTTCTGGAATAGAAAACTAAAGGGATTTGGTTTACGAGAAGAGGAAGAGGGAGAGAAACGATTCTTGGGTTTTTCAAAATGGATGTGATGAATCTGGGATTTATATAGCCGCAGGCTATGGGGTTTGGGACTTTGATTCTCTACATCCCATCCTATTTTAATGTTTTCGGATATCTAGTTCTGCGTTGACACGTGACGTTTTATGATTGGGTTAATCTGGTATATGGGTCCGAAGATAAAGTTCCTTAAAAGTCGAGCCAGCTAATGTATAATTAGGTAAATAATTAATAGGTTAACTGAATTTTATCTTGACTTTGGATGATTTGATAAGGAATCGATTTTTTGGGGTCCTATTTGGAATCTATTTAACCAAAACTTAGCAGACAAGAATTACCTAGCTTAGTCAAGAATGATCCGTGTTTAGCTTTCGGTGTGGGTTTTCTTTACTTAGGGGGTGATTGGTAATGGCTTTAGAATCTCTCTAAAGCCTAATTTCTCTCCAAAGCACACAATCTAATCCAATCATGCTTTGTAAATATTTTTCTCTCCAAAGCTCTTTATTATTTTTTGTTTTGGCTGTACAAAGCTAAATATGCAGAGCAAAAAAATTGAGCTATGAAAAAAGAAAATATTTTCACAGCCAAAAACCTACATCAATTAAATTTAAAGCCAAAGCAAAAAAATCTACAGCATAATTTATACAGCAAAAAAATAAAAGCCACAGCTCTTCCAATCAACCCCTTAGTGCTAAACTATCTATAGTCTTTTGGACATTTTTTTTTTTGTCAACTAATCTTTTGGACTTTGATTATAGTTTTATTTGGTTTTGTATTTCACTCTTGATTTTTTTGATGATATATAATATATATTCTTCAATGACGACAAAAACATTCCTATACTCGTAGTTTTGGAGGTTTCATGGATAAATATTGATTAACAAAAATCTTAATACTGTGCTTAGTAAACGAAATATATATTTTTTTTTTTTTGAACACTTGTAAACGAAATGTAAGACCATTTAGAATGGACATCTTGAATCTAAAATTCAACAGTTGAACTTGTACAATGGAAGAGTTGAATTAGGGGATTGAGTTGAGGTGAATTATTTGTAGTTGAATTAATTGAACTAGTAGAAAAAGAGACAAAGGAGACCACCAAAAATTTCAACCGAGCGAAAAAAAAAAAAGAGTGTGTACATGTGTCATTCTATGGTTTGTTGTTTATTTTCATATTTTTTTATCTCCAATTTTTAAAATTAATTATTTAATACTAGATATTTTTATTTGTTGTGTTTAATTATATCAAATTCATAATTTTTGTATTCTATTAATAGAAATTTAATTTATTTAATTTGGACACATAATAAAAAACTATATTTTTCTATAATTTCCTAGTTATCATTTCATAAACATATGTTCATATAAATCATCTATATAATTTGAGGTTCACTTTTGAAAGTTTATTCAAAAAAATCATGTGGTGGCAAACAAAAAAAAATTAATTGAAATTATTTTATTAGTTGTTATTTATATATATAATTATATATATATATCATTAACATACATATTTTTATGTCGTGTATTTATTAATGAATTTTATTGTATTTTAAATTTTTCGTAATTTTATTTATTTTAATAATGATTCTTTCTATTACTTATCTTTATTTTTTGGCATTTTAATTAAAAATATAAAATTAGAAATATATAAAAGTATATAAAACTATTTTATTTTAATATTTTAATTTAATTTCAATCGGTATAATGCACAATCACCATGACACGTGTCACGCAGAGTGTCCACGTACGGCAGAGTGGCCACCTATGTCTGTCTAGTCATGTCAATATGACACGTCCGACATACTATACAGTTTACAGTCGTCCAATATACATTAATATGAATTTAAAAACATTAAAAGGGATATTTTTTATTTTTTATTTGTCAACAAAGGGGATATATACATTGTGTTATAGCGATAGAAAGTTTTAAAATATCATATTGATAAATAAAAAAAATTGAAAAGACATTACTTTCCGATAATAATTATTGTCTTTTAGCTAAACTGCATTATTATTTTTTATGTAAAGCAGATATCGCCATGACGCCATCAACCTATAATTCAATAATTGTGTCAATAATGATACATTTTTCATGATTATATTACAAAATAAATTATGAGTTTTGTAAATTATTAGGGTATGTAAATATGTGGAAAATAAAGGCAATCTTTTAAAATATAAAACCCGAATTAGATAGAAAGTTGATTACACAAGAAATTGAGAATATATATATTTATATATAAATCTGATTACACTAAACAAATAAACTAGAGAAAAATCATAAAATAGCACAAAAAACATACTTTCTCATAAATATAGCACTAAAGAAAATAATTCATATTTTTAGTATTATTTTAATTACAAAAACTTTTATAGCATTATATAATTTAGGGTTAATTATTTAGAGTTTAGGGTTTATTATTTAGGGTTTAGTATTTAGGGTTTAAAGTTTATTATTCAAGTTAGGGTTTAGTATTTAGGGTTTAGGGTTTAATATTTAAAATTTAAGATTATGGCTAATTTAGTGACAAAACATGTTTTTGTGCTATTTTTATGATTTTTCTTCCTTGGTGCTATATTTTTGATAAGTCATGTTTTTTGTGTTATTAATGCGATTTGCCCAATAAACTATACGTTAGTGGATTTCTGAAGTGGTTCTCCACGAAAATAACTCTTCCGACAGCGACGTCTACTTCCTAAATTGCCTAATGTTAGTGAATTAGTTTAAAATGTCAATTTGTGACATAATATATTTATATTATTTGCTATTAGTTTATGGAATCTCTTCAAAAGCAGATGCAGGCCACCATTATCAGTCTTAAGAAAAGTAATTTGTAGACAATTGACATGTAAAATCCCTTATGTGAACCACCGAACCTATGAATAAAACCGAACCAGACCGGAAACCATTTAAACCGACTATGAATAAAACCGAAGCAGACCAGAAACCATTTAAACCATATTCGGTTTTATTTTGCCAGACACCCCTTAAGTAAAAGCAAAGCCAGTAAGCAAAGGCACACATGAAAATCCAATTCAGACATGACCGTGCATAACAAAATTACATTACAGAAAATAAACCGATAAACCGGTAAAGTTATAAACCCGAAACAGAAACGGTATACAACTCAAATGATAAACCGGCTTCCATCAAACTTTGTACACAGAAACAATCAAAGAGACTTGTAATCAAATCAAGCTTCTCTGTGTATAGACAGAGGAGATGGTGGAGTCAAAACAACCTCACTTCTACCTTCATCTTTCTCTCTAGGCGTCTGTACACTTGGACTATATACCTCATTCCAAAACCTACTTGGACTAGGAGCTCCACTGATGTTCTTAGGGGAGCTTCCTAGACCAAATCTAGCATCAAACACACCGTCTTCACGAGGCAGAGGAGACACCAAACTCTTCTCTTGCCCTCTTTGGCAGAATTTATCTTCCACTATCTCATAAGAGTTAGCAGTCCGGACTTCTTGAGCTAAAGAACACCAGCAACAGAACAGCCAAAGTGTACAATCAGCAACCGCGGCTTGTCCGAAACATAACTTATAACTCGGCAGTTTGAATCGTTTCCTCATCTGAATCCTCCAGAATCCACCATAGAGCAAACCAAACAAACAAAGAAGGATGCCAGATACCCCGAGCGCCTCTCTAACTGTCTCATGATCGATATTAACCGCAGCTAAGTTGAATATAAAGAAAGGTGCTAAACAGAAGAGAATAAACGTCGCTATGTGAACATACATGTTCCCAAACCCAACTCTCTCCATGTTCCATCCAAACACACAGAAAGTACAGAAGAGAGAAAGATAAGCCAATGAAATATCATCCCAAATATCCAAAACTCCACCACTCCATTGAGGATCACTCACTTGAACCATCCCATCACTTGTGGAACCAGAATTAGAAGCAAAAGAATACCTCCTCTCTAAAGCACCCCGACGATTCACAGACCCTTTTTGTAGTTGATTCTCCTCGTCTACACTCGAATAATCATCATAATCTTTCCCAAGTGGGCTAAGCATAGTGTACAAACCAGCAACTGCAGGAGCTCCAATAGCAACAGAGATACATATAGCAACACCAATGGGAGGTCTCTCTGATCTTCTGTATCCAACATTAAGACCACAAAGAGCATACTGAGCAAAACAATTCAAGTGAAGTAAAATCACAACAACCATAATGTGCATCCATTCATGTGGCTTGTAAGTTCCATCCTTGCAATACACTTTCCTAAGCTTTGTAATATCATCATGCTTCCATCTACATAGAAGCACTAAGTGATAAAACCTTTTGGGATGCTGATAAAGACACATCAAAGTAAACAACCCATTAAGGATTTGGTTGTTAACTTCAAACCAAGCATCTCTCTGTGACTTTTTAGGTAAAGCATGATTCAACATACCAGTCATTACCATGAAGAGAATCGCACCAGAGACTGCAACAACGAGTATCCACACGAAGAGAGCCATGTTTATTGGGTTCTTGATCCATTCTTTCCCCATATTCATCAG
Source organism: Orychophragmus violaceus (assembly GCA_030180135.1). NCBI lineage: Eukaryota > Viridiplantae > Streptophyta > Magnoliopsida > Brassicales > Brassicaceae > Orychophragmus > Orychophragmus violaceus. Next base: position 91,624,033 of record CM058240.1, read on the forward strand.
CGAGTTCCAATCGATTTTCCGGTGAAGCACACCGCTGATTCTTTCCCGGATGCTTGATGATGAGGTCGTTACTGACCTTGAAACCTCGTCTCTTTGCTCAGCCATTTTCATGAATTTAGCAGAAGGAGAACCGAATTTCAGTAGCTTGGTTCTAGTGGATGCATCAGGGAAAGCAGTAATCGACCAGCTCTTGGGTTTACCATCACTGATCAGAGTTCTCCGAGATGATGAAACATCGAGAGGATGAAGAACCCTAGTTTTCCCAGAGCTATTAGATTCTTCAATCTCAGCTTTCAAGTTCGCATCACAATTCGATCCCATTATTATCTCTCTCTTTGGATATCAAATCTCGTGGGGAACAAAAAGTAACTCAAAGGCATATATGGTTTGCAACCTTAAACATTGTAAGCAAAGAATATAAAACCCAGAAAGAAGAGATTTTTATTAGAGAGGACAAAAGATTCTACATGCCGACGAAGATTCTTCTCTCAGCAGCTCATAACAAAGTCTTCAGATTTGACTAGAAAAAGACGAAAAGAAAGGGAATCAAAACCTTAACTGGGAAACTTGTTGGATCGGATTAGAAAGAAAAAAAGCTTAACACTTTCGAATTCAGATGATATTACAGAGAAAGAAAAAAACCCAGAAGAAGAAAGAGAGGTTACTGTTAGCTGATGGAATTTCAAAAACGAAACTTTGAAGAAGAACAAACAAGCGCGTAAATCGAAAGGTGTGAAATTGATGAACATGAAATTGGTCGTTGGGGAAGAACAAGTCTGGGATTCTTTTTTTTTTTTCTCTTGGTAGCAGTTAACGAATAAAAATGTTGACAAAAATGAATAAAAAAGTTAATAACGTTTTGAGTTTATAATAACCTTAATTCGGTCGATTAACTAACGAGTTTATAATCGAGAAAAAACCAAAAAAATACATCAACCGAACTCGTTTTTGCCGAAAAATACACAGACTTTTGCGATTACCTGATTAATACACGAACTCGTTAATATTGTCATTTTAATTCACCAACTAGCAAAATCTCATGAATTTAATACATAATTTTAACGGAGTTAACGTTCCGTTAACGCCGTTTCTAACGGAGTTATAAACTGATGGAGAAAAAACCCCAAAAATACATCAACTGAACTCGTTTTTGCCGAAAAATACATAGACTTTTGTTATTACCTGATTAATACACGAACTCGTTAATATTGTCATTTTAATCTTCCTTCTTCCAAATTTTGTTTTACAAAAAAAAACTACAGTCTCATACCTGCCGTATCAGGTGATCAGCTCCATATCACGACCAGTTTGTGCATGGATGGCCTAATCCTTTCTTCAAAGTTAGATCTCCGATCAACGACAGACAGCTCAAATTCAATTGGGTCGGTCTGTCTAACTCCAAAAGGATTTTCCCTCACGGAAGCACAACACCCTTTCCCAGTCGTTTTAGTCTCGCAAAAGCATCGCGACAGTCATGAACTGTCCCACGAAAACCTGGTCGTGACATTCTCCCCCCACCCATCAATGTGCACGCCCTCGTGCACGAGGAAGATTCCTCAAGATCGTACGTTGGGAAATTGTGGGATACCTCTACCCCGACTCTAAACGATGACTCGGCCCCTTGCCTTAGTCCCTCGGGGGCTGGCTCCTCCCAAGGTGCTTACTCTCCGCCCTCATGGCAGCTGACATGGGTTCAACACTTACCTTTTCACCCCAAACTGTCAGTCGCCACCGAATGAGGTTCTCCTTCTTTTGATCCACGGAAATAATGAGCAACGTACCCGCTCATCGTCTGCCACATGCACGAAGGTGTATGAAAAGAAGGATTTAGAAGAAACGATTTAGAAGAAACAAAAAAATTAGGAGGAAAGGAGATCAACATTGCAAAAAGAAAAGGCTCCGGTGTCGGCTTTTTTGGAATTCATTTTTAATAGATTTAAATTTTATAAGAATCTAGGAGAAAGAGAGAATAAAATGACAATATTAACGAGTTCGTGTATTAATCAGGTAATGAAAAAAAATCTGTGTATTTTTCGGCAAAAACGAATTCAGATAGTGTATTTTTTGGATTTCCCCCCATCAGTTTATAACTCCGTTAGAAACGCCGTTAACGGGCCGTTAACTCAGTTAAAATTATGTATTAAAATCCTAATATTTTGCTAATTGGTGATTTAAAATGACAATATTAACGAGTTCGTGTATTAATCAAGTAATCGTAAACGTCTATGTATTTTTCGGCAAAAACGAGTTCAGTTGGTGTATTTTTGGGGTTTTTTCCGTTTATAATCATAAATAAACATTCTATTATGATTTGATAAAAGGTTAAAATACCTTATGATTTAATGGGCTAAAATATAATACTGAAAGCCCATCAAAGAAAAAGCCCAACAGTAATACTACATTGATCATTATGTTGTTTCCAAAAGTGTTTCATGCGAATCCATGGTTTCTACCTATTGCTGTAAGAATGTTCTAAGATTTTTGGTCTTTGACCTGTTTTTAGGCATGAACTATACTTTGATAAGAGACGAACTGTTAGTTGGGTCACAACCACAGAAACTTGAGGACATAGATCAAACAAGATGAGAATGTTTCTTACATACTTAAATACCATTGTCAAAAGATGTAAGAGCCTCGAATCCGTAACATGAGAAGGCCCGTAAGAAACATTTTCCGCGTTTCAACTAGTGGGATTCATGTGAATGTTAGATATTCTACCAATTGGGTTTTCTTGTTTATGGTTATATTTAATATATACAATAATATATATAAGATTAAACAATATATTAAATATATTAAATATATACAATAAAATATATGAAATATCATGATTTATAAATAATAAAATTTATTTTAATTTATTATCATAAGATTTTATAATATATAATATATGAATTATTACAATTTATAAATAATAAATATTGTATTAATTTATTATTATAATATTATGATTTTTTAGGCGGATTAAAACGTAATCAACACGGACGCCTAGAAAGCTTTTCAGAACACTGACTTTTAGGCATGAACTATACATTGATAAGAGACAAACTGATAGTTGGATCGCAGCCACATAAACATGATGACATAGATCACTTGAAACAAGATGAGAATGTTGCTTACATACTTAACTTGCAACAAGACAAGAACATTGAGTATTGGGGAACCGATCTGGACTCCATTGTCAAAAGATGTAAGGAGCTTGGAATCCGTCACATGAGAAGGCCCATAAGAAACATTTCCCGCGTTTCAACTTGAGGAATCATGTGAATGATAGATATTTGACCAATTGGGTTTTCTTGTTTATGGTTATATTAGGTTAAAGACTTTGATCCACTTTCGTTAAGAAGTCAGATTTAGAGAGCATAAACGTAAGTGTAAAAGCCGCACTCAGCTTCAAAATTTTCGTGATCTGATTCTGCGTTTCAGAACAGCTGAACACGGCTTATGAAACATATTGATCATGTATGTTTCAATAAAGTGAAGTCTGGTGAAACAGTCTGAAGTCTGGTGAAACAGAAGAAAACAACAGACAATGAAGTCTGGAGAGCAAAATGAAGTCTGTGAAGTCTGGAGTGCAAAGTGAAGTCTGTGAAGTCTGGAGTGCAGAGTGAAGTCTGGAGTTCGGACCAAAATGACAAAATGTCTAATTTGTCCTCTAGAGAATTAGGTTTAGGGTTATTCTTGTGTACCCATCCTATATAACTTGTGTAGCCACCAAATATCAAAAGTTAAGTCATTTTTGTGACTATTATCTCTTCTTCTCTTGAGCAAACAATTCTCCCATTTCGGAATCTTCAAGCTTAAATCTTTCTTAAATCTAACTTGGTATCAGAGCAATAGAGTTATTGTTCTTTGATTCTCTCTATTCTCTTACTGATTCTACTCATTCTTAGTTCTAAATCTGTGTTTTTCTCTTCATTTCTGCTCTTCAAACTGTTTCTCTTTTCTGAGACCTTCAAGCTTCATCAATGGAAGACACTGTCCAAGTAAACTCAAGCCTCAAGCCTACTGTCATTCCTGTGGTTCTCAAGGGTTTAAACTACAGGACATGGCAGAGAACAACCAAGACCGCAATCTATGGCAGAGGACTTTGGGAGCACATTCTTGAGGACAAGACACCGCCTGATGAAGATTCAAATGAGAATAAAGATGAGGCAACAAAGAAGGAGGAGTCAAGGTGGTTTCAAGAAGACCAATCACTTCTGGGTTTTCTTCAAAACTCACTAGATCCTTCCATCCTTGAAGCTTACTCACATTGTGAAACTGCTAAATCACTTTGGGACACTCTGAAGAAGGTGTATGGTGATGTCTCTAACCTCATCCGTGTGTATGAAATGAAGAAGACAATCAGTGATCTTCACCAAGAGGATTGTGAGTTCACCAAGTATCTTGGGAAGTTCTCATCTGCTTGGTCTGAGCTTGACATGTTAAGGCCAAGCACCATGGACCCAATGAAAGGAAGGAGCAAGACAAGATCTTTGGACTCTTCCTCAATTTGAATCCAGTCTACAATGATGTTATCAAGTCCATTCTAAGGGAGACTACTCTTCCTGACTTTGAAGAAGTGTGCTCAAGGATCCAAAAGGAACAAGGGAGCATTGAGCTGTTTGGAGGAAAGGGGGAGCTTGTCACCGCCAACAAGAGTGTGTTCAAGCATGAGGACAGAAGCGTGTTCAAGCAAGAGGACAAGAAGCACATCTCCTGTGAGCATTGAAAGAAGAAGGGACACGCCAAGAAAAAATGCTGGATCCTCCATCCACACATCAAGCCATCCAAGTTCAAGGATTCAAAAGCCAACATCTCTCAAGAAGTGGCTGAGCAGGCGACTTCATCTACTCAAGGAGGGGAGCTTGCCTTGTTCACTAACACTGAGTATGTGAGGAGAAGTGATCTGGAGGATCTCATCAAGGCTTATGCCTCCAAACTCTCTGGTATCACACTTTTATCTCATAAATTGCTTGCACAATCTGATGATAAAATGGTAGTAGATTCAGGAGCTTCTCACCATATGATTAGTGATGCTAAGTGTTAAAAGATATTAAACCGGCCCTAGGTAGAGTAACTATTGCTGATGGTCAAGGTATCCCTATTGCAGGAACAGGAAATTTAAGACTCTTTAACAAAGAGAGTGATGCTTTCTTTGTGCCTAAGTTTAAGTCTAATCTTCTGTCTTTTAAAAGGATTACAAATGATCTGAATTGCAATGTTATATTTGGACCTAATAAAGTTTGCTTTCAGGATATTAAGAATGGCAAGGTACTTGGAAGAGGTGGAACACAAGATGAGCTTTACCTCATTGAAAACACTTCTCCAAGCAAATCATATTCCTTAGCTTTCAATTCCTGTTTTTCTGTTAATCAAAATGTTTTGTGGCATGCTAGACTTGGACATCCTCATGCTCGTGCTCTCAATTTAATGTTGCATAATGCTAACTTTGATCATTTAACTTGTGAAGCTTGTATTCTTGGCAAACATTGTAGAACTATCTTTCCTAAATCTGCTACTATCTATGAAAACTGCTTTGATCTAGTGCATTATGATGTTTGGACTTCACCATGTCTGTCTAGAGATAGGAACAAGTATTTTGTGACATTCATAGATGAAAAATCAAAGTATACTTGGGTCACCTTGCTTCCATCTAAAGATAAAGTTTATGAAGCATTTATTCACTTTCAGAATTACATTACTAATCAGTTTAATGCCAAGATTAAAGTGTTTAGATCAGATAATGGAGGAGAGTATACAAGTCAAAGATTCAAAGCAAATATGAACAAACATGGAATCCTACATCAAACAAGCTGTCCACATACACCCCAACAAAATGAAAATGGAGTGGCTGAGAGAAAGAATAGACATCGTAGATCGTGCTTAGATCGTTCAATTCCTCAATCGAACACACCACATAGTTAAATTGTGGGGTCAGCGATCTGAGAATTTTGCTCACGATTGTGCTCTGTTCCATCGATTCACCATTTACTTTCATCTTGTTTACTACTGTCAAGGTTCTTCCTAAGAATACATCGATCTTCTCTCCTTCTTTCATGGCAAACAATTCGAACTCCCTTCTTAAAGCTTGCAATTGCGCCCTTTTCACCTTTGTAGAACCTTGATACTTCTTTCTCATAGTTTTTTCTCATAGATTCCCAGATTGCTTTAGAGGTGCTTTTGTCAAGAATAGTTTCCAGAATCTCTCTATCAATGGACTGGAACAGAAAATTCTTGACCTTTAAATCCTTAAGCTTCGCCTCTTCTACAGATTTTCTCTGCGCCTCACTTGCCTGTGTTGTTCAAATCGCTATCGTCGGAATTCCATCCTCCACCAGGCTCCACAATTCTCTGCTTCTCAAAAAATTCTCCATTGTCATGGATCAGAAATCATAATAGCCATCAAACTTTGGAATGGCCGGTTGCACAAACTTCTCAGATTTCTCAGTCATCTCTCTTTTGTTTCTCTCTCGATCACTTTCTCAGAAATAGCTCTGATACCAAATGTGAAATACAAAGCTAAAAGTGTAATCTTATTGAATGATCATTACTGGCGTTAAATAGCCTTACAAGTGAAACAAAGCAACAACCAAATAAGCTAAAATGAAGGAAACTAACTCCACTACAAGTAAGCACAGCTCCATGACTCTACTCCTAAAGAATCGGACGTGTATTGACAGAAACAGTCAATAACTTATTTAGCTCAGACTGATTCAAACTCTAACAAGGTTGGTTCCAAAGCATAAAGAATCATAAATTAAATTCAAAATATGTAAATTGACTTAATGCATCGCCATCATCTTAGTTTTTGGTTCTGTATTATTATTTTGTCGATCACGTCGGTAATTCCAGTCCAATATAAACAAAATATGTTGGTCGTTGTGTGAAAATTCCATACTAACTTGTACGTCTTTGAATTGAATGTGCATGGTATAAACTTTAGGCCAAAAGTTTTCGACATAAGATAGTCGACAAAAGGGACGCATTATTCTTTATTTATAAAACAATAAGCGCTAGCCCTTAGCAGAATGCATCTAGCAACTTGCTACCACACATACACAAACGGGAAACATTAACTTATTAAAATAGTAGCACTTGAGTCTAGCATTATTTTTTTCACATACACAACAGTTACTGAAAACAAGAAAGATAACAACAACATTGAGATCGTGGATTTGCTTGTCTAGGCCGTTTCAACAGCAGTCATAGAGCCATTGGTGCAGAAGGTGGAACATGCTTTGGTACATCGTTCAACAGCTCCATTCACAATTGCACTTGGGTCTAGTCACCGTAAAAAAGGAAAAAGAATCAAATTATTCTCTTTGTTTATTATAATAATGAGCTAAGAAAGGTTGATATACCGGAGTTCTGGAGAGTGGTTAAGGCACCACAGGAAGAGTAGACACACCCCAAGTTGCAGTATTCCTTTATAGCATCAGCTTCATCCATAAATCAAAACACATCAAAATATGAAATCTCTCTCTCGATCTTGTAACAAACTAAGAAAATAAAAAAAATCAGTTTACCAGAGTTTTCGAGAATGTCATTACTATATCCCGGAGGACATGCTCCCTCGTTTTTGCATCCACTGACTTTTAGACAAAAACCCTCAAGGCCTTGCGCAAAACGGCAAGCATTGAAGACATTTATAGCTTGAGTGGACGGGCAGCAGACCTTCGCATATACTTGAGTGTGAGCCATTAGCAGACTCATTACGAGCACCAAACTTAAAGTCACAGTTCTGGTTGCCATCTTTTGACTGATTACAAAAATGACTGTAGAGAAAACAAACACTTATGATTAAGCTCGCTCGCTTGTATTGATGAAATGGCGATGAAGGCAAGCCTCGCTTAAATACTAGATCTTCTGAAATATCAAACAAACTTCATTTGCCAAATGTGTCTCATGGCATTTACTTGAGTATTAATTGAATCCTTCACTCAAAAGGAGACATGTGTATATGTAGTTGAAGTGAACCAGGCATTTACTTGAGTATTTATTGAATCCATCGCTCACGATTAAGAAGCGAGTAATATCGTTACTGACTTCCAAGAACGAACAGTTTCACCAAGAAAGTTGATTAAAACAAAAATATACGACTAGTGTTTTATGTTTCTTTATTTTTTAACCAGCTCTCTTGTATTCGTGGGAGTTTTTTTTGTTTTTGAGTTTCAATTTGTTAAAGTTTACCCTAAACATTTTAGGTTAAAAGTAGGCCTGGGCATAAAAACCGGAACCGAAAAACCGAACCGGAACCGATCAAAAATATCGGTTCGGTTCCGGTTCCGGTTCCGGCCAAAATACCCATTGGGTATTGAAATTGTGGAACCGCGGGTACCGGTTCGGTTCCGGGTATTACCCGAGAACCGATAAGAGGAACCGATTACCCGAATATACATATACATAGTATATGATTTTTTAGCATATCATGTATTTTCTTAGTTTTTGGGTATATTTTTATTTTATTGGGTAAAATTGTTTTTTACATTTCGGGTATTTTTTGTCATATCGGGTAAATTTTATATATTTCGGGTATTTTTATGACATATCGGGTATTTTTTTTTTAGATTTCGGGTATTTTTCTGACATATCAGGTAATTTTTCTGACATATCGGGTATTTTTTGATATATCGGGTATAAAATACCCGGAACCGATAAGAACCAAATTTTTTCGGGTATTTTCCGGTTCTTCAACCTATGTACCCGAACCGACCCGGAACCGATGAGAACCGAACCGGAACCGAACCGAAAATAAATAAATACCCATTGGATCCTAAACCTCTGTACCCGAAATACCCGGAACCGATCGGTTCCTACCCGGAACCGAACCAAATACCCAATATCCCAGACCTAGTTAAAAGAACAAAACAATGTGGAGTAGAAGATGAATATATCAAAAAGTATTCTTATGTGATATAAGTTTAATATTTTTTTTTTTTGAGTTTCAATTTGTTAAAGTTTACCCTAAACATTTTAGGTTAAAAGAACAAAACAATATGGAGTAGAAGATGAATATATCAAAAAGTATTCTTAGGAATTCTATTTGATATTTTAGAATCAAGGTTGCATGCGAAAATACTTCGGATATCTAGTGTGTATTATTGTGATTGTTTGACAAATAGGGTGGACGAGATGGTGCACACGTCCAGACAAAGAGGGGGAGATTGAAAACACGAGATACAGAGTCCAGGGCGTGTGACTCAAGAGCTGACAAGAACAACACAAGGAGTGACGTAGAATACAAGTCAGCAACCGTGACGTGGACATGAAGCAAGGTTTCAAATTTGGAAACAAGAGAATTGCGTGGTGAAGGATGTTCGAGTATATAAGGCAGAAGATATACTGAAATTAGGTTAGGCCGTCAAATATAGGTTTTTGGTGTGTAACTCACAAGTTAGAAGAGATTGTAAGGATCTTGTGAGCTTGGTGAGTGATTCTTTTCAAGGGTGGGAAACACGTCTTGTGAGCGCAATACTGGGTAGCTTTAGGAATTGGTCAGTCTCGATTCACAGGTGTGAAGTCGTATTAAGCTGATTGAACTAGTTCTTGTAATAGTTCAAATAATTTCTAAGTAAGCAATAAAGTCTTGGTATACAGTGTTCTTGTGTTTTCAATCTTATCCGAAGAGATCCCTCCTGATTACAAGACGGTGGTGGGTTGTGGAGGCGAGGCGCCGTAGACAAATACGGGATATTCTTTTATGCCTGAAGTCGTCGCCGGAAAATTTGGCTCCTTGGTATTGAATGCTCTTCCGAGAGGGAGTCTTCCGGCGTCTGGGCTGTGAGTATCGGTTTTGGGTCAGCAGAAGGTATTTGGACTAGTGGGCTAAGCTTTGAAAAAAGGAAGGCCCAGTTTTTAGCTAGCTCAAAGAAGAGGTTTCACTTCAGGAAACGACAAAGTGAATTTGGTCGTTGTCTAACTTCTGTGTGTGCTAAAAGGTGCTTTTCATGGAGGTTGTTATGATCACGCAATCCATGATGCTGAGCTGGACCTGCACAGGTTAAAAGGCGTTAGATACATGAAGAATCTAAGGTGGATTGAGAGAGAGAGAGGTACGGTGATAGAGAGGTTTACAGCTAGAGAGAGAATAGGAAATAGCATTGGCTAGTCATCTTCTTCCTTGCTCTGTTTCCTTGTCATTCTCGGTTATCATCTCTAGGCTGCTTTATCTGTAAACTGTACTCTTTCAGATTGTTCATAGTGAAACCTTGAGAGCTGGTTTTAGCTCTCCAAGATGTACCTTGGTCACCTTGACCTTGGGAACTTGTAAATCTGTGTGTCTCTGTTCTTTCTCTCTATACTTTGCAAAACAAACAAACACAAACACATAAGAACTTATACATACATACATACAGATAATCTTAAGTAATCCTAATCTGAGACGTCTAAAGTTACAACAAGTGGTATCAGAGCCTCCGTTGAGGCGATCTAAAGGGGTTTCTCAGTTAGTGGGTTTCTGGTTTTCTGGGTATTCTTCTTTGTGTTAAGAAAGGTGTAGACTCAGAAGGTATCAGATCCTACCTGGTTTCTGAGTCAAGGATGCACAGTGATTTTTTCTTAGCACAAGATCGTGTGAGTATTTTGTTCAAGCTGTGTGGTATTCTCTTCTGGGTTTTCTCTGCGAGATCTCGATCTGGGTTTTCTCAGAATACAGATCTGGTTATCTCAAAGCATTCAGGATGGAACCTACAAAGGGAAGATGGGAGGTAGATAAGTTTGACAGAGATGGGGATTTCTCTATATGGAAGCACATAGTCATCGCTCAACTCGAAATTCTTGGTCTGGATTCGGTACTAAACATTGATGATGAAGATTCATCAAAGTCTAAAGATGGTGAAGCTGTTGTACCAAATCCAAAGAGACTAGAGAAGGATAGGCGAGTAAGGAATCTGCTAAGTATGAGTGTATCTGATATGGTGTTAAGGAAGATAAAGCTGAATCACAAAACAGCACAGAGTATGTGGGATGCCTTGGAATCACAGTATCATGACAAGTCTCTACCTAACATATTCTACCTTAAGCAGCGATTCTATAGCTTCAAGATGGAAGAAGGTAAAAATCTGGATAAAAATCTAAATGTGTTTAACAAACTGATTTCAGATCTAGGGAGTCTAGATGTTGAGATAAGTGATGAAGATCAGACAGTAATACTCCTAAATAGCTTACCTTCACAATTTGCTCAATTAGTTCATACACTAAAGTACATAAGAGGGAAGGAAACTATTATTCTAAAGGAGGTCACTACCTCTGCTTACTCTCTTGAGACTGAGCTGAAGCAGAAGGGAGGATATCTGTCCAAGGCAAGTAATGAAGGCTTGTTTACACAAGCAAAGCCTCAGACAGAAAAGAAGTCTAATACTAAGGGTAAGCAGCAAGACAAAGGAAAATCCAAGGCAAAGAACAAAAGGGTTTGCTGGATATGTGGAGCTGAAGGTCATTTCAAGAAGGACTGTCCAAAGAGAGGTCAGTCCAGTGGTGGACGAGCTAATGTGGGACATATCATGATTGATGAACCAATAGTATTAACAGCCTCAGAAACAAGTCCAAGAGATGGGTGGGTACTTGATTCAGGCTGCTCCTATCATTTAACCCATAGAAAGGATCTTCTATTTGACATTCAAGAAATAGATGGAGGGAAAATCCTTATGGGAAATGACACTCACTGCGTGGTCACAGCTATGGGGAGTTTGAAGATTGTTAACTATAACAACACAAGTGTTATATTGACAAAGGTAAGATATTCTTCTACATCAAAAAGAAACCTTATATCTTTGGGACAGTTGGAAGCTCAGGGATGCTGGTTTCAGTCAAAGAACTTCAGGTTACAAGTGTTCTATAAAGGAAAAGAGGTTATTACTGGGAACTATCAAGATACTCTCTATATGTTGGATGGGAAACCAGTGAAGGAAGAGCTGAATGCTGCAATAAGAACAGTGGATACTACCATGCTATGGCATAGTAGAATGGGGCATATGAGTGCTAAAGGGCTATAAGTCTTAGTCAAGAAATAACTTCTTAAGGCAGATGAAGTGAAAGAACTAAAGCCTTGTGAGTTCCGCATCATGGGAAAGTCACATAAGCTGTCTTTTGCTAAGGGAAAACACATATCCAAAGCTCCTTTGGAATATGTGCATTCTGATCTATGGGGTTCTCCCAATGTCACGCCAAGCCTGTCTAAATGTCAATACTACATCTCCTTTGTTGATGACTATTCACGCAAGGTATGGATCTATTTTCTCAGGACAAAGGATGAAACCTTCAGTAAATTTGTGGAATGGAAGGCTTTTGTTAAGAATCAAAAGGGGGTCAAGCTGAAGGCACTAAGAACAAACAATGGATTGGAATACTGCAACAAAGTGTTTGATGATCATTGTAAAGCTCAAGGTATAATGAGACACAAGACTTGCCCCTATACTCCTCAACAAAACAGAGTTGCTGAGAGGCTAAATAGAACCATAATGGAAAAGGTGAGAAGCTTATTGAGTGAGACATGACTTGGTGAATCATTTTGGGCAGAAGCTGCTTACACAGCGGTTTACATGATAAATAGGTCACCCTCAACACCACTGAACTTTGAAGTTCCAGAACAGGTGTGGTCTGGATCCAAACCTGACTACTCCCATATGAAGAGGTTTGGATGTCTGGTATACTATCATGTAGAATAGGGAAAACTGAAACCTAGGGCAAAGAGAGGAATATTTATGGGTTATCCGCAAGGGGTTAAAGGATACAAAGTATGGAGTCTGGAGGATAAAAAATGTATAACCAGTAGGGATGTTACATTCTGGGAAGATACTCTTTACAAAGACCTTAAGAAGAAATCAGGAAACTCTAAAGATAAATCTAAAGGGAAAGAAAAGGTCCTCTTGAGGTTTCAAGATGATAAGGAAGATGATTCAGAAACTGGGGAATCTTCTGGTGAAGGCGGAGCTCATTCTGAAGAAGAAGCTGTGGAGTCTGAGCAAGACTCAGAATCAGAGGAAGAACAAGGCTCTGAACCAGAGGATGAATCATCAGGTTCATCAAATGTGAACAGCTATCTCCTTATCAGAGATAGATCACAGAGGAAGCGCAAACCTCCAAGCAGGTTTGATGATATGGATTTTGCAGCCTATGCTCTTAATGCTGTAGAGTTAATAGATCTTGAAGAACCAAGATCATTTCAGGAAGCAATGAAAAGCAGCAATAAAGAGAAATTGTTAGCTGCAATGGATGAAGAAATGGATTCATTGAACAAGAATTCCACTTGGAAACTGATAGAGAGACCAGAAGGGCAGAGAACAATCGGCTGTAAATGGGTTTATAAGTTGAAACCAGGGATTTCAGAAACAGAAGAGCCAAGATTTAAAGCCATATTGGTTGCAAAGGGGTTTTCTCAGGTTGAAGGAATTGATTTCAACGAGGTTTTCTCACAAGTGGTAAAACACACTACAATCAGATTAATCTTATCTGTAGTGGTTAATATGGATTTTGAGTTGGAACAACTGGATGTTAAAACTGCATTCCTACATGGGGATCTAGATAAAAAGATTCATATGGAACAGCCTGAAGGGTTTTCAAAGGGAAACAAAGTCTGTCTACTACAGAGGTCTCTGTATGGGTTAAAACAGTCTCCTCGACAGTGGAATCTATGATTCAATAAATTCATGAAGCAACATAAGTTCACAAGAAGTCAGTCGGATGCATGTGTTTACTTCAAAGAGTATGGGAACAAAAATTATGTCTACTTACTGTTATATGTGGATGACATGCTTGTAGCAGCTAAGGATATGAAGGAGATTCAAAGAGTGAAGGATATGTTGAGCAAGGAATTTGATATGAAAGACCTAGGACCAGCAAGACGGATCCTAGGCATGGATATCATTCGAGACAGATCTAAGGGGAATCTAGCTCTATCTCAACAGGCTTATATTGAGAAATTGATAAGGAATTTTGGTGCATCAGACTGGAGAATGGTGCACACTCCTATGGGAAGTCATTTTCAGCTATCTAGCACTAAGCCTGAAGATAAACTTGAAGCAGAAATGTCAATGAAGAACATACCTTACTCAAGTGCAGTAGGGGGTATGATGTACTCCATGGTAGGGTCTCGACCGGATATAGCTCACACCATCGGTGTTGTCAGTCGGTTCATGAGTGCACCTAACAAAGACCATTGGGACGCAGTTAAATGGGTTCTGCGATATCTAAAGTCAAGCTCATATTTCAAGTTAACATTCAGCAAGTCACTAGTGTTTGAAATTAAAGGATTTAGTGATAGTGATTATGCTACGGACCTTGACAGAAGAAGATCGATAACCGGATATGGTTTCCAAGTCGGTGGTAACACTGTGAGCTGGCGTTCTGGCCTACAACCAATAGTGGCATTATCGACATCGGAAGCCGAGTATATGGCTCTAGCAGAAGAAATTAAAGAATCACTTTGGTTGAAGAGGATTACCTGCGAATTGGGTTTTCCTCAGAAGTGTGTCGAGATCTTCTGCGATTCTCAGAGCGCGATCTGCCTTGCCAAGAATACTGCCTTTCACGAAAGAACAAAGCATATCCAGACGCGTTACCACTTTATCAGGGATGTAATAGATGAAGGAGACATAGTTGTGAAAAGGATTCATACCAAGATTAATCCGGCGGATATTCTGACGAAATCCGTTCCTGTTGCTAAGTTCGAAGATGGGAGGAGTCGTCTGAGAGTTCTCAGAGACTGAATCTAGCTTGGATTCTCCGAGCTAGGGTTTCGGCGGTGAATTCAGAACAAGGAAGATTGTTGGTGAAGATTCTCAAAAGTACAAGGCTTCTGTCTGAACAAAATCGAGGTGGAGAATGTGAGTATCGGTTTTGGGTCAGCAGAAGGTATTTGGACTAGTGGGCTAAGCTTTGAAAAAAGGAAGGCCCAGTTTTTAGCTAGCTCAAAGAAGAGGTTTCACTTCGGGAAACGACAAAGTGAATTTGGTCGTTGTCTAACTTCTGTGTGTGCTAAAAGGTGCTTTTCATGGAGGTTGTTATGATCACGCAATCCATGATGCTGAGCTGGACCTGCACAGGTTAAAAGGCGTTAGATACATGAAGAATCTAAGGTGGATTGAGAGAGAGAGAGGTACGGTGATAGAGAGGTTTACGACTAGCGAGAGAATAGGAAAGATCATTGGCTAGTCATCTTCTTCCTTGCTCTGTTTCCTTGTCATTCTCGGTTATCATCTCTAGGCTGCTCTATCTGTAAACTGTACTCTTTCAGCTTCTTCATAGTGAAACTTTGAGAGCTGGTTTTAGCTGTGTTTCGTTGCCGACACTTCCAAGGACGAACAGTTTCACCAAGAAAGCTGATATAACAAAAATATACGACTTGTGTTTTGTGTTTCTTTATTTTCTAACCAACTCTATTGTATTCGTGGGAGTTTTTTGTTTTGTTTTTGAGTTTCAATTTGTTAAAGTTTACCCTAAACATTTTAGGTTAAAAGAAAAAAAAAAGAATATGGAGTCGAAGATGAATAATTGAATATATCAAAAAGTATTCTTGGGTGAAGATGCATTCAATGTATTGATGAAAGGGATATTAGGCAAAACTAACACTTTTTGGCGTATCATTTAGGAAACTAACACTTTTGAGTTTGAATTTAATTGGGTAACACTTTTTTACTGTTATATTTATAAAAACCCGATTTTAGCCCTAAGTGTATTTTACAGCCCAGTTTATAGCGCGTAAGATTGTGTATTATTTTATAAAATCTTTTTTTTTTTGAGAAAATTAATTAACCAATTATGTTATTCTTTTTTTAAATTGATTCTCTCTCTTGCTCGTCACTGGCCGTCACTTTCCGTCTTAGAGCTTGCCGGTCCTCTATGCGACAGGGATCTCGTTGCCGTCGTCAGAATCAATTCGCCGGCGGTCGCACATTGTTTCACGCCAGGATCTTCTTGAATTCTCGTCTAAAGCAGTCTCTTCGCCGCGGTTTAGCTTCTCTCCTGCTTCGAAATCTCGTAACGGAAGCGGCGACAGGTTTCTCTCGTCGGTTTCTCCAGTGGTTGATTAATCTCATCGCAACTCTTCTCTCTCTTTTCGCCAATGTACTCATCGTTCTCTTGTGCTCACTCGCCATTCTGGGTCTCCTTTTTCGTCAATTCAATGTCTAG